>OW679194.1:204794639-205108976 GCA_940337035.1 Agriotes lineatus
ATTTGATACGCCTGGACTTTCCTGACTTGGCAGTTCCAAGTATGTGAGACTTCCTTTGTGCTTTGTTTCAATCGGGGTTTCCCCGAGTTCATGATGCAGTGTTTCCTTTCGTGTTGCAACAAGAAGACGAAAGATTGAGTGTGGATTAGTAAAAGTGAGACGGACTCTTCTTTAGCGCGGTGGCAATCTTTAAGCTCCGCGATTTTAAAATTAATTAGTAGCCAGTCTTCAGTTCAGACAGACGTGTTTGTTTTGCACCCTCGGGGGTCGCCTCGGCGATTCGCCGGGAGACCTTTTGTGTTAACCCACTTCGGTGCTATCCAATTAAATTAATGTTTTGTGAAAGATTTCTGTTCTTTCCCGCGGGACGTTGTGTGTTCGGCGGACGTATTTTTTTTTTGGGCGGCGTCTTAATGTTTGTTTAACTCAACCCCAGAGTCGGGAACGGAGTTCTTTTGCATCCTGTTGCACATTTAATACAAGACGCCCTATGAAGCCTACTTAATGTGCCCATAGTGAGTGGGAAACTTCTGCTGTTTGCAAATCCAGTTACGTCGCGCCGAAATCCGAATATCTTTTCGTTCCCGGGGAGAGCGGCTGTATTCATCTTAAATAATTCCAACCCCTTCTTGGGCCGTGAGCCACGGCTTCCGCACAACCCTTGGGTCTACCCTGTTCTACACTGCAGGGAGCAGCACCAACCCCGGCGTCCTTTGAAGCATCACCGAGGCTTGGACTTCCAACAGACTACCATGCCTGGGCTAAGGTAAATTTGTACATTGTTAACTATTACTGTTACGCTTATCCAGTGCCGGGTGTGTTATTATCATTTGTTGTTGCTCCGTGTGCGGAGCTACGAACATTGCGTACGTCTTTGTATTTTAATTATGTCAGTTGATCATTGAAGGCGGAAGCTTTACTCCTGCCAATATTTCAGTTGTTTATTCTTTGTAACTCTGTTTAGACTAAGTTAGTTCTTGCGTGGGAACCCCTTTTGTCCTCAGCTAGGGTGTAACCTTTTTGATAGCCGACTTTTGGCTTGATGTACTAAAATTTAAATCATTAAATTTCATTATTGGCTAAATTAATTATTGGTTTGATTTAAATGTGTGAACCTATTGAGTCCTCAACTAAAGACGGCTTTAGCCGAGTGTAATTTTATGTAAAGACCAGAGCATGCGATAGAACGCGTAAGCCCTTAAGATCAGGGGTGTTTTGTATTTTGTTATTAGCTTCCAGGGCGGTGGCCATCGAAGGTAAGTGACTTCGATTTTTGTGGCCACCCTACGTTTGCATCCGGCGTCGGTGGAGCTGACGAGTGACGCTGGAGTGGTGTAAAGCAACCTGGAGGACTTTTTCATTGCTACGTGGTATTTCTTGTTTGCGCTGCGTTAGCAATTCTCTGTTTAAAAACAAGTGGCGCTCCGAGAATTTTCCCCATTTATGAATTGAATTGTTAAGGATTAGAATAGGATAACCCCTGTCGGTTTCGTTAAGTTTGTCGAACCACGCCTTCCCGATTAAGCTAGTTGAGGGTAACAGAAGCCGAGCATCTGCTTCGAGACATTTTTAGATCTGTGTCTTTTAGGAAACCGGCAAACCCTTCTAAACCTAACCCGCTCTTTGACGTTGAATACATGCAATGTCGTTTCATTAAGATTATACCGTAACAATATTCATAGTTGCTCACATGTGTGTTGTTAACAATTTCCCTGATTGTGATAGTATTCGAAGTTTAAAGAATCGAAAGTATTACCGGTGACCTGATATTTACAAAATATTTTATGTAATCAATAATACTAATACCAATTACATTTGTATGCGTATAATATTAATGTATGCACCTCCTAGTTATAAGGCTAAAACTAGATCAATTTTAGTCCTCTAAAGTGACCCATACCTTGCCTCAGTGGTTAAGCGTTCTGACTACTGATCTAGGGGTGGCGGATTCGATCTCCGGTCCCGGTGAGGGTTTTAAAAATTCAAAAATGCCGATGAAAACTTCTACAGAATGCGATCATTCGGAAATGATGTAAAGCCGTTTATCACATGTTATTACGATGTATAGCATATAAAATATTCCTTGGGTTGGAGCTCCTTAATCGCGTAAAACTTCAAGTCTAAGTCTACGGTAAATGGTACTCTGCATGCCAAGACCTTCTGCATAACAAGTAAACAAAGTAGCCCATAGCCCACTAGTGAGATAAAAATCGTAAGTCACTCACTATTGTATTGTTGTAGCACTGTTAGCTTATCTCAATTTCGAGATTAACAGGTTAAGGCTTCTGAGGAGTAATGTTCGCCACCAGTCGTACAGCATTAAATTATTCTACTACACACGAAACTTTCGAATTTCCTGACTTCAGTAATGAATTTAAAAAATTTAAAATATTTGATCTACATGTAGTTGTTTAATCTGAAGACACAGATAATTAATTATTATGATTTTCGCTTTATTTAATGACCTACATTTTAAAACCTAAAGTTTTCTTTAAAAATGTTTATTTCCTCTTGACTTGTTAAACGGTCATTACTGTCGTCCCAACTGACTCGGTAAATAAGTCTTTACAGGTCAGGTGCCTGCAAAGTGTTACTGTCGTCTGAAGTGACCGGTAAATAAGTCTTTACAGGCCAGGTGCCTGTAAAATGCTGCCATCCCGACTTTACAAGCACCTTGTTTTCTAATAAACACATCGTTCATTAATAACTAATATTAATTTTTAGGATGTTCCCCTAGAGGAAGTAAAACGTTGTACGCGGCTTGCTTGCAATTAGCCCTTATTGGAGGTCACCGGATTACAGGGCTCGCTCCTACGTCACTCTCCCTGCAAATTATCCGGCTCGCCCATAAAGGCTAAATTACTAAGCTTGCCACGTAAATAACTATGACAAGCCAGTCAAATTCTGTAATTCTTAATAAACAAAAAATCCATTGACACCCTTATCTTTTTGTTAGCTCTAGGGATGTTCGATACACCGAAAAGTACCGGTACCATCGTATCGTATCGTATCGACTTGAAAGTACCGGTTCGGAGCAGTATCGTATACAAAAGTACCGGTACATGAAATACCGGTACACAATCGATCCGGGATATTTTCTAAATTTATTTATGCCACACTGCGAGTCCTGGTATAGCAAATAGAAGTTTCGCAATAATAGTGGCGTAACAATCAAGAAATCAACAATTGAAAAATCAGTATTAGAAATACATTTATTAAATAGTATACATATAAACGCTCAAAAACTTTAAAACTAACATAAATATAATAACTGAAACATTAAAAGTATACAGGGTGAGTTTATTTGAATGTTTAGCATGGGGATCTCGGAAAGTATTGGAGATAGAGAGACGGTTAAATGGGGAAAGAATTGCAGTTTTACAAGGTCAATTTAATGAGCTTTTTGTTTTTTTGGAAAAATGCAAGGCTAACTAGATATTTCGCAAAAATGATTTTTTTCTAATTTCGTTCGGTGCATATAGCTCTGTTATTATTGACTTTAGAAAAAATGTGTAAAGGAAAAAGTTGTAGACAATTATGAGCTTAATAACACAGTCCAACCAAATTTTTTATTTAAGCTATAATTTTTGAGTTATAACACAAACGTGTGTTTTTTAAATGGAAACCATAGTCGGGCATGACTTTCTAAAAAAGGAAATTTTTCAACGATTCTAACGATATACCACTTGATATATGTAGTTATTTTTATAAATAAATTAATTATGACCATTTTTCTCTTTTCGTTTTCGAACTGTTCTTAAATTTGTAGTTCCGTCTGAACTTTAACTTCACACTGACAGTCTACATTTTCCTCCAGAATCTGTCTTAATAAATACTTTCAAAACGTTACTGGTTGAAGGTGGCATATTTGTTTTAAAAAAACACAATATAAACCACAATTTCACTGAATAATAAAAGAAAACTGATAATAACAACAGAACTGTTAATTAATTTACCGAACACCCACGGCGACCGCGATGGAGTGACGAGTGACACAATTGTGGCAATTGGCTTATAGGCACAATTTTTTATAATCTCGGGTATAAAATTTTTCTCGGAGATTTACCGAATTTCGCTGTGATATCCTAGTGAGAAGTTGCTGTTGCTGTTAAAAATCGTTGAGCTGAATAGTGAAGTTTTCTTTGGATATTTAATCATCACCATAAAATTTGTTGGGATACATTAGATCTCCAGTTCACCAGAATTAGTCATTATTTTACAATTCATTAATTACAATTTTGCTGTACCAGTCGAAATCCGAAGCGTAATACGTACACAAATTAAACAGAAACATTTCGGATCAGCAAAATAATTTTGTTTTGATTTTTGTTCTTGCGTTTGTAGAAGCTGAAAATGACTTATTGAAAGTTCGACCATTTAAGACTTCAAGAACTGTTAGTTCCATAAAAGTAATATTTGCACATGGCTTAGGTTTTTTAGCCTTGAAGAAAAAGGGCATATTTTTTACCTTTTCCCTTTGGTTTTTTCAAAATTTATAGTTTTAAAACTTTTTATATTAAATAAAAAAATTTCATTATATAGTCAAAAGATGAATTATTTCTAGACAGGCGGCAAAAATCCAGGATCGGTCCTGCCGATCCGATACTGATCAAAAATAAATCGTATTGGATTGGATCGCTGACTGAAATACCGGTACAAAATATCGAGTAACGGAAGACAAAGTACCGGTACTTTAAAATATCGGATCGTACCGCACATCCCTAGTTAGCTCTCACAATTTTAGCTAAAAATGTATTTTGTCGTATTCCATGTAACTATCCTACAGCGTAAGTCGTTGTCGGTTAGGCAACTCATGTAACAACTGGTCGTGAAACTTTCTACCTACTTGGAGATTATGGATTGAGAATTGACATAATCTATTATACTGATACTTATCTGGTAATGTTATTTTTAAAAATAAACCCTTTATTATGTTTGAAATATAAAAATGGATTAGTCGGCTAAGTGGTCTATTAGTTTTGTAGGTCGTTATTTGCTCTAAAGCGGCAGTTAACTACACAACTTTTGTTGGTGATATTAATTTTTAATTGGTACTTATTTCAAAAGCCAAAGTTTCCAAGAAAGGCTAATTCTACACATATTTAGCACAATAAGTATGGATAAACACTTTAGCTTTTTGTTGTCATTTATCACCCCCCAATTTTTCTGTGCACTTTAATGAT
The DNA here is from genome assembly GCA_940337035.1 of Agriotes lineatus. Classification (NCBI taxonomy): domain Eukaryota; kingdom Metazoa; phylum Arthropoda; class Insecta; order Coleoptera; family Elateridae; genus Agriotes; species Agriotes lineatus. Next base: position 204,799,823 of record OW679194.1, read on the forward strand.
TTCGCAATGGAAGTCATTAAAACAGAACCAAACTACATTATGGCAGAAACGTATTCAGTTGTTTTCTCTTTCTGGTTCATAGAAAACGTATATTACCTAAGCTGATCGTTTCCTGATATAGTGAAGTAGTGGATCGTAGTTGAGGTGAGAAATAACAACTCAATTGATATTAAAATACAAAGTATTCTTTATTGTAAAAACATTTTAACATAACCCAATACTAGTACAAATGTAACCCTAAATATACAGAGTGTGTAGTATAAAATCCGACCGTTTGATTTATGAGCTCATATGTTATTTTATCTAAATGCGTTTTTAATGAAAGGTAACATATGGGCCTCGCAAAATCTTGCCCCAAGTAGCCGTTATTAGAGGTTTTAATTATTATTTTAAACAACTTAGGTTATTTGTTTGCGAAGTAATTTAAGTGCAATCTGAAAGAGATTGATCTAAAGAACTTTAAAAAATAGGTTTCCACCTCTCACTCTGCCGCAACCTCCTGACAGCTAGGTATTAATTATTATCGCTCATCGTGTATTGGAAATAGTTTTATACCACATTGAAGCTAAATCTTTTCTCTACACGATGGAATATTTTATGGTTGTTTGCGCAAAGGCTGCCGCGACTGTTAAGTTGCAAGAACACGAAATACAGGTGGACTACAAGAATACTAAGCACGTAACCGTGGGAAGCAATGGAAACTAAGCGACGCCTTTCAACATGATGGTTTATGACATAAAAAATGTAGCATGCTATAGGATAAAGTTGGGACAAGACATCAAGATACTATTATATATACTTCTGGTTGGGTTGGTCCCCCTTTTTTCACTGCGGCCTAAAAGACCTATTGTGCACATCCCAGTGCTTCACATTGCCTCACAGTGGTATTCCGATGTCCTCAAAAAAACTTAGAAGTGCGTTTAGTGAGGTGTTTATCAGCAGTTCGGGTTCGATTGTTGTTTCCCCAAAGTGCTTATGTCCCAGAGTTCCTCGCACTCGCATATCCAGTGGATAGAAGTCTCGTCCTTCTCTTCACAGAATCTACAGTCTGTGTTTGTTGCCACTCCTATTGTGTGCATATGTTTGTTCATATAACAGTGTCCTGTAGTTATCCTCTTTATGTGTTTTATTTTCTCCCTTCCATTTTCCAGGAGTGCCAGCGTTGCTTTCTTGGACGGTTCCCCTATGAAGTTTCTAGAGTGCCTTGCTTTAGGGTAGTCGTGCCAGAATTTGCGATGTTTATCTCGTAACCAGCTTCTAGTTTGCTCCCTGATCATGTTATAAGCTATGTTACAGGTAGGCCCTGGTCCTATCAGCTGGATTGTACTGGCTGATTTTGCTAATTTATCTGCTTTTTCGTTGCCTATTATTCCCTGGTTACCTGGGACCCACAACGGGCTCAGTTTATTGTGTTCTCCCAGTTGAACCAGTTTTCTGTGGCATTCATATACCAGTTCTGAGTTGAACTGGTTGGATGACAGCGCTTTTAAAGCTGCTTGGCTGTCCGTCAGAATATGTATTCTCCTACCTTTGTAAGATCTCTGCACCATTAATTGGGCGCAGGTTAGAATTGCTGTTACCTCGGTCTGGAATACTGTTGCATATTGTCCCAGGTTTATGCTTATTGCATTTCCTGGTCCCGTGCCATAAATACCCAGACCTGTTTCATTTTCTGTTCTTGATCCGTCTGGGTACTAGACTTCTCCCTTTAGTTTGGTTAAGACTTCTTTCTCGTTCTACTCTTCCCGCTCTGGATGATATAATTCGAACGGTTTTTGAACTGGTAAGATGTCTTTATTTTGTCGGACTTCATCTGCAGGATGAGGTTCTCACGTAATCAATTAAAGATTTCGGTATGGTATCCCCGATGTCCAGGATAGCGATCATACGCCTCTACCCTTAGGTGTAATGGGGAAGGTTCAGCAGGGCTTCTAACGTGGCTGTCGGGGTTGTTGACATTGCTCCCGTTATTCCAATACAGGCCATTCTTTGTATTTTGCTGAGCCAGTTTTTATTTTTAATATTGCTTGCCTTGTGCCACCATACCAAGGCTGCATAGGTTATCGTCGGTATGATGACTCTTGTGAAGAGCCAGTATACCATGTTTGGTGACAGTCTCCATGTTTTTCAAAACATTCTTCTGCAGGTCCAGAATACTCTGCAGCCTTTGCTTGTAACATGTTCCATATGGTGTTTGAATGTCAATTTGGTGTCTAAAATTACGCCCAAATATTTGCCCTTCTTCACCCTCTGTAATTCTTTCCCGTATAGTGTTAAGTTCCTATACTTGGTTTTCTTCCTTCTTGTGCTTGACAGAAGCGAGGTCTTTTCCGGGTTAACCGATAGTCCCTTGGCTTCACATCATCTTTCCACAATGTTGAGAGCCAATTGCATTCTTTCTAATACTACGCCCTCAAATTTTTCGTTTATGTAGATGGTGATGTCGTCAGCGTAGCCCTGCGTGTATAAGCCCCTCTCCTCTAGTTCCCGTAGAAGGTCATCCACCACGAGCTTCCACAGCAGGGGTGACAATACCCCTCCTTCTGGTCACCGACACTTTCACGGTTGTCTTGTGAAGAGAAGTGGTTATGACTCTGCTTTTGAGCATCTTCAATATCCATCTGCTCAGGGTGTCATTTATTCCCCTGTAATTTTTTCAGCCTAGATGAACTGAGTCGAACGAGGTGTTGTCAAAAGCAACTTAGATATTAAGAAAGGCTCCTAGGCCAAAGTCTTTGGATTGTATAGTTTTTTCCCCCTTACTGACTAATTCATGTATAGCCCGTTCGCAGGATTTTTCTAATTGGTAGGCATATTGGTATCTATGTAATGGAGAAATTGCCAGTACTTCGTACTTTATATACCTGTCAATTAACTTTTCTAGCGTTTTCAGAATAAATGATGTCAGACTTATTGCTCGGTAAGATTTAGCCTGGGCGTAGCTTTCCTTTCCCGGCGTTGGTATAAATACCACTCTCACTTTTCTCCAGCTTGCTGGTAAGTAATCTAGAGCCAGACTTACCCTTAGCATTGCACATAAACGGGTGGATAGTTCACCCCAGCCCTGAGTGAGTAGAGCTGGGTAGATCCCGTCTCCACCTGGAGCTTTAAACGGTTCAAAACTGTGTAGTGCCCATTTAAGTTAGTTATGTTTATCACTTGATGTGCTGTCTTCCCGTTCTCTTGTGTGGCCCTGGGTAGAGGTATTTCTACACCGTGATCACTGGTGTTATCTTCCTGTAATAGTATGTGCCTGTAGTAGAACTGCCAATGTTTCTTCCCCAGTTTCCGTGTATCCTCCTTCAGGTTTTTTCAGTGTTCTCGCTATTTGTGGTCTGTTTTTCGCTAGCGCTTTTTGGAATTTTGCACATTCTGGTGTTTTGTTGACTCCCTTGCAGTACTCCCTCCATGAGGATCGTTTTGCTTTCCTCACCTCGTTATTGTATTTTGTAAGGATTTCTTTATAAGGTTTCCACTTTCTTGTCCTTTTTGCTTTGTTAAATAGCCTTCTTGTCTCCTGAAAGTCGACCGTTCCACCATGAAACATCTCTGGCTGACCTTCTAGAAGTTGCAGTACAACACGATTCGAAGGCATTTATCAGTGATTCAGTGATGGTGTCTGCCATTATTTCTAATTCAGCAGTGTTCTGGCCCTGGAGGGGCAATCCGGAGTGCCTGCTTGAGGTTCTCTTTATATGAGCCCCAGTTGCAATTTTTGGAATTCCTGTACTCCAGGTCGGTTAGCACCGCTGTTTTGATATCAAATTTGATGTATCTGTGGCCCGAGAGCGGTGGCTCTTCAGATACATACCATTTTTCTACCATGTTTGACATAGCTGTGGTGACTACAGTAATATCAATGACTTCCATTCTAACACTAGTTACAAATGTGGATTCATTGACTAGATTCATTGTCAAGAGCCTATTTTCTAAAATAAAATCAAGGAGTGACTCGCATCTGGGGTTGGTGTTACTGCTTCCCCAGGCTATGTGATGAATGTTTGCATCACATCCTAGTAGTAGCTGCAGAGACTCCCCTCTGCAGTGTCCTACTAGCTTCCTTATCTCAGGGCTGGGTGGATCTCCTGGCTGGTCACATGGGAGGTATACGGATGCGATAATGAGCCCTTTCGTTTCCTTCCATAGCCATTTTGGTTTTGACTGCCACTAGATCTCTACAAGAAAGGTCTCTTAATTTAATTTAACAAGTATGCAGGTTCGAGGCATGACTTCATCAGAGCTATGCAGAGTCCAGCCGTTGGTCATCTCTAGTCCCATTATTTTATTGCCCTTAATCGAAGGGTCTTGAATTAATATAATATCTATATTATTTTTAATGGCATAAGCCTGTAAGACCTCCGATGCGTTCTTACAATGGTGTGTATTTACCTGTAGCAGTTTTAGCGCCATTGTAGCTTCTACTTAGGTTTTTTGGGCTTGAGAAGAGAGAGGTTGCTTAGATCTTCCCCTTTCTTTTACCTGGGGGAATTCTGAGGTCCCTTTCGCCTGTGGTTCTTTTGTTAGTAGAGGTTTCCGAGGCCCCTCTACCTCCATTTCCTTAGGCGATTGCGAAAGTGGAAGTTCCAAAGATCCCTCCACTTCCATCGCCTGAGAAGGTCCTTCCTCTGCCTGCCTGCCCTTCTTTCTTCTCGTCTTTCTCCTTCTGCTTACCTAGTTTTATAAAAGATACCCGGGAGAAGTTTAGGAAGGGCCTGTAGTCTACGTCCTGTAGCTGAGTCCGGGACTGTCATGGCGATGACTACCTGCTGTCCCTTGGGGTCCGGCTTGGAGCGCAATCCTTCGGCACGTATTTTCTTATTCTTAAACACGCCACATGCCGAACAACGGAGATGGTAACTTAATATTAAATCCTCCAACATTAATTTATAAGGGATCCCAGGCCGTTACCCCAATGGAACAAGAAGTCCAACGCACAAAGCGGGACATTTCTGCAGTATCTACTCCACCTGCCGATGAACCTAACAAGCGGTACTTATTTAACCCTACTAATCTTATCGCCAAAAATTAATTCCATGCGCTGAGTGTACAAGTCATTTCTAAAGATAAGCCCGCAAGCACTGCAGAAACAAAACAAGTTAAAATACCTCCTATCTTCCTGCATGAAGCCACCAACTATCAGGAGGTTATAAAAGATATTACAAAATTAGCAAAACACACATTTACAACTGCATGTGCATGCTTAAAATAAATCTCAGCAATCCAGATGATTACAGGGAACTAACGTTATACTACGATCAACACAAAGTTAAATACTACACGTATCGAAATCCAGATGCATCCAAGTTATCAGTCATCATAAGAAATCTACCTATATCGATAAACGAAGAAGAAATAAAAAACGAGCTCTCCAAGTCGTTTCACATAATAAGTGTAACACGATTTCATAACAAAGATAAAGTACCTATCCCTATATGTGCGGTGTTACTTGAACCGGATAACAACTCGAAGGAAATTTTCAAACTAACGCGATTATTTCACTGTGTAGTGGCAGTTGAACAACGCAGGAAGACAACAGACATCCCTCAATGCCTCCGCTGTCAGCGATACGGCCATACACGCAATTACTGCAAGCTTCCACCTCGCTGCGTCAAATGCTCTGGGGACCATTTGTATACTGAGTGTTCCAAACTTCCCGCAGCCAAACCTCAATGCGTTAACTGCGGTCAAATGCACCCGGCCAATTTCAAAGGGTGTCAATACTATCTCGAAATTAAAGAAAAGAAAACGCAGACACATCCATTTAGAATAAGCCCAAAAAAACAACCGGAATTTCACTACGCGCCTCAAAGTTTCCCAAATCTCCCTCGAACGAGCGCTGGTATCAAACGACAACCCTTCGCAAACTCCCAGTCGCAAAATAGACAATCCCCAATCCCAAACTCTCAGCCCACTCCCATAATACAATTAATTATTGACATTATCACTCCATATATGGAACAAATTAAATCCTTCTTCTCACAGCTTATATCCTCAATCCTTTTCAATGGACCATAGCAACTCTAGAAGCATAAACCACCTACAATTGGCTAATTGGAATGCCAACGGTGTCATAAATCAAAAAGGAATACTCACCGAATTCTTACAACGACACAATATTGACATAATGTGCATAAGTGAAACTCACCTCATACCGGAATTCAAATTTACATTCCGAGGATATTTCATTTACCGTCATGATCGTACACGAGCGCAAATTGCCTCGGGCGGAACCGCAGTACTCATAAAAAGGAAAATTAAACATGAAGAATATGTTCTCCCGAACCTTCACCATGTCGAGGCTTCTGCAATCAAAATTATACAAACTGACAACAGTGAGCTCATAGTAATCGCTGCTTACCAACCACCTAATAAGCGCCTGATGACTCAAGATATGCAGACATTATTAGAAAGCGGTTCACCAACCTTAATATTAGGTGATTTAAACAGCAAACATGTAGCATGGGGTTGCAGGACAAACAACCCAAACGGCAATAGACTATACTCAATAACGGCAGATCTTCCCATACAGGTAATAGCTCCTGACGAACCGACGTACTACCCTTACAGGGCTGACCATCAGCCCGATATTCTTGATATTTGCCTACAGCATAGAAAATCATATCCCATTTACCAACAAGTACTGGCAGAATTGGATTCTGACCACATTCCGATTATACTTACATTTAACAAGCAACCGTCCCTAGTACAAAATATACCCCGACTAATTAATGGACCCGTTGACTAGGATATGTTCAAAATTCATCTCGACACCAACCTAGTGCCTTTCCAAAATCTCTATAGCGCCGATGGCATTGATCAGGCAACAAATCACCTTACAACAGCGTTCCAACAAGCAGCTCGAACAGCCTCCACTCAAACATATCGCAAATCAGCACATCTTCATGTACTGCCAATAAGGATACAAACAATAATACGCCAGAAACATCAGGCCAGACGATTGTGGCAACGAAGCAGGGAACATCAACATAAAATAGTCCTCAACCAGTTAACGCGGCAAGTTAAATGGGAACTCGAAAACCACCGCATCTCATCATACCAACGATATATAAGGGACCTCGAAACGGCTGACCCGACGATGTGGCGAGCGGTTAAACGCATAACCAATCAGAAGCCTGTAATACCTACCCTACGAATCGATGACGCTTCATATTCCAGCGACCAAGATAAATGTGAGATCTTAAGTACATACCTTGAACAAACGTTAGCAGTCAAAACTCGTAATGATAACATTGAGTTCAACAACCATATAAATGAAACAGTGTCCCAACACCTCCCATTAAATGCAACCAATATCCAAACAACAACTCCAGACGAAATTGCCTCGCTTATCCAGCAACTACCAAATAAAAAAGCTCCTGGTCCCGATTTGATACCAAACATGCTCCTTAAAAATATCACTCCAAAATGCCTTTCGTATCTCACATCTCTTTCTAATGCCTGCTTATCCACCGGTTACTTTCCTAAAAACTGGAAACACGCTTATGTAATGCACTTTCATAAACCTGGGAAATGTAAAACCAGTCCTACATCTTATCGCCCAATAAGTCTTCTCTGCACTTTATCAAAGTTATTCGAAAAAATCATCTACAGCCGACTCTCTACCTATATATCCCAGCAGTCGATACTACCACCCTTTCAGTTCGGCTTTAGACCCAAATATTCGACAACACACCAGCTTGTTAGAATTCACGAAATAATAACTAAAGGTTTCGAAAACAAACAATACACTACCATCTTATTTCTTGATATCGCTCAAGCTTTTGACCGTGTCTGGCACAATGGCCTACTATATAAAATGATCCAACTGCAAATCCCGGATTATATCACTAACTTAATTTCAACCTATCTCAGCGAACGTACCTTTGCCAGCATCGTCAATACTTCCGTATCGGGAACCAAGAACATCCAAGCCGGAGTACCCCAGGGATCTATCCTTGGACCCATACTGTTTAACATATTTATGCACGACATTCCGGTGCCTGATAACTGCTCCTTAGCGATGTTTGCGGATGACACGGCGATAATAACGCAAAATAGTAACCTAAACGACGCAATCCAAGCTCTCCAAAGTGCATCAGATCAACTACAACATTGGTTCAACCGCTGGAACATTACATTAAACCCCACAAAAATTATCGCAAAAATATTCACTCTCCGTCGATTCCAAAACCCACTCTCCATTGTTATCAATGGTAATATCATATCATGGAACCCGAAAGACGAGGCTGTGAAATATCTAGGAGTCCACTTGGACCAAAAATTAACCTGGGGAATACATATAAACTCCAAAGTAAACGACTGCCATCACAAGATGAGATTGTTATATCCAATCCTAAATAGAAACTCTCCGCTGAAAATTGAGTGCGCCCTGCTGATATATAAATCAATCCTGCGATCGGTGCTTATGTATGCCTGTGCAGTGTGGGGAACTGCGTTCAAAACACATATTAACAAACTGCAGGTATTCCAGAACAAGGTCATTAGAACGGCAACCAACGCACCTTGGTTCATCCGCAACGATCAACTACACTGCGAACTGAATATTGCCCACATCCAAGACTTTATCAAAAGCACCACCAAAAAATTCATGGCAAACCTAAGAACCTGCCCAGCTACCGACCACTACACACTAGGACAACGATCTATAAACCTCCGATTGAAACCACGTCTCCCACAGGATGTGTTGCTAAGTGACAGTGACTAAAGATATTCACAGACTTGCCTAGTGCACAATAAATTAGCCCTTTAATGTAATGGTGTTTTATGTATATATTTTATATTTTATATTTAAGGTAAAATTAATTTAATAGTACTGTGTATGGCCCTTGAGAGCCGATCCGGTAATGATTAATTTAAAAAAAAGAAAAAAAAAAGAAAGACCTTTGTTTTGTTTCTGCAGCCTGTGCAGAATGGTTTTGGCTTCCAGTACTGGTCCTGGAATCCATGCTAGGATGTATACTGGTTTAGGGATGCCCTTGGCCTCCCTGAGCACCAGTTTCGCCCCTTCCCATGATATACAACTTTTAATTACTGTTTTCAGCCACGGTCTGGTTTCGAGGTCAGCGCAGGTCACGTTTAATCTTGCCCTGCCGTAGCGTACCTCGAGAAATCTCGGGTGGGGTACATTCCCCCCATCCTCAATTTTATCGATTTTTTTGAGCAGGTAGGCTCTAATCAGCCCTGCCTGCTCGGCATTTAAGGTCTCATCTGGATATCCCTCTGGCAAAATTACCATATTCTCCCCAGTGATTGCCTCTTTGTAGCTACGAGCAGGTTTTTCCACCCTGCTCCTGTTTTTCTCTTGTTTTGGGGTACTTCCTTCGGATCGGTTCCTTTTTCACCCTCTCTCAACGTTGTCCCCTTTTTTGCGCCAGCCCTGGTCCCTGAAGGCTCTGGTTGCGGCTGACTGCTTGAGACTGACCCGGTGCCTTTGCTCCCGGTTCCTGCCTCTTGCAGTCGTTAGCGCTTCAATTTTCGCTTTGCAGCGCCCGATAATATTCTGTATAGACATCAAGATATAGAATAACACAAGGGACATCTGTAATAGACAAGAATGGGCTCTGATAATGGGTGGTAGAGAATTTACCTTGCCAGAACACGTGCAGACAGAAAGAATACTGAAAGAGTTTCCCTTTAACACGATGGTCATATGACATAAAAAGGTAGCATAAATGTGGATGAAGTTGGCACAAGACACCGCGCGCGCTGCTCGGTGCAGTAGACAAGCACAAGCAAGTGGCAGGTGCAACCGGTTTCGGGGAAAATGTGCGTGCGTCAGTGGTGTGTATGACGTTTCGATGACACTCGACGTGAATATTTTTAAAAAATTAAGTGTTTTCTGTGCGACACTGATGGAACAGTGCTTGAATTTAACAAGAATCTTTGGAAAGGCGCTTGTTAATGTTACTGATTCGGATGGCTGTTCAATTACTTCCCAAAATAATAAACTAAGATGTTTAAAAAAATCAAAACCTCTAATTAGGGGTACTTGCTGAAGATTTTGATAGGCACCCCGGTCGCGATGTATGATTCTATATGTAATCTTCCATTAAAATCGCATTTCGATTAAAAATAACAGTCCTATGAGCTCATAAATTACACGGTCGGATCTCGTACTAGTAGAAATGCTTTACTCCCCATAGGTAAATTCTTCATATGCAAATATTTGCTTTCCTAATTATTTTAAAGCAAACTTGTTTTTGGTAGAGACAAAAATTATGAATCTATTTATGCTATCGTTTATCATTTCACATTTCAGAAAACCAAAAATTCAAGAAATTAGAATAACCGTCTTCACAAAAATTAGTGTTGCCTTGAAATTATTCAAGCAAATTAGTTTGCTGTTTGTTTATCTACATATGTGAAGAAAATATTTAGCGTTGGCGAACCAGACAAGCAAATTGTGGAGTAAACGTCGTAATTGCGTCTAATTACAATAATTACTCATCCAGATAAAGTTGTAGATGGGCCTGAATTTTGGGTAAAAGTTAGTTGTGTTGCTATCGTAAATAATTCTTTTATTTCCAATATCTTCAGATTTTCTTTTCCACCTCTTTTTTACAGTTTTTGGGCATAACTTTTAGACGTTATATTTTATTTATTTTTTGTAAGTTGCAAAATGGATAACAATTGCTTTTACAGTAGCAATGCATTTGAGCTCGTTATAAAAACTGTTCTTTTACGAAACTACCAACTAATTATTTTTTTTGTGTATTCTCTCAATGCTTTTGTTAAAATGTTATCTTCTAAAGTGATTACACCCAATTTGAATAAACGTCAAAACTCGCAATTGGAAAGAAAGACAACGAAACAATTTCAATATTTTAATATTACTGTTTTCATTTGGCTGCTTAGTTAAATTAACATACCAAACATTTTCAGTTATAATACCACAAGAGCATAAATTCTGCGAAAAATCGATTATTTTTGATGATCGAGTGATATTCGTTCCGATTATATAATGAATTGAAAATTAATTAAACATGAAAAAATCGTATTATTTTTGTAATAATATCAAACGTATTAAAAACCCAACAATGTTACTATAACAACGATGTTCAAAATCACGGCTCTAGATTGAATATTTTTAATTGTTGGACCCAGCGAAAAACCAAAACGCTTATATCACGTTGTCAAGCTTATAATCGCTGATCTATACTACTATGTTTTGTTCTAATAATTATTAATTCACTTTTGTGGTGTTTATCAAATTTAATTTAATTTTAGACTGATTAAAAATGTTATGCTGTTTTGTATATTTTTATTTACTTGACCCAAAATAAATGGTATTATGCCTTTTTAATATTTTATCTATTTGCAATTTATTATCGAAACGCTAGCTCAGTGGAACAATTAACTCTATTCCCAGGGGTGAATTTCTAATAAATTGTGTTTTTGCTGTTTGTCGGTCTCCTGTACTCCTGCCTGATGCGTCGCAGTAGAAATCCCTGGCTTTGGACCCTATTTTTGGCCGGAATTCAACAATAGCTGGGCATAGACACACATTCAAAACCGCCACGAATATAGTTTTTCATAGCGGTTTTGTCCAGCTTATAGCTGCGCATATACACATGTTCAAAACCGGCACGAATGTACTACATTCGTGGCGGTTTTAAATGTGTGTCTATGCCCAGCTATTGGAATCCTGATATGGATGGCTACCGGCAACATCGTAGGTGCTCTCGGTGGAAATTTTATTTTATTGTTAGGAAAATCACCACAAACGTTCCCACGTAAACTTCAACACTTGCTTAACACAATGATATACTTTTTAGCTCGAAATATGTTAATTCATTACATGAAAACTTTAATTGAAGTGAATCACAAAACTACATGTCAAGCTTAATTTAATTATTTATTTGTTCTCTTTTATTTCCGTTATTAAAAACAAAATCTAATCTATTACTATGGTTACCAAGGCACCGGAAATTGGTTTTGATCAAATTAAATACATTATGGAAATGAATTTTATTACAAATTTCTTATAACTAAAATATTGTCCCTTTCTTAATTTTAAAAGGTCTCTTTGCACCACAAACACGTTTTATTAGTTACTCTTCTCTATTTCACTCTCGTTAATTGCACTGATTATTATATGAAATTCATTTTTTAATAATCGCTTTTCCATCTCCTTGTGTCTGCTTTGCACTTGCTTTTTCATCTCCTTCTGTCTGCTTTTCACAATTGCTCTTTTCTATCTTTCTGCCTGCCGTACCATTTACATATCAATCGTCTCCAAATCCAACTCAGGTGTAGATGTTATCTAAATCAAACAGGATGCTCAATAGTGACTCTTATGCAGTTTACGCAAATCCAACTCAGATTTCACCAATCCATAAAGACCAGTTTTTTATCGTAGCTGTTAACTTTCTTCTTGCAATACCACTCTTTCAATTCCTAGTCCAGAAGTCCATCCGCAGATATTGTATAGTTTATTTAAAATATTTACTTTGTATTTATTTATTATTATATTAGTCACTTATACTTATACTTCATTCTCAATTTTATCTTTACTACAAAATTTTGCATGTACCATTTTATCTTCAAAAATTCGTTATTCTTAAATTACAATTTTCCGTAGTAATCTACTCACACATTTTTTTTAACTAACACTCCTTGATAATTTGCAATACAATTTATTTATATTAAATTTGACATTTCCTTTGACTTTTCAAATAATTAGTCGATGTTTACCTTTCACATATATTCAAACTATCATATAGTTTATTCTGAATGTTATCCAATTTCAACTACGAATTGTTCTCTGATACCACCAAATAACTCTTTATTAGCTCAAACATTACTTAATTCATTCGTTAGAACCTTTCTCTTAAAATATTCATTGCATTACCGGATTTGAATTTAATCTATAATTGCTTAAATGAATTTTGAATAGCTATACTATCCACCTTTAAATGTTTTAATAATTAGGTACATTATCATTACATAATGAATCTTTAGATATGATTAACTTTTATAAACAAATTACCAATAACAATATTAATTTTATATTGCTTGTTTAAAACGATGTAATAGCACATCGCCATCTAAATACGACTAAATACAATTTCTAGTGGAAGTAATTGAAAAAGTAATTTATGTTGCGCAATTACAATTACCAAGTAATTAAAAATCTGGTAATTCAATTACACCATAGGTCATTAGTGGTATCTTGTTATTAGTACCAGTAGCATTATGTAAAGTTCTAAAACAAAAATATACATAAATTATCATCATACACTGCTTAATATGCTACATAGTAGTGACGAGTGTGTTATATGTTAAAAATCGTTCTAATAATTAATTAATGATCTCATTCACTTTCCTTACTATTTGATTGGTAGAGATGTTGAAGCTGGACACATTCAGTCTTTCTGGTGTCTTTTCCTTTCGCCTAAATTTAGACTGACGTTTTTAAGGCTTACCCCCTAAAAATTATTCTGAATTTCTTTTAGTTCTAGATTACTTTGCCGAATTCGATAATTATTTCGTATGTTGGGTGCCTACGCACCTATTTTAATTTTAAGAAATTTAAAACACGTAGTTGCGGTAAATTTTTATGTACGGTTGATATCCAATGTACTGATAGAGCTATTCCGAGTACCTTTCATTTGCTCAATTGCTCATCGCAAGCTCTGGAGAACTCTGCCACATCTGTCGGATGGAAACCCTTGCTTAAACGTATGTTTAATTGTTAAAGGAGCTTGCAAACTTTCGACAACAGTGGTCAGTGAGTGTGTACAGGTCCTAGATTTTTTTAACTTGGTGGTGGTTTTTTGTAAAAGTTAATGTAACTTAGCAATGAAATGATAAAACAGAATGATTTTTCCTTGGGGAAGCACACAATACAGTTCCGTATTATGACAACTAAAACGTCTTTGCAAGGCAGTAAAGCAATGTAGTTCTTTGTAAAAAAAAAATTCACAAAAAGTATACAACCGGATTCTGTGTTACAGAAGAAGATAGTGTAAGAAATGTATGTTGTAAATTCTGCAACATAATCGTAATTGGTACATTAATGCTGCATTTTCAGAAATACCCTTCAAGATCGCCAGTTCAGAATGATATTAAAAACAAACACGAAAAGCTGGGTATATCTTAAGGACCTTTAAATTGCGCTTGTCATTGCAACAACGTCTCTGGGAATATTTCAGGATATTCAATCTGTTGCAATATATTACTATTTTCGTACACTTTTCCAACCCCATCTCGTGACAATCAATAAGCTTCTGTACCTGTTTGATTCACACAGATGCGTGCATCAAAACCTTTTTGATTATAATTAATCATGTAATTCAAGTCATAACTGTTCTATCTCATTAAAAGGTCGTGGTAAAGTCAAATTTGCATCGTGCCGTATTTGTTTGCCTCTGTTAATATTGGAAAGGAATTTGTAAGCTTCCCTTAATGGCTTTTAAGCTGATGGATACATTTTCTAATAGAACTTAAGCCGACTTAGCATATTTGGGAATCATGTGTTTATGGATTTCTTTCAATACAATGCCTCATTGAGAGAGCTTAGCATTAAGATTCTTAGAATAAGCATTTATTCCTAAACAACGTGCGACGCTCCGATTGGCTACGCAGGATCGCCTCAGCTAATAGTGTTTGAGCTTTCCCCTCCTTGATGAATTTGCGAGTTCGGCTCGTTGTCAATTCAGCGTTAGTTAGATTCAGAATTTCGAGTAAGCAAGTTCAGCTATGCTTTGCGCTGGTTTGCGGTTCGGTCTAACTCCCTGGTAAAGACGGTTCCAGGTTGTTATGTGTGACGGTTACGCTCAATTCCTTATTTTCGCGTGGCCAATCCAAGCGTATCACAGCAGTTGAAGCAATTGTAAAAAACCATCGGTCCATCAGTGACGTTTGTAATCGTTGTTACTCAATATACTCGTGTTTGTTAAGTCTTGTTTCACTCCAACAAATAACTGAACCCAAGTCAGGGTTATTAAGTGGCAGTTCCCGGCAATCCCATTGAACCGTAATTCGCAGCGGATTAACTGGGGGCCCCATTCGTGGAAGCCTCTTTTCAAGTTAATCATACAAAAAACATTGGTCCTTCGAGCCGGATGTGGAAGAAGCTAAAAAACGCGAGTGTACAAGTTTCCAGTAGCTGGTGGATGCAATCGCTCCAACATCATTTCGTCGAAGAGCGTCAAGAAGCTTCGCCAACACCAGGAAATTCAACCATCGAGAGCTTACACCGAGTCCAGGTCCCACGTCAAGCGGCAGCGATCGGCAGCGGGTTGGTTTTCTGTTCGTCAAGAAGTTACTACGTTCTCAAATCAAAAGTAAGTCCTTTTCCATTACACCTTCGTTTAGTGTTGTTTTTTGCTTGTGTCAGTCATGGTGGAAACTCGCTCGACATCAGCGGTCATGTCGGAAACTCGCGCTTTAACCACTCGTTGCAAATTCATAAAAGCCCAAGTAGATCGGTTCAAAACGCTATTTGATAGAATTTCTTCGTCCAGCCCCGTGAAGGCTCACGAGGTCGGCAACTTGTCAAAAGAGTTTAGTTGTTTCCAAAATTTGTTGGATGAGTATAAGAAGTCAATGGAGGGCCTAATGGAGGCCGACGCTGAACACTTTGATCAACTTTTCAATGAATTCGACTCTTTTATGACTCATTTTAGCGAGATTAGTAGCACAGTCGAGGAATTCTTATCAAAAAATAAGATCAGTCCGGGTATAAAACCGAATCTAGGTCAAAATTCTTTGCAAAGTGGCCCTTTAGGAGAGCTCGCTGGATTAAGATTACCACCCTTAGATTTGCCTTCCTTTTCGGGGAAATTCGAGAATTGGGTTCAATTTCATGACTCCTTTACGTCGCTTATTCATAACAACGCTAATTTGACCAACGTTCAGAAATTTTACTATTTGATTTCTTCCCTTAAGGGAGAGGCTGCTAGTTCAATCTCGTCGTTAAAAGTTACCAACGATAACTATACCATTGCTTGGGACATCCTAATCAAGCGATTTGAAAATAAGAAGCTGATAGTAAAATCAAACATAAATGCGTTATTCAGTTTAGAGAGCGTAAAAAAGGATTCACATTCGTCTGTTCAAAGGCTGCTCGATAGTGTAGTTAGAATTTTGGAAATTTTAAAGGCGTACGGGGAACCCACAGTCGACACCATACGAATACATATCATAGTTTCGAAGCTCGGCTCAGCAATGCAAATTGACTGGGAATTATGCAAACATGCCGGACAATTTCCTACTTTGCGAGAGTTGTTAGATTTTTTAGAGAGCAAAAGTCACTTATTAGGTTCGCTGGAAGCTGCGAAAATAGGTTCGAGTTTGGAAAATCAGGGATCCGAGCAAAAAAGTCATGCACGCGCTCATGTAGCCAGAGAGCAAGGTAATCACTCTTGTGATTTTTGCAAAAATAGTAATCATTCGATTAGCGCTTGCGAATCATTTTCAAAATTGTCGGTTAACGCTCGTATCGAAGAGGCGCGTCGTTTGAAATTATGCAACAATTGTCTCAAGCCCGGACATTTCGTGGTAAAATGCACATCGTCGAGATGCCGCGTATGCAGAAAAAAGCACCATACCTTACTGTGTTTGCGTCCAAAGCGCGACGCGCACGAAAATACTCCGTCGCCGCGTCCTGGACCGCCAGAAACCAGCAGCGACACACGGGAGGTCGGGGCCGTCGCCCCGCGCGAGGCACCCGTCGCATCCGTTTCAGCAGCTTGTAGCCGTCCTGCAATCGCGGCGCCAGCGCAAGTTTTATTGTCCACGGTTAGCGTATTCGTAGAAGGATCCTCCGGGTTATTTTCCCGGGCAAAAGCTCTTTTGGACCCCGGATCCCAACTTAACTTAGTTAGCGCCGACTTGTGTCAAAATTTGAAAATTGAGAAACGAGGTAATGTCACCTCACTGTCGGGTGTTGGTGCCAGGGCTCTGAACGCTGAATTCAGAGCAAACGTTCGAATCCGCTCCCGCAACGGGAAATACGAGGACATTTTGAGCTGTGTTGTGTTAGACAAAATTACGGACCCTCTGCCGGCCCTTTCTTTCTCGTTGAGGGATTTGAATATCCCACCAAACATTGTGCTAGCCGATTCAGATTGTAATACACCGGGAAAGATTGATCTTTTATTAGGCGCGAATGTCTTTTGGCAAGTCCTCTGTCAGGGACAGGTGAAATTGGGCCCAGAGAAGCCATTCTTAACAAAAACTCTTTTTGGTTGGGTTTTAGGCGGAAACATGAATGTCGAAAATCGAGCGCTCATTCTTTCAAATAGAGTTCATTTAAGTGTAGCCGGCATCGAGCACGGCATTCAGAGATTTTGGGAAATCGAGGGGGCTTACGGTTCATCAGGCCGACTCTCTGCTGATGACAAATTTTGCGAAGACCATTTTCAATCGACTACGAAACGGGCGTCGTCGGAGCCGCGTAGGTTCATCGTGAGCATACCTTTCAGGAAAGATGCTCCACCGCTGGGAGACTCGCGCGGTATAGCGTTAAAGCGTTTCTATTCATTAGAAAACAAATTGTCAAAAAATCCCGAGTTGAAAACCGCGTATTCCGCATTTCTCAAAGAATACGAGTCGCTTGGTCACTTGAGCAAGGTGGACGACGAAGCGAGTCTTCCTCATCCTCGGTTTTATTTTCCACATTTGCCAGTCATAAAGGAGGACAGTTCAACGACCAAACATTGCGTTGTTTTTGACGGCAGTTGTGCGTCCTCCTCCGGAGTATCGCTTAACGACCTTCAACATAAGGGCCCAGTCGTCCAGCAGTCGCTGTTTGCAATTCTTTGTCGCTTTAGGCAATTCAAGTACGTGCTGAAAGCAGATTGCGCCAAAATGTACAGAAAAATCCTCGTGGACCCCTCGCAGACGCAATACCAATTAATTTTATGGCGTGACGACAAAACCTCAGCGGTAAAATGCTTCAAATTATTAACGGTTACCTACGGTACTAAATCAGCCTCGTACCTAGCAACTAGGTGCTTGATACAAATCGCCCAGGAAATCGAAGCATCGCTTCCAGAGGCCTCATTAAGAATTAGCCAGGATTTTTATGTAGATGACCTACTGACTGGTTTTGAAAATAGGGCGGAAGCCATAAAAACGCAATTCGAAATTAGTAGCGCTTTGTCGGGGTACGGGTTTGAATTGCGAAAGTGGGCATCCAACGACAGTAAAGTAGCTAGCGCCATTGGTGTAGATCGCGGCAGCGTAGAGCCCATTTCTTTGACGGAAGACGCCACGGAGAAAACTCTCGGCATTTTTTGGGATACTCGGCGGGACGTGCTAAGTTACAGAGTGAACCCTAGCTGTTGCAAATCAGTTACCAAGCGGGCTATACTCTCTAGTATGGC
Organism: Agriotes lineatus; assembly: GCA_940337035.1. Lineage (NCBI taxonomy): Eukaryota > Metazoa > Arthropoda > Insecta > Coleoptera > Elateridae > Agriotes > Agriotes lineatus. The sequence goes on from OW679194.1 coordinate 204,818,176, forward strand.
TCAAGTATTCGATCCCTTGGGACTACTTGGTCCAAGCGTTCTAACTTTGAAAATTCTCGTGCAACGGCTTTGGCAGTTGAAGTTGTCATGGGACGAAACGGTGCCCATGGAGATGCGCTCCAGATACGACGAACTCCATTCTTCATTACGCACTTTGGGCTCATTAGCAATTCCGAGACGGGTAATTTGCGATGACATAAATTCGATAGATCTCCACGGATTTGCGGACGCGAGTTCTGTAGCCTATGGGTGCGCCGTGTATATACGTTGCGTTGACGCGCGCGGTAATGTCACCACCAATTTGCTTTGTGCTAAGTCAAGGGTCGCTCCATTAAAAACAATATCCTTGCCTCGTCTGGAGCTTTGCGCAGCCTTACTGTTGGCTCGTTTGATTAAAACTATACTCGATTCCTCCGCATTTAAATTTGACCGCGTGTACTATTGGTCGGACTCCACCATAACTCTGCACTGGATAAATAACGATGCGAGTAATTGGAAGACGTTCGTCGCGAACCGGGTGTCCGAGATTCACGAACTAAGCAATAGGGAAGAATGGTTTCACGTGCGTACAAATTGCAACCCGTCCGATATAATTAGCCGGGGAATGTTACCCCAGGAGTTACTCAACTCACGCTTGTGGTGGCACGGGCCAGAGTTTTTGTCACAGGCGGACTTAAAACCCCAGCCCGTTAAAATTGATTCGGGTGAGCTAGCAGCCCAAGAGTCGCGCCCAGTAGTGGCCACTCTTTACCATCGCGTCCCAGAATTTGAACTTTTCAGGCGCTATTCCAGTTTCACAAAATTACAGCGCGTAGTCGCGTACTGCCTGCGTCTCGCGAGAAGCAGAAACACCGAAACGCGCTGGTCAGGACCTCCAGCCATTGACGAATTGGAGGACGCGACTCGCCGTCTGATCAAAATTGCCCAGGCGGAAGTCTTTTCCGGAGAAATAGCAGTTTTGTCTCAGAAAGCGCCATTGCCGAAAAATAGTGCGCTGCTTTCTCTAAACCCATTTCTGGACGATCAGGGCCTACTGCGCGTGGGCGGCCGTCTAGAAAATTCCAATCTAAGCTTTGATCAGAAACATCCCCTTTTGTTACCAGCTAGTCACCCTTTGTCGTTGCTAATTGTGAAACAAGAGCATTTACGGCTCTTGCATTGTGGCCACTCGGTGTTACTGGCCTCATTGCGGGATAAGTTTTGGATCGTGAGAGCCAAAGACCTGATACGTAAAGTAATACACAATTGCGTGATATGCTTCCGGGCCAAGCCTAAGATGAATGAACACTTGATGGGATCACTACCCGAAGCTCGTGTCACACCCTCTCCTCCTTTCAGCAATTGCGGGATAGACTACGCGGGTCCCGTGTTTATAAAAAACAAATCCGGGCGAGGCGCGAAAGAAGTAAAGGCTTACGTAGCCCTCTTTGTGTGTTTGGCCACGAAGGCTATTCATCTTGAACTCGTGGAAGACCTCACGACGGAGGCTTTCATCGCATCGTTGAGGAGATTCATCTCCAGACGCGGTTTACCCTCCAACATATTTTCTGACAATGCTACCTGTTTCACCGGTGCCAGAAATCAGCTATCGGAATTAAAAAATATCCTGTCAGGCTCTAGTGAGCAATGCATAAGGGAGGAATTGTCGAAACATAGCATTAAGTGGAATTTTATTCCGGCACGCTCTCCGCACTTTGGCGGCATTTGGGAAGCGGGGGTAAAGTCATTAAAATATTATTTAAGGCGAATATCTTGCAATGCAAAGTTAACTTTCGTTGAGTATTACACCATGCTGATTCAAGTGGAGGCGATACTAAACTCCCGCCCACTCTGTGTTCTCCCTACCGACGCCTCATTCCCCGAAGTCCTTACTCCTGCCCACTTCTTGATCGGTCGGAAGCTGACTTCGTTTCTGGAAGCCCAACTCCAGGACATACCGGAAAATTGTCTCAGCCGTTATGGGCTGGTCCAGCGGCTGTCCCAGCAGTTTTGGGATCGTTGGTCCCGGGACTACCTCCACCTCCTGCAGCGCCGGCCTAAGTGGAAGTCCTCCAGCACGTCTCTAGCCCCCCAGGTGGGCGACGTGGTACTCGTCCACGACGAGGCATCTCCAAGCTACCGTTGGCCACTGGCAATCATCTCGGCCACATATCCAGGAGCGGATGGTGTTGTGCGTGTGGTGCAGGTGCGCGATTCCCGAGGGAATCTCCTGAAACGCTCGGTGCGTAAAGTGTACATCCTACCCAAAGACGATCATTGCGATCAAGGGCAATAAACATTGACTTTGCTCTTAGTTGGTAGTTTTCGCTAATTGAACATTTTGCTAGGTTTAGTTGTTTCTTTGCTTGTATTCATGCTAGTTGTAGGTTATCTGTAAGGCTCTTGGATTATCATCTGTCCTTAGTTCTTGTTATGCATTTGATTATTTGGTAGTGTCAGATTTCAGTTTAATTTTGGGATTTAATCACGTCGTGCTGTGACGTTAGCGCCGGCCGAAATCGTATTTTTACGTATTGGAATACGTTCGAATTTGACCGCCGCCAAAACTTCGTCACAAATTGTCCGAAAACATCGCCGAGGCACGAAGAAACAATCGAGGTGCGCAGAAATTACGAGCCGCCGGCGCCGTCGTCTTCCAGCGCATCCCTGCCTAAAATCCTGCACAAATCACGGCGTATGGTAATGTATAAATAAGAGGTATCGTACGTTGTGAAGAGGACTTGACTTGCATCCAGCGAGCCGAACCAGCTTCCTGCCTGGGGCCCCCTGAGGGCCCAAATCCTAGTCCCGCTCGAAGAACATTTTGACTCTTAGTCCTAGAACCAATCTTTCCCAGAAATCCCCGAAAGATCAAAGTGGCCCATTGATTTTCAGTGCCTATTGATCTCCGTCGAGCCTATTCAGGAGTTATCTTATCTAAAATTCAGACGTGGATCATTGTTTATATATGCCTGTCTGGAATTTATATACGTTTACTCCTCGAAACCGGTGTGGTCTAAAACTCGTACGTGGTTCGTTGTACATATACGCCTGATAAGAGTCTTAGACCTCCTCGAAACCGCTTCCCGACAACATTCACGTAATTCATTTGGAAAGCATTTTAAAAACGTGGCCCTCCAGGTCCGTGCATAAGCTTGAACAAGAATTGCGAGGTTAAGTGCCCGCAACGAAACTCCCGTAATTAACGTACCCGTAGAGATTCAGAGCTTCACTCAACCTGTAGAAACGGTCCCTTAAAGCCCCCAAGGAGAAGTTCACCACTCTTCATTCTGGCAAAAATCTCAAAAGTCTTATTGAGCCAAAACACGAAACTTATTCGTGTTAACCTAAGAGAGCTCTACTCGCCCCTCAGAAAGTTGGTAATTAATTTCATGTAACCCCTGTGAGTGCTTTTGCATCCAAGTAAAAATTCCGGACCCGAAATTATTCACGTAAACTTCCCTTGACTTCAAGGCCATGACACCGGCGAAGTTCGCCGCAAAAACAGTTTTGCTATAAGAACTCAGAGTGTTGCTCACCTGGAGGGGTCCTGTTCCATAAACGTCCTGAGCCGATCTGTAGTGCTTTAATTTAACAATTAAAATCTCCGTGGTTTAATTAGTAACTTTGAAGGTTATTGCCGTTTCTGAACGAATTTGATACACTGTCATTTCACTTGTCAATAGGAGCTATTCGGCACCACGGATTTGGTTGGGGCAAGTCAGGCCTTCGCCCCACGTTTATTTGAAATCACAGCCCCCGAAATAAACTAGGTTGCACCCGAATTTATAATGTTCGCCAAATATAAATAACGATAACCTCGAATTGTTCTGTTTACAGTCTTGGCCGTTGGAGGGTGTTTACGTAAGCCACCACAGCGGTACGTGCGCTATCTTAACGATACGTAACCCGTCCAGCTCGTGAAGCAGAAGGGGTTGTCCACCTGCCAGGCGTACCAGAGAGACCATAGAAGAAATCATATTATTTTTGTACAAAATACGGGAAATGATTTTATTATATTACAATGTAAATAGGTATATAAAATAAATCTCTTTGATGTTATGTGTACTTTTCTATATACTTGAGAGAGTAAATTGAACCCTGGCATCTGGTTATCCAAGAGTAAAAAGTGTATTAACATTGGTAATCATTCATAGCTCAAAATTAAATAATTAACGTAGAAATTCAGGATATTACATGGCCAGCCCGAGCAGAGACATAAACTCAAGTATATAGTCAAGTAATTTATCGGCTTCACCAGCAAGTCCAGCAGATCCAAGTGGCGCTCGAGCAGTTTTACCTGAAAAATAATTAGTTATCAGTTAAAGTATAATTAATTATTTTAAATGTTGTACAAACCGCGTCCACAGACATGTACCAGAACCAGATGTTACCGCCGCCAGAACCGCCTGTAACTACCTGCAGAAATGTTGGAAAACGGCCCCATAGAGGCCACCAGCTTGTCCAACACCAGAAAACTAGAAACCTCCAGAGGAATGTTGATTCCAAGTATGGAAAAGAGAAAATCCAGCCCATAGAGGGCTCCTGTTTGAAGTCCAGGCCGTTGGAAGATTCCGACCGTCGAAGGCCAGGGCATCTACGCAACTAGGTCACCTCCAAGTGGCGCCAGATATTCCAGAAAGTACAAAAGAACCAGCTGAAGTCCAGAAATCAGCTTTGAGCACAGTACTACGTTTTGGAGTCCAGATCATCCCCGTGTTCGTAAGTTCCCTCCATAAAAACTTCCTCCCGAGACGTCTCCTGGTATACAGCTTCACCCTGAGAAGTACAGCCAGCTACAAGAGACGCGGAGCATCGTGCTATCCTGCAGCACAACCTCCCTCGCGAGAAGTCTTTGAAACGCGAACCCTTCAGGGAAATCACACCCAGTGCAAGATCTTCAAAGTTGAAGCCATCTTCGCAGAACCGAGGTAACCTGCAAACATACAAAATGTCCATGAAATTGTAAGTTGGTCTCCGCAACCTCTACTAATTTCTTCCAGTTAAAGTTCAAATATTGTGAGAAAGTCGGTTAATCCTGTAACCTTAATACGTTCCCACGATTGAACAAAACCTGAATGAATGCGAGACGATACCGCAAGTTCAGCATCCGTAAGTAGCATTTCTTTCAGAATGCACCCCGTAGAATTTTATGAGCCCGTAGAATGAATATATGAGAAGACAAATGGTTCGATACCGCGAAATATTTAGTCTCATCTAGCCTGAAACTGCTTTCACGTGGTTGAATGCAGTCCAGGAAATTTCATCCGGCTTACCCAGAAAATTCTGAGAAATTACCAGTCCTGTCCATGACCGTTGTATCCGCCAGTATTATTAATTGTATGCATGCTGTTGAATGTCTCCTGAGAATGATCACGCTTTCGCCTTGGTGCCTATAAGAAAACGTGCATTTGTAGAGCATGAACCTGTGGAATTGTATGCAACCCGTACCGGAGTACAACTGAAATTTTTCCTGAATGTTTCCCGTGAAATTGAACCCAGTGAAGATCCAGGTGGAAATTAATGCCACAACAACCGCCTGTTGACCAGAAACTGCAAGTAAGTTTCCCTTGCATATTAGCAGTTGCCTGTCCTAGCTTTCCGAACTTGTTTTTTTGCCGAGAAGTCCTGAAAGGTGTATAGGTCGAAACCGCGATTTTTATATCTCCCCCAGTTGAAAGTATTACAAAAGTATACTCACCTAGTAGACACTGCCAGAAGAAACGCCGGTTACTTCCATAACTTCCGCGTTCCCTAGAATGTATGTTGTCCGAGTTGTGTGCCGAGAATTCCAGGATCCCCAGGTGTTTTCCAAGCCGAAAGGAGTACTTCCATGAAGAGGACGTCCACCCACCGGCTGTTTCCTCCATAGGAAGGGGCTTGTGTGACGTTAGCGCCGGCCGAAATCGTATTTTTACGTATTGGAATACGTTCGAATTTGACCGCCGCCAAAACTTCGTCACAAATTGTCCGAAAACATCGCCGAGGCACGAAGAAACAATCGAGGTGCGCAGAAATTACGAGCCGCCGGCGCCGTCGTCTTCCAGCGCATCCCTGCCTAAAATCCTGCACAAATCACGGCGTATGGTAATGTATAAATAAGAGGTATCGTACGTTGTGAAGAGGACTTGACTTGCATCCAGCGAGCCGAACCAGCTTCCTGCCTGGGGCCCCCTGAGGGCCCAAATCCTAGTCCCGCCTGAAGAACATTTTGACTCTTAGTCCTAGAACCAATCTTTCCCAGAAATCCCCGAAAGATCAAAGTGGCCCATTGATTTTCAGTGCCTATTGATCTCCGTCGAGCCTATTCAGGAGTTATCTTATCTAAAATTCAGACGTGGATCATTGTTTATATATGCCTGTCTGGAATTTATATACGTTTACTCCTCGAAACCGGTGTGGTCTAAAACTCGTACGTGGTTCGTTGTACATATACGCCTGATAAGAGTCTTAGACCTCCTCGAAACCGCTTCCCGACAACATTCACGTAATTCATTTGGAAAGCATTTTAAAAACGTGGCCCTCCAGGTCCGTGCATAAGCTTGAACAAGAATTGCGAGGTTAAGTGCCCGCAACGAAACTCCCGTAATTAACGTACCCGTAGAGATTCAGAGCTTCACTCAACCTGTAGAAACGGTTCCTAGGATACAGACCTGTCTTTACCCGATTTTAAAGCCCCCAAGGAGAAGTTCACCACTCTTCATTCTGGCAAAAATCTCAAAAGTCTTATTGAGCCAAAACACGAAACTTATTCGTGTTAACCTAAGAGAGCTCTACTCGCCCCTCAGAAAGTTGGTAATTAATTTCATGTAACCCCTGTGAGTGCTTTTGCATCCAAGTAAAAATTCCGGACCCGAAATTATTCACGTAAACTTCCCTTGACTTCAAGGCCATGACACCGGCGAAGTTCGCCGCAAAAACAGTTTTGCTATAAGAACTCAGAGTGTTGCTCACCTGGAGGGGTCCTGTTCCATAAACGTCCTGAGCCGATCTGTAGTGCTTTAATTTAACAATTAAAATCTCCGTGGTTTAATTAGTAACTTTGAAGGTTATTGCCGTTTCTGAACGAATTTGATACACTGTCATTTCACTTGTCAATAGGAGCTATTCGGCACCACGGATTTGGTTGGGGCAAGTCAGGCCTTCGCCCCACGTTTATTTGAAATCACAGCCCCCGAAATAAACTAGGTTGCACCCGAATTTATAATGTTCGCCAAATATAAATAACGATAACCTCGAATTGTTCTGTTTACAGTCTTGGCCGTTGGAGGATGTTTACGTAAGCCACCACAGCGGTACGTGCGCTATCTTAACGATACGCAACCCGTCCAGCTCGTGAAGCAGAAGGGGTTGTCCACCTGCCAGGCGTACCAGAGAGACCATAGAAGAAATCATATTATTTTTGTACAAAATACGGGAAATGATTTTATTATATTACAATGTAAATAGGTATATAAAATAAATCCCTTTGATGTTATGTGTACTTTTCTATATACTTGAGAGAGTAAATTGAACCCTGGCATCTGGTTATCCGAGAGTAAAAAGTTTATTAACATTGGTAATCATTCATAGCTCAAAATTAAATAATTAACGTAGAAATTCAGGATATTACAGTGCCATAGTCGGCACTTCGGGGGCGGCATGTTTGATTCACCCAGATGCGTGCATCAAAACCTTTTTGATTATAATTAATCATGTAATTCAAGTCATAACTGTTCTATCTCATTAAAAGGTCGTGGTAAAGTGAAATTTGCATCGTGCCGTATTTGTTTGCCTCTGTTAATATTGGAAAGGAATTTGTAAGCTTCCCTGGTAAAGACGGTTCCAGGTTGTTATGTGTGACGGTTACGCTCAATTCCCTATTTTCGCGTGGCCAATCCAAGAGTATCACAGCAGTTGAAGCAATTGTAAAAAACCATCGGTCCATCAGTGACGTTTGTAATCGTTGTTACTCAATATACTCCTGTTTGTTAAGTCTTGTTTCACTCCAACAAATAACTGAACCCAAGTCAGGGTTATTAAGTGGCAGTTCCCGGCAATCCCATTGAACCGGAATTCGCAGCGGATTAACTGGGGGCCCCATTCGTGGAAGCCTCTTTTCAAGTTAATCATACAAAAAACAGTACCTATAATAAAACACATAGCTATATTGAGCTGTTCCAACATTTCAAAGTATTCAACTATTGTCTCATTTGGTAAAATTACTATTTTAAGTGCTACCCTTCCAACGAAGTGTCCGTGCCTTCCAGTCGGAATCGGAAATCAATTTTCCATCCTGCTTACACCGCGACAGCTCTCTCTCTCTCTCCCTCTTATTTACCCCAGTAAATTTCTGGACTGTCCGAAGTTGTTACACTCTCTCGAAAAATTACACGGGCATCTATTTTGAGTTAAGTTGAACTTCTGATGTATTTGTACTGTTTTGAAATGTGTATGTTTAGAGATTTATAATAATATATTTACACAATAATGCTGAGTTACCTTTTTAAATTGTGACAAAATTGAGAACTGAATGTGCCCTAAGTGGACAGTAATTTTGGCATTGTTTTCCACGCTTTTACAGGCCTGCAGGGGCAATCAAAATTGCATGTCGAAACGACTTCTTAAAAAACACTTTTATTTTACAACGGCAATGCTACACGTTGGAGCTCAAAGAAACAGTCAGACAATTTCTTACATCTAACATGTGAACTAAGAACTGAAGATAAAATGTTACACTACTAGCTTATATAGCATAGCTTATTTACTAAGATAACCTTATCTTCCAAGGATGCACGTAACACGATGCGCGTGCATACAAGGTTACAAGGTAAGTACTTTTCAACAATAGGGGACTGTTCTACTACAATGTAACTCGTCCGCCGAAAAAAAGGTTCAATAAGGAAAAATGAAATTTGCCTTGTTGAATCTTACAAAAGTAAAAGCTTAATTTTCATTGTGTTTATATTATAATACATACATAGCATACAAATAATTATTATAAGAATGGTTAGTAGCTTAAATATAATTGCAGGCACACTTATATCATTAGATTTATCATAATTTACTGGGTTTTAAAAAAATTTGTATTTATTAAGTTTGATTCTGTTTTCAATTTTTGAGTATCGACGGGAATCAAGTCTATCTTTGAAACGTTTATATGATTTGATTCGGGAATTATTAAACGGTCAATATTTGAAATTTTTAAATTAACAATTTTGTTCGGGGTGCTTTTAGCAGTAAATAACATTTGTTCTTGATTTATTAAAACAACACAGTCTGAAATTACGTGCAGAAGTTTAGAGCCAGATATTTCTTTTCTAAAATTTGGTTTATTATATTCAACGTCCAATGTCCAGTGACTTATTTCAACGGAAATACTGTTTTTAACATTGAATAGTAAAGTAGCGATACGATTTTTATTAAATTGTTTCTAAGTGCATCATAGTGAATAAAAATAGGGATATAATCTACATTTCTAATAACCGTCTATTTTGCTTTGTTTAATAATTGCCTAAATTTAAAGGATATAGCGCTGGATTATATTTTAAATTATTTACAGTTATATCGCCATGCATAATAATAAGCGATTGAATAATCAAGATACAGGCGATGAGGGTAGTAAGTCTAAAAAGGGCAATAATTCATTTGCGTGTTTTTAGATATTAGAAGATCCGTTATGCGGTACTAATTCATGTGTCATGTTCGAGAATTTGAAATATTATATAGGGTCCTATAAATTTTGGTTCATCTTTACTTCTGGAATTTGTTTTAACAAATATTTTTTCGTTTAATTGAAATTTTTCCGAATTGGGTTTAATTTTAAATTTCGCTTTTCCCTAGTATCAATTTGTTTGCCTTGTAAACTTTCAAACATGTTTCTCATGCGGGTTTTGTGACCAGATAAATAATCATGATAATATGTCTTTGTATAGTTTAAATCGAATTGATTTCTACATTCAGTATAACCAAATATGATCTCAAAAGGGGTTTGATTGAGATTAGAGTGTATCGTATGATTATATGCAAGAATACAATATTGTATTTTCTTTTGCTCAGGTACATCCGTCAATAGTCGATAATGTTCAACTATTGTCGAATGCAATCGTTCAATTGGGGAATTTGATTGATGGTGATGAGGAGTTGTCGTGTGCAACTAGATTTTATGTAAAGCTATGAAATCTTTAAAAATATTTTTGTTAAATTCTCCATTAGCTATAATGATATTTGGTGTAATAAAGGTACACATGTAATTAAATAATTGCTCAATGACATATGTTAAATTTCGATATTTGATATAGTACGTTTGGGAGAATTTGGAAAATGAGTCCATTATTGATATATAGCTTCTTTTGCCTATCTGAATTATATCCAAGTGTATAGTATGAACTGGTTGGTTTTGTGTAGGAGTAAGCTGTAGAGGTTGTTTAATTGGGTTTCTATTATACTTTTGCGTTTTACAAATGTGACAGTTATTAATGTAATTGTTAATATCTTTATTAATCGATTTCCAGTAATATTTTCTTTTTATATGTTCAATTGTTTCATTTATACCACGATAATTGGTTTTGCCTAGATGATAATTTTGGATTTGATATTGGCGATCTTGTGGATTTAGAACGTAAGTTACTTGTGTCATGCATCGATGAAATTTAGGTATCTTATCGTTAATTATATGTTGCAAAAAATTGGTAATATCTTTATTAATCGATTTCCAGTAATATTTTCTTTTTATATGTTCAATTGTTTCATTGATACCACGCTGATTGGTTTTGCCTAGATGATAATTTTGGATTTGATATTGGTGATCTTGTGGATTTAGAACGTAAGTTACTTTTGTCATGCATCGATGAAATTTAGGTGTCTTATCGTTAATTATATGTTGCAAAAAATTGGTAATATCTTTATTAATCGATTTCCAGTAATATTTTCTTTTTATATGTTCAGTTGTTTCATTGATACCACGGTGATTGGTTTTGCCTAGATGATAATTTTGGATTTGATATTGGCGATCTTGTGGATTTAGAAAGTAAGTTACTTGTGTCATGCAAAAAATTGGAAAAGTCCAAACAGAGTTCGTCATTAGGAAAATAACAATGGTAATGCGTGTTAGGTTCGCAATGTTCGATTCTATTGAATACTTCGATTTTATTTGAATTATTTATAAATACTGAGTAATATGTGATTACATCGTACTTAGTAATACTCGTACGTGTGTCTCTTGATAAATGGGAATTTACGAATTCAACTTGATTTTTAAATTGTTGTAAGGGTTTTTCGGCAATATCGATTACAAGGGCAGATGATTGCTGCAAATGTATTGTTTCGACGTAAGAATTGTGGTCGTCATTAATATTACTAATATTTGGTGGTCTTATTTGTACGTCATATGTAATTTTTACTTGAATTTTTTTCGGTTTTGGTGGTTCAATGGTAGGTACTGTGAAAAAGTCCTGTATATCAGGAGCGCTTGCTCTACTTGGTATTAAACTTTGATTGTCGTATCGGTGTATGAAGTCTATCGAGTGTTTTTGTAGTCATAGGATGAATTTGAATGCGTGATAAAGCGTCAGCGACTTTATTTAATTTTCCTGGTAAATAATTTATGTTAAAATCATATTCTTCTAATTTAAGTGCCCAACGGGTTAATTTTGAATTTGGCTCCTTTAGATTTTTAAGCCAAACTAATGGTCTATGATCGGTGTACAAAGTAAATTTTAACGAAATTTTTTCGTTGCCTAAACTATAGCTAGAAGTTTTCGTTCTATTGTAGTATATTTTTGTTCTGTGTTATTAAGACTTCTGGAGGCATAACAAATGAGTTTTCCATTTTGGGATAATACCGCGCCTATTGCATATTTAGATGCATCGGTTGTTAACTCGAAAGGTTTTTCAATGTCGGGATATTGAAGTATTCAACCTGTTTTTAAAATGTGCTTACAATATTCGAAGTTTTTCAAAAATTCAGGGTGTGTTCAATTTTATTTTCTTTTTTTAGACATACATTTAAAAATTTAGTTATTTTGGCAGTCTTTGATAAATTTTCTGCAATAATTAAATAATCATAGGAAAGATTTTATATCTGTTCGTGTTTTTGGTGCTAGGAAATTTTTAATTGCTGAAATTTTAGTTGGATCAGGTTTCATTCCTTCTGGCGTTATTATATGACCTAAATATTTTACTGATTTATATAAAAATTCTGATTTGTTTAACTGCATTTTGACATTAGCGTCTCTACATTTTTGAAATACATTTTTTAAACGTTGCATGTGTTCTTGAATAGAATTTCCCAAAATTATGATATCGTCTAAGTATACTAAACATTGTGTTGGGGTGAGTCCAATTAAAGATGTGTTGATCGTTCTTTGAAATCTACTTGGGTTGTTACCATAACCCATAAGCATTCTTTTGAACTGAAAATGCCCTTCTTCGGTGAAAAGGTATTTTTTTTGCAATGTCAATCTGGTGAAAGCCAAAGGCAAGATAAAAAGTTGTGAAATATTTGGCTCTGCCAAGATTTTCTAAATCGGTTTCAAAATGGGGCAATGGATATTTATCTTCGATGGTCTATTCATTTAATTTTGTGTAATCAATGACTATGCGGAATTTTTGTTTTCCGGAAACGTCTAATTTTTTGGGGACGACCCAAATAGGAAAATTCGTTTAACATTTTATTTATTTGTTCTTTGACTTCTTCGCGATGAACATGGGGATAACGGTACGTTTTAGTGAATATAAGTGAATTGGTTTTAGTCCTAATGTGGTGTTTTGTCAAATTTGTTACAGATAAGGGTATCTCGGGTGAATAAAAAATGTCTCTATATTAAAAACATAAGAGCTGTTTTCTCTTCGTTTAAATGGTCTAGTCTAAAATTTTTCCTTAAGTTGTTATTTAAAATACTTTTGACATTTGGAGTTGTTGATTTATTTATATTAAAGTTGTTGATTCTGACAGGTTGATTTTTGTTATCGGGTTCATAGTCTTTTAAAAATAAAGGATTGTAAATATTAATTTCTTGTGTTTCATTTAAGGTGTTGATTATGCTTGTTTTAAACCAAGGGCCAATTTAGTTCCATTCTTTCCTACTGCTGGTAAAGTTACGAATAATTCTGTACGCGAAAGTACTATAAGTTTTTTAACAAAATCTTGATTTTTAAGTTTGGAAAAATTGCATTGATTTCGTTTTTGAATTTTTAGCTAGTTTTTGATGGGTTGTAATAAAATAGTATTGTAGTTCGTTCTGTTTGAATGTGCATCCAAATAACATGTATGTGTTCCGTTTTCATAAAAAAGATTCGGAATGGGTAAATCTGCAGCAAGGTTATGCCGTGAAGTTCCATGAGATGTAACTATCTCGAAATCGGATCCATAAATACAATTTGGAAAACGTTTTTGTACGAATTCTGGGAAAATTATTGTTTGTGAAGTATCTGTAACTGTTAAAAGTCCGTGCCAGAAATTATAATATACGGAAAGTTTGACTTAAGGTTTCAATTAAAATGTAAAATGTTTTTTTCCGAGGCTCTTAATGAAAATTTACGGTATCGTTTGGATCATTACCATAATCATTTGGATAATTTCGATATTTGGATCGGGAAATTCATTATAATCTGGTGTTTCATAATAATCTGGGACAGTACTCCAGTTTTGAGATTCGTTAAATTGTGCTTGCGGTTCATCTTGAAAATATAGATTTTAATTTTGATTGTATTGTGAATTTTCTTGAGGACTTTCCAATAAGTTTTCAGTTAGGTTTTCATATTCATCAGAGGAATTTTCTTGTTGAACATTACTGTGATAATATAATTGATTAGAATTTCTGGTAACGTTTTGAGAATTAGCTTGATATTTATTGTGAGCGTTTAATTGTTGAGTAGCTGGTCTGACTATGGTACTAAATTCCATTAGTTTGGGACTATTTGTTGCTTTGAAATTTGGTTTGGGTGCAAATGCATTGCAGTTTTGAATTTTGAGTTAATCTAGAATCATTGGGATTGTATTGTAGCCGGTTCTGACTATTTTAATTTTTTAACTTGAATGTTTAATTTATTTGCTACAATTATCAAACTGATATTGGTCCCAGGCAGCTCAGAAAGCCAAGGTACCAATAATAGACTCAAGCTTCGTAACACAGAAAAGTACAGAGAATAAGTCTTATAAGCGTATAATATGTTTAGCTAGATACATATCAAATTAAATTGTATTCAAAACGACAGGAAATGAAAATGTAACAATGCTTGTAAATAAAACAGAATTCTTCTAACGGTGCGTTTCTCTCGTTTGGAATCGGACAGTGTCAGTCTCTTTTGGACCAGCCTAGGCATGGAATAGGTCTAATGTCCTGGCGGGTCTGGAGGCAAAAATTGACAGTCGTTAGTGGAATCCGCCTAATGGCGGCATATAAACATTAAATTAGATTTTAAACCTTTGCATGGACGAAAGTACGGGCAATATCACATTAAATTACATGCATACCTGGCTGTGCGATTGTTATAGTGACCTGCAAGTATACCGGGCGTGGCGAGTTTACAGGCGGCTGGCGTATTTATATGGTTTACCTACGGTGAAGACTTCGCAAGTCCAGGTGAGTAAAGTTGCAATTGCGGCGGTCGTCGGGGAAATGTGAATTGGATACGCAAAGTTATTAATGTTGACTCGTTGGGATACCGTCTTTCCTTGCTGCTATATAGCCGGCTAATTAGGTGTTTTGATTTGTGCGAATTAGCAGCACGAATCTAAGGTGTCGGCTGAGTGAATGGGATCTGGGGAAATTATTTACAGGTGTCTCGTTGATAACCATGCGGGTCGCCCCAGCAAGACTGTCTAGCTAACGGTTATCTGGTTGCATCTCTAGCTGATGAGCCTAAGGCCTCCCCGAACAAGGGGGTCTAGATACGAGTTATGAGGTCGGATCTCTAGCTGATGAGCCTAGGGGCCCCTTAGAGCAAGAGAGTCTAGGTGGCAGGAATTCTACTCGAAGAGCCTATGGGCCCTCCTAAGCAGATTGGGATTAGGAAAAAGGATCGAAAAAATTATGTCTTGCAATGACTTCAGTTTCTCTTTATATAGCCCGAGCTGGCGTAATCAGCGGTTCCGGAGTAGGGGATCCTTCCTTTAGATGCGAGGAGGTAAACCTGCGTCTGCCCGCGATAACGTCGCTTATCGTCTTCCGCATGGCCCAAAGATGCAATACTCCGATTCTTAAAGTGATATACGCCATGGGAGAACTCGCGATTTAATATTCAATTACAAAATCGTGTTCGCGATGGGCGAAACGTTACAGTATCTAAAGTTACTGGGGTTTTGATTTTTTGAATATGTAGGACTTTTAAATTAGTTAGAATTTTGATTAAAATTACTTTGATTCGGTGATCTCGGTATATAATTTGTATTGTTGAACTTACGGAAATTAAATTTGTTGTGTAAATTTGATTGCTGTATATTGGAAGTTAAATTTTGTTTATTTCTTTTCTGACTTTAAAAATTATTTTGATTTTGTGAGTATCGAATATTTTCGAATATATTCGTAACCTGGGATTGCTTCCAAAGCTTGAACCTTCAATTTATTGTTTATTGAGGATAAAATAACTTGATTACCTACACTCCGAACGTGAGTACAAACACAAATTAAGCACACCTTATGTGTGCAGTTATTGGGCACGCTTAACGCATTTTATAATTTATAATTAAATATTTCAAGATATGTTAGTATATTTAAATTCGTTATTTAATTTCGTTTCACCTGAAAACTATTACTGCATTACTCTCATGTTTGAATATTATTATTTGCTTTTACTTTGAAGCAAAACTTGATTTTCAATTTGAAAATTCACTTACATTGTGCGTTGACGAACGGATTGCTTAACTGCTAGATCTTGTTGTCCTCATTTGGACGGATGATCCCAATGATCAGATGGTCCCCATGATCAGATGGTCCCAATGACCAAGTGGTTAGAATAACTAGGGGTTGACTGCAGAAGATGGAATCGACGGGGCGGCTCTTTGCACGGGCGATGTTTGTCCCTGAAAGCGTCTGGAAGATCCCGGATGAGATGCTAGAATCGATGAACAATCAACGATTGAAATCCAAAAGTGCGAAATTGGTTTTTAATTTTCTAAAAACCTTTTAAGCTAATTTGTTCATCCTACCGACTGCACCAGTTAAATAAAAAGGCCGTTAAAACTACTTTTTAAAAAACACTTTTATCTACAACGGCAATGCTACATGTTGGAGCTCAAAGACAGTCAGACAATTTCTTACATCTAACAAGTGAACTAAAGAAAAAATGTTACACTACTAGCATATATAGCATAGCTTATCTACTAAGATAACCTTATCTCCCAAGGATGCACGTGACAGGATGCTGGTGCATACAAGGTTACAAGGTAAGAGCTTTTAAACAATAGGAGACTGTTCTACTACAAAGTAACTCGCAATGTACGTTGTTGTTATTGTATCACCAACGTGATGTCACCGGGAAGAGTATTTAGACTCACACTATATATTGCTGTAAACACATTTTAATAGCTGTATATTGCAAATGATAATTATTAGTAGTTGATAACATGGCCAGCAAAGCGTATATTTATTATGAGAATTCCCATCAAATGTAATAATTTTAATTTTAGATTTATAATAAATAGCATACGCCATTAAATAATTGATAATATGATGTTTTTAGAATAGCTTTAGTTCTGTCTAAAAAACAAATTAGAATTAGAGCAGGCTTGACATTTCATAGACCAAAAACATAAACTGTAAACAAAACAATTGGGGTGACTTCTTCAAGAAGTTTGAATGTGTTTTGTCAAGCTGCCCCAAAAATAAGATGTTTCTATGTGCTATTAAATACCCAAGTTAATGAAAAGTAGTGTTTTATTTAGAGATTGTGTCGGAAGATATTTGTGGAAGTTTTCCCTTGCATTGGGCTTCCGCACAGGTAAATATGAGGTGTGGATTTGCTCCAGTGGAAGCGATGGTATTTGGATGTTATTCTACGGAGGTCCAGCCAGTTTTAGAAGTTCGTTTACAAGAGGATAAGCAAGCGACTTACTTGTCGCGCAGCGGAACCTTACATTCAAGGCTCCCAGCTTCAGCGAAAGCGATTCGGACGGTTTTCGAGAGTGGCGATTATCAGGTGAGTTCGAGCGCAAATTTGTGCCTTGCTAACTGCAGCCCTACAACAGCTCGGGGCAGGTAGCCCTATATTTATCGCAGAAGCCATAAAAAGGTCAGATTTGCCACCTAAAATTGTTAATTTAGTGATTGTGGATTGATTGGCGTCTCTTAGAGCCTAACTTCCGGTCGCAGCCTGGATAGGAGTGTTTTGTTTTATGATGTGGAATACTTACGTTCCATTATTATGGCATAGCAACAGCGTTAATTGGGTGGACATAAAGAATTTAATTAGAATTTGAAGGTCTTTATATACTTACGAGACCACGAAACCATATTGATTATTTTATCGGTCCCATGAGTTAGAAATGCCACACTTGTTAATTCCCATCAGTTAAATAGCGGGATATAGAATGCTTATAATTAAATGTTTAATAAGACTTTAACTAATTAATAATAGCAATTGAGTAGTCAGATGTAGCAACCTAACCTTGAAATAGAGTCATTTAATTATAAATAAATAAGTTTCATCAAACATTAACCGGGCACTTTAGGAAAGTAGTGGATATAATTCTAATTTAAAATTTATTAAGCCCATAAGAGGCCATCCAAATCATCACTAATATGGTGCCGATTCGGCACAAAATTTCCTGTACTATGAACCAGCTTAAGACAGTGCTGATTAATGAGGCATGTAGCAGTTTCTTATTGTAACACAGAACGCCGATAATGTGATTTCATATTCTGCAGAAACATTCGAAACAAGCAGGTAAGTTCGATTTTCGGCTGACTATTTTTTCCGAGGCCAGGAAAACTATTGTCTTATTGGAAAAATTTCCATGTCATCTTAAAGCCTAGATCAACAGGTTAGAATTTGTGGTCTTGATACGCGGTGATCAGACAAAAATATAGAATTAATTTCCCCTTTTCTTCAATATAGCATCGAATCTCTTTTACCCTGTTGTCAGAAATGTTCAAACTGATAAGATGTACTTCTGAACATTTGAATTGCAGGTTCTAATTACCTTCGTCGATTGAACAGACAAAACAACCAATCAAAACGTATTTATTTACATCCAGCAGTCATTTTATCTATAAATAAAAATTCAGTTTAAAGGCATCCAAAAATATATGGACCCACTGAACAGTGGTAATTGTGGTTGTGATTTTTTTCTAAATCGGTTATTTTTGCTTTATTCTGTCTTTTAAAAACTATAAAAACTAGTGGTTTATTGCAGTTACATATTTCTTATTTAAATAATTGTTTTCTTCATATTAACATTTCAGTGGTCCAGTAATACCGACAATCCAGTTACAAAGCTTGTAAACATTGGCATATACTCCATAGAAGTTGGGTCGAGCGCATCCATGTCCAAACGAAACCACTCCAATGAGTTCTCTATGTATTGCTAATGGACCACCGGAATCACCTTGGCAAGCATCCTTCCCGCCTTCCTTATAGCCAGCACAAATCATACTGTAACAAAAATAAATGCGTATTATCTGCATGACTTGAACGTCTAATAAATTACAATGGGCGATGACAGAAAGATTATTATTTTTTAAACTCTGCAGTAACCAAGCTAGCTTACAAAGCATAAAATTATTGACACCATGTATTTAAATTAAAAAAATACCCATAATAATCCATTTGTCCCATTAGTTGTAAGGCTTACTTACTACTGTGTTATTCCGCCATACGATTCGTTGCATTCGCTATTCGAAACAACTGGCACAGACACTTTTTGCAATTGCTCGGGTGAAGTCCCCTAAAATATTTCTATTTTCATACACAGTTCTCATTTCAATCGTTTGAAAAACTACCGATTCTGTCAAACTTCCCCATCCGGTGGCTAGAGCTATTGTACCAGCAGGAGGTGGATTACTTGCCAAACGAATGCAGTTCACGCCTGGAGATTTCAATTTGAAGGGATTTTTAACCTATGAATAGCAAAACATCATTATTATAAGTAATCATATTATTTAAAATCTTAGGTGAAATTTGAAAATGGGTTACAATTGTATTGAATGTCGTATTTTCAATTACATTAGATAAAAAGAGTCAGATGTAGAAGAAAATAATTTTAATGGTAGTAGATGATATGGATCTGGGTTTGAAATAATCGATCGTACATAAGATATTGCATGCACTTCAATCGTAAATTGACGTTTTCGACCCTCGCCGTGTTATAGCTCTCGGTGCTTCGCACCTCGTGTGGGAAACCCCCTTTCAATTACCGGATTGGAACTTTCAAGACCGAGCATAAGAAAATTGACTCGGAAACAACGTGTATGTGTATTGTTGCTGGCCATAACGGAATCAATCAAAACAGAACATTATTATGGATATTTTCATACTTTATGTTCAGATATTGCAAAAGGATACTCTAACATCACAAGGCAGTTCCACCTTAATTTGAATATTTTCAAACCAAACATAAAAATGTCTAGGTTTATTACCTTTATAACTGCGATGTCGTTGTTCTTTGTTGTAGAATTATATTGCTCGTGGGAAAAAATGTTCTCTATTTGATGTATTTCTCCACCTTTCGTGCGATAACTTGTGCCAGCAACAAGTGTGAAATTCGGATTTCTCACGTTGTAGAAACAGTGAGCAGCAGATACGGCCCAGTTTGCTGCTATAATGGACGCTCCGCACCAATGGTGACCGTGTAGATATACAGACACTTGATACGGAACTTCCTTTATATCAGCATCTTTTCCCCCAACGATTCGCCCGCCATCATTATCATCTTCATTAACGGGCAACGTAGTTATTTGTCCTAAAAGTTATATACTGTAAGATTGTGTAAATATATTCCAACAAATAACCATTATCCTTCATGATAACAAAATATTGAATCACTTCGTATTTCTGCAGAAACCTAATGTAACACAAGCTCAAGAAAATAAAAATAAAGCGTTGACAAAGAGAAAAAGGCAGTTAGTTACTTTCTTATGGATTCAAATATTTATTATTTCTTTTTAAATTTACGAAACAACTGCAGTGGAGTATTTTCATTTTAGCACAGTGGAACACTACCTCATAAACCACGTTGTATGCATTTAACCACTCTCAATGAAAAAGAAACACTTTACATAAATCCGAAGATGAACTTAAAACTTCTCATCAAGTAACCACTGAGATAATTTTTGAAAAAGAAGATTCTAGGAACTTGTTAATACAATACGAGGTGAATAAATAAGAAATAAACGGAGAACACATAAATAGGTTTATTAAAACATTCCTACGTTTTTAAATATGTCTTCAGACATTTAAAAGTATTTATCTTCATCGGTGTTGTTATAAACTATTAACCAAATTATTTTTAGTATCGTTAAGAGCTTCATTACCGCACTCTTTTTATATAAAAAAAATACATTGAACCAGAATTTATTGATGAAGATAAAATATTGAGCAATACATGTTTGTTTATGGCACTTAACGAAACTCGTTTGATTGCTGCAAAACTCGGCCCACCGCCTCGTTTTGGCGATCAAACTCGTTTTGTTAAAATGCTCATAATCAAATTTATATAGTTAATATCTATAATAGTATATATTAAAATGAGTTGCTTTCTTACCAATGAAGCTGACACTAACAACACAATAAATCAAATACCATAGCTTCGCCATGATGAACCGTACTGAACAGTAGTATACCATATTATTTATACATATCCATCACAGCAATAAAATTTGTCGTAAAATATTATACTGTCAATTTTATTTTCACGTTCTCAGGATAGTCGATGGGAATATTTGAATTGTAAAATATTTGATTTGTGATATTCTTAATTTGCATTTTTATGCTTTTTGAAAAATTTACCGTCGATAGGCTGTTGTAATCAAAATTTATTACTATCACGACTTGATAAACACTATCTTACTCTCATATACAAGCAGCATTTTAAAAATAGTACTAAGTACTAAATATTTGCAGAATTACATTTAAAAACTTTTCCTTCTTAATAGATGTGTTTTATATGGTTTGCAGAAAGTTCGTTCCCCACATTTCGTTCCCCACATTTCGTACCCCACCTTTCGTTTCCGGGATATTTCGTCTCCCCACATCTCGCACCCGGAAACTTCGTTCCCGAGCTAGCGCAATTTGTCTCCTAGATCACAGAGTATTGAAAAACGAGTGCAGCGATCGGAATACAGTTAGAAAATGAAAGATATTTTAATTAATTTATTTATTATAATAAACTTATAAGAACAAAATAAATTGTATTTATTAAAAATGACGGGTTAATCTAAGTATGTTCCTGATATTTTGTATAGGGCTATAATTTCTCATTCTGAACAACTTTTCTCAGTAATATTTTGCCGTATCATAAACAAAAGGGGTAGGTTACCCGAAAAGAAAATAGTTTTTGCTTAACTGTCAAGGCCGACTTGTTTTTGAAAAACTGAAAATTTTCTTAAAATTCTCTACAAACCAAGCAGAAATTTTAATTCTTATAACATTTTTATATAAAACTAAAAATAAAATTTAATTCCATCTTGTAAACTCAATCCGGGGACATACTGACATTTTTCTAACTGCATCCGATTCCGATTGCTGCACTCGTTTTTTAACACCCTGTAATCTAGGAGACAAATTGAGCTCGCTCGGGAACGAGGTTTCCGGGTACGAGATGTGGGGAGACGAAATATCCCGGGGACGAAATGTGGGGTACGAAATGTGGGGAATGAAATGTGGGGAACGAACTTTCCGTATCCCGTTTTATATTATGAGTCAAAGCACTGTTTCTGGCAATTTTCTGGTAAAGCAACTTTCAGCTTCTTATATCTTTTACAAGTACCACTTCTATTCTGTTCGCTATCGTCTCAATGTCTCTGTTTCACGTATTCCTAAATCTTCTTCCTGTTAATTTCTCGCTTGACTCCATTTTCTAAAGCTTTTAAATCTTTCGTTCATTCTCAAATTCTTAGATGGGTGCACAATACCCGCCGGCTCGACTTCTCGGCGATTTTAGGATGGTTCTTAATAACTACTAAACCTATGGGCGCCAGCTACCGTACAGCGACAACACAAGACTCAAGTGAAACTGACACAATTTAATAAATTTGATTCCAGCAAAGGTACCAATATGTGGTTTAATTAAAGAGATAAAGAAATTGTGGATAACACCAAATTATTGTTTGAAAAACAAATTTGGGACTCCATTAAACAGGACAGTGACCCAACACGAGGAAAAGAAGAAGAAGAAGCTCAAATTATTATTATATAAATACCACAAAGTTCGTTTATTTAATGTGAATCCAAAATTTGAAATTGTTGTAAATATTTATTATGACGATTATGTACTTTGGTTAAAGTAATAGAAATATAACAAGCAATCCAGTGAGACAAATGTCTCATTTAAGAAATCAAAAAAGACCGTTTTTCAACAAGAACGCGTATTAAATAAAAACTGTACCCAGACCTGGAAGGTGTCAAAGTTGTTGCCTAACCGATCGACGTTTTAAGGCGCAGAGGGTATCAGCTCCGTTTGGCTGCTGAAACATTTTTATTTAATACGCGTTCTATTTGAAAAACGGTCTTTTTGTGATTTCTCGAAAACCGGAAGTGTCACGTGACTGAAATTCTGTTCCTGAGCTGACATGACCATTCCAAACATATAACTTTAATAACTTTTTTCTCTATCTCTTACGGTTTGGCTGCTGAAACAGCGTCCCGGACGGACGTCTATTAGATAAAGGATTTTTAGTATTGTATTCAAACTGTAAGAATATACAATTTTAACAGTTCACTTAAGGGATTGAAATGAGCATAATTTGTAATTGATTTGTTAAGAAAATTTTATTTTGTGTTCAATCTTATGAATGATTTAAATTTAATAATAGAATATTTATACTATTAACTGCATATTGCAGAAATCCATATAATGTAGTACAGTAAAGCTTTAATAAGGTAACCAAGTAACCATGTAATTGAATTAATAGGCTGGGCGCTAGTAAATGATAAAATATAAAAAATAATAATTAATGTTGGCAACTTTAATAGCAACAAAAAATTACACAGAAGCACTCGGAATCGATTCGGGCGAAGTTTAAGGAACTTTAATGAATTGAAGCCATCATAATCTGGCGCTATAGAAAGAGCTATTTAATGACATGGTTCACGTATGGCGTCGCAGCCGTGGAAAAGACCTTACCGAAACAATGGGCATTTATAAATAAGAGAATGTTTATGGCATTAAATTCGAGTCTTAACGCAATCGCTAGCTGTGGGCGTTTACCAGTGAAATGGTCCGTTTAGTATTCCGGGTAATTAAAAAGTACAGAATACATTTCGAAAATAAACAAAGCTAATAAAATTGGTAAACAAATTATGGTCGATTACTAGTTACAAAAATTAGAATTCATTTAAAATTTGTAATAAATAACCCCTAATGGGAGTTCGACAGCAGCAGAAGGCACATGAGTGGTAACTACACCTCCTGGTACTCAAAAGATGGAACAAATATTAAAATAACCCCAGCATTAATCGTCGACGATTTGAGTCGAAAGACGGTAGGAATCTTAATCAAGCTAAAACTGCTACCTGTGTATCCTATTTTTCCTTTATATCATCCTAAACATTCGCCAACTCGGTAGGTCAGCGTGGGGAATTAAATCCAATTACCCCCAAACAACGAAAACAAACCTCAAAACTGAAATACCCCAGGTTGGTAACGAGCAATTAAAACTTTTTTCGTTGACCGCTTGTTAATTTCAATATCAATGCATTATTTTTCCTAAAAAATGATGGATTAATAGACGTCATTAACACACTGTTTTTGATTAATACACTCTTTTTCATGAATTAACTGTTTTTTAAAAATGAATGGATTAATAGTTTAATAGTTTAATAGTTTAATAGAGTACATAACAGGCGAAGCCCAAATAGTACATAAAATAACAGGCGAAGTGTATATAATAAGTAATACAAAAATATAAACATTAACAAAAAATAAACATTAACAATAACACCAAATATTAAATTAAAGTTAACAATTTGCATTTGAATTGATGTAGAGGAAGATTAAAGAAGTCCACATACTGTGTGATATGGTTAACTAGAGTGGCCAAACGGTTGACAAACGAATGCTGCTCATAAGTAGACCGACAGGCTGGTGTACATAGTAGATCTATTAATACACTGTTTTTGATTAATACACTTTCATTAATTAACTGTTTCTGTGATTTTGACGTTTTGATGATATTTTGCATGGAGGTTAGTTGTATTAATCAAATTTTTCGCCACAAAAAAAGATTTTGCGGTAAACGAAAAAATTTTGTAATCAACTCGTTTGTTAACGGGCGATTAATAATCTCAACTATTAAAGGCACTCACTCGCTATCGCTCGTTCGTTCTTTAAACAGTTTCGATTATTAATCGTCTTCATTAACACACTTGTTGGTTAAATAACTATTAATTAAATTATTCAACAGAATTTATGAAACGGGTCAGACACCAAAAAATTGACTAGATTCAACATTTATACCACTCCCAAAAAATAAGAACGCTACAAGATGTAAAGCCTATAGAATAACCGGTTTTATGAGCCATGTCCTTAAAATCTTTTTCAATATTCTCCATGCGTAAATTTTTAAAAAAGAAATGGCCTGTGACCGAGGGATGCCCTTTTTGCTATACAAGTTTTGATTGAGAGAGCGCCGGACGTCAATTGTGAAGTTTTTGGGAGTTTTATTGATTTTGAAAAGGCCGTGGATAGAATCAAGCATCAGAAACTATTTGAAATCTGAAGTTCGGGGGCTAAATAGATGATAAAGACATCCGTTTAATAATAAATTTGTATACTGAACAGAAAGCGACTATTCGCCTAGAAAAAGAATGTTATACGGAGTTCTATGTGAGAAGAGGGGTGCGCCAGACTTGCGTACTCTTTAATATAAATAAAAAATGAAAAGAGGGCGTTTATTCAATATCAGATACGAATGAGTACAAAAAACCCACATCTCTTATGGAAGAAATTCGCTTCTTGGAATATACATGCTAAACCAACATCTGTAATAGCATAAGATATAAAAGATGCTACTTTAATAAATGAATATTTGGTAAATAGCGTGGGACATGTCACTATCAGTGACGACACCTTGAAATTTTTTCGACAGAATTACTTTGACAATATCCACGAACCTCAACTTAACTGTCAAACATCAGTAGAAGAAGTAGAAAACACCATTGCCCAACTGAAATCTAATGCGACTGGAATAGACAATAATAATAATAATGGTGAGGCACTAACACCCCATGAAGGAGCTTGGCCTGCAAGGAATAGACAATATTAACCTAAAAATGTTGAAACTAGTGTTACCTTTCTGCAAAAATGAGCTTACTGGAATTATTAACTTCTCACTCGATACTGGAACCACCCCTATGATATGGAAGAAGGCTATAATCAATCCATTGCCGAAAGTTAGCACAGCGAGGGTACTGAAAGATATTAGGCCAATCAGTATTCTGCCTACGATGTCCAAGGTGTTGGAAAAAATTGTTAATAGTCACATTATTCAGCATATTAATAAAAACGATTTATTACCAAATACTCAATCAGGATTTAGACCTAAATATAGTACTACAACGGCAATGATGAAAATAACAACAGATATAGCCAAAAATATGGATAATTGTGAAATAACGTATCTAGTACTCCTAGACTATAGCAAGGCATTCGATGTTATTAATCGAGATTTACTTTTGGCTAAATTACGATACTATGGATTTAACAATCAAATATTGAGCTGGCTTAGTAGCTATTTAGCCAACAGAGGTCAAGTAGTTAGGATTGAAAACGATATATCACAAGAATCTACAGTCCTATATGGAGTTCCACAAGGAAGCATTTTGGCTCCTACACTATTTACAATCTTTACAGCGGACCTTCCAAATATTTTACAATATCAGTGGAATATACACCTATACGCTGATGACACGCAAATTTATAAATCTTGTTCACCAGAACACGTTAACGACCTCATTGATGAACTGAACTTCAATTTACAGTGTATACAAGAGTGGTCAGAGAAAAACGGATTAAGGCTCAACCCCCAGAAAACTATAGTCTTGTGTCTAGGCTCAAACGCTGTAATCAATAAGTCTAATCTTATCTTGAAAAAAGAAATAATGCTGAGCGATAAGGTGATAAGTGTCAGTGAAAGTGCGCGCGATCTTGGTCTAATTATAGACAAAAATTTAAAATTTGAAAAGCATGTCATCAAAAAGTGTAGTGAATGTTATGCGAAACTAAAAACGTTGTGGAGATATAAATATATTCTTAGCCAAGATGTTAAATGGAGCTTAACAAATACAATTGTCCTCAGTTATCTTGACTATGGAAGCGCAGTATATTATAACTTCTTAACGGCTTATATGAAAAACAAACTGCAAGTGCTTCAAAACTGTTGTTTAAGATACTCCTTTGTGATACCTTACAGAGATCATGTAACGCCATATTATAATAGATTAAGTATATTAAAATTAGAAAATAGATTTACACTTTTATATGGAACTCTATTATACAATATTTTACAGTCGGAAGAACCAACATACTTACTTAATTTTCTTATTAAACGCTGTGTAATAAATAGAAGCACTATTAGTTTAAGGTACAGAGAACTATTTACAATTCCCCAGCATAACACCTATAAATTTGAGAGTAGCTTTGAATATGTAGCGCCAAAACTAATTAATTTCTTTACGGAAATATTTTTTAGTCCTTCTGTTACTCAGTTTCAAAACGCATTTAAAACTAAATTGCTCAACATTCAGGACAGTACATCGTCGTAGCACATTACACTGTGTAATTTTATATACATATTAAGTTTTTTTTTTTCTATGTTAAGGTGAAAGTGAAAAACGGCAATGCTGATCTTTCTTCTTTTGAATATATGTAACTACAAATTAGTAATAAATTAGTAATAGTGGTACATTTATATTAGTTTCGTTTTTTTTGTCTATTGTAGGTTATATTCAATAAATATCTATCTATCTATCTATCTATCTATGTGTATTTAGAGAATCAGGGGCGTCTAGGCGGAGATGAAAGGTGTGCACTGCACCCGGGCGGCAGGATCTAGAGGGCGGCAGTTAGGCCTTGGTTACATAACTAATAATTTCAAATTCAAAATTTAGAGTTTTCCTCTAACGCTATTGGTGGAAATAAAGCTTTGTAACCAATGAGATAACGTGACTGAGTGACGTCACTCGAAGCGCTGTAAGCACCGGGCACTGAGTAGCGGCGGTGTAGGCTAAACCACGATATAACATACAAGTGGATCAACTCCACTTTCAGAGTTGGCCATTTTTTTCTTAATTCATAAAAATTTCACTAGGCGCTGAAATGTAGCAAAGACTGATATAACCAATAATGATGTCATACAAATACGTCAAATATCGATTCAAATTGACATGCCAATATGTTACAAATGGTTATTATGTAATAAAATATGACTGGTTTGTGCCCTTCGAAATGCGATCGACCCGTAAAGAAAACCTATTAAGTTTTTTTATTTTTTCTACAAGTAATTTATTTGCAAATTGCCCGATTTAGATTTGCTGAATGAAATCGGTCCGATCTATCTAAAATCTAGCTTATCTTCAGTCCACGTTTTGATGTAGTTGTTGTTGAGGGTGATCATTTTCCGAGTAGTTTTTGTTTGTTACAGACAAGGTCTAGGCATACGAAAATATCAGATACCTTAAACTCCAACTGATTTGGTCATGTGGACAAAGTCCTACTAAAATTTTGCTGATAATAAGGAATTCCAATCCTAGAAAGGAATCTTTTACATACTACACATCTTAAGGACCTTTAAATTTCGATCATCATTGCAACAAGGTCACTTGGAGTCTTTCAGTATATCGAATCTGTTGCAATATATTACCATTTTCATACACCTTCTCAACCCCACCTCGTGACAATCAACAAGCTTCGGTTTAATAAAACAGATGGATATATTGAGCTGTTCCAATATTTCAACGCATTCTACTATTGCCTCATTTGGTACAAATTGAGAACTGAATGCGCCCTAATTGGATAATAATTTTGGCCTTGTTTTCCACTGCTGTGTTTATCTAGCGCGCCTTTCGCGCCTTTACAGGCCTGCAGGGGCCAATCAAAATTGCATGTTGTAGGTTACACCATAATACGCAATGTACGTTGTTGTTATTGTATCACCAACGGGACTTCACCAGGGAGAGTATTTAAACGAACACTATACATTGCTGTGAACACATGTTCGTAGCTGTATATTTCTAATGATAAGTATTAGTAATTGATAATATGGCTAGCAATGCGGATGTTTATTATAAGAATGCCCAGAAATTGTAATAGCTTTAATTTCAGATTTGTTAAAAAATAGCATAGGCAATGGCGTTTTTATAATAGCTTTATCTTTGTCTAAAAAATAAACTAAAATCAGAGCAGGCTTGGCATTTAATGCAACGAAAACATATACTGTAAACAAAACAATTGGTTTGGCTTCTTCAAGAGGTTTGGTTGTGTTTTACCAAGCTGCCCCGAAAATTATTTCTATGTGCTATTAAATACCCAAGTTAATGAAAAGTAGTATTTTATTGAGAAATTGTGTTCTGGGTTATTTTTTAAAGTTTCCCTTGCATTGGGCTTCTGCACAGGTAAGTACGAGGAGTCACCAACATACTTACTTAATTTTCTTATTAAACGCTGTGTAATAAATAGAAGCACTATTAGTTTAAGGTACAGAGAACTATTTACAATTCCCCAGCATAACACCTATAAATTTGAGAGTAGCTTTGAATATGTAGCGCCAAAACTAATTAATTTCTTTACGGAAATATTTTTTAGTCCTTCTGTTACTCAGTTTCAAAACGCATTTAAAACTAAATTGCTCAACATTCAGGACAGTACATCGTCGTAGCACATTACACTGTGTAATTTTATATACATATTAAGTTTTTTTTTTTCTATGTTAAGGTGAAAGTGAAAAACGGCAATGCTGATCTTTCTTCTTTTGAATATATGTAACTACAAATTAGTAATAAATTAGTAATAGTGGTACATTTATATTAGTTTCGTTTTTTTTGTCTATTGTAGGTTATATTCAATAAATATCTATCTATCTATCTATCTATCTATGTGTATTTAGAGAATCAGGGGCGTCTAGGCGGAGATGAAAGGTGTGCACTGCACCCGGGCGGCAGGATCTAGAGGGCGGCAGTTAGGCCTTGGTTACATAACTAATAATTTCAAATTCAAAATTTAGAGTTTTCCTCTAACGCTATTGGTGGAAATAAAGCTTTGTAACCAATGAGATAACGTGACTGAGTGACGTCACTCGAAGCGCTGTAAGCACCGGGCACTGAGTAGCGGCGGTGTAGGCTAAACCACGATATAACATACAAGTGGATCAACTCCACTTTCAGAGTTGGCCATTTTTTTCTTAATTCATAAAAATTTCACTAGGCGCTGAAATGTAGCAAAGACTGATATAACCAATAATGATGTCATACAAATACGTCAAATATCGATTCAAATTGACATGCCAATATGTTACAAATGGTTATTATGTAATAAAATATGACTGGTTTGTGCCCTTCGAAATGCGATCGACCCGTAAAGAAAACCTATTAAGTTTTTTTATTTTTTCTACAAGTAATTTATTTGCAAATTGCCCGATTTAGATTTGCTGAATGAAATCGGTCCGATCTATCTAAAATCTAGCTTATCTTCAGTCCACGTTTTGATGTAGTTGTTGTTGAGGGTGATCATTTTCCGAGTAGTTTTTGTTTGTTACAGACAAGGTCTAGGCATACGAAAATATCAGATACCTTAAACTCCAACTGATTTGGTCATGTGGACAAAGTCCTACTAAAATTTTGCTGATAATAAGGAATTCCAATCCTAGAAAGGAATCTTTTACATACTACACATCTTAAGGACCTTTAAATTTCGATCATCATTGCAACAAGGTCACTTGGAGTCTTTCAGTATATCGAATCTGTTGCAATATATTACCATTTTCATACACCTTCTCAACCCCACCTCGTGACAATCAACAAGCTTCGGTTTAATAAAACAGATGGATATATTGAGCTGTTCCAATATTTCAACGCATTCTACTATTGCCTCATTTGGTACAAATTGAGAACTGAATGCGCCCTAATTGGATAATAATTTTGGCCTTGTTTTCCACTGCTGTGTTTATCTAGCGCGCCTTTCGCGCCTTTACAGGCCTGCAGGGGCCAATCAAAATTGCATGTTGTAGGTTACACCATAATACGCAATGTACGTTGTTGTTATTGTATCACCAACGGGACTTCACCAGGGAGAGTATTTAAACGAACACTATACATTGCTGTGAACACATGTTCGTAGCTGTATATTTCTAATGATAAGTATTAGTAATTGATAATATGGCTAGCAATGCGGATGTTTATTATAAGAATGCCCAGAAATTGTAATAGCTTTAATTTCAGATTTGTTAAAAAATAGCATAGGCAATGGCGTTTTTATAATAGCTTTATCTTTGTCTAAAAAATAAACTAAAATCAGAGCAGGCTTGGCATTTAATGCAACGAAAACATATACTGTAAACAAAACAATTGGTTTGGCTTCTTCAAGAGGTTTGGTTGTGTTTTACCAAGCTGCCCCGAAAATTATTTCTATGTGCTATTAAATACCCAAGTTAATGAAAAGTAGTATTTTATTGAGAAATTGTGTTCTGGGTTATTTTTTAAAGTTTCCCTTGCATTGGGCTTCTGCACAGGTAAGTACGAGGAGTCGATTTGGTCCAGTGGAAGCGATGGTATTTGGATGTTATTCTACAGAGGTGAAGCCAGTTTTATAAGTTCGTGTACAAGAGTATAAGGAATCGACATACGTGTCATGCAGCGGAGTCCTACATTCAAGGCCCCCAGCGTCAATGAAAGCAGTTCGGACGGTCTTCTAAAATGGCAGCCGATCATCAGATGGGTTCGAGCGCAGATTTGTGCCTTGCTAAATGCATGCCGGCAACAACGGCTTGTCCAGAGCGTCGTGGGAGGTCCAGCTCGAGGCAGGTATCCCTATATTCATCGCAGAAGCCATAAAATGGTCAGATTTGCCACCTAAAAGTGGTAATTTAGGGATTGTGCATCGATTGGCGTCGCTTAGAGCCTCACATCCAGTCGTGGCCTGGATAGGAGTGTTTTGTTTTATGACGTGGAATACTTATATTCGATTATTATCGCATAACAACACCGTTAATTGGGTGGACAACAAGAATTTAATTAAAATGTGAAACTCTTTATGTACTATCGAGACCAGGAAACCATCTTGATTATTTTGTCGTTCCCATCAGTTAGAAATACCACACTTGTTAATTCCCATCAGTTAAATAGCGGTGTACGGAGTGCTTACAATAAAATGTTTAATAGGACGTTAACTAATTAATAATAGCAAATTAGTAGTCGGATGTAGCAAGCTAACCTTGAGATAGAGTCATTTAATTATAAATAAATAACTTTCATCAAACATTAGCCGAGCACATTAGGAAAGTAGTGGATATAATTAGAGGCTATTTATAATTTAAAATGTATTAAACCCATAAGAGGCCGTTGAAATCATCACAATATATTATGCCGATTCGGCTCAAAATTTTCTATACTGTGAACCAGCTTGAGACCGTGCTCAATAATGAGGCATGTAGCAGTTTCTTATTGTAACACGGAACGCCGATAATGCGATTTCATATTCGGCAGAAACATACTTGTTTTCTCCTTATTAACATTGTAGTCATCCAGTAATAACGACAATCCAATTACAAAACTCATAAACATTGGCATATATCCCATAGAAGTTGGGTCCAGCCAGAGCTTGGCAGTAATTAATTACTTTGTAATTAAATTACTAATTAATTTCCTTTTTGTCTATTTGCCCATCTTTGTTATAAAGTACTTGAAAATTACTTTCTAAAAGTAATTAATTACTACATTCAATTACTTTTATGTAATTAAATTACTCTAAAGTATTTAAATTACTTTACAAGTATTTGAATTACCTATGGTAATTGAAATTACTGTAGGTAATTAAATTACTTTGTGGTATTTAAATTACTGAATTACTGACCTCGATAGTGTGCCAAATCTCCAGAACACAAAATATAAGATAAGGTCTTATTAAGTTACATATTAAGCAACTCGCAATAAGGCCTTCCCGAAACAATATAACCCTAATTTATTATTTCCTCTGACGAGTCGAATAACAGCAACTTTTGCATTTTGTACAACGCGTCACGGGCATTGGGGCGTGTATGTAGATTCTAGATGTAATCTGTAACTTGCAATAGTGACATTAATATTTATTGTGCAAGACGCTAAAACTATATTTGGAGTACGAACATTACAGATTACAATACCTACGGTAAACATAATATTTTAAAATAGGTTCATTAGACGATATTGGTTCATAATAATTATTTATTCATTTCAATTTGCTTGTTTTAAATGATTTACTAGCATAAGGCGATACTGCCGTGTAAGTGTAACATGCAGTAAGTCCAGAAAATTACGT
This sequence comes from Agriotes lineatus, assembly GCA_940337035.1. Lineage (NCBI taxonomy): Eukaryota > Metazoa > Arthropoda > Insecta > Coleoptera > Elateridae > Agriotes > Agriotes lineatus. The sequence goes on from OW679194.1 coordinate 204,850,796, forward strand.
TTTTGAGTGAGTAATTGAACTACACGGCCAAAATCCGATAACAACATTTAAACAGCTTAAAACACATAATTAAAATGTACTTAATTGCCAAATTCCATGCTTGGTAGACTCAAAAATTCAGTATGCGGTATGGTATTAATACAATTTAAAAACACCGCATAAGTTTACCGCATTGTTGCATTGAACATTTTGAAAATTATGCATTCTTTACATAATATACTATTTCCACGACCGGGAGTAGAAATCAGTTTCTAGGTTACAAAAATTGTGAAAAAAATACACATTATCTGCCTATGGAGACAATATGAATACAATTAGTACTTCGGTGGAGTGAATACTCGATTAAATCAACAATTATTTTACATGAACAACAAAAATGTAACATTATGGGTTCGAAAGAGGGAACAATAATATGTTTGTTTAGATCATTTTATAAAAACCTAACTTTAATTTTAATTTTTAATATTACAAATAGATACACAAAAAATGTTAGTGCAGCAATACCCTTATGCGACGTAAAATGTTAAATAAAGATTACGGTAACAGTATTTTTTAAATAAATGTTATGCATTTGAGTAGAAAAAATCTGGTGTGATTCACGCACACAACTTCTGTTGAGAAATGTTTGTACCACCCTGTACATTGTTTATGCTCCCTCCTTTCTATGTATTGGCGTCAGCTTTTCTGACTCAGAGTTGCGACAGCTGTGAACCGCGCATCACGTTTGCAGTAAGGGGTCCAAATTTCATTTTTATATTACACTAAATAAACGACCTTTTTGCGTCAAATTAGTGTATTATTCCATACAGTCCACTGAAGTTACATGTGGTCCATGCGAGCCAAATTTCGATCAGAATAGTGCCAAGTTATAAATTGTTCCGATATTCAATTCCATTCCCTGTGAGTGCGACAAGGAGGGCAACACGCATCACAGCGCTACATCTTCAAGTGCAAGTGCACCGAGACACCGCGAGACCGGTTCTCGCGTGAATCAAACGAGCTGCAACAAGCGACCACGTGCGCCGGAGATGTCCAGCTGCATATTTTAATGTGAGTTCCATTTTTACAATTTCCTTTGTTGTTCACCGCTTAACTGTATTTAGCATTTGTGCAAAGCTTTATTCGCATAATATATGCTTGTAATTATTCTCAATAATTTAATAATTAACAAATTGCCAGTCGAGATTTTCTCACCGCAAATATTAGCAAAATTAAACAGAGGTTCTATATTTCGCTAGTAATTAAATACAATATTTTATTGCTATACGATATTTGGTACAATGGAGGCATTAATTCATTCCCGAGAGATTTTAAAGGGTAAATTAACGCGATTTCGTAATTTTGTTAGCAAGCTATTAGATATTGACGAGAATATTACTGCAATGCAAGTTGAAGGATTAGAAGCAAGGCTAAACGTAGCCAACGGTCTGTTGCCTGAATTCAAAGAAATTCAAAACAAAATAGAGCAAGCTAGCAATGCACCAGATGGGGAGGCTACTCCAGACGCTGATGAATACCGTCAAGCGTTTGAGGATTCCTACTTTGATGCAATTGCTGATGCAAACGTTTTAATAAACAAATACCGAAGTAATACATTTCCGCGCGAGGGTAGTTTGCATTCTAACGGTTCTAGCGTAGCTTCTGCAAATTCTAGCACCCCATTTATAAAACTCCCTACCATAAATCTGCCAAAGTATAATGGCGATATTTCAGATTGGCTTGAATTCAGAGAAATCTTTAAACATCTTATACACGATAATAAGTCGATTACTGATATTCAAAGGTTGCACTACTTAAAGGCCAGCCTTAGTGGTCAAGCATCAGAAATAATCAAATCTTTAGAATTTACTGCTGCCAACTACCAAGTAGCTTGGGGTAGTATTTGTGCTAGGTATAATAACCCTAGAATGCTAGTTTATAATCATTTGAAAACTATTTTCGATCTCGAGCCATTAACCAAGGAATCGGCTCAAAAGTTAAGAAAGGTAAATGGCACACTTTTCAAGCATATCACTGCGCTAAAATCCTTAGCCTCAGACCAAGCTCTGTTAGAAACATTTATAATTTTCATAATTTCAAAGAAACTTGATTCCAAAACAGCCCGCGAGTGGGAGTCCTTGAAAAGAAGTTCCAATACAGAGCTGCCTACTCTTGAGGAGTTCAAAGATTTTCTCAAAGACACTGCGGATGTTTTAGAAACCCTAGAAGCCTAGCAGGAAAAATCTGTTCCTGAAAAATCCAAGGCACATTCAAAGTCCTTTGTTTCGAGTAATCCCACATGTTTATTTTGTAACAAATTCCATTCTCTAGCAAAATGTGATGATTTTCAAAAACTTACTGCACATAATAGAATGCATAAGACAAAGGAACTCAAGGTGTGCCTGAATTGCCTATCCAAGGGTCACTTTTCATATAAATGTACTTCCCAATACACATGTAGGAAATGTAAGGGAAGGCATCATACTCTCTTGCATGAGGACCCGCTTCGGTACAACCAGGACCTGCAAAGGACGCAGAAATTACTGTTGAACCAAGCAAGATCACTTCAGCATTTTGTTCAAACGCTGCTACCCATTGCTTCTGCACAGATCCTTGATTCTGCCGGAACTCCACACTCTGTTCGAATACTGTTGGATTCAGAGTCTCAGTCTAACTTCATTACTTCAGGTCTTTTTAAAAAGCTAAATCTGCGAGTCAATGATGCAAATGTTATTGTTTCAGGGTTAAGTAAAGTCACTTCCCACGTTCATTTGAGATGTGATGTCGAGCTGTTAGCACATCACACACAATTCACTATAGGAGTCTCATGTCTTGTTATAGACCAGATTAGCGGCGTCATGCCCGGTTTTCGCGTTGATCGCACCAAGTACAGGATCCCAGACAACATCAAATTGTCTTACCCTTCCTTTAATGTCCTTGGCGAAATTGACATTTTGTTAGGTGCTCCAGTCTTCTGGAAGCTCTTGTGTATAGGGCAAATCTCTTTAGGCCCAAATCTTCCAATCCTCTAAAAGACACGTTTTGGATGGGTAATTTCCGGTCCAACCAGTACCAGCTTAGTAAGCCAAAGCCAAAGCCATTGCAATGTTAGTTGCCTCGAAGACACCCCAGATTCACTTACGAGATTTTGGGAACTCGAGCACTACCCAATCGAGAAAGTTTTCTCAAAGGAGGAAAACGCCTGTGAGGCTCATTTCGTTCAAAATACCCGTCGGGACGCCGAGGGTAGATTTATAGTTTCAATCCCCTTCAAGAGCCCTGCGACTGTATTGGGTGATTCATTTCAAACAGCTCGTAAACGATTTCAATCACTTGAGAAGAAACTACAGTCAAACCCAGTTCTCTCAGAAAGATACATCGCCTTCATGAAGGAGTACGAGGACCTTGGCCACATGTCCGTAGCCAATCCCACTTCAGAAATTGCATATTATCTCCCCCACCACGGAGTACTCAAAGAGGAGAGCCTTACTACTAAGCTCAGAGTAGTCTTCAATGGTTCTGCGGTTACTTCTACAGGACATTCATTGAATAGTATACAGATGGTTGACCCGACCATACAACAAGATCTATTTTCGATCCTTGTTAGATTTCGCAAGCATTTCTATGCAATATCCGCAGACATCGAAAAAATGTACAGGCAGGTGCAAGTAGAACCTAGCCAGCGCATTCTCCAGCGCATCCTGTGGCGATCTAGTCCCACAGAATCACTTCAAACTTACAATTTGAATAGTGTCACATATGGAACTGCCTCAGCCAGTTTCCTTTCAATTCGTTGTTTAACCCAACTAGGCATTGAATGTGAAGATTCATTGCCCGAAATCGCCAAAATAATAAAGGAAGATTTCTACATTGACGACCTGCTCACAGGCGCTGACACCCTAGATCAAGCACGTCACATTTGTTCAAGTCTTCTCAATGTCCTTAGGTCAGGTTGTTTTAAATTGCGCAAGTGGATCTCTAACGACCCAGCAGTCCTCAGTGATATTCACCAAGCTGATATTCACCCAGGTGTTCTTGAGTTTGGCTCCCATGAGCACACAAACACGTTAGGTCTAGTCTGGCATTTTCACACTGACCAGTTAATGTATTCAATACCAAATTCCTCCTATGGAAGGATGACCAAACGTATCATTCTCTCAGAAATATCACAAATATTTGATCCTTTAGGTCTCCTCACGCCATGCATTATTAATGTAAAAATTCTTTTGCAACAGTTATGGATGGAAAAGCTGTCTTGGGATGATCAAGTCCCTAACAGTATCCAAGATAAATAGAGTTCATATAGCAACGAGCTCACACTCCTCAATGATTTAAAAATTCCTTGTCACGTTCTTTGCAAAGAATTCACAGAGGTAGAACTACATGGCTTCTGCGACGCCTCTATTCATGCATATGGCGCATGCATTTACTTGCGTTCAAAGAACCATATCAATCAAATTCACGTATCACTTCTTTGTGCGAAATCCAAAGTTGCACTACTGAAACCCATCACAATTCCGAAACTTGAGCTCTGCGGAGCTGTTCTTCTTGCCAAACTTTCAGACCTAGTTCTGAAGGCATTAAATCTAACCATAAGTCGTTGTATTCTGTGGACAGATTCTACTATTGTCATAGGGTGGTTGAAGACAAGCCCCAACCTCCTGAAACCCTTTGTTTGCAACAGAGTTGCCGATGTTCAACAACTCACATCTCATGCTACGTGGAGGCACGTTCCCACCAAGTCTAACCCAGCTGATCTGCTTTCCAGGGGTGTTTCCCCACGACAGTTAAAGGAGTCTAGCATTTGGTGGAATGGCCCCACCTTTCTTCTCAAAGATGAAGATTCATGGCCAATTTCAAACGCCTCAAATCCAAACCTACCAGACCTAAAACAGAAACCACAGTGCCTGTCATCGGCGGTTTCTACACTTCAATTTCCATTTAATACATTTTCTAATCTCACTAGATTACAAAGAATAGTAGCGTATTGCCTACGATTTCGAAGCAACTGCTTCATCCCTAAGGTCAAACGTGCCATTGGGTCCCTTAGTCCAAAGGAACTGCAAGAAGCACTCTTATCTTTAGTCAAAATTTCTCAAACCGAGTCCTTTCCTGAAGAGCTCAAGCAGCTTAGTAGGTCCGAATCTGTAAAGAATTGCAGTTCATTAAAAAGGCTAAACCCATTTTTGGACTCGAACAAAATCATTCGAGTCGGAGGTAGACTCAGAAATTCCCAATTTTTATTTAATAAAAAATTGCAGATGGTAGTTTCAGGAAAGCATCATCTTGCTAAACTCATTGTTTCTCGGGAGCACATTCGGTTGCTCCACGCTGGACCCCAGCTATTGCTCTCGACCCTAAGAGAGAGCTTCTGGATTGTTTCAGCCAGGAATCTCGTTAAACAAGTTGTACACCAATGCTTAAGGTGTTACCGATTTTCACCTAAACTCACTGAGCCGATTATGGGCAACCTTCCTGGGTCACGAACTGAACCGTCACCCCTTTTCTATGTAACCGGAGTCGACTATGCAAGCCCCATAACGGTCAAAGACCGAAAAGGTCGCGGTTGTAGAACCAACAAGGCGTATTTATGATTTTTCATATGTTTTTCCACAAAGGCAGTGCACCTCGAACTGGTCACTGACCTCACAACAGAGTGTTTCATACTTGCTCTTAGGCGATTTATAGGCCGAAGAGGCAAACCTGCCCATATTTACTCGGACAATGGGACAAATTTTGTAGGAGCTAATTCCGAGCTCCTCGAATTAGGCATGCTTCTTAAAGAACCGAATGTTGCTATTGCTCAATACGCGATTAGTAAGGGAATCAGCTGGCACTTTATTCCCGCGCACAGTCCCCACTTTGGTGGACTGTGGGAGGCAGGCATAAAGTCCTCTAAACACCATTTAAAACGTGTAACAGATAATGCGCTTCTTACTTATGAAGAGATTTGCACCTTGCTAATACAAATTGAAGCCATCCTCAATTCCCGTCCGTTATCCCCTCTATCGTCAGACCCCAACGACCTAGAGCCGCTAACTCCTGCTCACTTCTTGGTTGGTCGACCTCTGGTATCAGCTCCAGATCCCGATGTACAAGAGGTGCCCGATTCACGATTGTCAACGTACCAGAGAATTCAAAAGCTCCAGCAGCATATGTGGTCACGTTGGAGTAAGGAGTATTTGTCAGAACTCCAGCAACGTTCAAAATGAAATTCGCACCATTCCGATCTAGTTGAAGGGTCCCTGGTATTGGTTAAAGAGGACAACGCACATCCCCTTCAATGGAGATTAGGAACGCATCGTTCAACTCTACCCTGGAAAAGATGGAGTCAACAGAGTGGCCTCCGTCCGTACGTCCAACGGCATCATACGTCGTTCCTTCGCTAAGCTTTGCCCCCTTCCCATGGGGAACACCGCGGTGTAAGTGAGAGTGAAGTGAAGGGCCTTTTTTGTGTATTTGTGCGTTTGTGCGGCTAGAGACTGTTAGCGTTAAATTAGATTTCATGTTTATATCATGCATATATGTAAATATTGTTTCTTATTGAAAGTTATACTTTCAAGGCCGGCGGCATGTTGAGAAATGTTTGTACCACCCTGTACATTGTTTATGCCCCCTCCTTTCTATGTATTGGCGTCAGCCCTTCTGACTCAGATTTGCGACAGCTGTGAACCGCGCATCACGTTTGCAGTAAGGGGTCCAAATTTCATTTTTATATTACACTAAATAAACGGCCTTTTTGCGTCAAATTAGTGTATTATTCCATTTAGTCCACTGAAGTTACAACTTCCTCTTACAGTGATCTTATAATTAGGCAAACATTTGATTTTTAATTTTTAAGCATTTGTCAAAAATTTTCAAAACCTACAAATTCTACAGAAACCGTACAAAATAGAGCGTTTGTTAAAGAAACAAATTTTATCTTAAGCTGAATTCAAAAATGTAAACATAAAAGAACAAATTTTTATGTCACTGATGTCATTAATTGATGTGTCAGTGTTTTTTACTAGATGACCATTGTTTTTGTGATCATGGCTGCTTGATAGTTAGTTGCACGTCTTAATGACAACGCAAAACATTTGATATGCATTTTAAGGCAAACGGTTGCTTTTGCGCTTATAACCTAAGAGCATTTTATTTTTACGATTGTTAATTCTCTTTCAGATAATAACCTAAAATTTAAAAAAAAAATTTACCGATAACAAAAGCTAGAGCTACAATAAGTTTTCAGAGATAGGTAAAGTGCCTCTTATAGTAAAGTCTAGTTTATGAAAATTATTTCATTAGTGCATTACATAATAGTAAGGATGTGCACCAAAATTCAAATCGATATCTTTACATTTGTTCAAATTAATATAAAAATAAAATAAAAATTGAACTTCCAAGTCCCCATACCTTCTTACTGAAGGGGCTTTGTACTAAGGTATATTAGGTTTAACCGGTTTATTATAACCTAAGCAATCTATGACCAATGGGTGTCCTATTCTTTTTGGGAATCCCTATATAATATTTATCCTTGACTTTATTTATTTACTTACATCTTACATCAAAACAAACTAAAAACTTTTGGTTGTGGTGAACGGTACATGTAGCTACAAGATTTAATTATCAAAAAACCTTCAAAAGTGATAAAGTATGTAGGTTACGTTAGTTAACAAAACATAAAGTGAAGCATTTTTAGATTACGAAAACGAATTGACACGACACTAATGATAGTTGCAACTTGCAAGAAAATTCTACTAAATACAAATACGTATATGACAATAATTTTTATTGAAAGTAATTGAAAAAGTAGTTGATATTGTACAATTACAATTACTAAGTAATTGGTAATTAAATTACTATTTCATGTGAGTAACTGTACTCTCTGGTAATTCAATTACTTCATTGGGCGGTAATTAGTAATTAGTAATTAATTACTTTTTTAAAGTAATTTGCCCAGCTCTGGGTCCAGCGCATCCATTTCCACTCGAAACCACTCCAATGAGTTCTCTATGTATTGCTAATGGACCTCCGGAATCACCATGGCAAGTATCCTTCCCGGCTTCCTTATAGCCAGCACAAATCATACTGTAACAAAAATAAATGCATATTATGTGCATACTTTAAACGTCTAATAAACCACGATGGGAGATGACTATTATTTTTTAACCTCTACAGTAACTAAGCTAGCTTGCAAAGCATACAATTATTGACAACCTGTATTTAAATAAAAGAAATTACCATTATAATCAATGTGTCCCAAGATGTGTTAGACTTACTTACTACTGTGTTATTATTCCGCCATACAATTCATTGCATTCGCTATTGGAAACAACTGGCACAGACACCTTTTGCAATTGCTCTGGTAAGGTTTCCTAAAATATTTCTATTTTAATACACAGTTCTCACATCAATAATTTCAAAAACTACCGATCCTGTCAAGAGTCCCCATCCGGTGGCGAGAGTTATTGTACCAGCAGGAGGTGGTTTACTTGCCAAACCAATGCAGTTGACGCCTGGAGATTTCAATTTGAATAGATTTTTAACCTATGAATAGCAAAACATCATTATTATAAGTAGTCATATTATTTAAAATCTGAAATTTAAAAACGGTTTACGATGGTATTGAATGTCGCATTATCGATGACTAGGTTATAGTAATTTACGGTACAAGTGCGTTTTAGTCACCAGTGGGGCAGAGTTAAAACGCGGGTGAGGGAGTGTTTTAAGCCTCGCGAGTGACTAAAGATAATTTACTGATGTGTATCCTACAATATTTTATTTACGATAGAATCTAAAACACGATAAATATTTGAAAAATATTTAAATGTAATTTAAGATTAGTAGCAACCGGTCGTCATTTTGCTTGGTTAAAATTTGTAAAACGTTGCTACTGACGACGGGCCTAATAAAATATTTTAAACACGTTGCTACTGTAGACGTAAACTAACGAAAGCACGTTCTTAAACCGTCGTTTTAAAACTGCCAACTAAAAGTCAATTTTACACACTGTCGTAGATAAAAATAGTTCTAAGATGTAGAACATTTTAACGGTAGTAAATGATATGGATATAGTTTTGAAAAAATCAATTGTACAGGGTGTCCCATTTTCGACACTTTTATAGTGTATCTCCGTAATTGTTAGTGCTATCAAAAAAGTAATATAGGCGTCATGTGCTCTTTTTGGGTCAAACTTAAAGTGGTAAAATCAAAATTTGAAAATTTTCCTCACTTAAGAGATACGGGGGAAAATAAAAAAATTGTCAATTTCAGAATGACCCTATATTTTCTTAGTTATAAGAGATACAGAAAAATATTTTGAAGAAAAGTTTCTTTATAATGATTGTTCAATAATCTGCCGTTTTCAGAATAAGTATACGGGGTCAGGTAAAAAAGTTATCGGACCTAACCTCATTTTTTTAAATAGAACACCCTGTATATTTTAATCTAAAAAGATATCATATTAAATTCTCTTTTCAAAAATAGAACACAGAGTAGATGATATTGGTTTTCTATGCGATTTATTTAAACGTTATTACTTTAAACCACAGTAGGCAACGACATGTTTTGCACCTCATGTCGAAAACGCCTATGTGTGAATAATTATTTCACACTTTAAAATACCGGATTTAAACTTTCACGATGTAGTATGAGAAAATTGCGTCGAAAACTAAGTGTATGTGTATTGTGGGTCGCCATAATGGAATCAATCAAAACAGGACATTATTACGCATATTTTCATATGTTATGTTCAGATATTGCTAAAGGATACGCTGAACTCACAAGGAAGTTCCATTTTAAAACAAGCTTAATTTGAATTTTCATACCAAATATAAAAATCTGGTGTGATACACTCACACAACTTCCGTTTACAGTCATCTTATAATTAGCCATAAATTTGATTTTGAATTTTTAAGCATTTGTGAAAAATTTAAAAAAACACAAATTCTACAGAAACGGTACAAAATAGATCGTTAGCTCAAGGGACAAATTTTCTCTAGAATTTTAAGCTGAATTCAAAAATGTAATAATATACAAGGTGTTCTATTTAAAATAGGAGTTAACAATAAAATAGAAAAGAAAAGAAATCCATTTTAGAAGTAGTCAACTGGAAAATTACCTATCTCATATCAATACACATTAAAAATGTAATAAAAATATGAAGTTTGAAAAAAATCGTTAGAGCCGTTTTTGAAAAAATCGAAAAGAACTAAAAAATCACAAGAGTAAACACCTACTTCCGACGAGACTTCCGATTATGAGATTTTTTTCGAAAGCTTGCTATCGCATGTACATAGTACACAAAACTTATATATGAAGTTTCAACGCCATACCTCTTTTCTTTTTTGAGTTATTCTGTTCACAGACAGACAGACACAGACAGACAGACACACAGGCAGACAGACAGTCACACACACAGACAGATACACAGACACACAGACAGACAGACCAATGAACAAAAACATGTTTTTTGGGTTCAGGAGACTCTGAAACGTGAAGATATGTTGAAAACTCAATTTCGAATTTTTGGGGTGAATCCAATACCAAGTAACAATGTCTAGGTTTATTACCTTTTATAACTGCGATGTCGTTGTTCTTTGATGTATCATTATATTGCTCGTGGGAAAAATTTTTCTCTACTTGATTTATTTCTTTACCATTTGTGAGATAACTTGTGCCAGCAACAAGTGTGAGAGGATTTATCACTTTATAGTGAGCAGCAGATACGGCCCAGTTTGCTGCTACAATGGACGCTCCTCACCAATGGTGGCCATTTAGATGTACAGACACTTGATACGGAACTTCCGTTAAATCAGCATCAAATTTATATACAGTGTGTCTCACTTTAGACGGCAAAACCCCAGTACTTTTTTATATATTATCGATTTTAAAAATTTCTTTTTTCTGATTTTACGCCTCATTAAATTCTACTTTTAGGGTATGTTACTTTCACTTCACGGTAAAATGCTAGCCTACTATGATTTAAAATAAACAGCAAAATTGTAGAAGTCATATTAGGGATTTTTTATCAAAAAATCTGGTTAATAAAAGTTGTTCGGAATTCCTGTTAATTTCTCACCCTACTCCAATTGCAACAGTTTTTTTAATCTTTCTTTCGTCTGACCCGACTTCTGCAATTCTGAGATAGACGCACTGTACTGATCAGCTTGCCCTTCTCGCAATTTTGGGTCGTGAGTTGGATTAACTAAATGGCTTTTGATAACTACTAACCATATGGGCGCCAGCTATCGTACAGCGACAACACCAAGCTCAATTAAAGCTGTCCCACTTTAATAAATTTAATGTCAGCAAAGGTACAAATAGGTGGTTTAATTAAATAAGTAAAACAATTGTGGATGATATGTAAATAGCACCAAATTAATGTTTGAAAAGCAAACTTGAGACTTAATTAAACAGGCCACTGACCCAACGCAAAAGGAGGAGGATGAAGAAGAAGCTTCAAATTATTATTATATAAATAACACCAAGTTTGTTATATTTAACAGGAATCCAGAATTAAAAATTATTGTACATATATATTGTGATGATTATGTACTTTGTTTAAAAACAAATAGAAATAGATTTTTATTTCCTTTTACAATAAAGAAAATATTGGATTCACCCCAAAAATTCGAAATCGAGTTTTCAACAGATCTTCACGTTTCAGAGTCCCCTGAACCCAAAAAACATATTTTTTTTCATTGGTCTGTCTGTCTGTCTGTGCGTCTGTCTGTCTGTCACAGAATATCTCAAAAACGAAAAGAGGTATGACGGTGAAACTTCATACATAAGTTTTGAATGCTAGGTGGATGAGACAGCAAGCTTTTGAAGAAAATCGCATAACCGAAAGTAAGTGTTTATTCTCGTGATTTTTCGGGTTTTTTTCGATTTTTTCAAAAACGGCTTTACCGATTTTTTTTAACTTTACATTTTCATTAAATTTTTAATGTATATTAAAATGAGATAATTGGTTTTGCAGTTGAATACTCCTAAAATGGGTTTCTTTTGTTTTTTTCTATTTTCTTATTAACTCCTATTTTAAATTGTACACCAGGTATATTATTACATTTTTGAATTCACTTTAAAATTTTAGAAAAAATGTTTCTCCGCCACTAACGCTCTATTTTGTACGGTTTTTGTAGAATTTGTAATTTTTTACAATTTTTGACAAATGCTTAAAACTTAAAAATCAAATTTTTGGCTAATTATAAGATCACTGTAAAAGGAAGTTGTGTGAGTGTATCACACCAGATTTTTTAGTATTGTTATCAAACTGTAAGAATATATCGTGTGTTCCAAAAAAACTCATATAGGGTAGGCCTTGGAAAGAAAAATAGAAAATCTAGTCATGTTTAGTTAAGTTAATTGTATCAAGAGTAAAGGAAAATAAGATGGTATGTACACAACAACAACGAATGTAATAATCATAATAGCCAATAACGATTGTTTTTGTTGTTAAGTGTTTTGTATATTTTCAGGAAAAGAATTCAAGGTCAAGATATAATTTAGTTATTTCTGACTTGGTAGTTCATTTGCATCAATGGGTATATCACAAGTTACGGCAAACATCAATTTGATCCTAGCATGCTGCCAATGAGTGTTTTTTAACACACGATAAAATTGTTTGACTTAAAACATTGAAATGAGCTATAATTTATAATTGATATTTTAAGAAAACATTATTTTGTGTTCAATCGTATGAATGATTTAAATTTAATAATAGAATATTTATATTAACTGCATATTGCAAATATCATACCACGCAAAAAAGTACTTGTAAATCATATAAGAAGCTGAAAGTTGCTTTACAAGCAAATTGCCAGAAACAGTGCTTTGACTCATGATATAAAACACATTTATTAAGAAGGATATTTTTTAAATGTAATTCAACAAATTATTAGTACTTAGTACTGTTTTTAGAATGTTGCTTGTATATGAGAGTAAGATAGTGTTCAAACTTATGTTTGACCGTGGATTAACAAAAAGGTGTGAAACTAAGTTGAATCATGTAAACACAAAAGTGCATGTAATTAAGATACACAAACTAGTTCAACACGTGTGCTAGATAAGCAAGACTCGGCAGTTTGCACCAAATTACTGGGTCAAGTTGTAATTACTGTAGGAAGCGTTTCGCCAACTTTTACGTTATAAAGAATTGCACTAGGTCATATTGCGACCACTTTGTATAATTACGCTACATTAATTGCATACTATTGTGTTTCTGTCTATTTTAATAATAGATTGAAAAAACACGACACACATTCAATCATACATAAGCTTCTGTCTTTTTTATTCTGTATTTTTTATTTAAATCAATATACTTTTAACCATTGCAGTATGATCATTTGTAACGATAGACTAAGGCTAAGAATGTTTTTAAAGGGGTGGTAAAGCCTGACCATCCCCCTTTACATCTTATTGCAACCAAGAAGTTTCATCTCCTGTCAAAAACAACCTAGTTCTACAATTTTATAAAGTTTATGTTCCAAGGTGCGAATTGGACGAGTGCAAGAATAATTTCGGAACTAAGCAAATCGAAGGCTTATACAAATTCAACCAGCGTCGCGGAAACAGATAGTGTTTATCAAGTCGTGATAATAATAAATTTTGATTACAACCTATCAACGGGGAATTTTTGAAAAAGGCATAAAAACTGCAAATTGAGAATATTACAAATCAAATATTTCACAATTCAAATATTCCCATCGCCTATAGCGAGAACGTGAAAATAAAATTGACAGTATAATATTTTATGACAAATTTTATTGCTGTATAAATAATATGGTATACTGCTTTGCAATACTGTTCATCATGGCGAAGCTATGATATTTGATTTGTTCTGTTGTTAGTCTCAGCTTCATTGGTAAGAAAACAACTTTTTTTTTAATACTATTAATACTTTTAAAATATTTGAACACATGTTAGAAAAATTTGGAATGTTTGAATAAATCTTTTGTTTAATCTCCATTTACTTCTTATTTATTCACCTCATATTGTATTAGCAAGTTTCTAGAATTTTCTTTTTCCAAAAATTATCTCAGTGGTTACTTCTTGAGAAGTTTTTAGTTCATCTTCGGGTTTATGTAAGGTGTTTTTCTTCATTGAGAGTAGTTAAATGCATACAATGGTCCGAACGTGGTTTATGAGGTAGTGCTCCACTGTACTAAAATTACAATTCTCCACTGAAGTAGTTTCCTAATATTAAAAAATATATATATTTGAATCGATAAGGAAGAAAATAACTGCCTTATTTTGCTTTGTCAACGTTTTCTTGAGCTTGAGTTACATTAGGTTTCTGTAGAAATATTAAGTGATTCAATATTTTGTTATCATGAAGGTGAATGGTTATTTGTTGGAAAATATTTACACAATATTACAATATATAACTTTTAGGACAAATAACTACGTTGCCCGTTAATGAAGATGATGATGATGGCGGGCGAATTGTTGGGGGAGAAGATGCTGATATAAAGGAAGTTCCGTGTCTGTATATCTAAACCAGTGATTCCCAAAGTGGGCGATATCGCTCCTTGGGGGGGCGCTGGAACGATCCAGGGGGGCGATAGTATCCTCGGATTCGTTTGGGGCGGTGAACAAAAATAAGGGGGCGGTGAAAGCTTAAAGAAGGAAGAGAAGATAAGAAGATTTTGAAAAACCATGCGAACATATTTCATCTGTTGTTGTGTAACATAGTGTAACATTATTTTCCAAATAAACACACAAAATGCAAGTTACAGATTTAAGTATTTATTCCATGAAGACTATTTACCATTATTAAATGTTCTTATTCTTCTTCATACCATTTATTACTATTCTCCGTTTCTTTAATTTTCCTTTATCACACCCTTTAATACACCTTCCAGAAAGTAAATACCATTATAATAAAGGGCCTTTATTATTCAAATTTGCTTTTACTCAAAATACAGGTTACAAATTCAGAAAAGATTTGTTTATTTTAAAAATATCATTTTCTCTAGCAATAATAATTTATACAAAATTTCGATATGGTATATTTTATTATAACATTTCATAATTGACTTTTTCAGATAATCATTTGAGTTTGGCTTTCACTTTAGTTATTCCGATTGTCAGTTAATACCTACAAATTAAAATCTAAGCTCTGATGTTACCAAACAACTATCCCAACTAAATCAACTTAATGCTCGAACCTTTTTAATAAACTATTCGCAATTTAACAGTAACTGTATCTAATGCATCATTCATTAAACAATTCTCAAATATTTATGTTGTACTTTTAATGTATAAATCCTTCCTTGTACTTTTTAATTGCTAATTAATTTATTCTTTCAAAATAATTCCCTACCTAGAAATACTCTTATAGATAATTATCAGTCCCAAGAAGCTACACTACAATATCTTTCTGTTTGTTCGCTTAAAGAATGTAGATTTCCAGGGGGCGCTGAGTAATTTTTTTTCCTGAAAAGGGGGCGGTAGTCCAACTAAGTTTGGGAACCACTGATCTAAACGGTCACCCTTGGTGCGGAGCGTCCATTATAGCAGCAAACTGGGCCATATCTGCTGCACACTGTTTCTACAACGTGAGAAATCCGAATTTCACACTTGTTGAGGGCACAAATAATCTCACGAAAGGTGGAGAAATACATCAAGTAGAGAACATTTTTTCCCACGAGAAATTTAATAAATTATACCACAGCGAACAACGACATCGCAGTTATAAAGGTACTAAACCTAGACATTTTTATATTTTTGAATAATGTTCTGTGTTGATTGGTTCCATTATGGCGAGTAGCAATACACATACACGTAGTTTCCGATGTAATTTTCTCATGCTTGGTCTTAAAAGTTCCAATCCGATATTTGAAAGTTTCAAAATAGTACAACAAAGAGGTTTTCGACACGATGTGCTAGGCATCCAGAGCTATAACACGATGAGGGTCGAAAACGCCAATTTACGATTGAGGTGCATACAATATCTTATGTACTATCATTTTTTTCAAAACGATATCCATATCATCTACTACCGTTAAATTTTTCTATGATCGTGTCAAAATGAAAACTTTTTGCACAGTTTCTAGCATCAAAAGTGACGTTTAGAGCACTCTTAATATTAGCACTCGAATTACGTCTGCTTAACACGTTGCTATTGGAGGCGTGTTTTAATCATTTATTAAAACACGCTTTGCCGTAAGTTTGAATGTCAACATAACCTAGAATAACTAACACAATGTGACGAAAAAAGTGTCACCGAACTAAGTTTTTATATTTCTGTTACGATCGTAGAAAAAATAGCGTATGATACACGTGTATAAGAGCCATTAAAGCACTAGCGACGTTAAAAGCACTCCGCTAGTGCTTTAAAGGCATACTTATACACTAGTATCATAATATACTATTATCTACTTTGCGTTCGTACTGAGGCTATTACGATACGTGTTTGCGTATCATAATAGAAACAAAGCGATGCTATAATAAAAATACTAAAGATTTTCATTTTTTTTGCTTAAAAAAGTGGCAAAGTAGATAAAATACTGTATGATACCTCGTTTATAAGGCATTTTGTAGCACTTACTTCTTTAGGGCACTCCTCGCTTCGCTCGTCGTACCCTAAATCCGTGCGTGCTACAAAATGCTTCTTATAAAACTCGTATCATAATATACTATTTCTTTCACATCTCACAACTATTTTTACCTAATGTAATAAAAAATGCGACATTCAATAAAACAGTAAACCGCTTTTAAATTTCACCTAAGGGATTTTAAATAATACAAGCAAATTGCGCGCTACGCGCACGTGAAATAGGATGCGCGAAACGTCAAGCTCCGAGCCGAGCGCTAAGATAAGAAAAACAAAACCTAAACAAATTTAAACATCTGTGAAGCCGGAACGTGAGATTTTATTTTGTGCCACAGGCAAACACACATTAAGGAAAATTATATTATAGATGACTACTTATAATAATAATGTTTTGCAATTCATAGGTTAAAAATCATTTCAAATTGAAATCTCCAGGCGTAAACTGCATTCGTTTAGTAAGTACATTACCTCCTGCTGGTACAATAGCTCTAGCCACCGGTTGGGGACTCTTGACAGAATCGGTAGTTTTTGAAATTATTGATGTGAGAACTGTGTATGAAAATAGAAATATTTTAGGGGACTTCACCCGAGCAATTGCAAAAGGTGCCCGTGCCAGTTGTTTCGAATAGCGACTGCAATGAATCGTATGGGGAAATAATAACACAGTAGTAAGTAAGCCTTACAATTCCTGGTATAAATGGATTTTTAAATTTAAATACACGGTGTCAATAATTGTATGCTTTGCAAGGAAGGCGGGAAGGATGCTTGCCAAGGTGATTCCGGTGGTCCATTAACAATACATAGAGAACTCATTGGAGTGGTTTCGTTTGGAAGTGGATGCGCTCAACCCAACTTCTATGGGGTATATGCCAATGTTTACGAGTTTCGTAACTGGATTGTCGGTATTACTGGACCACGGAAATGTTGATATGAAGAAAACAATTATTTAAATAATAAATTTGTAACTGCAACAAACCACTAGTTTTTATAGTTTTTAAGATAAAATAAAGCAAAGATAAACGATTTTTTTTAAATCCACCATCACAATTACCACTGTACAGTGGGTGCATATATTCTTGGATGTCTTTAAACTAAATTTTCATTTCTTAATGTCTCCTGTGTTGTTGGGCGAGGCGAATGTGGGAATGTTACGCTTTTCGTCCTAGATACACAATATACTATTGTGTGACTCTTAGTTTTTCATTTTCATCTATTGGGTCTCTGTCGCATGTGTGAGTATAGACAGAACGCATTAGTCGCACAGTATTGTTTTTTGGTGAAGCAATAAAAACCCTGTAGTTTTATCCAATTTTTATTATAATATTGTGCGTAGCGACGATATGTTTCGAAACCAGACTGGTTTCATAATCAGGCTATAATGATCATATGTTTATTTGTGACCTCTTAACCTTCTTAAATAACTTTTCAAAACGACGAACTGAGGTAGCTCGACTGGCTTTTGTAGGAAGGACATCCGTCATGCTTATAGCGGAGATGGTTCAATATGAAGCAATAAAAACCCTCCGTCTTCCCCACGATTTTATTATAATATGAGTGTAGCGGCTACATGTTTCGAAACCAGAATGGTTTTATCATTAGACCATAATAATCATATGTTTAGTTTTGACTTCTTGAACTTCTTAGATACATTTTTAAAACGACGGACTAAGGTAACTCGACTGGCTGTATTAATAGAAAGGAGAGCCATCATGCATAGCGGAGATGGTTCAATATGAGCAAAAAAAAAACTTTAGTCTTCTCCACGATTTTATTATAATATGTGCAATGTTTCGAAATCAGACTGGTTTCATCATCAGGCTATAATGATCATATGCTTAGTTGTGACCTCTTCAACTTCTTAGATAAATTTATATTATAATAATAAAATTGTAAGGAAGGCTAAACGGTTTTATTGCTTCATGTGGTGAATATAATTCGATGAACACAATTTAAGCCAATATAATTGTAAAAGAAATTAAGAATTATTCTAGCATTTCAAATAGTATTTTAAAAATCTTCCATAAAGGTGCTACTTTGAATTTGCAATTGGGGAATCGAATCCAAGCTTGGGTATGTTTTTGGCTTCCCAACAAAAATCAAATTAAAAGAGAATAAATACCTATTTTCCAATTTAAAAAAGTGCTTTAACAGTAGTAGAGTGTCGTGGTAGGCTACAGAGGGTTTGCTTATTCTTGTTTTTGTGTTGAGGTGCAGCGAGTGTAGCGGGTGTTTTTGGTGGCTGAATTGTTGAAGGTCCTAGTAAAAATTGGAACCCTGGAAGCTTGAAGTAGGTTGTCGAAAGCAGCGGAGTTCTAGTTGAGGAGCACGGGGCCAGAATTTCTACCGAGGAAAGCGATCGAGCTGCAGGGGTCGCTTGGCGAAGCATCAGCAGGCTTGCGCAGCAGGCCAACGGAGAATTAGGGAGCCCATTTCGTCGAGGGATTCGCTGCGGATTTGATTTAGGCCCAAAAATCTATCACAGAAGCAAAACAAGGTCAGAAAACAGTTTATTCTAAAAATCCAGTGAGTAATTTTTGGGTGGCGTCTTTTTGTGCGAATTCTACTTCTGGCGGAGTCTTTTGAGTGTTTTGTTTAAAAGTGGCGTTTGCTTATTTACGTTTTTATCACATAAAAAACACACCATACGTAATAGCCGACGTCATTTTTTAAATATAAGTTAACTTAATTTGTTAAATGTGTGGTTAGATAGTAAAGACTATCGCTTTTAATAAAAAGCAGAACATTGTATTAAAAAGCCAGTATATCGGCAAACAATTTTACAAATGAAAATAACCATTTGGCAGGATGTAGAAAGCCAACCCATTATGGGATTAGAATCATTAATTTAATTTAATGATATAAATTTAGTATTGCTGTTGTTTATTTTGAAGTTATATTATATAAATCTAAACAAAAGTGGGCGAACTCATCTGATTTTGGACTGGTACAAGCAGTGATGTAGTGGCAAATCTGCCAGTGGGGGAACGCTAGACTTCTGAGGGGTATGTAATATCCCCCAGGAAAACGGGGGTCCGGAGGTCCTCTTCCGGAATTTTTTTAAATGTATAGGTGCAAAAATATGCGTTTTGATGTTTTCTGGTGCAATTTTTCCATATTACGATGTTGCCAGTTTCGTAGCATTAATATATAAATATCAAGCCTACAACTTTCTAATTCAAACTGTTTTTAATACTTTGCATATTCATAGCAAGTAGCAAGTCATGTTTGACGTGATGTTTTTAAATAATAACATATACTACTAGCCTATATTTAAATGACACTGGAATGAATAATTATCAAATTGTTTGTGCTAATAAGTAAATGCCATAAATTCGTTCTTTATTTTTTTAACTTAACAAAAAACCAGTGGGGGAACGCCGTTCCCCCGCGTTCCCCCTCGACTACAGCCCTGGGTACAAGGGAGAAGAACACAACAGTGTGCACGAAGTGGAGATGGTTATCCATCCCAAATGGGCAAACATTGTAAATTGTACAGTGGAAATATCATCCAAAGTATTATGCTCGTATGTCACATTAAAACTACCAAAAATATATTCCCTAAAGATAATACAAATATACGGTCCAATATTCACTCACCCCGACCACGAGGTGGAACGGTTTTACGAGGAAATCGAGACAGCATTAAATCAAGTAAAAACATGTTACATCTTGCTAATAGGCGAATTTAACGCAAATCTATAATTATGCCAAGCTGGTGAAACCTGACTCAGAAGACACGGCATAAGAACAAGTACTGAAAGAAGCAGAACACATAAATTTTCTAGAAATTCGCCAAATGAAAGCTTTTAATGAATTCTTCTATAAAAACGAACCCAGAAACTGCACCAGGCATTATTACCAACCGACCGAAAATATTTACCGATGCTACTGTTTTGAATGGTATGCAACTTAGCGACCACCGTTTAGTAGGATCTAAAGTAAAAATAAACATCAAATTTAAGAAACAAAAGTAATAACGAAAATATCTGGAGGAAAATATAACGACATAGTAGCTATGCACAAAGAGGAATATAAAAGAGACTTAACGTCCAAACTTAGCAACAACATTATCACCTCAGGTACTGAATAACTGAACAAATATTGCAATGATCTCCCATGTCGGTATACGAAATAAATTTCCTTAACGTTGCAGTAATTTGTTATCAAAATTACTTTCCCCACAAGCTTGCTAAAATGTTTACCCCCTCAACTGTCATATTGACTTAACCTAAGATAGTTATAGCTATGTACTTCTTCATAATAATAATTTACCCATTGCATCAATTATATTTCGTTAAATAGATTTGTAATACTAGTGTAGTTCTTCTTCTTCTTCTTCTGGTGAGGCTTGTTGTAAGCTGCACTGAGACCTATTGGTTAATTGTGCTCCCACCTAATTTGCTATGGATCTCGTTCGAAGAGGCCGGTTTCCAACGCGAAGGAAAGAATCCTACCCATAGGAACGTCCCTTATCGCCTGGGGTTCCACCAGGCCGGCGCCAAAATGTTTATGTCTCAGTGTTAGGAGGGCAACACATTGACATAGAACATGGATTGAGGTTTCTTCCTCCAACTGGCACCTCCTACAGCTGGCATCATTTACGATTCCAATTGTGAGTAAGTGCTTCTGTAGGTGACCGTGTCCTGTTAGTAAACAAGTCACGATCTTAATGTTTTTCCTGCTCATCGACAAGAGAGTAAACGTGTTGGCAGGCGACATTTTCCCGATGAGGAGTTTTGCTTGACGTAGCTTTGGTACTGAAGCCCAGTACACCCAGGGCACTGGATTGGTTACTTAGCCAGTGCTCAACTTGTCTCTTTACAGTGGCACGGGTAATCCCTAGGGCCGGCTCAGGGCCGATAGGTGGCTCTTGAAAACCCCTTCTGGCTAGAGCATCAGCTTCTTCGTTACCCTTTATTTCACTATGACCTGGTACCCATAGTAGTTTCACCCAGTTTTTTGTACGAAGCCTATTCAGTGTCTGGCAACATTCCAGAACCAACCTGGAGTTGATTCTGGGCGAACCCAATGCTCTTAGTGCTGCTTGACTATCTGTGCAGATCTAAATATGCAGATTGGAATAACCTCTTTGAAGGTTCTCCTGAGCACAGGTTAGGATGGCAAATACCTCCGCCTGTAATACAGTGGCATATTTATCTAGGGCAACGATGAATTTGACCCTCGGCCTACAGCCGTAGATTCCAGCACCAGATTTTCCCGCCATCCTGGAGCCGTCTGTGTACCAGACAAGTTCCATTGGAGTGAGGAGACGCTGTTGCTGACACCAATCGTTCCTATCAGAAATGAGTACCTGAAATGCTTTGTGGAACATGTGAGAAGTTCTGATCCCTGAGTGTCCCACTTGTTCCCCTTTCATGGCCCACATCTGACCCTGTCTTAGTCTGTAGGCTGACTTCCTAGCCTCCGCCTCAATCACCAGGTGAAGGAGCGGAGGCCCCAGAAGCACCTCCAGAGCTTCCGTAGGAGCAGTGCGCATTGCTCTGTTATGCCTAAACAGACCAGTCTCTGTAGTCTGTTGAGGCTGTTTCTGGTTGTTGCCTTGCTGATTGCCGGCCACCAAACAAGAACAGCATTATGTTATTATAGGTCTAGTAACCACCGTGTATAGCCATTTGGTAACACAGGGCTTGAGACCCCAGCTGGTTCCAAAGGTCCGTCTACATCTCCACAGGGAAGCAGAGGCCCTTTGAATTTGTCTCTCTACATGAGTCCTTCAGTTCAGCTTTCAATTCAGGATAACTCCAAGATAGCTGACCGATTCGGAGGGCTGGAGAGCTTTACCGAAGAGTGTGGGCTGTCTAAGACCCTCAATTCTCCTTCTTTTGGTGAAGATGACAAGTTCTGCTTTGGTAGGATTAATCCTGAGCCCCTGCCTTACGCACCAGTTTTGTACAGTAGTGAGGGCTTCTTGCATGATCTCACTTACTGTGCCAGCAAATTTTCCTATTGTTAAATTGCAAGGTCATCAGCGTAACCTAGCACAAAGATGCCTTTTGTAGACAGCTTCCTTAGTAGCCCGTCCACGACCAGACACCATAACGTTGGAGACAAGACTCCAACCTGAGGACAGCCCCTAGTGACCGTCACTCTAATGGTGAGCTCGTCTGCTGAAACGATTACCTGTTGGCCCGACAGCATAGAACCAATCCATCTTATCAAGGAGGGTTCGATCCCGTGCCTTTCGGCCGCTACACAGATAAAATCAAAGGAGGTGTTATCAAACGCCCCTTCTATGTCTAGACATGTACCGAGCAACAGCTCTTTGTGGTGCAGGGCTTTCTCTATCTTGGAGACGATCGCATGCAGTGCCGTCTCAACTGCCTTGTTTTGTTGGTAGGTGTGTTGAAATGAGTGCAGCGGAAAAGCCATCAATGCTCCATCCTTGATATACCTTTCAATCAGTCTTTCCTGCAATTTTGGCAGGAAAGAAGTCAGGCTGATAGGTCTGAAGTCCTTTGCGGTATCATGCACTGCATGTCCCGCTTTGGGTAGGAAAATTACTTTGACCGTCCTCCAGGGCACAGGAATCTGTCCTAGGGTCAGGCTAGTATCAAAAATGTGATATAGTGGCCTTAACAGCACCTCCAATCCATCCTGTAGTAGAGCCGGAAAAATTCCGTCCGCACCAGCGCTCTTATATGGTTCAAAGGTGAACAGTGCTCACTTCAAACGATCTAGACACACTACCTTTGAAGCCGTCCTCCAGTCCATTGCAGTGTGCGCGATGCGTGGGGGCATCTCAGGTAGGGCTTCTTGTACTAGACTGGAGCCGGAAAAGTGAACATCAATGAGATGCTTGAGAGTCTCCTCCCTGGTATCCGTGAAGATACCTGATGGGAGCCTCAGCATTCTCAGCCTGGAACCTGGAGTTTTGGAAAACACCTTTTGCAGTCTAACTGCTTCTGGTAGGCCTTCAATACTTTCGCAGAAGGCCCGCCAGGTTTCTCTTTTTTGATGATTACTTCTCATTTGTTTCAGAAATTAATTTGTCTTATGACGTCAGAAAGGACGCAGTGGTTGAATTTTGCAATTGTTAATCTTCACATAACCTCACAACTGCTTAATAATTGGAAAAACGCTTTCGCCGGATTCTTGTTCAAAACGGTATTGTCTCGCTTACACCCAAATTTCCGGATCCTCACACTGATATTTAACTTTTTAGAGTACCTTGAAAATTGAAGGTGTGTTCGTTCCGTGATCAGCAAAGGGGGCCCAGCTAAGATCTTCTTCTGGAACGGCCTCCCCCGATGACTGTGCTGCTGGTCGTTGTCCTACACTCTTGCGTGATGCGTTGCAGTAGAAAACCTTGGCTCTGCACTCTCCTTTCGGCTGGAATGCTGGTTCGTAATCTTGAAGTGGCCTGGCGAGTCCAACCTCGGAATGCTTTTGGTGAAATAAAACTTTTTGTTGTGGAAATTGCCACAAACATTCACACGTGAACTACACCACTTGCTTGACACAATGAAATACTTTTTGTAGTTTAAAATTACCGTTTATTGTATAAAAACTTCGATTAAATATTGAGCACAAATTTCATGTCAATTTTTTTATTTATTCAATTGTTATGTGCCCAAATCCGTTATAAACAAATGCTAATTTAATAACTAAAAAAACTGAAATTAACCAAGTTCAAATCAGTTACTATTTAAATTAAATTTTCTTACAAATTATTAAGTTTAAACATTTCTTATATCTAAAATATTGTCTACATTGACAATAGTCAAAATGTCTCTTTGCGCCACCACACGTTTTATAAGTTGCGTTGCTTTATTCACTCGCGTAATTGCACTGATTAGTTTTAAAAGTTTACTTCCTGCATAAATGTTTTTCGATGTCCAACTGTTTTCTTTTCACTCGCTTTTTTCTCCTGTGTTGCTGTTTGCCTTTCTCCTTGTTTTATCATGTTATGGCTGCTTCTCACAATTGCTATTTTATGCCTTTATGCCTGCCTTCTTAATTGCTCGTTGCAACATTATTATTTTTCTGGCTTATACCTTTTAAGATTGTTCACAAATTTTACCTAATTAGCTATATTGAAATCTAAGCTTCAATGACCTGCACATAGCAAACCGTTTTGTGATTATTTATTTCATTTGGTTTGGCTATTCATTCTGCTCAAACCTAATAATTAATTAATTTGAACTTTGACTTCAACCCTGTGAAAAAGCAAGCTGCCCCCTTTGCGTTCCTTAATCAATTCATTTATTTTCTTTTTCAATGCATTTACTGATTGACATTTAAACTTAGCATTCCAGCTAGATAAAACACCCCCAACTCTGTGCTTAGTGACTTAATTTTCAAACTGTACTGCAAGCAGAGCAGAGCCGTAGGGCTTAAGACCATTGCAATATATGTCCAGAAGAATTATCATTCGAATAGCAACCAAATTCGATTAATTCCAACCCCCTGACCAGGAGGGATTTAGACAGCGCTATAGCACTATTGACCATATTCACACTATTAAGCCAGTAATCGAAAAATCACAGGAATACAACCAACCGTTGTTTATGACCTTTATAAATTATGAAAAAGCCTTCGATACAATAGAGGCATGGGCACTAACAAAAGCATTAAAAAGATGCAGAATCGATTATAGATAAATACAAATAATAAACAAGAAAGGTAGACCAGTCCAAGTTGATGACAGTACAATGGGTTTAGTAAAGAATTATGTATATCTGGGACAAATAATATCGACAATAGATACAACACACACGGTAGAAGCAAATAGAATGTCCCTGTTTATGGTCGCTTAAGTAGAACACGTGTCTTTTTCATCAATCCGTTTTTAGACCAAAATTCAGCGGTAGAAGGAATCGATCGCTGTGAGTGCAAGCAAGGCAGACGAACATGCGTTTTCGGCCGTTTTTTCGAAGCGGCATAATTTTGTTGCGACGGTCGCCTTAAACGAAGTATTATTTCGCTAAAATGAATTAGTTGTGCCAGCAGGAATGAGAGGGAGCTAACGTTTTTACCCCGCCTCCGTCTAGTCTCGTTGAAATATGTGTGTAAGTTTTGGCGCGAATATGAGCGTCTCTTCTTAATTTTCTGGCGTCGTGTGGCTTGTTCTGGGGAATTCTAACGCTAGCTTTCAAAAAGGCAACAAGTGGTTTTTGGTATGTAGTGTCTCCGCCGCCCCTCTGACCAAGGCCGTGGGCGGCTTACGGTTCTCCATGAACTGCCGTTGTGCGTGGTTCGCACTGTAACGTTTTTTCTCAAATAAGTGCGACTTTTCCCGTTTTCGTGATTGAACTGCATGTGGGTGTTGACGCTCGAACTAGTGGTTGATGAGTGACGTGTGTTGGCGCAGTGGTTAGCCAAGGGTTTCTTTTATCGAGGAATTGGCAACTTCGAATAACGCTCGTGGGCGGATCAATTATGTGGAAATCTCTGTTGTTGCTAATTTGGCATATTGAAGTTTTGTTTATCGCCTCGAATCCTTGCCATGTTACGAATTTTATGTTACCGTTTTTGTATATGTTAACGTCGTCCAGACTCCCTTCGTCGACAACAACCCTCAGCTTTCCGCAGTTTTTTAAAGTGTCTTCGTCGCAGTTGCTTGGAAGCAACCACCTGCAGCCTCGTTGGACGTCGAGATGCAGCAACCTGGGCTCCTTAAGGTAGGGCATTTTTGTAATTGTTTTAGAGTGCCTAGTTTACAGTGAAAGCAGTGATTTATCGAAGTGTCGGTATTCTGCGTAACGTTGCTCTCAATTTAAAATTTAGCGTTTGAACTGTTGTAGCTGCCAGTACGCTGAATTGAATATTTACCGTCAGCTTTGATGTTTATGTTTAGCCTAACGTTGTGGCGATTAAAGTATTTGCCGCATGTGAGCTACATTTGTTTGTTTACCGTCAAGTTGTATTGTTTATGAGTCATTTCATTGAATAATTAAAGTTGTTGCCGTTTGCGAGTCAGTAAGATAACTTGTTATCAAGTTTACCGCCCTTACCTAGTTTAATTTAACTCTTACTTACCCGTCTCGTTACATTTAATTATTGAACCCTGTCCGAACACTATCCGGATAAATCTTCGAGCGCAACGGAAGCACATCTTGACCCTCGGATTTGTTTATCTCTCTGGTCCAGTAACCCGTGAAACCACCTTGCTAATAAATAATGTCTACCGACTGCTCGCTACGAACCCTTGCCAGACCGAGGTTCACCTGAAATCGCTAACGGTCGAAATTCAGTTCAAATTTGCGAGCCACTAGCTCGCCTAATATTTGAATAGCAAATCGAGCGCGCACCGGGGAAGCTCCAATTTTGACGGCGAGTCTTTACCAAACTCCCGGCCCCAAGACCGTTCTCGGGCTCTAATCGGTCTAAACTTCTAAAATTCATACTTTATATTTTTGAATTGTGCAACACAAATCTTATAGTAACGATTTTATAAACCATCCGAAAGTGTTATAGATATATTGATTAAGAACTTTTATTAACAATTGACGTAGAATGTTAGCGTATTTTTGTATTTTCTAATACATTTATTATCAAATTAAAGGTAAAGCACACCAAAATAAAGAAAGGTGTTGATGCATACAAAGCGCGAAACGTTTCCGTATTGAGTTTTTTATGATCATATTACGCTTTTCCGATGAAGGATATCATTTAGGGCGACGTTAACATATTGAATATCCTCCTTAATCCGATCCATCCTCCTCTTCTGCAAACTACACGGCCATACCATCAGAGCCTTGCTTTCTTCATCTTCTCCATGATTGGTACTACTCCAATGATATTCCTGACTATCTTGTTCATGACATGGTCAGATCGAGTTAATTACAGTATCGACCTGAGCATACGCAATAGTTATTTTTCTTTGAACAAGCGATCAAGCGAACCGCACATAACGTTTGCGGCCGGTGTGGCTTACGTGTTTTGAGATCACTGTGGGGTAGCAGACAGTAATAACGTTACGATCATAACGACGTTTTGGTTGTTCCGGAGCTGCAGTGCTTAAAACCTTAGGGTTTCGTTATCGTTCTTTGAGTTACCGTCGGACCTCGAAGATCGGTTTCCTTCAGAGTAGAATCACGCATTTCTCTGAATATATTCGTTTCATCTTAATGTTGGCTGATTTCCAACGATTGGCCAAACTTTTCGAGCCCCGGAAAGTGCCCAGATCTGCTGTCGAACTCCATGGGTCATCCCGTCACCGTCTCAGATTACTTTTTCTGATATATGGTTTTGAGAATTGCGTTGTAATTCATGCATGTATAGCATCCTTCAACATCCGTACAATATTTTCACAATTGTTGGCCTTGTGGACACAAGTTTTAATCCTTGCCGCGTCAGGGAGACTAAACACCACTTGAACACGTCGGATGGGTTGCGGTGAGCCTGCCAAAATTACTTTCCCTAAAAATGTACAGCCATGGCGGCACTACGTAAAGACTTCCTCGTAATATTAGAGATTCACGGACCCGCTCAAGGATAAGTTGAGATTTGGTCCTTTTTTCAGTTATCTCTTTATTCGTTAAAACTTTGATAACCTTTACGTCTCGTAACCTCTATGTTGCATTATTTTGATGATTTTCCATATGAAACAACTTTTAAAAAATTTGAAAAATAACATAACCTGATTTTTATTGTGGATAGGTTTAATCGGATATTTGAACGTAGTTTTCGATTCTAATCAACTTTTCTTAATAACAATTTTTGATATTGTCACAAATAAAGGTACTTTACTCTTGAGGAGAATTCATATTTTTTGACATT
This sequence comes from Agriotes lineatus, assembly GCA_940337035.1. Classification (NCBI taxonomy): domain Eukaryota; kingdom Metazoa; phylum Arthropoda; class Insecta; order Coleoptera; family Elateridae; genus Agriotes; species Agriotes lineatus. Next base: position 204,879,057 of record OW679194.1, read on the forward strand.
CTTCGTATAAGGCTTACAAAATTGATATTTGATGATTGCATTTTAAGTTTTGGACTATGCAGAACTTTTTATAAAGAATAACTTTTTTTCGTAAAATTAATAATAAAAAAGTTTTCCAAATGATGCAAACTTAAGCAGGCACACTGTATAATCGTGTGTTCAATATAACGTATTAGTTTATATTCTATGTATTTTTTTCTGTGAAGCCAATATGCAGTCGCGTTTACAGATTATTTAAGCACTAAGAGAATGAAGGTAAGGCAAACTCATCCAGCAAATAAAACTCTAAATTCTCACGTCGTCGTCGCTAGCTAGAGGAAATAACTCAATAGGTCCTAACAAATAACAATGATTACTTTGTACGTCCTTACTTTACTGACTTATACACGAAATCATGCCAATTTTTTACTGTAGTAAACCGCATGGATCATTTATTCTGTTACATGTCGTAATTGAATTTTCAATTAGTATAGAGCATTGGAAATTTAAAGTCCTCTTTCTATGAAATTTTTGATAAAAGTTTGAGTTTACCTCATTATAAAGTATTTCAGTAGAGCAAAAAAGGCATTTCACGTAGGCAGCACGTTTCCCAGATCTGTACTGTCAAAGGATTATAACATTTCATATTCAGGAAAACCTTCTCGTTTAAGCATCGTTGATCTTATTCAACACGTTTTTCTATATAGAATACAACCAATTCTATTTGTATTGCAATTTATTCTTTTATTTACATAATTTGTATCAATTTAACATCTCAATGGTCCAGTAATACCAACAACCCAGTTACGAAGCTCGTTAACATTAGAGTATACCCCATAATAGTTGGGTAGAGCGCATCCTCTTCCAAACGATACCACTCCAATGAGTTCTCCTCGAGCTGCTAATGGACCACCGGAATCACCTTGGCAAGCGTCCTTTCCGCCTTGTTTGTATCCAGCACAGAGCATGCTGCAAAAGAAAATGTACAAGTTATGCAAACATTCTAAACATTTGATTAAACAGAAAAATGTACTCGAGAAGTTGATTAAAAAACCAATAGAAGATGAGCTAAACATGTACTCCCTTACAGAAAAATAAAAAAAAATAACGGAACTTGGGGAGAATACCAAATGAACACCCTCAGACTATCTAAAAAATATTGTGATATGTTCTAGTAATGACACTAAATTTAAAAAGAATATTAATATGTTCGTTTCTTATGAATCAATTAACTATAATGTAAATTCTACCTAACAGTTGTTTTTAAATTTGAACCTGCTTGTATTAATAAAGATACGTCTTGTTCTTTGTTGCGCCAGTTATGACTTACTAACCTCACTTTTTAGCCTCGATAAAGAAGTAAAGGTTTCCGAAATATTTATCATAGAAAAAACAAAGCAAAGTAGGATATACGAAAACCGCAATTAAAATAGTAAACCTTGAAGTTGGAACAACCAGCAGATGCCTAAACAAAGATGGTAGAAGACTGCAAATCCAAAAAATACTCACTCCTTTGTTTTCTGTACCGGATAGAGTTTTTTCATTCGTGATTTTTATAAATGCAAATGACATTAGTCAAGTCTTGCAATGTGGTGAAATCAGAGGACGGAAGACAGTGAGCTTTTAATGGTATCATGTTTTATTCAAGCCGATTCATATGTATTTGCACAACATAGAGCTGAGAATTCCGATCTGTGTCGCAGTGGACGAAAAAGTAGTACCATACATTTTCACGGTACAACTTTGGCCGAGAGCTGAGGTGGACCCATGGATAAAGGAAAAATTACTCCTATGCTGTTGCATGGTGTTGCAAAATACTGATGAAGTTTGAGAATGGAACTTCTCTTATCGTCAATACCATCATAACAAGCGATAAAACGTAGCTTTATTATTCCAGTGTCTTACGAAATCACAGAACGGTGTTGGGAGATGAAACAACTGCAGTCACAATCAGAAGATAGCGATCGGTGAAAAGAATGATGATGGCCTTGTTCTTCACAAAAAGACCCAAAAAATTTCAAATTTAACAAAAAATTAAAACATGCTTAGGCCATCTGTGAGACATAGCCACTAGCTTATTCCAATTGCTATGGTAACATGTACGTGAATAAAAGAAATCTCTACAGCCTATTTATTGCAGGAGTAAAGGTAAATTGTAAGGGTCATTTACTTCTTTGTTATGGTTCCATCATACGATTGATTACATTCCTGGTTGGAAACAACTGGCACAGACACCTTTTGCAATTGTTCTGGCGCGCCCCCCTAAAAAATGTCAATTGCACTTGCAGATCTCATGTAAATAATTAAAAAACAATACCCCTTCTACCAAGGCTCCCCATCCGGTGGCCATAGCTAATGTTCCAGGGGATGGTTGTCGACTCGCCAAACGAATGCAATTCACGCCTCGGGATCCCAGATTGAAGGGGTTTTTAACCTATTGGTAGTAAAACACTCTAATTGCAGACACTTCTGTTCGTATTTTATGCTCTTGATAACATGCTTTGCTTAGTCTTAAAATTGAAGCTTTATTTTTCTCACCTTTATAACCGCGATGTCGTAGTCCTGATTGTTGTTATTATACTGAGGATGATTAATAATCCGCTCTACCTGATGCGTTTGCCCACCTCGCCTATGATAACTTGTACCAGAACGAAGTGTAACACCGTAAGAGCCGTGTGTGAAGCAGTGAGCAGCAGAAATAGCCCAGTATTCTCCTATAATGGCAGCCCCACAAAAATGGCCTTGCATTTGCACTGAAAGTTGGTAAGGAGCTTCCGATATATCAGCAGCTTCACCTCCAACGATACGCCCTCCATCATCGTCATCCTCAACGGGCATAGCAGCCAGTTGCCCTAAGAATATTCTTAAATAAATAGCTAAAAATTTTAATACCTAGGGGGTAGCTGGAGAAAATATACTGATAAATATAAAAGATAAAAGAAGGCATTATGGGGAAATGGAGAAACTAGGAATATAAAATAAAGAAGAAATAAAAAAAAATCAAAGTATAGATTAAATTAAAAACAAATAAAAAATTATTTAACACAAAACTACTAACAACAACACAAATAATGAACATGCCAAAGAGTCAGGGAAAGTACGCGATAAAATAGATTACATTCTAAAGAAACAAGGCCAATAGAACTTCTAAAATTGTTCAACCAAATGAAAAGGAAAAGAAAACAGTAAAAGAATGCAGAATTTAAATAATTATCCCAATATATATAAAAAAAGTAAGAAACAATGAGAAATAATGAAGTAAGAAAAATATATACTTCTTGAGATTTCTTGTTTATTAAACTGATTGGTCTTTATTATTAATTTTTTTTCTAAGAATAAAAAAGTATTATTATTAATTACTAAACCGGACTAAGCGAACAAACAGAATATCATATAGAAGATACGCAGGCTGAATTTAAGATAAATAAAGGGACCCAAAACCATTAATCTATTCTGATCCGATTGACCAAGAAATCTATCAGTACAAAGAGATTGGTGAAAAGGAAGATGCTGGCCATGTTCTTCATAAAAAGTCACATGAATGTTTTATAGATCTATAGAAATATTACAGTATGTATAAGCAACGAGATAAATTATGGAAAACTATGGTAGATTCAAAAATTAGAGATCAGATAAATTTAAGCAAAAATTCATACTGAGCTCTATGTTATTTAATATCATAATAGATCAAGCCTACATAAAATGTAGGTAGAATGTACAACCGAATAATATTGGAGGATATTGATAGAACAGACACTGTTGTGATGCTTTCAGTTCAACGGTGCGCTGCTCTATAACGTCCTTTGCGTATACCCTTTGCTAAAGGTTACTTATTAACTAATGAAAAAATTCAAAAATATTGAAACATTTATTCTTACCAACGATGTTAAGGCTGAGAACGAAGTAAACTACAAACCACTGCTTCGCCATGGTGTTAATGGAACGATTTTACGAAGCAATGCCAGCACTATTTATACGTATCCATTGCACCAATAAAATTTATCAGAAATGTATACCGCCAATTTTTATTGTCACATTTTCACGATGGGCATTGTAGATATTTGAGTCGTGAAACCCTTGACGCACAATTCTTATGCTGCTATTAAGATACCCAGGACTTAAAAGTTGTTGTGATCACGCGCTTTTTCTAAATTCACGACTTGATAAAGAATAGCTTGGTCTCACACGTAGTCAGCAATACTAATTACACATTGCCTAAATAGTAGCTTACGTTAGAAGTTCGAAAAGCATTTTACAGGACACGTAGGTACATCGGGCCGTTGCCGAAGGCGAGGCCTGAAAGCCTACAAGTCCTGTAAAGGACATTTCCAGATGAGTTACATACATTTTTTGGAATCTGTGTTTCTTCTTAACTTTACCTAAATATTAAAACATAATAACAAACAAGCATTATATCTTGGTAAAGTTCTAGAGATATTTGTATTTAATTTCCTTAGTAACCACAGTCAACAAATATTGCAAACCAATCAAAACGTAAAATTTTTAAAATAGTCCTGTAAAGAAGTACTCCGGTACTGCACAGTACAGTAATGTGTGATTTTTAGGACGAGTGCCTAAAAAATATTTAACCTAAATGTACTCTGCAAATTGCATTTTGGAATGACGTTTATTATTTTCATAGAATTGAATCACTGAAGTTAATAGCTATAAAGGTAATAAGTGCATTTTTGCATCTATAGACCAAATTTTCTTTTAAACATGAAGGCGTCATACTTGTTGCACCCTTATCAGTATTACTATAGTTTTAAATCATCACCCCTTCTGCATATTGTATCATAATTTCTACTTTTCAAATACGAGTTTATAATGTCGCATTTAGCCTCACTTTCCACTTTCAAATTCTCTAGTTTTACTTTCATTTTTATTTATTTTTATATATTGCTATATTTAAGGTTTTCAACATCAACTACGCATTGTAATATAATGCCTTGTTACTAAATAAAAACTTAATCTCAGTGTTCTTTTATATTTATTTAATGAATCTGTAATTTACCGTAGCATTATTTTGAAAATGAATCTGAATTAACAGCGTTAATCCAACTCTTATCTCGGGTTACTGTCATAATTTAAAGTTAATGTAATACGAGTTATCTGAATACACTCAAATCAACCACAAGTAGGGGCAAACAAATTAATTTATTAGTCAGATAAGTAGAAAATTTGAGTAGTAACATCGACATACCTAATTAAAATTTGTTAATAATCTGGCCGATATGTTGATTCTTATTTTTAATCAACAAATTAAATTAACTTACATAGTTTTAACTTTTAGTAAAACATAATACTGTTAAACACATCCTTAGAAATTAGCTGTTACCCTTAGTTACTGTCGCTTATAAATCAACAAAACAATTGTTACATGGAAAATTATACAAGAATTATATGGATTTGATGAATAAAAATGCATTTTTCTTTAATTAAATATGTCTGAGCTCTAGTGACGTCAGCTTTAGTTACTTTTCGGTACTTGTAACTATTCGTTACTTTTCGTTGTAGTATTCGTTACTTTGTATTTGTTATCGAGTACTCGAGCACTGAGCTCTACCTTTTAACGTCGCTTATGTACAGAAATTAACTTTAACGCACTTGCGATTCGATCCGGAACTGCTGCTTCCTGTTTTACTACTACCTTCCGCAAATTGGCGCTTCTAGCGTATCTAACATTCTTCTGTACTGCTTCCAGATGGCTTGGTGGGATAAATTCAGTCCTGCTGTCTCACTGTTGACCTTGACTGCTCGATAAACTGCTTTTAAATTGCTCTTGTACGCAATCACTTTGACAACCCGTTCAAACACAGTTTTAATTTACTTTTTTAAGATTCTAAATCCCTTCACGGTGCATGGTAATTAACAATACTTCTCCTTCTTATTATAGGCCAGTGACCTATTTTAACCACGAAGTGGTTCTATGAGCCCTCTTTGCCCTTAGGCCGGGCTGGTGGCAAGCCTTGCCTGTCAAAAGTGAGAAAGAGATCCCTTGTTAGGGGTTAACGACTAGCACAGGTAGGTGTTAGCGTAGTAGCTGGGGAGCGTACAATTTTTTAACTCAAAGTCGCAGGGATTCGAACCCGGGCCTGGCAAACATTTGCTGGCGGGGTCATCCGCTCACCGTGGTTAACAATACCACGCTCTAAATTAACACTTTTACAATAGATGCGTATTTAACGCTCAATAACCGTTCAAACAATTAAATTCGAAGAAGCTAAAACTATAAACAACCTAATCTTGCTGAAAGATTTTCGTAAGTAACACTTCTCTTTGATCTAATTAACAAAAACTGCCCGTCAACGTAACCTTTCAAATCTGCTATTTTTAGGTCATGACTGACTTTTATAATAAAACGTATAGGGTCTAGAGACCCTAAATCGTGAAGATTCCAAGAAATCTTGGTGGTTATTTTTTCGCGATTACAATACTTTCTTCGTCTTTTAGACGAGGGAAGTAAAAATAATTTAATTTGATCCATTTCTCCCAAATAATGTGTTTAATTTGTACTAATGATGACAGCTATAGCCCTAAAAATAAAAAATACATTTCTTAAGCTTTGTATATTTATTGAAGATTTAGGAAGCTACGCTGAACCAAAAAACATAATTTGATATAATATTTAAAAGGTTGTACTAAGAAAAAAAGCGAATATCAATCAAATGATACCTACATGGTGTAATTAAATATCTACTTTTTGCACATATTTTAGAAATGATTTTAACCCTTTCAAATCAAACAATAAACCACCTCTTCTATCTTCAATAACATCTGATAACTCTTTCACTAAATTATTTACAGAAATCATACTCTGATCACCTACTTTAGCCCAATAAAGGTTATTATTAATCTTTTGAGGAATCCTCAAAAATTTTACTTTCACTCAAATCATCTGTGGATATTGTTTTTCCAACAAAGTACTTAAACTCTTAACTAGAAACTTAGCAATAAACTATTTATCAGGAAGTATAATTTCAAAATCTTTATTTCCAGTAATAAATATGAGTATCCCCATCTTCACTTGAATATGTATCCTCAACATGATCGTCACTGTTATCGTCGCTTGCAACTTCTAGCTCCTTTTCCTCCAATTGAATTTGCTCGCCAGCTATCATATCTTCAATGGTTCTACTTTGACCTGCAGGTAGTACATTTATTTTTCTCTTGTTTGGTCTTCGTAAAGCTTCATTAACTCTTCGTAGACCTTTTAATATTTCAATAACTGCACCTCATATATTTACCTCAGCTTCGTTGGATATATCCTTCTGGTAATCAAGCAATCGTTCTAATAGGTACCTCTTTAGGATTGAATGGAAAATATCCACATTTCTCAAACCACATATTTTATGACACTTCTTTTTCATCAGATTAAAGCTTCTTATATACATCTTTCAATAGTCTACAAAATTCTCCTTTAGTTAGAAGCTATGATTTTTTACAGTCCTATGTCGCTTCAGAGGTTCATTAAAACTCACGTCTAGAGGTTGGCATAAATGTGTTGAATTGGCTAGTAAACAGGATAATAGAATATTATTGTCTACCTACATTTTTAGCAGCTGGAATAAATATAATTTCGAACCAATCGCAAAAGCATCATACCAGCCACTGTTGGTACGACCATATCTGGTGCCTGGTGATCTACTCTCCCACCAGCTCCATAAATGTTCAGACTTGTAGACTATGTAGGCTGTGAGAATTTGTTCAGTAGCATTCCCACAAAACATGACTGAAATTGCACTTTTTGAAAAGTATCTTACTCTTTCAGGATATTTCATACATCTTTTAAACGGACATTTTTTAAATCCAGGGTTGTCGGACAAGTTTTTCTCGTCAAAATTAAAGATGTTTGTTGAAGGAATTGCCTCTATTATGATTTATAATTTTTCGAAGGAATCCCTAACAATTTTAGCTGAGACTGATGTTCTACTCTTCTTTATGTTTTTACATGTTTGTAGGGTTATTTCGTTGCAGTGCCTTTTTAAGAAACCATAAGCATAGTCTTTAAAAGTTTAATTATTTTTAAATTCTGGTAAGTTTTTCCCCGCTTTAATTAAATAATAGTTTACCAATATCCACACAAAATAATAATTCTAAATAGCTTCATTAGACGATATTGGTTCATAATGATTATTTATTTGTTTCAATTTGCTTGTTTTAAACGATCCGTGCAAGTGTAACAAACGTTAAGTCCAGAAAATTACCTACGTTTTTAGTGAGGAATTGAATTAAAACTGACAAAATCCGATAACAACATTTAAACAGCGGAAAACACACATATAAAATGTACCTAATTGCATAATTCCATGTCTGTTTTACTCAAAAATGCATTATGGCGTATGGTAATTTTAAAACGCCGCCGCATAAGTTTACCGCATTCGTGCATTAAACATTTTGTAAATTATCCATTCTTTGTCGCTTTCTTGCCTTGTAATGTCATATGCTGCTTTCTATACTGGCACTAGTGCATAATTTTTATAGACTACTGCAGCATGTTAGCTTCGATTATTATTAAAAACCCCCTTGCTAATTACGAGACATTCAAATATTGGCTTCTTAATGATTTTACACAAAAATCCATTTAGTTTTTTAAAAGAGCAGTTTATAGTGATCCAATTTACGTAATTTCAGATATTGTATTGCCCTAAACTTAAAATCAATAAGTATTATTAAAGATGTTAATAACATTTTGAAATTTGAAGTAAAAATATGAAAGCAACCTGAGCAATTTAATTGTTGAGCGTTCACAGTAATTTTCTTATTCGGTGTGTAAAAAAAGAAATTACTTAATGGTTGGCCATGAAATATAAAAGTATTGGCAACAGCAAGCTTTAGAATTCATTAACATAATCACTGTTGTTGCTGTCATAAGTTTATATTATACGCTGATATCGCGATTAAAAATTCTAAAAATTGCCATATTCAACCCTTATGTAATTTCTTTTTGAAAGGTATAAAGGTCACTTGAATGTAAAAATGACTTCATTGTTACGTGCTTGAGCAAATGTCTTTTGTTTTTGTACCTAAAGTACGAATTCTTATTTCAATCAGCCATTTCAACTAGGTTTATCAGTCATCTGTCAACTTTCAACGGTCCCTGATCAACACCAAATTAATATTTTGTTTTAAAATTTCAGAAGTTACCTAATACATTTTTAATAACTATTTGTATTACTAGGAAGGAAATGTATCATTCCCTCTAGCAGATGTAGTTTAGTTCTTCAGAGTTTGCGAGAACAGTACCTAATCAATTTATTGTAATCATGCAAGGGATGAAATGACGTTTTAGTCCAGAGTTATACATTCAACACTTTTACATTTTATGATGAGACTATCTCTTGTAATCAGCTGCATTCAAAAATATTTAATAATGAAAACCAGGAGGCTAGTTGATTTATTATTAATAATAATCACATTGTCGCCCGTCTCTAATGGCAACGGCAGTCAATGTATTATATTCCCTCCCGCTGCCATTGGAAACCAACCAGGGACCCAAACGTATATTTTCCCTATACCCCTAACAGGCGACAGAAAATGTCACTTTCGTATAAAGGGGTAAAAAAATATATTTTCGAACAGAGCCAAGAAAAAATGTTCAAGTTGCGCCAATTGGATCGTTCTTCTACAAAATCTAAATAGAAATTTGCTGTCAAACACTTAAGAAATCCAATGCTCCACCCTGTATACTTAGGTAAGTTACATATTTTCGTCATTCAGCCCCATGTTAAGCGTATTTAATAATAGATTGTTCTACAAGTTAAGAAAAGTGGAAGTTTTTCAACGTTTAATTTACGAGCGAGTGATGCAAAGGGAGTGGATTAATTTATCACGAACATGGAAAAATCCCTTTTATAACATATTCAGCGTGCTATTTTCTCTAATATCATTACAAAATCTAGCCAAAATTAAATTCGACATTTCGAAATCGTCAAATAAAATACGAGTAATCCATTGTTTTACAACTTTTTGTAGGCGGCTGGACGGTAGGTAAACGTCAACCGACGCCAACCTAACCTATAATAGCTATTTAAGTAACAAGGAATGTAAGGACCAGGATTAATTTTCGTGAGCCGTGTTACCTGTGAGTGTCACATGTCACTTGCAATTTATAAACAAAACGTATAAATCTGCATCTTGCTTTGCTAGTTTTATTATCCTAGGAACTTAATAATAATATGTCAAGAAAAAGCAGCAAACAAATATAATCACCGACTTACACGTTTTGTTACTAAGGCTTTATCACTGACTTACATGATCAGCAGCGGGAAAACGTTAGTTAAAATGTTGTAACTTCGCGATTTCCCGATTTAAAGAACAATGTACCCCTGGGCACTGGAAGTTCCATTTCATTCCTTGTGTGGTTTATTTGCTTTGGCCCTTCGGGCCTCGGCAACTAAATACACAATCGTGATAAAAAGCTCAACTTTAGTGATAACTTATGTGGAAACTAATATAAAAAAATATATAGATTTGAACTTCCAAGTTCTTATACCTTCTTACTGAAGGGGCTTTGTACTAAATTATATTAAGTTTAATCGGTTTATTATCACCTAAGGAATCTATGCCAAATCGGTGTCCCATTTTTTTGGGACACTCTGTATAATTGTTATCCTTGAATTTATTTATTTACTTACATCTTACATCAAAACAAACTAAAAACTTTTGATTTTGGTGAACGGTGCATGTAGCTAGAAGATTTAATTATCAAAAAACCTTCAAGAGTGATCAAGTATTAGGTTACTATAGTTAACAAAACATAAAAACATTTTTAGATAACGATTACGAATCGACACGACACTAATGATAGTTGCAACTTGCAAGAAAATTCTACTAAATACAACTATATGACAATAACTTTTATTGAAAGTAATTGGAAAAGTAATTGATGTTGTACAATTACAATTACTAAGTAATTGATAATTGAATTACTATTTTCTGTGAGTAATTGAACCTCTGGTAATTACTACATTGCCCGGTAATTGGTAATTAGTAATTAATTTCGCTTTAAAAGTAATTTGCCCAGCTCTGGCTATCAGTCTATTTTTAATTTTCAATAGTTGGACATGTTTCTAATTAATTTGCTCTAGGTTAGGCCTCACTCCATATTCTGCTAGTTTGGTTGCATACCCCCGTTTGTTAGAATTTTCTAGGTCTTATCAGCCAATTTCGTCCATTTGCCTTCATGTCTTGATGCAGAAATGTTGTTGAGTAAACACGTTTCTATACGTACCAGTGATCTGGTATTTTCGCTAGCATTCTTTTGTGAGGAAGTCTCCTTTTAATTTCGTTTTGGTTGGAATATTTGAGTGACGTCCCGTTGAGGAACATTTATGGAAACATCTCAAATCAGACATTGTTCTGGATTCGCTTGTGTCAAGCACATGGTTACATTTTGGCAAAGCTGGGAGCCGAACATCAAAGAGGTATGCCCCCAAATTTCATTTTGCTTTATGCCGTGCTTCTATTGTGTGTAATGAATTTCAGCTCATTTTTTGTCCCCGTACGATTAAAGTTAGCTCCTTGGTGAACGCACGAGGTCCTTGTGTTATTGTTCGACTCCTGCAAGTAGCCGGAGTCCAATAAGTTTGAAGTCCCATCGTTACGATACCTGCATGTTGACAGCCGTAGCGCAGACCACCTATGACTTCCGTGACGTCTTCGACAGGGCTTGCTGCACGTCTACGATCTGTTATGCGGCTTCCCAAGATCTGTTTAATCTAGCTTGCTGTGCACGCATCAGATTGTTGCTGTCTTGAGCTAACCAACAAGTTGGGATTCTGTGTATATGTGCGATTAGAAATTTTAATGTGTTTTTGGCAAATACCAGGTTGTATTTTGTTTGACAAGTACTAGTCCGCCTTCATATATTACATGAGTTACTAGCATATCTTACCTGTGTACAGTATATTTTGGTAATTAGCATAACCTGTAGCTACTGTTTATATAGTTAAGGGCCGATTCTACAATTCAAGTATATACCTAGACTAAGCTATCCCGGGTATGTCAGAATTTCCTTTGTTACAGCAATCGTTTCTAGGGTATTTACTTCCCGGATAACTTTATCCGCGGTTTGTAGAACCGGCCCTAAATAATTTGTAAACAAATCAGAACCCTGTCAAGTCAAATAATTATGGATGTGGCTCACGTACTCTCTAAGTGATTTGAAGTCAATTTGTAGAATCTTGTGAAAGCAAATTTGCATAATCAATCCTAGTTTCTTTTGGACTTACACGTCATGCTATTGACCGAATAGTTCGGTTGAGTTAAGCTAATATAATCCTGTACTTGCAAGATATTTCAATAACGTACCCGCTTTACCTGACGTCTTGAAGTTAATATGCATCTTAAATAATTACCATGCGACTTGCGGGTTATATAGCTCCCTATATGAAACAAGATCTTGCGTCAGTAGGATAATTTGAATATATTTATGAAAACCAACTAACAGTTTCTTGCATTCGAGGATTTGGGGTCATATTCAACCCGATACCCTAAATTTAAATATTATTAATTTAGCCGCGATTGTAGGCTTCGTCTAGTAGTTCTCCGGAAATGCAATTTGCTAAATAAATCAAGTCAATTTGTACCTCTTGCTGCAATATTTATTGGTATTAAACATCTAGACAGTAATTGATTGCTGAGATAATTACAATTGACGATTTTAAGCTTAGTAAAACTCCTGTCATTCACGGTCTGAAGCTGACTCAAATTGCATTGTACTTGAACGAGCAATCAACGTTACGCTGTTCTGCACGGCTAGCATAGAGGACTCGAATGCCTCCATGTCGACCTCCAGCTCTTAGAGTAACTTTGACTCTGATGATGCAAGCTACAATGCCTTGCGAAACGTTAGTCTATATGGGTGCACAAACAGTAAATCGGCTAAATATGCCTAAGTATCCTTGTTCACAAGGTACTCTAACAAGACGGACCAGATGATGGGTGGCTTGTAAGAGTTTACGAGCCACCAAAGAACATAACTATTACACAAACCCTTGCTTGACTTCGGAAGGTCTTAGTCACATTATGCCAAAAAGTTCTGGGTGTTTATCTACAAAGACGACGCGGTCTAAATTGAAATTTAATTAACAAAACGACAATTCGTTTGGTATGGTCACATGAAGAGAATGAGAAATATGAAAAATTACCGAAAGTTAACATGGAATGGATGCTAAAAGATAGGCGGAAGTGGGGAAGATCGTGGGTAGAAGGAATACAAAAGTTTCATTTATTTATAACATAGTAAATACATTAAGAGCCACATCTGATTTTCATCCTAATCGTTGAGCCAGGAACTTTTGCGGTTTCATCTCTACGGAATTGAAATACCATACATTTTTGGATTCAGCATGATACCAGCATTGCATTTAGTAATGATACTTTCAATTTCAGGCTATCTCATAGCCGCCATATTGGAATTATCTCCACCGATATAGTACTTTTTCGGATTTCTTATAGTTTATCATTATCAGTAGTTTTAACACCAAATTTAACAAATATTTTTCTATAGATTGTATTGAGTAACAATGATAGAATCATCAATACACATTGTGTATTTTTTATCTCGTTACAGCACATATTACGTGCATAATTTTTTCAAGGGTGTTTAACATTTTGATAACATTTTAAATAAACTAATTTCATAGTTCCGCTGCGGAAAACTTCGATATTAGTTTATTTAAAATGTTATCAAAATGTTATTCATGAAAAAGCGCTGGCGTAATATGTGTTGTAACAAGATAAAAAAACCTCAGTGTATATTTTTGTTTTTGTAGAATTCAATTCACTATTTTCTCTAATTTATTAAATTTCCAGGGTTTTTCCTTGGCATGCCTATGCCATATTACTTTACTTTGTTTTTGTTTAGATCATCTTCTTTGTCAATTATTCAGGCCTCTGTTTCCTTTGCTTTCAACCATACAACTCTTTGACATACTATAATTTTTTTATATTGTTTTTGCTTTCGAATCTCCGCTTTGACAGACTATTAATGACTTTTATGTTTTGTGTTTCAGAACTCTGGCATAAAGAAAAGTGTACTTTAATATGGATAGCGAAAAAAAAAATAAACAGATGCTTCAAGAAATTTCAATGCAAATGCGTATTGAAAGCCCAGCGAAACATTCAAATATGAGAATGCAGATTTAAATGTGTCACCAGCAAAAACTTCCAAAACAGACTTTAGAAGTGATTGTGAAATTCATTGTGCCAACTGCAATACACAGCAAGTGGGTCTTTCCTCATTGGATTCTTGGGAAACCTGCAAATATTTTTGATTTATATAAGAGCTTGCAAAATCTGTTGAAAAACTAGAATATCCATCAATAAATTATGAAAGTATTTTTACTTCCTTTTACTATAAAGGAAGTATTGGATTCACCCCAAAAATTCGAAATTGAGTTTTCAACAGATGTTCAAGTTTTAGAGTTACCTGAAACCAAAAAACATGTTTTTGATCATTGATCTGTGTGTATGTCTGTCTGTTTATGCGTCTGTGTGTATGTCTGTCTGTAAACAGAATATCTCAAAAACGAAAAGAGGTATGGCATTGAAACTTCAAATATGAGTTTTGTTTACTATCTAGATGCGACAGCAAGCTTTTGAAGAAAATCTCATAACCGGAAGTATGGCGTTTGTTCTTGTGATTTTTCAGTTTTTCTCGATTTTTTCTTAAACGGCTTTAAAGATTTTTTTCAAGCCTTACATTTTTATTACATTTTTAATGTGTATTGATGTGAGATAAGTGATTTTCCAGTTGAATACCTCTAAAATGGGTTTTTTTTTAATTAACTCCTATCTTAAATATGACACCCGGTATATTATTTCATTTTTGCATTCAGCTTAAAATTTTAGAGAAAATTTGTCTCTTGAACTAACGCTGTATTTTGTACCGTTTTTGTAGAATTAGTAATTTTTAAAAAGTTTTGCAAATGCTTAAAAATTAATATCTTGTTTGTTTCTTATACACAAAATGTAGGCAACCAGAGTGCCAGGTACCGTAAAATCTAATAGTAGTAGTAGTATTTGTGGGGAGATTCATGTCTAGCAAGTAGGCCTTCATAGGCCGTTTTTGCCAACCCCGTGGACAAGGTCTAGGCATGCAGAGTACCCTTACTCCTACTTAGAATTTTGCCGAACCTTAAAATGTAACTATTGTAAAACCTTGGATGCATTTCATTCAAAATTTCTTCAATTGCACAATTACTGAAACTGGATACATATTACAAAAAAAATACTGAAGTTTTATTTTCTGTTTTGAACACATTTGAATGTGTTTTGTCACGTTTTCTAACCTAAATGCATTTGGTAGCCATAACCTCAAATATAAAATTCGTTTAAACACAACAATGCAATTTTACACACCTAAAGTGGAGAAACTGTCATGGCCAATCTTGATGCAAGAAGGACGTGAACAGAGTATGCAATAACTACGAGCTATTCCGCAAAGTACACGAATCTTATATACCCTGTACATACATGCACAGTCCTTAGCTTCCCCTACTTAGTTTAAGCCACAAATAATTACACTTTTATAGATGTTTCAGCTAAATGGAGGAGCTTGATTTCGATTCAAATGCAGAGATATCAACAACAGTGCTTTTTATTAGAGATCTATATTTTTTTTTCGCCTGCGCCTGCGCGATATAAATGCTACTATTTTTTATGGAACTTCGAAGCTGCTAAACGTCTTCACTATATAGTCTGAAACGTTATTTGCATTTTAACTGTAACTTTATTTGCTTTTAAGAGTTCTGCCTGACTTTTTTTAATTGTGTACTTTGGGCGTATGTAAGAGGCCTTAAATTTTAAGAAAAGCTTGTATTGTGGAGTACCTGTACCATTCGCATAATGTAAGTTGCTATATTTTTCCATACTTGTTTCTAATTGTGTCCGGATTTTTTGCCTGAAAACAAAAGCTTCGTTGTTACAAGATATTTATAGAGAATCTGCATCACCTAATCAGCATCCTAGATCTGCCAATCATATGCAGACTCCACGGCGTATTCATGAAGCAGTTCCTTTACTGTTTTACTATATTCATCAGCGCCAGAGATGGAACGCAAGACGAATATTACATGAGAGCACTATTTAACTTTTGACCTGTGACTTCATACTAATATACCGGGAGATCAAAAATGATTTAAAAAATATGCCTTTAGTAAAAATGTGCCGCTTTGGTCCGATTAGGTCTAAACTATAGTAGCTAACTTCAAGTTAAATAACACTAGTTATTTAAACAGATTTATTCATTTAATAAACAACTAGCTTTTAATATATCACAGTTGATGCTCAAAATGTGCACCACCATTGGCTATACACGAATCTACTCTTCTTTTCAAACTTTCAAATACAGCTGTTCTACGGTGTTTCTTTGCACAGCACCTTCTATCACTTCTTTTAATTCGTCCAATGTGTACAATCGATTCTGGTAAATTATATTTTTTAAATGGCAGAATACAAAGTAATCCAGAGGAGTAAGATTTGGCTACCTTGCCCGAAAACTTCTTCCCCCGATAACTCTGTTCTAATAATAAGCTTCAATAAACTAAGAATCCACCTCCCATTTTCGTCTCTATTTCCATTTCGGAGAACGATTGTACAAGGAATTGGTCCTCCTCAAGTGAAAATAGCATGATTATAATCGACAGTTCTAACCTAAAATAGAAATATGTAATAAAACCTTTCAATAATTAATAAAAAAAGAAGATTTGACTTACATTTATCACAAACGTGGATGCTAATATTAGTTTTGAAAAAATTGTTGTTAAAAATTGCGAAAAATAGTTAAAAAACGGAAAATTTACATTTACAAAAATACAAACAAGCTGAAACTGACAGATGACTGACAGCTAATAAACAGATAACTTTACTGCAGAAACTTGACGTAGATGTTGACAACCTGCGCGAAGACAGTTTTTTTCGGTTAGTTTTCCTTAATCTCCCGGTATAACCTCTATA
Source organism: Agriotes lineatus (assembly GCA_940337035.1). NCBI lineage: Eukaryota > Metazoa > Arthropoda > Insecta > Coleoptera > Elateridae > Agriotes > Agriotes lineatus. Next base: position 204,895,998 of record OW679194.1, read on the forward strand.
CATTAATAAACTTGTTATTTATGATTGCTTGTATTTTTAATGATTATCTACGAATTATTTCATATCACGAGCAAATCCAAACATCTGAATATTCATCGGGTCCCGATTTTGATTTTGATCATAACATTAACAATTGTGTGGATTTTGTTCTTTATAAATTTAAAAATTGCCGCTCACGGGTTTAATTGCGCTTCCAAACACCAGAAGCGCTGTAAACATCGACAAAAGCTAACATGAGCGTAAGCTATATATAAAAGTTTAGTAATTTGTGGTTTAAGTAAAATTCTCAAAACAACGAAAAATATGTGTAGTGTCAGAATACGGACGTGTCAATAGAATGACATTTTGTGACGTTACACATGCAACACTTTAAATATGACCGACTGGCATTTTTTGCTAGTGTCCCAAAGTAGGTATGAGAAGTTTTAAATTTAGTTAACTTCTTGCTGAAATTCTTATGTAATAAAATCAGTTATATTGCAGAGCTATACAGCACAATTTGAAAGTGCCAGTACTGGCACTGCAATTGAATATTCTGAAGAAAATGCGCTGGAGGCTCAGAAGTTTTTCTATCCAAGCAGCAGATGTCAATACAAATTCTGTAATAGAAGCGATACAAGTGGTAATAGAAGTACCTCCAGCACATTTTCACAAAAATCTGTAACCTCGAAAGTAGATGGCAATGGGCGTAAAATTGTTGGGGGAGACCCGGCCTCTATCGCAGACTTTCCGTTTATGGTAAGTGACGTAGTTTGCAATGCTAATAAGAGTTGCTACCAGGCCGATGTATGCAGAATTTCTACTAAGTTGTGAGCACAGTTTGTTAAAAGAATTAAGACAATAAAAATAGAGCAAAGGCAGGTAAATAAATTTCATTTTGCTTAAACTATACATTGCAAGTAGGATCATTATTAGTTTACTATGTAATATAATGTATCTATATAATATTTGTAGACACTACTCCGTCAGTTTTAGCAATCCTTTGTATATGTTAAGATTGTTTGTAGTAGACAGTTGGTAATCTTCTTAACTTCGTCGATTCATCTGGTTGGAGATTTTTGCCTTGCCTGGGTGCCTTCCCCTGTGCGAATAGCTTTCCCAGGTTATCGCCATGTCTCCATATTATGTGTCCATAGCGCTATAGTAGCACCATAGTTCTAAGACCTTAATTGATGTGCGTCCTTGATAGTGCAGCTTTCTACTACATATGCGAATACGGAAAATACAAGAAACCGAAATCCTACGGTACGATATCGTAGCTCAAGGCGAAGACCAAAGTCCCTGTATAATATTAAAATATTATTATTAATATACAGGAACTCTAGCGAAGACTAGTTCTAACGTTTTTTATTCTGCCACTATTCGGCTGTCTGGATCTAAGTTTTTCGCCGGCCACACGCTTCACCAGCGTGTGGCCGGCTGGTAAAGTGCTTGCGCAGCAGTCGGCAGGTAGTGGGTTCGAGCCCCACACTCGGACATTGGTATATCGAACGCTCTCCGGCCATCATCCGAACAACTTTGGTGGTCGTGATCCCTGTGAGGGCATTCTACCCTAATTCAAGGGGTTAGGCTAGCCACCTACCCCGGCCGCGGCGTAAGATGGCTTATAAACCCACACTCATGGTATGGAAGTAACAGACTCTCAGTCTATATTAAGAGGAAGAAGAAGAAGAAGAAGAAGGAACTCTAGCGAAGACTAGTTCTAACTTTTTCTATTCTGCCACTATTTGGCTGTCTGGATATAAATTTTTCGCCAGCTACCCAGGTATCTATTTGAATATTAAGGTTTTTCGTATATGCTTTCCATAAACAGAAATATTTGAATGCATGCCCGGTGTTCCATTAATAACCATTATTTTACTCTTTGCGGTTTACATTGATTTTTGGGGAGAATTGATCTTCGTCGACTGTTGTTTCGCTCATTAATGGCTGCAAAACTTCTGGCCATTTAACTTGATTCCATCGTTCATGTTTTGCAATGCGCGATTTAAAATAACGGGTGTTCATAAACAGTCGTCATCCCAGTAGGTTTTGACTTCAGAAACGTATGTCTATTAAAATTCAGAAAAAATGCGCTATGACAGTACTCAATGACGTTTCGTTGTGTTGCACGAATTAATCAAAGACATAACATTTTGTTTTTCAAAGGAACTGGGATGACGACTGTTTATGAACACTCGTTAGTATCAGAGTACATATTACATGGAAGAGGAGATAAAATATAACCTTGCAGCATCTCTTTCTCAATTGGGATACCTTTGGTGGAGTCATTTTCCAACTTCACGAATACAGTCTGACCCCCTCTAAAGTTTTCTAATAAAGTTTAAGTCATTTTCATCAATTCCTTGATTTTGGAACAATTTTATCAGCTGTTCAAATTGATACAACCAAATGCTCTCTGATAGTTAGTCAAACAAAAGAAAACGTCCTTTTGTTGGTCTCTGAATCTTTGAGATAGTATTGTTAAATCGTACTTCTCCAGCACCAAAATTAAAGCTAGAGTTAAGCTGATTATACCTTATACCTTTCTCGCACTTGCTGTATATTCTTCTCTGCTTTAATTTCAGAAATAACTTTAAGCTCATCAAATTTGTCATACGAAATTGATCGCACTTGTTCGCATTTAACTCTTTTGATAATGGGATAGTGGAAAATCAAAAAATAACGCCAAGAGGAAATTTACAAACTAATGAAATGAGAAAATCAGAAGCGAAGTAAAAGAGAAGAAACAGCTTTGACAGAGATGCCTGACGAACTAAGAGAAAATAATTTATGACCTATATAAAAGGCAAAGAAAAAAAGTTAAAGATATAGCACTCCAGGAAAAAATGAGAGAATGGTAAAAAATCGGCACAGACATTGAAAACGGTTTTAAATGAAAGCAAAGGCTCTTCTTCCAAATAATTAAAAGATTAAGGCAAGGCCCCACTGCACCATTTAAAAGAAAAAGGCGAAGAAATACTAACAAAAGAAACAGACATAATTAAAAGATGGAAAGCATATTTTGAAGAAGTGCTAGGTGGAACATCAGACCCAATAGGGGCTGGACAAAACTTCAGATAGACTTAGACTCGAGCAGAAATTGGTATACAGAGAGTTTTAGGTCGCTGATTACAAATATAAAATCAAAATTACTGTAAACAAAATGGCGGATTCGATATGGCGTCCACATATCAAAAATAGTGAAGCTTTGATAAATATTGGTATACAGGGGTTTTCGAAGCAGCTGATTATAAATTCGAAGACAAAATACTGTAAATAAAATGGCGGATGCTCTATTTATTCCATTACAAGACTTGGATTATGGTTTTGTTCTTCCTTGTCATTGGCTATGTATTTAGTTTAACTTACGATTTTTGTAGATCTTATATGAAGCACATCTACCATTCCTTGTAATGCATGTCTGCTTTCACTGAAGTAATACTATCTTCAGTAATCTACAGTAAATACTATGATCTTTGCAGAGTCTAGATGAACAAAAAAGAAATGAAATAATTATATTATATCTAATAATCATAATATACAGGAAAATATAATATAACTTAGTATAAAATGTGGTGACTATACAACCAGATAAATTTCACCTGTAGTAATCCCTAAGAAGACTACTTGCACAGTGTGGTACTAAATTATACATATCTAATAAACTACTCGTACAAACATACTGCTTTTGCATATCACAGAAGTGAATAGTGTAATACAACAACAATAAATGTAACACATAGCACATATAACAAACAATCAAACATAAACCTATTCATTTAAGTAAAAGCTTCGCAACTTTAAACCTGCTACTACGTAGTTGGTAATATTATTTATATCTGCAGGACATATTCCTAAAAATAGCGTAATAGATATTTATGTATTTAGTGTGTAAAGAGAGCCATTTTGGTATGAGGATGCGCGTTTCGTGCCGAGCGGTAGCGAGGCGCGAAAAAGCAACCGAATACCAAAATGGCTCTTTACGCTCGAAATACATACACAATTTTTTCTACGGTCCTAAATAAATAACAAAATTGTTAAATAATTGAAACTTCGATACACACCATTTGATGAAGTCGTTGTACCGCCGTTCATAAAGGCCGCGCGATTTGGCCGGCAACAACACTCGTTGGTTGCTGTCTGGGTAGCTTCAAATACTTCAGGCGTATTATACTACTCTTTCTGTAGGAGTTTTTATGTATAATAAAAACTAGTGATATCTACCCTGTTTGTTTAATTCACAGAAGTAATATCAATAATAATATATATAATTCTCACTTACCTTGTTGCTTTCAACTGAATCATATATTGACATATCTCGTACTTTCATAATTGACTTTGAAATTATGTCATGTTTAAATATACCTCGGCTAGCCAGCTTATTTAGCAATTGATACTCTCTCTACTTCCCAGCTGAATGAGTTAATGTCAAATATAACTGTATTAATGAATTGTACCTTGAATAACCAAATAAATATCAATTTGATTATTTAAATCACACTCTTAGTACTTGAGTTTGAATCTAATTAACTGTTATAGTGTATTAAACGTTTGAATTGACATTACAAATTAATAGTCAGATTAAAGTTGTCAAAATTATTTAATTAAATGAAAGTTCCAATAAATGAGGTTAAATACTTTTTCAAAAATAACTAGACCCAAAATGAAAAATTTCTAATTATAAAGATCGAAACCGTCGAGTACTCAAATCACCATATTAATTTAGAAAACTTAATATTCTAAGATTCTCTAAATCCAAATACACGTTTTAAATTCTAAATTTGCCGTATCCAAACTGTTACTAGAATACACTAACCTTCAACAGCCAAACTCGTACTTGGGATGTTGCTCTAATATCAGTTTCACACTGATCGAAGTCGTCAAACACCTACTTGAAGATGATGATGACCCATAAAAGCTCGTTGTAGGCAGACTTGACCGTTTAATATTTTCTTAAAACGGTATTGCAGCATGCCACACACACAAACACTCACTAAACTGATGGCTTGTACACCAATGACCACTTGAAATGGCTTCTATAAATCTCCAACTCACTATGTGAAGACTAATATTGACCCCTTGGTCAGTATTTGGTCGTGCAGAAGGCTATTCTTACTAACACGTATCAAATTGAATTATATCCTCACAATTAAAGGTATTATTCGACCTTTAATGTGAATATTTTGACTGATAATCTTTAAATTATAGAAACTTTTCAACTCTTGTCAACAACCTCTTGGTTGCTAATATTTACTGCCACCCGTTATTCTCTTACACTTGTTATCACATGATACCCTTTTGATATCTTGATATTAATTGAAAATAATTAAGCATTCTCACAGCATGCTACATTACAGTTTATTCCCCCCAATTTTTTCATTTAAAAGATCTCTAACGAGCTTTTATGTAAAAATTGATATTTGTCTATTTTAAATTATTTACAATTAACCTTAACTCATTTCAAAAATATTAAAATTCTAAAATTAACCTTGTTAACCAAGTTACTCTGTATTTACATCATTATTAAGGTAACCCCATGACATAACTTCTTTCCAATTAACATTTTTATCTACATTATTGTGATATACTATAACCTGATTTACTACATTATTGATATTATTCTCATGATATTACTTCTTTAAATTATAAGCATTTTGGGTATACTTATACCTATTTTCCCCAGGATAATTTAGAACATAGGCATTTTCCCCTACTTCCTTGACCACTTCATATGGACCTTCATATAGTAAAAAGAACTTCTTAATCGTTTTTTCTATTACTGACGATTGTAAGTGATTTCGAACTAATACTAAATCGCCTCTCATGAATTTTATAGGACGTTCCACATTCTTATCATGTCTTTGTTTTCTTCTTTGAGCCTTTGATAAAAAAACTTCTTGTGCTAACTGTATTTTTAGATCTGTAGTTGTGTCAATTCTTTCAGGAAATCTGATTAAATTTTCTATGATTCTAGTCGGTTTATGACCTTTCATTAATTCATAAGGTGTTGATCCTGTAGTATCACTTTCCACACAATTTAACCAATCTTCTATATGTTGTACATAACTTGGCCAACTTGTATGCTTCATATTACAATAACACCTAAACATTCTGCCTAATTCTCTCATGATCCTTTCTACTGGATTTGATTGTGGGTGATAAATAGCAGAATACCTGTACTGTATCCCCTGTTCATTAAGTTTTTCTTTCCATAATCTGCTTGTAAATTGTGATCCATGATCTGATAAAATTATAACTGGCTTACCTATATTAATTATAAAATCATTTAAAATTCTATTTAATAATGATTTAGTATTTGGTTTCTTGATTGTATATAGTTTAACAAATTTTGTAAATATATCTCTCATTACAAATATACAAGTAACTCCATACTTTCCTCTAGGTAAAGGACCAAACAAATCTACAGATACTATTTGTAATGGTTGTAATGCTTCAATGTTCCTCATGAGAGTTTTCTGACTTTTGTTGCTTACTTTAGTTCTTTGACATAAATCACAGTATTTTAATATTTTCTGAACCTTACGTTCTATATTTGTAATATAACAAGTTTCTTTTAATAGTGCAGTACATTTCTTGATACCAAAATGTCCATACATTTGATGATACTCATTTATCAATTCTCTTTCTAACTTTTCTGGAATACATAGTAACCACCATTCTTCACTTCTCTTGCTTCTTCTAAACAATATATTTTCATGAATCTTATAATTTAATTTCAATTCATCACTCTTTCCCTGTTCATTCGTTACCATTTCATTCTTTATCCAAAATATATTTTGATCCGTGTTCTGATCATTTTCTATATTGTTAAGTAAGTTAGGTAATTGTGTTCTTGGAATTACTTCTCTAGTCAAAGCTACTAGTAATGGATTCAATTTCTTTTCATCACCGTACACATATCTAGATAAGAAATCAGCTACTAAATTATCCTTACTCTTGCAATATTGTATTTTGAGTTTATATTCTTGCAAATACATACTCCATCGCATCAAACGTGCACTCAAAGCTTTACAGCTACTTAAAAATTCTAAAGCTTTATGATCCGTTAAAATTATAGTTTCATATCCCAAAATATAAGTTCTAAATTTTTTGCAAGCAAACACTATGGCTAATAGTTCTAACTCAGTGGTCATATAATTCTTTTCAGCTTCTAGTATTGCTCTACTAGCAAAAATGACATTTTCTGTTGAACCATCTTCGTTTATTTGAAACAAATGTGCTCCTAATGCACAACCCGATGCATCAGTTGCAATATAAAATGTTTTGTTGAAATCTGGATGTGAAAGAGTTACTATCTTAATAAATCTTTCTTTTATTTGTTGAAAAGCTTCTTGCTCCTCCATTCCCCATTTCCATTTATTATTCTTCTTTAATAGATGAGTAAGTTTAATTACAGACGAAGCATAGTTGCAGACAAACTTTCTATAAAAATTACATATTCCCAAAAATGATTGTAATTCTTTTTTGCTTTTAGGTGGCTTAAAATCTTGAATGGTCTTTATTTTATCAGGATCCACGTTAATACCTTGAGGACTAATTACATATCCTAAAAATTTTATGTGATCCATCAATAGATCTGTTTTATCAGCATTAACTGTCATACCTGCTAATCTAAGTTTCTCCAAAACCAAAGCTAATTGACTTCTATGTTCACCTAATGTTTTCGAGGCTAAAAGGATATCATCGACGTACACCGTTGCAAACGATAATACTTCTGGACCCAAAACATGATCTAAATATTTACTGAATACAGCAATTGATACATTCAATCCAAAAGGTAAAACTTTAAATTGATAACTCCGACCATTTACTAAGAATGCTGTATATTTTCGAGACGTTTCATGCAATCTGATTTGCCAATAACCACAAGTTAAATCCAAAGATGATAAAAATTTAACACCATTAAATTTCTGTAGTAATTCATCTATTGATGGTGGTGATTCTCGATCTTCTACTAATATTGTATTCAACCTTCTAGCATCCAAACAAATTCGTACCGACCCATTCTTTTTTGTAACTACGACTATGGGATTAGAATAAGGTGAATCTGAATGTTCAATGATACCAAAATCTAACATTCTTTTTATCTCTTTTTCAACTGCTGTTCTTTTTGCAAAAGGAATTGGATAAGATTTTTGTACAAATACCGTTTCATCCTTAATGTTTAATTTACAAATAAAACGATTACATAAGCCTGGCTTATCAGAAAAGATTACATTATATTCTTCTAATATATCTTGTATCGGATATAATTTCTCCTTATTAAATTGTTTATTTAATTGATGTATTGTTAAAGTTGGTTCTGTTTCAAACTCCACTTCTTCAACATTCATGTATTGCGTTTCATTATTTGTTTCTTTTAGATCCTTCAAAACTAAATTCAAATCTTTTTGTAATTGTAATGATTCCCTTAACTCATTGTTGTTTTCAAATAGTATCTCCTTTATCTCAAACCTTGTTTCATCTTGTATATTTAAATTAACTGTTGATATTAACTTCAATTCATTCGATACAATTTTATCTTGGTTAGAATTATTTTTAAAATAAACTTCATAACCTTGTCCTGCATCTACAAATTTCATTATCTTACTGTTAAAATTCAAATTAGTTTTAACCTTGTACATCCAATCCATGCCTAAAATGGATGTAGTATTTAATTGATTAATAATTAAAAATACTATTTTATGTTTTGAACTTCCCATATTTACCAACATTAATGCCTGCTTTTTGACTTTTCTAATTCCCCCAGTGACACCTTGAATTGTTAAACCCACTGATGGTAAGATAGGTATTTTATTATTTTGTTCTAATATTCTTACGAACATTTCTTCCGACATCACACTCACCGAACTACCCGTATCTATTAACAAGTCTTGCTTAATACCTTCAATCTCTACATTTAAATAAGGTAAATCCTGATTTACTAATTCTTTTTCTTTTTCCGAAACATCACATGCCAAATCAACTACATTATGAACTTTTTGAATTTTGTTATATTGTTGAAAATAATTTTTCACAAAATTTATATGCTCTAGTTGCTCCTTTGAAACCCGAATTTTAACAATTGGAGCTAATTGTACCGGGTCCTTTAGTTTTCCTGGTTTTGCGATGTATTGGGTGATCTATCCCTGGCTTTAAATGACACTGGTGAATCACCCCTTGCTTGAATCGTATAGCTATTCCTACTATTTTCCCTTCCACTAACATTATTGTCAAATCTTAACATTTTATTTTGATTTTGGTTGTAATTGTTTGGGTTCATCCTATTTCTTGTTTCAAACTGGTTTGCATTGCGATTCCCAATTTTTGACGGATATGAAGTTTGAAAATTTGAAGTTTTTTCTCTTACGTCAAATTTTGAATTGGTTTGTCTATTTTCCAAACCCTCCAAAACCTTTAGCATTCCTTCTACGTTTTGCACTTGCGAAGCTACTAATGCTGTTTGTACGTCTATTGGAAAATGTTTGCTAAGAGCTTCTACCAGAATCTCGTCAGGTATCTTTGGTTCTAAATACTGCACTCTCGCAATCCAATACCACACGTGTTTCGTAAAACTTCCAAATCTACCGTTATACATTCTTGCCATATAAATTTCAGCCCTAGCTTTTTCCTGGATATTTCTCGACCAAAACTTGTTAATAAAATCAACTTTAAAAGATTCATAGCTGTCCCATTCAGTACAGTGACTTTCAGCCCAAAGGTTTACCTCATGTTATAAACATTCTATTGCCACTTGTAACTTTTTACTACTTACAATCTTCATAGTATCAAAATAATTTTCCAATTTCTTTAGAAACTTAATAGGGTGTAATACCTGCCTATTCCCGTTAAACTTTGGTCTCTCATGACTTTCTTGCATAACTATCCCACCATTAAAACTGATATTCCCCCTATTTGAGCTATTTTGTAAACAGTTTGTGATATCTTTCACCTCGGTATTCAATGACTGAATTTGATTTTTGACGTTACCTTGATAACTGTCAAATTTGTTTTCAAAATTTTTAATATTATCCTTGTTCAGTTCTACTTGTGACCTAATGGTATCTACCTCCTTTTCGATAGGTGTTACCTTCTGTACCAATTGTCGTTCTAATTGTACCCTTAACTTATTTATAAGATTTCCATTTTCTGTTTGGAACGTCTTTAATTTTGCTTCAATTGTATCAATTTTTTCTGACATTACACTCACCTTATTTACAATCTCTTGATTGCTGTCTTCAACTACAGATCTAATTTCCTGGTTATTATTCGACATTGTGTTTTCTACTGCAGATACTTTATGTAAAAGTTCCTGGTTATTATTTGACATTGTGTTTTCTACTGCAGATACTTTATTTAAAAGTTCCTGGTTATTATTCGACATTGTGTTTTCTACTGTAGATACTTTATTTAAAATTTCTTGCATCATTCGCATCATGTTGCTGTCATTTGATGCACTGACTAATGTACTAGCTTCTTGCATTTGACGTCCTTCCGTATTTACTACGTTATCACCCTGTTCTAATTGAAGTCCATCCATTTTCTTTAACTTCCTTGTTGGTTTTCTAAAACCCGACCGCAAATTCATATACGTATCCTCTCTTCTAAATGCCTCGAACCCTCACGTTGATCGATACCAATTATTTTACAATCTTATTTGTTTATCTTTCGCGCCTCACTTTGTGGAGCTAAATTTATTACACCTTCCTTTCGGGCCTCACGTTGCGCGACAATTTTATTATACTACTCTTTCTGTAGGAGTTTTTATGTATAATAAAAACTAGTGATATCTACCCTGTTTGTTTAATTCACAGAAGTAATATCAATAATAATATATATAATTCTCACTTACCTTGTTGCTTTCAACTGAATCATATATTGACATATCTCGTACTTTCATAATTGACTTTGAAATTATGTCATGTTTAAATATACCTCGGCTAGCCAGCTTATTTAGCAATTGATACTCTCTCTACTTCCCAGCTGAATGAGTTAATGTCAAATATAACTGTATTAATGAATTGTACCTTGAATAACCAAATAAATATCAATTTGATTATTTAAATCACACTCTTAGTACTTGAGTTTGAATCTAATTAACTGTTATAGTGTATTAAACGTTTGAATTGACATTACAAATTAATAGTCAGATTAAAGTTGTCAAAATTATTTAATTAAATGAAAGTTCCAATAAATGAGGTTAAATACTTTGTCAAAAATAACTAGACCCAAAATGAAAAATTTCTAATTATAAAGATCGAAACCGTCGAGTACTCAAATCACCATATTAATTTAGAAAACTTAATATTCTAAGATTCTCTAAATCTAAATACACGTTTTAAATTCTAAATTTGCCGTATCCAAACTGTTACTAGAATACACTAACCTTCAACAGCCAAACTCGTACTTGGGATGTTGCTCTAATATCAGTTTCACACTGATCGAAGTCGTCAAACACCTACTTGAAGATGATGATGACCCATAAAAGCTCGTTGTAGGCAGACTTGACCGTTTAATATTTTCTTAAAACGGTATTGCAGCATGCCACACACACAAACACTCACTAAACTGATGGCTTGTACACCAATGACCACTTGAAATGGCTTCTATAAATCTCCAACTCACTATGTGAAGACTAATATTGACCCCTTGGTCAGTATTTGATCGTGCAGAAGGCTATTCTTACTAACACGTATCAAATTGAATTATATCCTCACAATTAAAGGTATTATTCGACCTTTAATGTGAATATTTTGACTGATAATCTTTAAATTATAGAAACTTTTCAACTCTTGTCAACAACCTCTTGGTTGCTAATATTTACTGCCACCCGTTATTCTCTTACACTTGTTATCACATGATACCCTTTTGATATCTTGATATTAATTGAAAATAATTAAGCATTCTCACAGCATGCTACATTACAGGCGGGGTGCAATTACCTTCAGATTCCATCTTCAACTTCACAAAAACTCACAAACTCAATAAATCTGTTGCGTGATGATGGACGCACCGTGAAGCAATTGTCAATAATTTTAGCAAGTTCCAGAAAAATGACGAATTAAATTAATAATCAGGTTAGCCATGGCGATGCGTAAAGTTAAATGAAGCGACGCGATTATTTCATTAAGACATTGTTTACGTGGTTGCGATGCTAAAATGGTTACTAGGGAAAAAATGTGTGAATCGCTACCTTTTCGCATTGACAGTGAGTGCTTAATAGTCAGTTTTAAAGGTTACCGTAGAAAAATAGTACTTTATGTAACTAGTCCTCAAAGCAAGTAATATGAAGATGAGTCCTCTAAAGCCATTTGAGGACGTGTTGCATACAACGTTTTTTTGTATTAGCTCTCCAAACATTATAATATGAAGTTTCAATTACCATTAACGTGGCATTATATTAAGAGGCCGCGCGAAAATGTATTTTTTTGTATTCGCTCCCCAAACTGGTTACTTTGGAAACTGTCTAGGATCCTCAAAATGGCCATTTAGAGGCCTTGTACTTAAAGTCGTCATGACAACATTTTAGCGGACTCAAACATTAGTTGCCATGACGACTTTAAGTACAAGGCCTCTAAATGGCCATTTTGAGGACCCTAGACAGTTTCCAAAGTAACCAGTTTGGGGAGCGAAAAATATAATGCCGCGTTAATGGTAATTGAAACTTCATATTATAATGTTTGGAGAGCTAATACAAAAAAACGTTGTATGCAACACGTCCTCAAATGGCTTTAGAGGACTCATCTTCATATTACGGACTCGGCTGCGCTTCGCTCCGCCTCGTCCGGAAACATTACGACTCGTCCCCTAAAGCCTTGCTTTGAAGACTAGTTACATAAAGTACTATTTCGCTCCCCAAACTGGTTACTCTGGAAACTGTCTAGGATCCTCAAACTGGCCATTTAGAGGCCTTGTACTTAAAGTCGTCATGGCAACTAATGTTTGAGTCCGCTAAAATGTTGCCATGACGACTTTAAGTACAAGGCCTCTAAATGGCCATTTTGAGGATCCTAGACAGTTTCCAAAGTAACCAGTTTGGGGAGCGAATACAAAAAAGTTATTTTCATTATTATGTAAATATTTTCTCATTTTGTTAGTGCTGAGGGGTTGATAAAGAGGACATTCAACGAAAAAATGAAAGAGAGATTCAAGTTTGTGGCGGTTACATACGCTGCAGTAATTTTCTGCGTTAAGCTGATACCTAACATTTTTATACGTTATTGATAATATTCTTTTACTAGTTAGACGTAACTGGCTGATAATACGAATCTTATAAAACGCAGTCTTTAAGCTTAAATAACATTCGGTATTTAAGTCACTTTTGATTGATTTATAGTGGATGTTATATCGCATATCTTTTTTTTTTTTTTTTTTTTTTTTTTTTTTTTTTTTTAATTAAAATAACTGTTTGCAATCTGTAAAAGATACAATAAGCAAAATATATGTTACAATTTGTAAAATGTCATGTTTAAAAATGTGGGAGCGGCATTCCTTTGAATGACACTCTTTTGTTACTGTTTGCGCACTATTATGAGTTAATTAACTGAATCTATATGGTAGTTCAAGTGGTTTAAACCGTTTCAGTCTATGTGTGTCCTCACTATTGTCAAGCAGGTTAACTGCATAAACGTTGGTGTGGTACGATAGTTTGTTTAAGTATTTGACACTGCCTTCACTTATTTCTTCTCTCACTGTTTTCACTTTTAGGTCCTTTATGATGTCTGCGTTTCTTACGTAGTATGGCGCATCACACATAACGCGGAGTGTTTTATTTTGGAACCTTTCTATGATTTGAAGAGTTGAGTTTGCTGCAGTGCCCCAAAGCTGAAGGCCGTATGTCCAGATTGGTTTGAACGCGACCTTGTATATTAACACCTTGTTTGATAGGGATAGCTTGGATCTGCGTCCGAGTAGCCAATAGTGTTTCCGTAGTTTCAGTCCCAATTGTATCCTCTTTTTCCAGACATGAGTTCTCCATGTCAGTCCTTTGTCTAAATGCATCCCTAAGTATTTTATTTCGTTGACTTGAGATCGCATATCTTGAATGTACTTTAGGTCCTCTTGTTGCAGGGTAGCTGTATACTTTACAATGACTTTCTTTATCAAGGCTTTACTAATTGGCCGTTGTTGGTCCCATAAATGTTCATAACCCAGTTTCTGCAAAAATAATTGAATTTGGCTGCACCAGTTATATTCAATTTTGTTATGGGTCAATTTGGCTAAACCTCTAAGACGCAGAAAACACATTTTTGCATATCTGTTATTTTCCATAAATTGCGGTTTTCTAAACCAGTTCAGAGTTTTTTTTCAAATGGCCACGGTAATGTTGTTTACTCCTGTTTCTACCCGTATCATGGCACTAGGTGTATTGCGGGGGCATTGTAATATGGACTTTAAAAAAGTGACTTGCGATTTTTCCAGAACTTCTAAATATATTCCCCCAGATTTCTGTTCCATATAAGACAGATGCATTTACGATAGCTTGTAGTAATTTTATTTTTTCCTCCCAAACTGAGGATTGTCCCCTGCTTAGTATACTATGAGTAGTGTTAACTGCTATGGTCTTTTTTTTCTTATTGAATATGGCTGCTTTATAAAATTTTCCGGACGATGAAAAAACTGTACCTAAATAATTAAAATGTTCCACAATCTCTATCTTTTCCTTTTTATATGTAAAAGTGGGTAAGGATGTTTTCCTTCCTTTGTAGCAAACTAAATTTTTTGTTTTTTCCTTATTAACATTAAGTTTATTGAGTTCACAATAGAATTCGAGGGTATTTAAACTATGTTGCACATTAACTGGTGAGTCAGCTAGAATAACAATATCATCTGCGAAGGCGAGTAGCGTGATATCATTTTGTCGATCAATGCTAATACCTCGGCAGCCTGCTTTGCGAAAGTATTCATCAATGTTAGCCGTAAACAGGGAAAATAAGATTGGAGATAAAATTTCTTCTTGTAGAACACCTGAAGTTACCGCAACTTTGTTGGACAAATTGTTATTTGATTTAACTCGCAGATGCGCTTGCTCGTAGATATTTTTTATCAATCTAATAAATTTCCCACTGACACCCAAACTTAATAGTTTTTCCCATAGAGCGTTGTGACATATCGAGTCAAAAGCCCGTCGGCAATCTACAAATATCATGTAAGTTTTCCGATTCTTAAACCTAAAGGTTAAATCTAAGACAGTAGCTAGACAGAAAATGTTATCAATTGTACTTCTATCTTGTCTAAAGGCTATTTGAAATTCACTAGTTATATTATTTGTTTCACACCATAGTAGCAACCTATTATACAAAATTTGGGTGAATATTTTGAATATAGTATTTAAAAGGACTATACCCCTATAATTTGCTGGATCTGTTCTATCACCCTTTTTGTGCAGTAAGACGAACATTAATGTGGACCAGTTGATTGGGGGTTTTTCACTATTGTTACGATTTATCATCTGGGCTATTAAAAATTATACGCCGCTTCTTGTTTTAAGCCTTTATTTACAGCAATTTAACTTAACGATTTACAAAAACTCAAAAACTATTAATACGGAAAGCAAATTATTTATACACTAACAGGAACTATTTCTAACAACAAAAACACTTTATTTATTTACACACGACTTCTACACGAATGATTTATACGGCAAGCTTCGCACACTTCAAAGCTAGATTCGCACAGCCCGCTCTCTCGCTGCTCTCGCTTATATATATCGCCGGGGATTCCTTCCGGAATCTTCGAGATATTCTCGACTATTCTAGCAATGCTGACGTACCGCGCGCAGTAATCACCGAGGTCGTTCTCGAATGATCTGGAAGGCTGACTCATCTGTCTGCACGCGATCCGGCTGGAAGGTCGTTACACTATTAACAATTTGGTTTAACATATTTAATAGGTACGCTTCCCAGTTGGGTGTCAGATGTTTATAAAATTCGTTGGCGATCCCGTCTGAGCCAGGACTTTTATTATTTTTGCTCTTGGCTAAACTAATGCTTAGTTCTTCGTATGTAAAATCCACATCAAGAGTTGGATGTAAGCAATCATAAAAATTAGTGATGCATGGTTGACGAGGTGGATAAAATTCCTGAAAGTATTTCTCCCAGACTGCCAAACTTATTTCCTTATTGGAATTGTTGCTACCCCTTAGCCTTTTAATAGTTTTCTAAAACTCGAAATTATTTCTTACATTATTTAGCGAACTAATTATTAATTGCATGTGTGATTTCTCACTTTGCCTAAGTTTTCTTTCATTTTATTTTTGTGATAGGCTTTTAATGCCTGTGCTGCAATTTTTTTATATATTCTACAATCATTAGTATACCATGTATATATTGCACTTTATAACACGTGAATCGAAAGTTTTATTTATTTTTAACAGACCTGCTTGGCTGGCTGCTTCTTTTATTGCACTAGCTATATTTTCGTTTAGTACATTTAAATCATAACTATCCGTATATATTCTTGTGTTGTGTTGAAGACTAAATTGATAGGAGGCACTTTTGTCTACCTGAAATTTTAATTGAGTACTATAAGTGGATATGTTTTTCTTATTATTTATGATATAATCTAAGCTTTCATCGCCAGTATTAATTTTTAATATACACATACCATGTTCTGAGGCTGACTGTTTTATTTCAAACGAGTGGATATATTCTATAAGATTTAAATTGACCCAAGCCATATCTATAACGCTTTTTGCGTTAACCCTACTGTACGTATAGTTCCCTGGTATATCGCCAATTGTTCTCCCGTTTAATAAATAGAAGCCATTTTCTTCCATAAGATTTGTTAAGATTTTACCCCTATAATTACCTACGGTATGTAGTGATGCTCTATAATTACTAACTCTGATAGTATTAAATATATTCACCTCCAACTGGTTTAAATTGGCAACATGGGCATTGAAGTCGCCTAGAATTAACATTTTATTGTCGGGAAAATTTACTACAATATGCGATATAAGATCACCAAGCACTTTTATACAGTAATTATTATCAAGCGATGGTTTCAAATATACAACTATCACAAAATTAGTAGATCGCGTTTTAAATTCTACTACCGGCCATTCGTTACTTTTTTCAATAATTAAGGTGGATGATTCAAACTTCCTTTTGACCAATACCGATATTCCACCACTAGCTCGACCTCTCTCCTTGTCCTTTGTTGCCTTTTGTGAGTATATAATATAGTCCTGCAAAAAATTTGGTACTTTTACATGATCGTTGTATTGCCAAGTATCTACCAAACATATAACGTCACCGCGCAGTAATTCCATTTGATCAGAAGTTTCAAGATTAAATCGGTTTTTAAAACCAGAAATGTCCCAAAATATTACATGCAATGAGGCTACTTTATTATGGTTGATACTTAGCTGGTGCGGCTGATAAGATTTACGAATATCCGGGGCTGGCCATTGCGGCCTTATCTCCGTCACCGACTGTTGCACCAGTTGGCTCGGAAGTCTGCTGCACTGACCTTCTTGTTTCTCCATTAATCACGATGCATGTTTAGTCTTTGTTTTAGGGTGGCATTTATTGGGTGTATCACCAGATGACGACCGCCCTCTTTTTTGGCTAGTGCTTCTTTGTAGAGTTTTTGTTTCCTGTCTAACAAGCACTGTCCGTTTTCCCTCGTATCTTTATCACGGATTCGTAGGTCTCTGCGTTGTTTTTGTTTCTCGCGCTCTTTGTAGGTGAGATCTGCATTGATGTATATTTTAGAACCTTTTAGCTTCTTTTTGTTTAATAATATTAGATTTCTTGTATGAAGGGAGCCAAAAACTAAGTGGATTGGTCTACATTTATCTTTCAGTGGTGCACCAATTCTGTTTATATGTTCCAGACTTCGTTTTTCAAGCGAGGTATCGATGTGCTTGTTTAAGAATAAAATATATTACTTTGCAGCTCCTGATTGTTTTCTTCCAGCTCGGGTATTCCCACTATAACCAAATTACTTCTTTTCCGTTGTTTTTTCATGTACTCGAGTTCACGTTCTTGATTTTCCATCGCTTCCGTCAAAGCCGCTATTTCTTTTTGGGTTTTTTTCATTATCTGATTTGAAGGCTTCAATGGCACTAGTATTTTTGCTTACTTGCAGTTTAATTTCTTCCAACATATTCAGCTTACTTAAGATTGCGTCGATTTTCTGCTCCATAGTAAACCACGTTGCGTGATTGAGGTTATGTCTCCGTTACTTAGCTCTCCACACAACATAATAGCTGCTTCACTGCACAAATATAAGCACAGATAATTAGGGCAAATGTATACTGTCTTGGCATCTATGGAATTTATTTATTTATCAGTAATAGTAATTTATTATACAAGACGATAAAGTTAAATTTTATCCATGAGTGAATCGTTTAACGTCTAGACGAAGTCGAGACGTTAATGATTCAAGAGTGGATAGAAATAACTTTATCGTCGTGTATAATACAATATTTTTTTCTATAGCAAGATCTTTAACAATTTTAAAAGAAAATAAGGACAATCGATCACATTTCAAAATGTCAGTAGCTAGATTTGATTGCTACGATAATACGAAGCTGTCATATTTAATTTAAACAAAAGTTAGAAAATTAAACTACTTTATCTATCCTTGATGTTAAAGTGCTACTTTATCTACCCTTGCTGTTAAAGTAAAACTTGACCTTTTGTTTTGCGTTGATAAAAGCACACTTTAACATGTGCTATGGAAAAAAACAATTTTGTACTACAACTGTATTTATTACACTGTGCACTGGGCAGATTCAGGGCTGCCAACCAGAAAGAACAACTAATTGAAAAAGTTTTTTTATTATGGGTGGGTGTAATAAGCCACTAACCTTATTTTCAAAATGGCATCAATTAATATTCAGTAGCCTTCCTACAACGAGCGTTTATTTACTGCATGCTCTTTGTATTCTCATAGATAAACGCGTGTTGCGCCGGCCTGGGTGCGTGTGTCATGTATTCACCGGCACCGCTCGAGCAAACTTCGTCTTCGATCGGCCCTATCACCACCGCATGCTTCATAATGCAACGATAAGCAAGTGGAAATACATAATGATGTACGACAAGGGACAGTACTATGCTCTTTATAACCCTAATAGACGAAGTAGCGAAAAAAGTCAGAAAAAGATCAGAACATGATAAGTGAAATCGGTTTCAACCTCTAAATATATGTTCACGAACGACCTAGCAGTCATAACAAAATCCAAAAGTGAGCTACAAAGAAACATAGAATTCTTCTTCTGCCCTTGGTATATAAAGAACTATTATCGCTTTTGTTTTGTTAATGCTAAGCACTAACTTGAATATAATTGAATGGGAGAGCGCAAATTCTTTGTCTATTTGAAATACGGTTTCGCTTTTAGGTATCAATCCAGACCAACAGCAGACATTACTGTGGAGGTTCGTATATTAAACCACTATGGATACTATCTGCTGCACATTGCATGGTCAACACTTTGTAAGTAAAATACTTTATCTACTACAGTGGGATAAATAACTCATTACTTCACCCATTTGACACTATTTCCGTTAGGTAATGGAGCTCATTACACCACTCAGTTATGTAATGAAGCCATTACCTAACTGAGTGGTGCAATGGCTTCATTATCTAACTAAAATAGTGCCAAATGGATGACATAATGACATTTGTCTACTAAAATATTTTTGAAAATGACAGATCTGACATTTCTCTTAATGCACTTTTCTCAATTTTAGGGAGTTGCAGATAAAATTTTGTACAATACATGTGTGATAATGCATCATTAATATACTAGTGTGCTTACATAACTCGTGCTAACGCACTCGTTCGTAACTTACACACACGTATATTAACGATGCTCTTATCCCACTTGTATAGTAAATAACTATTATCTACTCCAGTGGGATAAGGAACTTATTACGTCCCTCATTTGACACTATTTCCGTTAGGTAATAAAGCTCATTACACCACTCAGAAATGTAATTGCTGAATGACATAATGACATTTGCCTACTAAAATATTTTTGAAAATGACAGAAATGACATTTCTCTTAATGCACTCTTCTTAATTTTGGACAGTTGCAGATAAAAAAATTTCTTCTCCCGCATGTAAATATTCTGTTTTCTTCACAATCCACAGAATGAATAAGTAGGTAATTGTAGTTAACTGAACGAATTTGATTCACACATGGGGGATATGAAATACACCAATCACAAACCACGTTAGTCGTGATTACCTAGGCAACTTTCATTTATTGTTTGTTTTGTTATGGGCACGCCCTGCTAAATTGTGTGGCACACGTTATTTTGTTGTAAGATATCTTATTAACGTTGAATAAATTTTCTTTTAATTTTCCATGTTTTTCCATTGATAGGTCGTAGAAAAAATACACTTGAGCGGAATGTCCATATCCACTCTCTTTGTACAAACTACTATTTTGACATTGGCCACCTTGATTGTTGGGAACTGACGTAGACGTCAATTCTCCATAATCATAATTTTTGAAATATGTATACACTACGACACAAAATTATAGGATCAACCAAAAACTATATAATTTTGTTTATTGTTATTATTATCGACATAAAACTCATACACAACAAAGATAGGACTCTTATTATGTTATTATTAAGATGGAAAACTTGAAGGCCTAATATCGATAAAAAAAACAATACAAATCTTAAATGAAATTTTAAAAAATACGCCAAAACAAATTTACTTGTGTCAATATCTTGTGTTATTTCCACCCCTTGCCGCTATTCCAGCTTGCATACAAGAGCGCATACTTTGAAATGAGCCTAAACATTTCTTGTAGTATGATAGCCCATTCTTGCTGCAATGCTTGAGCCACTCATTTAACGTTGCTGGTGCTATTAGCAACGCTTTGATCTTTCTCCCTACTATGTCTCACCTATGTTCGATAGGGTTGTAATTAGGACTTCAAGCGGCGCACATCATCATTGCAATATTAGTGCCGTTAAGGTATTCTGTTACGATGTTAGTTGCATGGGGACGAGCGTTATCAATATCATGCATCATAATAAATTCTGAATCAAATTCTTTGGCAAATAACTGTATATGGGGGACAATAATATCATCCCTATATTTTGCAGCAGTTAAGCTCCCATTGTTTACATTGACAAAGTCAGTATGATTTTTCGAGTTTGTCAGTACATTTTCAAAGTTTACGAGTGTACGAGTCATTTGTCGATTTTTCAAGATTACTTTTCCGCTTGTATATAGCTTTCTTTAATATTTTCCGTTTATTTTAAGTGTGTTTCGAATTTTGTGCAGGCTTTGGCCTTATCACGTCACGCAGCTGTGAGACCATTTTGGGCCATCTGGCTGAACACGTGTACTTCTTGTCTCTCTGCCGCTGTTGCGAGCCAGGTGATACTATAATAAAGCTAGTGTGTATTTTAGATAATAGAGAGTTTCGGCACACCCTCACGTTAAATTAGCATTACGATAGCGTTACGTTATATTCGAAAAAAATTATTTTGATTGGCTGTATCGTTGACGTCGCTAGGTAACATAAGCTTTAGCGGGCCTCTATTTTAGCGGAACGCAATCGCAAAAACTCCCTATTTAGTCCATTTACTAAAGGAAAAAAGTTCTAACTTCGTTGACTCAAAACCGATTTTGAACATTTTTTTTTTATTATTTCGGAAAAAGTCTATAGAAAAATTCCCCATAGGTGAGAAGGTGTGCTTTTTATTTTTTCAATTGTTATTAACAAATAAGTGTTTTTTAATATATTCTTAATTAAAAAAAATTATAACTTCTTTATTTATTTAAACCATTGCCTGACATTTGATAACATAAGGTTTTTGGGTTCACAGATTACGAATCTGGCCTCAAAATTGGTCTAAAAACAAAAATGGCGTCTACAAAATGGCGTCGAAGGTCTAATTTTTTATTTTATTTTTATTAGATGTCTAGGGGTTTTTGGGGTCGCTGATTACGAATTTAACATTAAAACTTAACTAAAATAAAAAATGGCAGATCCAAGATGGCGAAAAATCTTAATTTTTTTATTCGGACTTTAGTTTTTAGCTAAGGGTTTTTTGGGTCGCTGATTTCAAATTTTATGTTAAAATTTATCAAAAATGAAAAATAACTTCTTTAAAGCGGCAAAATAGCTTCATTTCTGAATTCCGCACGTTGCCTCATATCTAGGGATTTTGGACACAGTAATTATAAATATAGCATTAAAAGGTTAATTTTTATTGTGTACGATTATTATTATTATTATTTAATAATCATTATATACAAATAAAATTCTAAATTGTTAAATTAACTCAAATGTAAATAGGTTAAATACATTTAAATATAACATACGAATACATATAAATTCCAACGCCTAAAAATGTGTTTTCTACGACCTCTTTGTACAATTTCCAAAAGATATTTCTGAATTAAAAGATTTTTCTGTTTGTGACCGACGGAGGAATGTTATTACATAAAAACAAATGGCAACTTGTTCAACAGTATGGTGCAATTTTAGATATATTAATTTTATTGTACGTAATTATGGAAAAAAAAACAAGTGTTTTTGTCGATTATCAGAAATATAGAATAAAATCTGCTGAAAGAGACCGACGTCTAAAAACGAAAACTGAATCAGATACGCGATTTGAAAGAGACAGATTTTTAAAGTTGTATCAGGAAAAAATTCTGGCAAATGTCTTTCATGTCGTTTTATTAATTTTTTAAAAGAAACTTTAGCTGCAAATAATATCCTTGCTTTCAAGCTAAAAGTGATGCTGATCGGTTAATAGTTGCAACAGATCTCAATGCATCAAATAAAAACATAGTCGCAGTATCAGAGAATATAGACGTATTACTTATATCAACAGCTTTAGTTTCATGCTGATAAAGATATATATTTTTTAAAACCTGCCAAAAATAAAGAAAATAAAAAAATATCTTCTTCTAAAAGCCTGCAATTTGCGCATGCCAATAAATTGTAGTGTTCTTCCTGTACATGCTTTAACTGGATGTAACACTTCAGCATGTTTTAACAGAAGAATGAATCTTCTTCTTCTTCTTCTTGTTCAGGTGCTTATCAGATGTCGTATGTTTGCCATTAACACGGCTATCTTCACTTTATTGGTTGCAATCCTAGATAACTCATTGGATGATTTCCCATACCACGCCTTAGGTTTTGCAACCAAGATATTGTTCCGCGTCCTGGTCCACGTTTGCCATATATCTTGCCTTGTATAATAGATTGTAGTAGGATGTACTTATTATCATTCCTCCTTATCTGTCCGAAGTATTGGAGTTTGCGTATCTTGGTGTTGTCCATGATTTCTTTACTTTTTTTTCATTATCTTTAAGACTCTAATATTTATTACACGGTCTTCCCATAATATCCGCAATATTCTCCGGTATATCACATTTCAAAGGCTTCGATTTTTTTGTGATTGTTTCGTTAAGTGTGCAGGACTCGGCCCCATAGAGCAAGATGGGAAAAATGTAGCATCTTAGCATGCGAGTTTTGGTGTCAAGGGGCAGATTATGGCTTTTGAATATAGTTTAATATATTGAAGATATATAAGAATGAACAAGACGAATAGGACCGGCACCTTATTAAAGATCCACATGGATAAGTCCTAGTAAATGAAGCAATGGCTATGTTCAGGAAAGAATAAATTTGTCAAAATATTTAAAAATAGCAGTGATTTGCAAGAGACTGCAAAAATTTATATAAAAAAATTTTGGTATAAAATGTATGCTTGCAATGTATGGTGCAAAGAAAGGTAACTGCTTAAACTCTTACAGAAATGTTTAAGTGATTGAAAGTTTTTTATTATTCATATACCGCAAGGTAAATGAGGTTAAAGACAATACAATACATATATTTTTTAAATAAAAACATTTTGAATTTTGGGTTTGATTCTTTTATTAAGGCGTCTACTAAAAAAGTAGCGTTAATTTAGAATAGTTGCGCCCTACGATGGATCCAGCAGAGCAACATTTAAAACACGTGTATTGGCAAACACAGTTGTGGCTGGGAAACCAAGATATTTCAAGGGAAGATTGGGGTTGGAAATATGATACAAGAAAGTGTTTTCCAATCCTAATGACACAAGAACCAGGTCCACAAAACATCTTAAAAATTATTTTTTTGCAACTACAAAACTAGTTGCGGGCCAGCTTGTGAGTATAAGAAAAGTGGCCTTTAGGTTCAACGGCTTGCGGTGAATGTGGCGGAAATAGTTGCCTTAATTCACGACCGGCAGTGTCAATGGAAAAAGTAGAAGAAGAAGAAAATAAAGCTAAATAATTTTGTTTTTTGTTTTTAAATGTATCTTGGGTTAATTTTAATAAATCAATTAAATTATAATATCTTGAATACTCATTTAACTCTTCTATAATTTGTTTCCACCATTTTTCAGACACCGTTTTCTATTTTTAATATATTTTAACATAAAATTTGGGATGAGCGGCCCAAAAAACTTCTAGATATAGGTATCAGAAATTTAAAAAAAAAACCTTTCCGCCATTTTGGATCCGCCATTTTTTGTTTTGGTTAAGTTTTAATGTCAAATTCGTAATCAGCAACCCCAAAACCCCCCAGACTACTAATTAAAATAAAAAAAAATAAAATAAAAAATTAGACCTTCGACGCCATTTTGTTTTTACACTCATTTTGAGGCGAGATTCGTAATCTGCGACCCCAAAAACCTTATGTTATCAAATTTCAGGCAATTGTTTAAATAAATCAAATAGTAATAATTTTTTAATTAAGAGTATATTAAAAAACACTTATTTGTTAATAACAATTGAAAAAATAAAAAGCACACCTTCTCACCTATGGGGAACTTTTCTATAAACTTTTACCGAAATAATAAAAAAAAAATGTTCAAAATCGGTTTTGAGTCAACGAAGTTAGAACTTTTGCGAGTTTTTAGCGTTTAGAAAATGGACTAATTAGCCGGTATATCGTTGCTATTCATATTCAATACCGTTCAAAACATATGTGTATGACAGCAAATGTTTATTTACGCCCCCCCTTAGCGCCTTTATCGCAGTTTGTAAAGCTATTCGCATTCAATACCGTTCATAACATATGTGCATGCCAGTAAATGTTTATTTGCGCGCCCCTTAGCGCCTTCGTCGAAGTTTGTAAAGCTATTCGCATTCAATACCGTTCATAACATATGTGCATGCCAGTAAAGGTTTATGTGCGCGCCTCCTAGCACCTTCATCGCAGTTTGTAAAGTTATTCGCATTCAATACCGTTCATAACATATGTGTGTGCCAGTAAATGTTTAGATGCGCGCCCCTTGGCGCCTTCATCGCAGTTTGTAAAGCTATTCGCATTCAATACCGTTCATAACATAAGTGCATGCCAATGAATAATTATTTGTGCGCTCCGTTAGCGCTATAACTTTAGGATGTAATGCCAGTCGGCACTTTTTATGTACTGTACCGAACAACATTTCATATGTGTACGTTAGACCAATAGACCGGTTTGATGTTGCCTTGTGTTTTCCTTGCGCCTGTTGCGTGCAGATTTTTAGGCTGAGTTGTCCGCAGTGTAAAATCTATGTGAGGTGGAGCATGGTCGAAGTTGTAAGCGTCAAAGGTAGGTCAGGGCGCTCCGTCACCAGTGCCGGGGCGTCGCAAGGCTGTACACATATTCTACTACACTCCGTTTAGCTTTTAGGTTTTGCCAAGTGATAAGTTGAAAGGTGGGCTCATTTGCTTCCCGGTTTGTCTGTGGGCTTATCTTTGTATTCTCGTTCTTATTGATGGAACTGGGTGACGTTCAATCTATTTTATATCTGTTTACCGTCCATTAGTCCGTTGCCCGTAGGTTATCTCGTGTTGAATCACCCTTTGCTTGACTAAACATAGTCGGCACTTCTTGTTACGGGCAGGGCAGGGGCCCTATGTGAGTTACTTTCCCGATTTTGAATGGTATCGTACGCGCCGGTCGTCTAGATTTTTTATGACTTTTCGTATGAGCTGGCGCAGTGTCGTAAATGTCGTTTTAGAGCGTAACAAGTTTATTCTCTACGTCTTCTCCAAACTCTGTCTTTTCTATCATTAGCAGTTAACCAAAATCGAGACTCGTCAGTAAACAAAACACGAGCCCAATCTGCATCCGTCCAGTTTAAATGTCCATGTGCAAATGTTAGACGAACCACAGTCTATACAGGGTGATTTAAAATTAGCGAATTTTCTCTGGAGGGTTTGCTAGGGAACACTAGCGGAGTACAAAAAAAATCACAGAAAAAATAAATGTCTCTTGTATGTTCAGATATAACAAAAAACTTAATCTTACATTTGGCAACATCTCATCTAAGTATGTTACTAACTAATGTAGATTAGCTGTCGTTTATTATTGCTATTTCGAAACCAGAGTGATCCATTAAGCATAGGGTAAATAATTGGACATTTTGTTTATCCGGCTAGGGAAATCGAATAAGCGTTGTAATCAGTTTTGGATAGGTAATTAGGTAGGTATGTTCTGTTTGTAAAATACTAAATAACTTAATAAATCAATAAAGCAATAAACAATTTTAATAAATAATTGGTAATAAAGACATGGAGGAAATTCAAGATAAATTCATAAGCAAAATGGTTTAAAAAAGTTGTTCAAAATGTTGACCATTCACTAGCAAACAAGTTTGTGATCGCCTTAATATGTTCACTTGAACTCTATGGAGCATACCAACATTAACAGTTTGAGCGGCACCTTGAATACGAAGAATGAGATCTTGCCCGTTGTGGACCGGAGTTCGATAAACGCTTGTTTTAACGTGTAGGTATATAGACTGTGGACGAACTCTACACTGGGGTTAAGACAGGTCCTGTCGCAGAAAACCTCGTGCAATTATCCTTACTAATGCTGGTTCCAGTGCCTCTTTCTTTGGAGGTCATTTTTTAAAGCACGAGCAGTAACAAATCTTTCTATTCTAGCAGTTACGGCTAAATAGCGATCTTAATGTTGTGCCGATTTCTTCTTGCGACCTTGACCAGACCTTCTAATACATCTTACCGTTAATTGGAGTCGACGCCAGGCTCTGCAAATTACAGATTGCGCAACCTGATACCTTTCTGCAACCATCTGAGTAAAGCCTTCTTCAAGCCATGCTAACGCCCCAGCTACTTCTACTTCAGACAGAACGCGACTTTGCACATTACCGGCCATTATTGAAAAGTACATCACAATTCAACTGTTAAACAGACGTATGCGACGACAACTCGCAAAAAAAACTTTTAACAATTTTGCAGGTTTTCAAGGGTAGTACCACAAGAGGTGACATTTTTTTAATAATTTTTTTCGTTCACATGCAATTATTCTGTTTAAATATCGCGAAACCAAAACTGCGTTAAAAATTCCGCGAGAAGGCAGTTCGAGTGGAATTTGAGCAGTTTTTGTTGAGAGAAATTTGCAATAATTTGTATGTTAACGAAAAAAATCTCAGTAATAATAGGACGAGAGGTCAAAATATTGCCAACAATAATTTTTGCGATTCAGATACGAGTTTCTGTGGCGACGAAATAACGACGAGACAATCTGAAGAGCAAAAATTGTCGGCAATATTTTGAGCTGGCGTCCTATTCGTCTTGACAATTTAACTTTTACATTATTGAAAATGGTCAATAAAAATACTCCTAACACTAAAATCATAAATTCATAAAACTAGTGGTCTTTCAATTGTATCCATGGTAACGGATCCTAGCAACATTTTTACAAACAAACAAACAAAACTTTCCTAAAACTAAAATCCAAGTTATTTTTCATTAAAAAATAGTTACAAAAAAAATTTCGCTGAAATAAAGCTCCTCGAAATATTGTCACTAAAATAATAATTACAGAAAAAATTGTCGCTGAAATAAAGCTTCTCGAAATATTGTCACTAACATAATCGTTGGATTGATAGTTTATTTTTAAATTGATGAATGCCATTGGTTGACAATGACACCAGTTAAATTTTCTTAAAAATATTTACTTTGAATGGTATTTGGAAAGATTATTCAACAATATTGGTATATGACTTTTACCCTGTTTGACAGCACACATTTTAACGTTTTCCACTATTAATTCAATACTGGAGCTTTCAACACGATGATTGAGTTTTTAGAAAGACGTCGATTTGAAAACTTCACTTTGACGTTTTGGCGAAATGTCACTCAAAGGTTACACACTAAATTGAAATCATTGAAACCAATCGGGCCAGCGTGAAAACACTGCGACATTATAGGTGTTTTCAAATACAGTCAATTTTGATTGGCCGTTTCTGACAAATTGAACAATTTTCATTGGTTCTTTCATTATAGTATTGAACAAGTTCTTATTTTTGCAACACTAATTAGCCTCCTAATTGGAAAGTTTTACAATCAAACCTATACTAACAATGCTATTTGTCTCATGTATGCGTTTCGTAGGAAAATCTAGGAACATTCCAGAAATGTTTAACCTTTTTTGTCGATCCCTTAATTTTGCGTCGTAGTATATATTTATTTATATTAATTAGTTCAGACGTTTGAAAATAAAATAGCATATGTTAGTCGGAGTAAAAGTGATACTTTGTGTGGCGAAACCGAAAGCGAACGACTGACGAACGTAAGCTAGTCAGACAAGTCCGGGCGAGGCACACAAAGTCACTTTTACTCCGACTCCGATATACTATTTTTTTCCACGACAGGGAGTAGAAGTCGGTTTCTATAGCATCAAGCTTGTGACAGAAGTAAAACATTTACTCCCTAGAGACTAAATAAGACAAAAATTTCCCTAGGGAGTTTTCATTATGACTGACACAACAGCAGGTTAGGTTTTGCGTCAGTTTGTGTCAAACTGATAACCTCGAATTTGACATAATTGTGAGTTCTTGTCATAATGACTTACAGTGCCACCAACTTTAAAATTTACCATAGGCTACTAATTTTAAATGAATTGTAACTAAAGTGTCATAAATGACGTTCAAAAACTACAAGTTTTTCGTTTTAAATCTTTCTGCAACGTGAAAAAAATAGTATATGCAACTCGGAGAGAATGCTATTTTGCTTCAGTGCAATTTATGACTCTCGGGCTTCACCCTCGAGTCAGAAATTGCCCTCAGCAAAATAACGCATTTCCCTCCCTCATTGCATAATCTACTATTACAGTATTCAAATTGCCAATTAAAAAAATAAAATCCTTCATGGATATTTTAGACAATTCCTAGGAATATACTCATACTCTCCACATGTATATCTTACGCAAACGTAATAATCAATTTTTAGACTACACAACAAATACAATTTTCGTTCTTTTGGTTTCATGTTCAAACCAATTCAAACGTGTCAAATAGCTTCTGCAAGTGTTAATATCGAGTTTATATCTATTTTGCAAGCTGTAGGTGACACAGCGGTACCTCTTCGCATTAGTTTGAGCATTTTTAGAAACACTCTTTCTGTTAAGAAACAACAGTTAATCATATTTGGAGCTTGTGTTTCTACATTTTTCTACAGTGACTATATGCAAGACAATGTGGCTATACGATTGTTGGCGGCCATTTTCAGGAAAATTTGAGCGTAGAGATATACAGTGCCTTTAGAAATGATCGAACGTTTTTGAGTGGTCATTATTTTGGCGCTAGTTATTTTAACTAGTTGATGTTAGCTGCACGTGCAGTGTTATGTTTGAACGTTTGACATTTTTCTATGGCGTTTGTTCGTGGTGCTTTAAGGTGTCGCATGAAGTTTACAACCGGTTTCAGTTATGGTAGTTTACAATACAGCTAAATGCCGTCTTCCTGTTCCATGTCTCCAAACTTCCCTGTCCTGTGCTTGGTCTTCTTCCAGGTTCCTCTCCTCCATGGCTCTCCGAATACCATCATTCCACGGTTTGTGTGGTCTACCTCTTTTTTTCTTACCCGGCGGCGACCATTTAAAGATCTTCATAGGCCACGTCGTCTCCTCCATTCCCATCAGATGACCAAACTAGTTTAACGCTTTCCGCTTTTTCATCCATTTGAACTGTGTCTAGTCTTCGTTTCATTTCCGCTGTTTCAGTCCTTACCTCACTGCCATAACATAACATCGACTCTACCATAACTTCACCTATTCTCTTTTTGCTTTTGTTGGAGATAGTATTGTCCCATCAAATTGATTTCAAGCATCCCATTATCTTCTTACTTATACTATTCGCGTTTTAATCTCTTCTGTTCCCAAACCTTTTTCATCGATTGTACTGTAGCACCGAGGTATTTAAACCTTTCTATTTGTCTTCATTTATTAAGACTTCATATTGTGCTTCCGAGTTGATTACTAAATAGATATTCCGTTTTCTCTAAACTTATGCTAAAGCCCCATTCATCGTAGCACCGATGTAATCTCTTTATCATACATTCCAAGTCAAACGCATCTTGTGCTATTACCTACAACAATAGCAATTCTAAAC
The DNA here is from genome assembly GCA_940337035.1 of Agriotes lineatus. Lineage (NCBI taxonomy): Eukaryota > Metazoa > Arthropoda > Insecta > Coleoptera > Elateridae > Agriotes > Agriotes lineatus. The sequence continues at coordinate 204,926,350 of OW679194.1, forward strand.
TGTCACATTTAAATACTGTGCAGAATATTAGTTTTTCAGGGCAATAGATGATAAAATTTCACCCGCTTGCGACGCTAATGAATTATTTGGCACTGACAGTTTACAATTGTCCGATTTGAAAGGTTTTATTTTCTTCCATAACCAAATGAACAGGTTCTACCAACCTCTTTGAGAACAACTTAGAAGTAACTAGATATTTTGCCTGTTAATGGCGGATATTCGCGTCGACCAATAGCGGCGAAGACACACATAAAGCCACTGTACATTTTTCTACTAAACTCTATTAAAAGTTTAATTCCCAAGGAAACCATTCATCTTATTTTAAGTATAACACCGTTTACAACAACATTATTTTTAAAGAACTCGAAACTAGCCACACTGTCGAGCAATGACATGTATAGGTGTGTCTCTTCCTATCATTATTATGGAATTACGTTTTTCAAATAATCCTATCAATTTTTACTTCGACACGAAGTGTACGAAGTATTGAAATTCCCTCATATCGAAAACCACTCTGAGTCAAATATCTCTAAAATTCGAGCCAACCGACTAATGAACCCACTATATCAAATCTCCGTCTCGGCGGTGCGGATCTTTTGGTGAAGATCCCAGGCCACTAGATCAATCCCCCGCATTGGGGGGTGCCTAAACGTGCTGTGCGGGGGATGTATGTTCGTATGTGTACACGATTCCGGTCGCCAGGAACCTTCCTGAAGTCTTGGATCGTTTTCATACGATAGGTCCTCCGAAAATGAAGGCAACATCAACTTTTGAGCTATGGTCGTCGGCAAAAAAAATTTTTTTTTGTTTTTTTTTTTTTGTAAATAACTGGTTCATAGCATTTCATTGTATTAGCGAAACGGAGTGATGCTGAGTATCGAAGTATTTTTGGAAAGCACGGAAGGGCGCTTTTCTTGGGTGGGGGGTACCGTATATTTTTCAATTATCAATCGTTTGGTACGCATTACAAGATTTTTTTGTGTGCATTTCTAAGTTCACTTTTATTATTCTTGGCCAATTCTTCCCAATGCTTTATTGTTTTTAAATATTTCTGTTACTGAATTACTGATACACCGCTTTTTGCTCTTTTGTGCTTCTCTGCGTCACTTCAAAGTAGGGATGGGCGCGTGACGTGAAAACAGTCGTGTCACGTCGTGTCACGGCGTGTCACGTCGTGAACGTGACTAATATTTGAAAATCGTGACGTGAACGTGAGTGAAAATTTCCAAGGCGTGATTCACGTTTCACGTTAATTTCACGTTAAATATTTAGTAACCAATAAAAAACTGCAGGGGGCAGCAACTTTTAAATTCATTAAATCACAAATTGTGCCAAACAAGTTACATTATGTGGCTTTATTTTTGGACCCTAATTATAAATTGTTAAAGTTCATACCTTCACATAAAAGAGAAGATTATAATGCAAATAAAACTATAGATGATAATGATGACATACATAGCAAACGACTCAAAACTGGTACATCAGCATCAGATTCTTATGTTTCTACACTTAGAGATAGCTCTGACGATGACACGTGTAATTAGAATGATGTCGAAACAGAACTAAATTAGTATGTTAAATTAAAATTCGGAAATGTAGATGCCATTTTAGGATTTTGGAAAAACAGTGTAAATACGCCACTGTTAAAAAAGCTTGAGAAATTTTAAACATACCGACAAGTTCCGCTACAAGCGAAAGAGTATTTTCTACGGCTGGGCGAACTTTAGAAGAGCGCAGAATTCGACTTAACGCTGAAAATGTTGATTACATATTATTTTTAAATCAACATTTTAATGTGTAGATATGTAGATGAACTTATTATTCTAATAAAAGTAATGGTTTGTTTTTTATACTCGGCTAACGCTGAAAATGTTAATTATGTTTTATTATTAAATCAAAAATGCATTGTGTAAATGTGTAGATGAACCTATTTTTAGAAAAGTACCTAATGTTTTGTTTTGTATACTCGACTTAACACTGAAAACGTTGATTACGTTTTATTTTTAAACCAATTTTTTGTGTACTTGTGTAGATAAACTTATTATTCTAATAAAAGTAATGTTTTTTTTAAACTCGCCTTAACGCTGAAAATGTTGATCCTTGTACGTAAAAGTAAAGTACGTTTTTTTCCTATAAAAATTTTCAAGGTCAAAGAATTTAGGGTTTATGTTGGCATAACTTGGATTCCTTTAAAAAATATATGTTGGTAAAATTTGTTTCAGTAACTTTATAGAACTAAAAATTGGTGGAAAATTTAAAATCTGGCATTAAAGTTCTATGTACATCAAAACTTCTTGCAAATCTTTCGTAAACGTCTTCTGGTGTGTTAGGATGCAGATCCAACAGTTCCTCTGCACACTTGAAAAATGCTTATTTTACATTTAATTTTAAAAGATTTCGTTTTTACGCGTATTCATTTTCAAAAAAGGAAAGCTGAAAATTTAATTTTAAATGTCACAATGACACAAGTCATTTAGAGAAAAACCTGATGAAAATAAATTTTCTAATAATTTAAAAAAAGCAGTTTTGCCAATTTTATCTTGACCTTGAAAATTTTTATAGGAAAAAAACGTACTTTACTTTCAAACCTACGAATTAAAAGTGTTGCCTAGCAACATATACCTTCTGTACTCATACCAATATGGGAAACGTCAATTCCAATAACAGCTTTTGGTATTAAAAGTAATATCTTTGAAGACAGCTGCAAGAAATATATTTGCGAGAAATCAGTATTTATCCCTTGTCGAAGTTATTGTAGTCAATTTTCATGTTTTTCTTTTTATGTCAACTATTCTGATTGCAACATATCACGTAAATTATGTCAGGTGCAAAACATATTTTTAGTTCTCTTTGGGGTTTTTTCATTGGTTTTAAATTTGAACATTCTGTTCTATCTGAATTTAAATTTTGAAATAAAAGCTGCGTGTCACGTCGTGAGTGGCGTGTCACGCCGTGAACGTGAGTGAACGTGAGCGTGAACGTGCGTGAACGTGACTGTTTAAAGCAAGCGTGAAACGTGCGTGACGTGAGCGAAAAATCACTCACACGCCCATCTCTACTTCAAAGGTATATGTACAGTTCGTCTCAGCTTTTCCCTGATGTCATGTGCATATGAAGCAGCCACAGAAATAATCTAAAATTGTAGTTGCATCTATTTCCACTTCTTAGTAGAAGAAGACGTTCACCATGACGTCAAGGGAAATATTCCTAAGACTCTCTTATTTTCACCTCCTTTCTTTTTCATCTCGGATAGTACTACACAGTTAGCCGGGCTCCATAGCTCAGTGGTTAAGCATTCTGGCTACTGATCTAAGGGTGGAGAGTTCGATCCCCGATCCCGGTGAGGTTTTTAAAGAAATACAAAAATGCGGATGAAAACTTCTACAAAATGCCATCATTCGGACGTGATGTAAAGCCGGGGTCCCATGTTACTACGATGTGACAGCATGTAAAAGTCCCCTTGCTAGGGTTGGAACTCCTTATAGTAGGAGAGCTTGGTGACATTTTTTAGTGATCATTTAGTTAAGGCGATAAGGGGCGGCTGTGGAAATTGAAACGTATGAATAATAGGTTGGTGGCACTGTAAGTCTTTGTCAAATTCGAGGTTATCAGGTTAGGTTTTCCATCAGTTTTGTCACAGACTGACGCAAAACTTAACCTGCTAACCTCGAATTTGACATAATTATACTTACAGTGAAAATTGGGGGTGTTCTACCTCCCTCCGATACCGCTATCAAGGATAATCCTTACAGATGACACCTTATACATGCCTCCAGCAACATTCTCTCAAAAAAACAGGCCTTAACTAAATGATCCCTAAAAAATGTCACCAGCTCTTAGACTATTAGTCTCGGCAACATTCTAAGTAGGACTAAGGTACCTGGTACTCTGCATCCCTAGACCTTGTCCGCGGAGTTGGCAAAAAGGGCCCATACAGGCCTACTTGCTAGACACGAGTCCCCCCTAAAATACTACTACTACTACAAAGTTCCTCTGCATTTCATGTATTTCTGTTGTTATCTCTTGCACCTTTCTCTTAAATCTATTTTCGTTACATTTTCCGTCTTTTATTTAATTCTTTTTGGGTTTTTTATTTTGCTAATTCTCTACGAAGCGTAGGGTACTGGCTTATAACCTAACCTCCAGCCTGGAGGACTAGGAATTTTGACTTGAGGGTATTCTTTCTCCAAACGGACAGTTGTCTCCTACTGTATAGATATGTCTTCACGCACTTTCTCTTTGTATAGCCATGATGCGCCCTTTAATTTCTAGTTTTTCAGAAATAACCCTCCTTAAAAGAAGACTAATTGCGATATATTCGTTAGCGCTTTTTAATATTCTAAAACGTTTTCATACTTCTTTCGATTAGCTTCTTTTTGAAATAGTATACCTTAGCGCTACAGTATCTTCACTTTCGTGGTGCAACTCAGGTATAAAAAATCTACAGTCTAAGGTCAATTACGAACGAATAGAAGTTATTCAAACTTATATTTCAGAAGAGATTGTCCATGAAGAAAGTGGATCAATTAAGACTATTTATTCCTCTGCTGGCATAAAATAAGTAAGATAAATTCTACTAACATTTTTCCAAAATATTTCAATCATCGTACATCCCATATCGACATCAAAGTTATTTTTGATTTCTACACGTATACAGGCTGATTTTTTTATCGTGTAACAACATGTAGGCAACCCATTATTCAGAAGCCTGCATAATGCATGCTTCTGCAAAATGGGTTGCCTACAAGTTGTTACATGATAAAATAATCAGCCTGTATATTTAAAAACTTTTGCTGCAAATTCACAAGATATTCGCATATGTAATGCAATTTTGTCTAAAATTATTGTGTCCTATCGACAGGAACTACTTTAATTGCATTTGCATTTCAGTTTGGTAGACACGCCGCTTTTAAATCCTACAATATTTACCGCAGTGATGGGCAGTTCTAATATATCGAGTGAAGAAAAGAAACCGAAGGGCATGCAAGTCCAAAAAGTATTAATGCTGTATCCACATGATAGCTACAGTACAACCTACAGAACCAACGACGTTGGGTTGATTAAGGTTAGCCAATATTGCATAAAACGACTACATAATATAAAAGAACAAACAAATATAATCATTTCGTTTCTTGAAATGCTTAGATTGAAAGACCATTCGACGTCTCCTCCACTACTGCCGTTGTTAAACTTCCGCAAAGTGCTGGTGATGGAGAATACCGACCTGAAACATGCACTACCCTTGGCTGGGGTTCTATATCCGAAGCAGAACAGGAAGGTGATGCTGTTGTAAGTAATTATGTCGATTTATAGATTCAAAATATGACAATTATGGGAAAACAACAATGATAAATTTAAAATACTTTTATCTACGACCATTACTAAAAGTAGGCCTTTTAGAGCTAGCTTGTTTCACTAAAAGTGACGTTTTATAGTTTACCGTGGTTAAACAAATCAGCTGTTTATTTTTAGCTCTAGTGCTAAAAGTGAAGTGAGGTTATAAAACTACAATTTCGAACTGGAAGTGAAGTTGTAAAGTTATTCTAGTTGCTTCTTGCGTTACAGGTAAAGTGTTTTTGAAATAATTAAAGCGTTATGTAATGAATACACTCAGATGTGGAATATTAATAATTACATTTCGTAACTGACCTTGACAGCACTGGCTTCGCAAACATTCGCCCGCGCATCGCCTACTATTTATTATGACATAAATTAGAAGTGTCGTAGATGCAAACATTTTTAAAATCGATATTTATGGATTAATAACGGTAAAATTAAGGTCGTAGATAAAATATTGTATGCAACGCGTGCTAAAAGTCGTTTACGCACGAGACATGTTATGAAACTCAGCCTTTGGCTTCGTTTCATAATTTTCATGTCTCGTGCATAAACGTCGACTTTTAGCACTTGTTGCATAAATAGCTATTATCTAGACCCAAACTGCTCTATAACTAAAATTATTATGTTTAGTTTATTGTAGTAAGTACTACCTAAATAACATTTTGCATTTAATAAATTTATTTACACGAACTTGTATTACAAATTAGATCAAAAATGTTTCAAATATTTTTCGAGTACGCATATTTCAAGAGTTTAATTATGGTCAGCAACCAACTGCAAGCTATCACAAGTTTTAGCTGCTCGTATATGCTTAATCTGTTTTTTTATTTTAAATTTAGATGGAGCTTTGACTTTAAAAGTAATTGTTATTATTATTGGTATAGCTAACGATCTTAGCCGGCTAAACTTACAGGAAATTCTAAGATCTATCTATAACATTACGTCCCGTACCAATACAGAGCGATTCGTAATTACATATTGTTGTGCAACCGATAACCGGCAAAGACTGGGGGCTTCCAACAAGCCTAATAATGTGTGGAAAGTGCCCTAAATAAACACAACAAAGAGATGCGTAATTGAGGATCATGGTGCAATTCACGACCAGACCGTCAATCAGGTCTGAAAATGCGCGTTCTTCATAAATACAACAATAGAAACATTCGTTCTAAAATTATTGTCTGTTGAAGGTAGCTGGATTCTGAATTACGTCACAATTTTTCAATACTCTGAAGGCAAATGTTTACGACAGGCCAAACGTTAATACTTATGCATAAATCTGCGTTTCTTGGGTGGCCAGCCCAAAGCAATTCGCTTCTTTAAGTGCTAGAGAGATAGGCATCAGTTTATCAACCTAATAACCTTAAATACACATTTTTATTTTCTTCTAGATAGCAGTAGCATCGCCTATTTTGCGGAGTGTGCAAATTTCGCTAATGACTCTACCAAGCTGCCAGCTTGATTACACCATTGATTTCATTGTACCGAGATTAGTCATCTGTGCTTCCACAAAAAAGGGTGGAAAGGACGCCTGTCAGGTAAGTTGCTAGCTGATATTAAGTTTGTTTAGAACGCGTTAGTAGTTTTTGAATAAAATATCTCGGCAACGAATCTATTTCTTTTCCCCTCTTATTGTTAGTGAGAGTTACTGAATTGAGATAAATGGTCATATTACAAACTCTTGATCTTTCTAGATTTGTAAAAACACTATCACGGGGTGTATACATATATGATCACTACAGGCATAACAGGATATTCGCTTAATTGGATATTTTGCACATTCCTTCTTTCTTTGGCCTTCTTTTCGTATCTTCGGATAATCATAACCCTAAATTATTCTTGTTTCCTTGGTTGGTATCCTCGTATTGCATTTCTAATACTTCTACAGAAATTCTTGATTTTTTATTTACAAAATGTTTTCTACTGCCGTTTAGTTTCTTTTGCTGTCTTATTTTTTAATTGCAAATTCGCGTTCTTTGCCATACCATTATTGTTACACAACCCCTCTTATCATTTTCTGTTTACTACTCTTTTAATAGCTCCCTCCAACCCCTCAGTTTTTCCACTCCGTCTAAACTGTCATATTCCGCTTCCAGCTCTAAGTTTAGTTTTCTAAGATAGTTTTCCTGATCACCTTCATTCGCAAATTATTTTCAATTTTACAAATACACTAAAAATATATCATTCTTCTCCCTGTCCTATTTGGAATTACGGTCTTTGAATATTAGTTAGGTCGTATGATGGATGGTTGCTATATTCTTGATGTAGTGTTTTAAAATTTCTTTTTTTTTTTCTTTTGCTTCTATGGTAAATGCATGTTAATTATATGAATTATTTGGTATTTTTCTTTTATTCTTTCCTTTTTTATAGGTACTCATGGTATTCATTTAATTTAGCAATCTTACATAATGTATTATATGATTTATATAAGGTAGCCTTGGTCTTCCTTCTTTGTTTTGTTCTTCTATCTAACCCCTGAATACATTTCTCCTGGTTTTGATTTCGGTTCTTTTTTCTTTTATTTCTTCGTATTATTCTTTGTGTGTACATTCCATAACTTGGTCCATCATAAAAACGTTTCGGTTCGTCTTTCCTGCATTTAGTTTTATTTATCTTTTTTCCACGACCGGGAGTAGAAGTCCGTTTCTATAGCATCAAAATTGTGACAGAAGTAGAACATTTGCTCCCTAGAGACTAAATAAGACAAAAATTTCCCTAGGGAGTTTTCATTATGACTGACACAACAATTATGCCAAATTCGAGGTTATCAGGTTAGGTTTTGCGTCAGTTTTGACACAAACTGACGCAAAAACTAACCTGCTAACCTCGAATTCGACATAATTGTGAGCTCTTGTCATAATGACTTACAGTGCCACCAACTTTAAAATTTACCATAGAGTACTAATTTTAAAATAATTGTAACTAAAATGTCAATAAATGACGTTTAAAAAAACGGGTTTTTCGTTTTTAATCTTCCTGCAACGTGAAAAAAATAGTATATGCAACTCGGGGAGAATGCTATTTTGCTTCAGTGCAATTTCTGACTCTCGGGCTTCGCCCTCGAGTCAGAAATTGCACCTCAGCAAAATAACGCATTTCTCTCCCTTATTGCATAATATACTATTCTTTCCTGCATCTATTATTCTCGATTTTGGGGTGTCAATCTTAACGTTTGTCTTCGATGACGACCTTTGTGCCTTTGTGCTTTTTTTATGTAGTTTTCTTCAACGTTTCTTGTACTTCCCATTCCTCAACCGTAAAATTATCTTATACAAATCTTTTGAAGACTTTAGTTTATTTTTTATAACCTTTACTTTATGATTCCGCTATTTCGTATACTATCATCATCCTCAGTATACAGTGTGGAAATAAAGTAACGCATAAATTCATTAACGTTGTTAATATTCATTTGTATGAAAAAATCTTAAAGGGGGATAGCGATTTGAATTATAGGACATACACTACAACCACCTTTATGTTGCTAGGTCATTTGTTTTTTATGATATAACGTCATCGACCTTTTTTAATAACTACCTATAATAATAATAATAATAATAATAATAATAATAATAATGGTGAGGTATTACACACCATGAAGGAGCTTGGCCTGCAAGGCGGAAGGTCAGAGCTTCCGTATCCTCGCTATCACACCTGGCTGTCGTGTGTCAAATTCATTACACGTGGTGATGTTGTGAGCACTATATCTTTTATTTTATTTATTTTGGTAGTACTTTTTACGTTGTTTTCAATGATATAACTTTTTCAATATGTTACATCTGAAAAAAATCGAAAAAACTGGTCTTAAAGTTTAAACATTAAAAACCAATTAAATTAGCACAATAAATCTAGTTAACTACGTTTGACGGAAAGTCATTGACGGCACATTCGTTTTTATTGAAATTTAAAAAAACAATTGAAAAATACAATAATAAATAATATAAAATTCAATTCTCTGTGTCTCGCTTAATTGTACCATTTTTATTAATAAAGTAGTTTGCTAAAGGTAAATTCTAATTTAGAAAAAGCAAAGAACTCTTATTTTGTTATGACATTTACAAATTGTTTAATTCTGGCATGTAACTAATTTTTTGTTTGTTTTATCCACCGGCAACTAAATTTATTTTGCTCATTTCATTGGTTTTTAATATTTAAACTTTCATAAGACCATTTTTCTCGATTTTATTCAGATGCATCATCTTGAAAATTTTATATCATTGAAAACAACATAAAAAGTACTACCAAAATCAATAAAAAAATATATAGGTTATTTTAAAAAAAGTCGATGACGTCATTTCATAAAAAACAAATTACTTAAGAAACTGAAAATCAGCTGAAAATATTCCCTATGGTCAAGATCGCTACACCCCTTCGAATTTTTTTCATAAAAATGAATATCAACGAAGTTAATGAATTTATCCGTTACTTTATTTCCACAATGTATATAAAATCCACTAGTGTCTGTTTCCAAAAAAAGGTGACCGACTTATTTTTGCACTCCCTAATCCCTTAATAACCTAAAATTTGAAACACACATTCCTTGGGACCTACGGTTGATAGGAAAAATCTCAAATCCGAACAATTCAATATGGTGGATCCAATATGGCGGCCTTAATAAAAGCCAGATTTTCACATTTCGACCTCTTCCAAAAGACGTAGAATGTTGACATTTTTATATGAGTTAGTCCATACCACGTCCATACCATAGGAACAGGGGTGCAAAGCTAGTTCGCGTCCGTAGCAGAAGCTAGGCTACACGTGCACCCTGGATAGCGCTAAAGAACTAGTACAACCGGCAGCCAGACCATCCAATAGGATCTCCTGGCTAAAATGCACAGAGGTACTTTAACAAACACATATAGTCCAGTCCTTGAAGGTTTTCCGCTCCGAATTCTTTGAACCTTGACCGATTGACGTGAAATTTGGTGAGTGGTTAGGGGATGGCTCAAGGAGCAAAAGTGATATAGCGCCGAGGTGCGCTTTTACCCTGAGAGTGGATGCCACCTCTTCTCGGAGGTAGAAATGTGTTCACTCAAAATAACCCCGGAAATGGATAGAGGAACAAATTCTAAGTAAAAAATGTTCTATATAGTTTTTTCGATAGATCGATATTCTTCGAGCTATTCGCGATTGAAAAATTTTCGTTATAAAAATATATGTTTTTGGACGGTTTTTCGAGAATAAGTCGAAAACTTCGCGTTCTATCAAATAAGTTGTAATAACCAAAAATGAAGCTTAGAAAACAGGAAAGAGATTGGTTTTTTAATGAATGCTCTAGGTCCAAAATAAAAGAAGTTATGGCTCGTTGAAGCAGATTTTTTTTACAACTTGGTTCGAAGTAATCAACGTTAATTAACAAAAAACCGATGCATTTTTCGGGAAAAACTTATAGAACATTTTTTGTAGTGATTGAAAAGACCTTTAAAATTAGCACTGTTAAAAGTCGATTACATTATAACTACGCGAGTTACGATGCAAAAACGGTGGGCCACTCGAATTTTTGAAAAAAAATGTGCGATAAAACCCCATCCATTCCACTAGAATTGATATTGACCATTATCCCTTTACAAATTACTTTATTTTAGTATTACTTATGTAGTCCAAAAGTTTGGGCGGGTTAGAATGCGTATTTTCGAAAAAAATGTCATGAAAATGGAAAACGTATTTTTCAAATTTCTTAAAAAAATACCTTATTTTGAAAATACTTAAAACTAAAGAAAAAACGTAAAAAATAATATAGTACAAAAATGTGGATTTTTTCTTAACGAACATTTTAGTTTTTTGTTTATTTCTGTAGGAAAAAAAATAACGGAGATATAAATGTTAGAAGTTTGCATTATAGTGCTCGCACCACCCCTCCCCAGCCCTTCAACCCTTTACTTTTTCAATATGCAAAGTCTGAGCATGTCGAAAAACTTTTGGATTACATGAGTAATACTAAAATAAAGTAATTTGTAAAGGGATAATGGTCAATATCAATTCTGGTGGAATGGCTGGGGCTTTAGCGCTCATTTTTTTTCAAAAATTCGAGTGGCTCACCGTTTTTGCAACGTAACTCGCTTAGTTATAATGCAATCGACTTTTAACAGTGCTCATTTTAAAGGTCTTTTCAATCACTACAAAAAATGTTCTATAAGTTTTTCCCGAAATATGCATCGGTTTTTCGTTAATTAACGTTGATTACTTCGAACAAAGTTGTTGCAAACAAAAATATTCTTCAACTAGCCATAACTTCTTTTATTTTGAACCTAGATCATTCATAAAACAGCAATCTCTTTGCTGTTTTCTAAGCTTCATTTTTGGTTATTGCAACTTATTTGATATAACGCGAAGTTTTCGACTTATTCTCGAAAAACCGTCCAAAAACACATTTTTATAACGAAAATTCTAAGTTTTCAATCGCGAATAGCTCGAAAAATATCGATCTATCGAAAAAACTATATAGAACATTTTTTACTTAGAATGTGTCCCTCTATCCATTTTCGGGGTTATTTTTAGTGGACAATTTCCGCCCTCAAGAAGGGGTGGCATCCACTCTCAGGGTAAAAGCGCACATCGGCGCTAGGTCACTTTTGCTCCTTGAGCCATCTCCTAACCACTCACCAAATTTCACGTCAATTGGTCAAGGTTCAAAGAATTCTGAGGTAATAGCATATTTGTACGTTCAACAACTGGACTAGGTAATATTTTACTGTACATTTCCCTTGCCATACGATAAATAATAAATAATACCATAGGAACAACCCTTAGAGCCAAAAAATACTAAAATAGTACATGAGGGTTGAACTATAGCCTATAGCGAATGAAATAAAATAAGGGTCGCTGTGCAAACATTTGTTTACTCAGTGGGGAACTTGTTTTTTATTGGCGTGATCTATAGAACAAAAGAACAAAATGATTAAGATTAAATTAGGTGAATGATCTTAAAGGTGAAACTGCAAGACCATACTGAAGCAACAACTGGTACAATCATTTTTCACATATAACCAGTGCCTAGTATTTGAAATAACTATGAATTTGACATACTAGGTACCTTAGAGACATTAAGCTGAACATAATTAATAATGAAACATGAATGACAAACAAACAAACAACACATATTGTCGCTCCGCACGCATTTGCGTTGGCATTGGCTTGTTTCAATAATTCCATGGCATCACTGATTTTTGTGAAAATGCTAGTTTGTTTTTTGCATTCCTTCAGTTCCGGAAAATGAAAAATTGTTAGCAACAGTATGAATGGATGCAGTATTTTTTTCTCTACAAAAAATGTATTTACACTTTAGCTCTAAAATAATTAGAGGAGCAAATAATTGAACATAAAGAATTTACTATGCAAATTCCTATGGTGCGTCGCGCAAGTCAGCACCCGGTATATCTAATACTTACTATATTGCTAGCGGCTATGAGTGGGAAACTCACGAAGGAAGTGAGACAGACAACCAACTCTTCAATGTGAGCTGTGCGCAAGCGGGGCGGCGTCGTCCGACCAATGGGGAAGTGGTCAAGTTTAAAATTTGCTTCTAAAGGCGGAGTTCGAATTCTCACGCATGCGCACGAGACGCGTTATACTCTAAGTGAAACTATGTCGGCGCCGTAATGTTGTCGGGCGTCCCGAGGCCCTACTAGCAATATATGTGTATTATACGGGGTGTTTCAAAACAAATGCGAAAAACTTAAGGGGCTGATTCCTTGTTCAAAATAAAGGATAGTTTATTATATAAACATTGGGTCAAAAGTCAACCATTAGGGACATATCGCACTGCACTCTTATTACTGAATAATTAAATGATCAGATAATAAATTTTTGATTAAATTAGTCGTATTTTGTATTCAAACTAAGTGAGCAATGTCAAATAAAACAAAAATAAGAAACGTCTTAAAAAGTGATAACAGCCAACTAGATTATTTTCTAAAATAAATTTCTTTTTCTCGACATGCAATGCTTTACGTTTTATTTTTTTATTTGGAAACGGTAAGTTTTATGAAAAAATTGCAAGAGACAAAAGTTTCTAAATAAACCAGGCTATCAATTGATATTTTTCCATGTCATTGCGTAAGTTTTTCTTACATTTAGTTAAGAAGAATGATAGTGGTAGTCTAATTCAATCCCCTCTACTCTTTTTAAAAATGTTGAGAAATATGCAAAAAGTGTGTTTTTATAATAGTAATTATTCCATAAAATTTTATTGTTCTACCTCTTTTCGTTTTTAAGATAACAAATAAAAACGTTATTTTTCCGCCATATTTGCAGTGCGATATCTCCCTAATGGTTGACTTTTGACCCAATCTATATATATAATAGACTTGTCTCTCCGTCCGTCCGTCCGTCCGGGACGCTGTTTCAGCAGCCAAACCGTAAGAGATAGAGAAAAAAGTTATATGTTTGGAATGGTCATGTCAGGTCAGGAACCAAATTTCAGTCACGTGACACTTCCGGTTTTCGAGAAATCACGTGATTTCCGTCCGTGCGAGGCGCTGGTCCGTCCGGGACGGTCTTTTTTGTTTTATTAAATGAGACATTTGTCTCACTGGACTGCTAGTGTTTATATAATAAACTATCCTTTATTTTGAACAAGGAATCAGCCCCTTAAGTTTTTCGCATTTGTTTTGAAACACCCTGTATATATGGAATTTGAAAATTCACACTTTCAATTGATTTGACGTTACCGTTGCAACATAACCTTACAAAACATAGAAAACGGCGGGAACCGGTTGGCAAAGTACGCGCTAACAGAAGTACAATAAAATGAGTTTGTGGGTGGATAAACATCGTCCGAAAGACTTACTAAAGGTCGACTTCCACAAAAGCCAGGCCGAGAATTTGAAGAAGTTAACACAGCGCGGAGACTTTCCGCATTTGCTGGTTTATGGGCCCCCGGGTTCTGGCAAGAAGACCCGTGTCATGTGCCTTTTAAAAGAACTGTACGGCGCTGGAGTTGAACGGCTGCGTATGGAGCATATGAACTTTACCACGCCTTCGAAAAAGAAGCTGGAGATCATGACGGTTAGCAGCAACTACCACATAGAAGTCAATCCTTCCGACGTTGGCATTTACGATCGCATAGTAGTGATGGACTTGATAAAGAATGTCGCCCAAACTCAGCAGCTAGATATCAATGGACAGCGAGATTTCAAAATTGTAGTGCTAACTGATGTTGACGAACTGTCAAAAGATGCCCAGCATGCGCTGAGGAGAACAATGGAGAAGTACATAACGAATTGCCGGCTAATACTTTGTGCTAATTCAACTTCCAGGATTACCCCAGCTATTCGTAGCAGGTGCTTAAGAATTCGTGTACCAGCCCCAGCCGTTGGTGAAATCACTGCCGTTTTACAAACAACTTGCAAAAAGGAGGGCTTGACACTACCCGTCGAACTTGCGCAAAGGATAGCTGAGAAATCCCAAAGAAATCTACGCCGTGCACTGCTAATGTGTGAAGCTTGCAAAGTTGAACAATATCCTTTTACTGTCAACCAAAATATCACGGAACCTGACTGGTTAATGTTCATAAGAGCAATAGCTAAGAAAATTAGCCACGAACAGACTATAAATACACTTGCCAGTGTTAGGGGTGATTTGTATGAACTCATCGTCCATGGAATTCCCAGCAGCATTATTTTTAAGACGTTGGTTGCTGAGCTGGTGAAGAATTGTGATATGCAGCTTAAAGCGGAAATTGTTGCCCAGGCGGCGTTTTATGAACATCGTTTACAACATGGAAATAAGGACATTTTTCATTTGGAAGCCTTCATTGCCAAGTTTATGTATTTATATAAAAAGTTTATGGAAGAGGCATTACATGGAGCTTTTTAATTCTGTTAACATGTATTTATAAACCTAAACTTACTGTATTTTTTTAAAGTTAATAATAAAGATGATTACTGTGTAGCAGCAAATCCTTTTCTACAAGACACTTTTGAAAACTGACCATTTGAATTTTGCAAAAAATCAGTAGTGTGTTCAAGATATGAATTTCATAAATGATAAACGATAGAGAAACGACCATTTTTAGAAGTTATTTGTATTATCGTAACAAGCAGTGCTACTACCATTAACTTTTTTTTTTTCGGGCACGCAATGGAAATTGACTATATTTCCTTATTACAAATAGTAAAGAAAAGTATCTTTATAGCAAGAAAAAATAAACGATTAAGGGCGCGTTATCGCAGCGAAATGTGAGCGTCAAAAACATGCTTCCGTATTTCATTCAGTTTTTGATCCAGATTGATTTTTCTGGAAAAATATCGCTTTCTACCGATTCTTAAAATGTTAACGTAGTGTGTATCATCATTTTTAAGGTCTCAATTCCTAAAATAATATTAACAGTCCTTGTCAAAGATCGCCAATTTTACAGAATTAAGGTTTTATACAAAACAATAAAACTAAAAGTAATATAGTCTTTCTAGGATCGCTTACTAGCGATTGCCATGACAGTGAATACAATTTTCTACTTATTTAATAAGAACTGATTGAAATAAAATTGGCGTAAAAGGCGCCATTATTTAGATTTGTATGGTTGAAATTATGTCATACTTAGTTGACCGGTTTTCGCACGAGGGGGCGAATAAGAGGATTTTAAATTAGAGTCCCTGTATATAGTTATATAAGAGTCGGGCAAACATAAATGTCAGCGGCCATTAGTGTTCCAAAAATAAATGATAGCGTTCAAGGCCGGAGTTGTTTTCCTTAGTATGTCACTTTTATGAATTTAATTACTTGTCAGTTTGACATTGTCTCAATAAATGGTAAATGTAAAGCATTTACGAAAACTGCGCTGGTAGGTATCTACCGTTTACCGATTGGTGGTCAGCTGATTTTGCGGTATATGGATCGGATTGAGTAATTTACGAGCGCTTTTTTGGTGATGTAGTAACCATATAACCTCTAAAAACTTGTCTTGTCGTTGTCGAATTGGACAATAATTTCAATAATAATTCAGGCGCTAAAGCGAAAAGCGTACAAAGCACCAGCCTCTACTCCGCTCGGTAAAGAGAGGTTGCGGATAATACAAATATAATAATTACTATATTACAAGAGAAGAGGACAAGTTCTATAATTTTAATTTCCATATTAAATAAACAATGATACAGCTGTATGAAAAGTAAAACATTCAAATAGTTACAGTTTTTTATATAACGGTTTAACTTTCTTTAGTGCCTAGATTAATTCCTGTAATAGCTCATCTTTTACTATGAAACTGCTCGTCGTTTATGGCAATTCTTTTACCCATGCTGATTCTTACATCTTCTTTTGGAGGAATGTTTCCAATACATACGTGTGTTATATTCGGAGCTTTAGCAAAAATATCCTCAAAGAGCGAAAAACTAGCCAATTACTTTTGGCTACGAATTTTCACGGTACCTATGCCGAAATGTGTCACTTCAGTGGATATTGGATCAGTTTGAATGCCGATTCTTGTATCGCAGTTTTTGAGCGCATCAATTTTTGACGAATAACGTAGAATGAGATTGGAATATTGAATTGGAACAGGCCCGGTCGGTGGTCTAATACGTGAAGTGGACGATGATTATTTAAACTTACATTACAAACGTTGAAACTTACATTGTGAATAAATAAAGTAATGGAGCCTTTCCCATTGAATTTTATCAAAATGTACCTACTTCGCATATTCTGGAACCGTCGATCGGTGGTATTTCAGTTTACGTTGCAGTTTTTGGGAGAGATTTTAAGATAAACCCTTGCTCTCAGCGATTTTTACACCCAAATACGCAACAACCTGTCATCTTGCTTAATAGTTTGACAATCAAGTTTTTAACAGTACGTCATTTAATTGTCATTGTCATAGCCATCGTTCAAATTTTTATTTTAGATTGCTACTGCGCATGCTCAGTGGATCGTAGCCAATCAAAAATTGAACCGCGTTTGCCCGACTCTTATCTTACTATATACAGGGACTCTATTTTAAATTAGAGTTCCTATTTGTACTAAGAGTTGAACCATTGGATCCACAAATCAAGGACCATGTGATGTAGCACAGATATCTTTCATTTATTTTAGTTGAAAGAAATATGCATAAAGTTTAAAATCGGCAAAAATCAGATACTCCATGGTTTGTGGATCCAAAACAAGTAACCCTACATGTCCCAACTCTTTTATATACAGGGACTCTATTTTAAATGTTGTGCGAAATTTGAAAGCAAATATGTACGAATTCATGCTTGGTTAATTCATATTCATGATTAGAGTTCGAGGACGATAAGTTTTCAAGCACAAGGGTTATATTATTGTCAAGTAATGCCCGCGGTTCATACGTTTCATTGCATTAATGCAAAACGCTGAGTTAATTTTAATTTGATTGAGTAAAAAAAACAATGAAGTAATTTCAGTCCTGTTAGCTGCTTTCAAATTGAGTGCAACTAGCACTAGTGCAATTGACTCTGGGCTGGGGTGAGTTGCTTTGTAATTCGAACAGACGTTATGTTACTCTCGCGTAAAATACATAACCTAACTAATTTGTTTTTGAATTGAACGTTTAACATAAGGGCGGTATATACAGACTGCGCTCAAAATAAAGTTAAAGAACTTAATTCGTAGTTAAAAGTTTTTGAAATATAATTAAAAATGAAATTAAAAAAACGTCTGTTAATTACAATAAATTTAACTGATACTATGGATAGCTTGAGAACTTCCGATTCTTCAGACTCGGATTCATCCAGTAAAGGTCAGCGGATGAAAATAATGAAAATTGAGGATTTTGTCGAACAGATCGTGCCCTGTTATGACGATAAAACATTCCAATCACATTTTAGAATAAGCAGAAAGATTGTCAATATTTCGTATACAGTATACAGCACAGTAAAAATAGGTACCGATTCTTTTAGGCTTTTAGTCAAAAAGGCGATTAAATCTGACAGCTGATTCTAAATAACGCAACAGCACATGCCAGAGCTTGTCGCACCGCAAATTTTCATGGGGCTTAAGGGGGCAGGGAAAGGAAGACTAGCGTTAGTTACTCCAAAAATTATGTTGTAATTCGAACGCGAAGTAACCTACCCTAGTGCACTCTAATGTGTAATGCGAAAGCAGCTGTTATCTTTGATAAATAATATTTTTGAAGTATGACACTACAATGCGTAATGCCTAGTTTCAATGAAATGGTCTATTTCCCATGTTTTTTGACTTGCGCTTTATTTTGTATTATAACGGAAATGATTCTAAAAGTAATGCAAAATGAGGAAGATCTGGTTGGAGTGGTCAGTTACGATAAAAGTCACAACTACAGAAAATTATGTGGTTTATTATAATTTGCAAAGTTCACCTTCGTTGTACAATACCAATATAAAATAGGTAGTAAATATCTTTATATCTTTGATATGTTTATAATTGATCGTCCATCAAGTTAACTATGATATCAACATCAAACTGATTTTGATTAAAATTTGCCCCTTCAAAAAATGATGGGTAACATTAAAAACTCAAAACTGTGCAACAAATTTGTAGCCTTTAGGTGAAAAGACTGTTTTAGTAACGACTAAACTGCTTGAAAGCAAAAACGAAAATGTTCAAAGTAAAAAGCCACTAAAGCACTCTAACACGAAACCAAATGACTAGCGATTCTAAGCTCACTTTCCCTAACAATTATAATTTAGTAACAATTGTATTCACTAACAAATCGGCAAAAGATCATTGTTTTCCAAAGGTGAGTTGATGGACAAACATTTAGAAACACTCTGTATAAAAAGGAAAAACAAATTAATTCTCCAGCGCGTTTAGTCCCTTGGGAATTCTTCTTAAAACAATTTCGGTCAGAAGACAATTCCAATAGAAGGTCTCTAAGCGTGGTAACATTTCATCCCTCCAGAAACCTTCATCCCTTAAGATTACTTCAACGTTAAGCTCTTCTTTGTCATTGACATATATAAGAAAAAAGCACATATCTGTAAAAAAAATAGCTAAATTATATGGTTAAACATATTATATCTGTATTTACTTGCCTGGTAAAAATATTTGTGTGTACGTTTTAAAACAATTTGCTCTCTTTCATTGAAAGTGACACAAAGGGTCTTGTCGGTTTCTACCGCTGCTCTCAAGCTGATGCCAGCTTTATGGACTTTGTAGAGGCATTTCACTTCAATAATTGCATTGTTGCCTAAAAGTCCTGTAAATGAAAACACTATTATGTCTGCCTTATTTTTCCTTAACATCATGTCACACATACCATCAGGAGATGCACCAAGGTATCCATTATCTATATCTATAAAAAAAACCCGAGTCTTTTACGATGCAGTTTGATCTACTTTTTTTAAATTTTTCTATAGCAGCCTTCTCTTTGACCTTGCCATACTCTGTAGCTTCCGCGCTGAAGCTGTGCCCATATAAAATTCTATTTACTAAATTGTGGCATGGAGTCGTGGCTCTTCGTCGACATACTTCTCCAAAGAATGAAGCGGTCAGGCGGTCTTTCCTTACAGTTCTAAAACAAGGATTGTCCCATTGGCCTTTAGAATTCTGTTCTATTTTATGGGCATCTTCAAGGCACACCTATAATAGTAATTTACGATACAAGTGCGTAGAGCTACTTTTTAGGCACGAGTGGGGTAGAGTTCAAACGCGAGTGAGCGAGCGTCTTAAGCCCCGCGAGTGACTAAAGATGCTTTACGCATGTGTATCGTTTAATATTTTATCTACGATAGAATCTAGAAAACACGGTAAATATAAAACACGTTGCTACTGACAACGTGCCTAATGAAATTTTTTAAACACGTTACCACTGACAACGTAAGCTAATGAAAACATGTTATTAAACAGTCGTTTTACAAACTTAAAATTGCCAACTAAAAGGCAATTTTACACACTGTCGTAGATAAAATAATATTTACGTCTAATCAAGTCATTCTTAGATCGACAAACTTATGGTCCGTTTTCAAACTGCACGTGAAACGTCAAGTAAAACGACAAGTCGAAAGATTTCACGTACAATTCCAAAACAGACATGTACGTTTTCTGATCCCAGGATGACTCGATTACCAATTATCTTGATCTCTCAATGTTATTTATTACTTACCTGAAGCTTATCCAAAAATCTTTTTTTCTCATTAAGTAACTCTTCTGGACTTAATATGGTCTCGTCTGCTTTCTCTCCATAATCTTGGGGCATCATCTCATTTTTTTTATTTGAGGTCTTTGGCTTTGTTTTATGCTTAGACTGAGGAAACTCAAGCTTCCTCTTACAGTCAAGTTCATGGCGCCTCTTTTTGTCTACCATCAAGTCTTTAAAATTCTTCCCGGGACTTTCTTTCATTATGGCTTTCCACGATTGTGCTTCCCACCCAATGCCATCATTATATCGAAGTCCTGTAAGGTGGGCACGTGTTGCAAATGATCCCCTCTGTGTCAAGTTCAGTCGTTTCCCTGCATTGAACTTGCATAATATCGACATAAAAAGCTCAGCACGATTGTTAGTTTCATTATCAATTAATTGATGGCCTTTTACAATCAATCGGTCCAATGAACCTAAAGAGATTATTCTAAGTGACGAATACAAAAAAAAGTAAAAAAGACTTACTCGTTATCTATAACATAAAATCGGTGCTCTCTTTGTATGTTTGCGTGTTTGAGTGTTTGCGTGTTTGCGTCTATGTTTGTTCGCTATCTCCTCCGAAGATACTGGACCGATTAAGTTGTACGATGGCTTAAAAGTTTGCTAATTTTTAGATTTAGATCGTAGGCCGGTTTTTATTTTCAAAAAAAGTGCGAAAATGTTTTAATTTAATTAACACCTCTAGGCAGCAGGGCGGAGCGCCTTACGCCGTGCGCTATTAGCTCGGGTGCGCGCATTATTCAAACAAGAGAGGTGGTCCTGCGGTAGGGTGCTGGCCTATCACGCGGGTGGCCCCGGGTTCGATCCCGCCCATGCAACCTTTTTTTTTTAATTTATATTGATGAATCTCTCTTAATTTTGCGAACCGAAACGTAGTTCGGGTGACTCACTAGTATGGTAATAAGTACCTGTCATTTCCAAGAACTGAACTCGACTGTTCTCTACCTCCCCCACCTTATCACAATAGCTTGCCTTACAATTTGCGTGGTTGTCAAAAACGTGATTTGGCCCATTTGCCAAATCCGACTTTAATGTCCCCACATCACCATGGGCGTTTACGTATAATACTCGCATTGCAATCTGTTCCAACTCTTTTATTGTTTTTGAAGTCAATAATTTCCTTCCTTTTGAATCAATGGTCGTGTCAGCTTTCACTTTATACAAAGATTTTCCATAGTTTTTAATTGCATGATTGGTGCAGTGAATCTTTTCAACACCACTGCCATATGAAACTTCTTTTCTAATTTTTGCGTACACAGAAGAATCACCATCAGCAATGAACTTCAGATACTGCAGATTGTGCATTGTCTTACTGCTTCTAAATGCCTCTACAATTATATCTGCTTCCATAGCACCGGAAGATCCAGACCAATTCTTGTAACAACTGTGTGCTGGGGGGCTTTCATCCTTATGTGCTGCACGCGCACAAATACAACAGTATTTATTCCTCGCTCCTAAAAATAATATTTTTCCAGTTGCTTTTCCAATTACTATTGCCTAAAAAACAAAATCATCATACACTACAGGTGTGCATACATTAAACGCAATACTAACCACACCAGAAGAAGCGTTGTAGCTGTGTCCAAATGACCGATGACTCCAGCCACCATCAGTGTACACTGTCGCCCAAACATTGCCATCGTTATCAACTTGCCCGTTTTGCAAGGCAATGCCATATTCCTCCCTCCCAGCACTGTCAATGCAGTTCCACAGATTATTCTGCCAGGCATCACTCAATTAATGTTCAATTTTACTAAATAGACGGTAGGGCATTGGAGTAATGTCCATAATGGATAATTTCTCCCTCAGACTAGAATAAGCATTACCAGTAGATATAGTGGACCAAACAGCACTCACATTGATGGGAGACAGATACGAATCTTTATTATTTTCACATTTGTGAGTTGATTGCTGTGTCTCATACCCACAAAAATCACACTTAAATGTTAAAAAACTGCTCAGGCCCGACCTTTGTTCTTGTATCAGCTGCAATTGTCCAACTGAGCATTTTTTGGAGTGATTAAGTTGTAGTTTCATAGACCAACTCAATACGTGTTGCAGATCTACAATTCGGTTACCAGACACTACAACATTTTCTGTCGTTTTGACCGATTCAACAGGTATTTCATGTTGTATTACACTAAAAGCAGGTGTTTTAACAATTGTTTATGATTACATAAAGTTAACTTACCTTTCATACTCATCTCTAGAGCAAAATGAAAATTCATGAAGAACACTCGAGTCGTCAAATACCTCACTAATTGAATAAACCTCAGTTATAGCTTCATCAAGTACACTTGACTCCTCAATTTGCTCTTCAACTATTTCACTGATAGAATCAATCTCAGTCATAGTTTCAGCAGATACTGCAGATAATTCCAAAGGGAAACGTTCCATGTTCGAAACTTCACTGCAGTAGGAATGGTCATGTTGAACACTGGTTTTTAAAAGTTCAAGTTTTTCCCTTAAAACAATAAAATCAAAGATAGGTATTCTACAAAAGTAATAACAATAAATTACTGATTCTTCTTTTTCCAATATGATTTTCGCCCCTTTGAAATATTTGTTCTTTTATTCTTTTTTACCCTACTGGGAAATTTTCCATGCTGTCTTCCCATTGTAAAAAGTACGGCACACAAGAATAAGCACGTATACTAAAAACAAAATAATTATTTGAATACTGGAACAATACAGGATGATATTTTGCCATGAAATGTTGATGGTATAGTACCAAACTTTGAGCCCGATAAGTACCTACGAATCTGTTGTAAATAAACATTTCATGACAAAATAATATCTACTTAATAATGTGTTTTACCGAACAAACTGGATTATTATACCTACCAACAATTCACAGCAAACTGCCAAACAAACACAATAATCTATACATATATAAAGGAAAGTCACAACCCTGACTAATCAACGCAGAGCCGAAACCACTGGCACTAAACACTTGAAATTTGGGTGGAAGGTTCGGTTTGTTACGTAAGGTAGTGCTAAGAAGGGATTTTTTGAAATTCGACCCCTAAGGGGGTGAAAAGGGGTAAAATGTGTTTTCACGAATTCCTCAATATTTCTTACACCCGATAAGATATCGACTTGGTGTTTACTTGCAAAGATTATCAATGTAAATACCTAGAAACGTATTTTAGGATTTTGCCCTAATCAACCCCTAAAGGTGCAAATGTGGATTGAGGGTGAATTAAAGAACCCTAAGTATTTCCTATGTTTATTGAGTTAGAACATTCTTTTTTGGCACATAGATTGATTTTTAAAATATTTAGAAAGGGGTGTAAGAGAATTTGAAAATGTTAACCCTAAAGGGGTAAAAGGAGGAAAAACTGAAAAGGGGTGGGGGGTTGTCTGTTAATTTTTTTCGCCGTGAGTTCCATTTTACAATAAAATGGGTTAAAAGGAATATTTTGAAATTCCTCCCCTACGGGGGTGGAAAGGGGTAAAATGTATTTTCACGAGTTCCTCAATATCTCTTACACCCGATGAGATAGCGATTTGGTGTTTACTTGCAAATATTATCAATGCAAATACCTAGACACTTATTATAGTATTTTGCCCTAATCAACCCCTAAAGGTGCAAATCTGGATTGGGGGTGAATTAAAGAACCGTAAGTATTTCCTATGTTTATTGAGTTAGAACATTCTTTTTTGGCATACAGATGGATTTTTAAAATATTTAGAAAGGGGCGTAAGGGACTTTGAAAATTTTAACCCTAAAGGGGTAAAAAGAGGATAAACTGAAAAGTGGGGAGGGGGGTTAAATTTATTAATTTTTTTCGCTGTAAGTTCCATTTTCTAATAAAATGGGTTAAAAGAGATTTTTTGAAATTCCTCTCCTACGGGGGTGAAAAGGGGTAAAATGTGTTTTTACGAGTTCCTCAATATCTCTTAGACCCGATGAGATAGCGACTTGGTGTCTACTTGCAAAGATTATCAATGCAAATACCTAAAAACGAATTTTATGATTTTGTCCTAATCAACCCCTAAAGGTTCAAGTCTGGATTGGGGCTGAATTAAAGAACCCTAAATATCTCCTATGTTTATTGAGTTAAAACACTCTTTTTTGGCATGTAGATGTATTTTTAAAATATTTAGAAAGAGGTGTACGGGATTTTGAAAATGTTAACCCTAAAGAGGTAAAAGGAGGAGAAACTGAAAAAGGGTAGGGGGTGAATTAAAGACCCTTCGTTACTCCTATGTTTATTGAGTTAGATCAGTCTTTTTTGGTATATAGATATATTTTTAAAATATCTAAAAAATGGTTTAAGTGATTTTGAAAAATGTACCCCTAAAGGGGTAAAAAAAGGTAAACTATGTTTTCACAAATTCCACAATATCTCTTAGGCCCGGTAAGATATCGACTTGGTGTTTGCATGAGTAGCTATCCAATGCAAATGTCTAAAACCACATTTCATTGCCCTAATCAACCCTTAAAAGGTGCGAATTTGAATTCGGGGTGAATTATAGAACCCTTTGTATTTCCGGTGTTTGTTGAGTTAGATCATTCTTTTTTGGCATATAGATGTATTTTTAAATCTTTACAAAACGTTTTTAAGGGTTTTTTAAATTTCACCTCTAAACCGGTAAAAAGGGAATACTGAATAGAAGTAGAAAGTTAAAATTATTTTTCGCTGTGGGTTCATTTCAGTATAAAACGGGCTGATTGTTTTTAGAAATTGCACCCCTAAGAGGCGAAAAGTGGTAAACTGTTTAGCGTATTGAGTGATGGAGGAGGGGGACACTGTAGAATGCATTTGAGATTTAGAAGAAAAAACAAACATTTGTAGTCCGTACGAAGAACGGGCATCTTGCTAGTAAATAATAAGGGATGATAAGACGTACAAAAAGTAGAACCGGCGCTCTTGAAGGTTGAAAACTTGAAAACCGCGAAACAGACAAATCTACCGATTCTGTGACGTGATCGAAACACGTGCGGGGTGGTATTTGGACATACAGTTGGCCAGGTACGTTTTAGACTGTGCGCGCTTGCAACGTGCAACCAGGTACCAGTCTGGTCCATTGTGCCCACAATTCCTAGAATTCCAGAACTTGAACATTCCACGCATTAAAGGTCAAGACATATTTTTGCATTTCTGCAGATTGCAGACCCAACTGTGGGTCGTAACTGAAATGTAAAGTTCGTTATTTCGCCGTCGTGGCTGATAACGCGCCCTTAAGAAAAAATATTAAATGTAAAACTATTAACGTTAGAGAAACTTATGCTTGTACACTGTTGTAACTGTAAATCATTAAATTATAATAATGGTTTTGATAAAACCTTGTGATTAAATCCTCCATTTGATGTAGAAAATGATGAATCGCTTCATGCAGGAGACAACTGTAATTCAGTAGGTTCGAGGACAAAATCTGATGGATTCTGGCATCCACTGTGAAGATGATGGATGATTAAAAATCATTTTATTGTTAATGCTTTCTTCTTTATATCCTTCTGGAGTCATATTTGATTGCCATCCTCCATGACTTTTAAGCCCCCTGACGTCCGCTCCACCCTCAGCAAGAAAAGTAGTTGACGTTCAACGTAGACAGTGTCCAGTATAACCGTTTGGGTCAGATAGTTTCAAATAATGGGCAATTTTTTATGTATTATTCTTATAGAAAAGCAAGTTCTTTACTCATGGCGTTTCTAATCTCGGTTGCGCCTCGATTAAAAAGATCGCGATTCATAAAGAAAAACAATACTTATCTTTACTTATAATACAAATAACTATTCTTATCTTCTGCTCATATAATATTTGCTGTGGCAATTCAAACATATGAATAATATAACTGCGTTCGGAAAGGTACCTCTGACAGCTGTGTTTCCTCGAAATCGTTCGTTAAATACGGAGCGAGCTAAGCGAAGAGATCTGTCGGTGTTCGGTAAGTATCGATGCGAGCGTTTTGATGTTCTTCGAATTGCTCGATGTATTTCAACCGAGTAAACAGAGGATCAGCGCATGACAAGTTACAACAGTGACAATTGAACGGTGGCGTTATTTAATCTTTGAATATGAATATGAATAGTCCTCGACACCAAAAGTAAAAGAGGTCAAATATTATGAATGAATGAATCAATGAAATTAACGTTTTCATTTGACATTTGCACATTTCGTGACAGGTGACAGTTGAGCGTTCGATAAATACGATATTTGATGCTTGATAATGACGTGACTAAAACTCAATCTGCACAGGCTCTGCTCTGCGATGTCCTTAACGAACGCACTTTATGTTGGTGGCACTGTAAGTCTATGTCAAATTCGAAGTTATTAGGTTAGGTTTTCTGTCAATTTTGACACAGACAGACGCAAAACCTAGCTAACCTGGAATTTGACATAGACTTATAGTACCAACAACATATTATTCATACGTTTGAATTTTCGCAACTGCCCCACATGGATTTTTTTAATGAAAATGTGGTAGGTAAGCTTACAAACTAATTTCTAGAAAAAAAATCAGATATCTTGCTCTGCTACATTCAAAATAAATGCGTTCAAGTTTGGTGTCAAGTGTGGAAATGCTGTCCAACAATTATTTATCTTTTAAACCTTCAAATGTAACAAACTTTCATAATATAGAAACCGCTTTAAGAGCTTCTGCATACGACAGCATTTGAAAATCAGCATCTTCTGTATCATCAACACTTTCTTCCATTATTTCGCTCACATCGTTCTCTATGTTTGTCACAATATCTGCTTCACTTAAATCACTCCAAGTTTCTAAATCGTTATCGACATTCACAAATTCCAACAATTCATCATCAGTCGTCACTGTGTTAGTTGCATTAGTAATAAGTTGAACCTACGGAATGTTGTCTTCTTCATCAAAATCCTTTTCGTCTTCTGTGGTTTCTTCAATACTTTTTTGCTTAACACCCTTCAACTGTTTTAGACGATACCTTTTCCCATGCAGCAGATACCATCAGAATGGCATCCAAGATCATTATGGCACATTCTTTTTTTAGTTCCATATTCTTAATGGTTTCTGTTAAGATATACAAAACATTTAATTATGTTGGTAGCAGTAGTAACTTTTTCTCTAATGCGGTTGGTACGCAAGTGTAATATAAATAGTGATGGGCATAATCGGATGATTTCAATAATCGGAATGTTCCATTTCGGAATGTTTATACAATCGGAATATCATCCGATTATTTTACATTCCGTAAATGCAAGCAAGGGAAAACGAGCGAAACAACAAGCGGAAGGAAGATGAAGTGCGTGCAAATTTGCGATGAGAACACTCGCCGTTGCGCTGTAGGCCCTTATCTGCGTTGGCATCTATTGTTTGGGTTTGTAGGACCACAATTTATGAGTTTGAGTCGCACAGTGGGATGTAAGGAAATAAAATATTTTTTCAAATTATTACAGTAATTACCTTAATAGACTTTCGGAAAATGGTAGTGATATTTTAAAGTTTAATGGCACATAAAGTACATAATAGATAGTATAAAACAATACATGAATTTGAAGTCTGTAAGGTGTACAATCTAATAATTAAACTACGAAATACCACTGCCATTAGTGCCAGCATATAGCAGTCAAGTGAGTCAACACAACATTCTGTATGCCGTTCAGTTCAAATCGGCATTTCGTTTTCTCATTTTGTATACCGAATAGTAAAATAATCGAATTCCGAAAGTTCCGAATTTTGTGTACCGAACAGTAAAATAATCGAATTCCGAAAAGTTCCGAAACGTTCCGAAATAATCGGAACCTTCCGATTTTTTGAACAATCGGAAACTTTCCGATTATTCATTCCGGATAGGCCCATCACTAAATATAAACCTAACAAATCAGTTTCCGGTTAGCTGTTAAACTGTACAGATGTTACGTTTGAATTGTACTGTACTTGAATCGTGTGTGTATTTACCAAAATAAACTCATGTCTAAGTTCATCGATTGTTTATTTATCAATTGGTTATTGGCCCAGAGCGTTTAGTGCGCGGATGAAAGACATTTTTAGCGATATAAGTGCAGTCGCGTAACGGAACATTGAACAGCACGAGCAAAAACACGTTTTTCGGTTTGGTGTTTGATTTGAACACGCGTAATGGATTTCTACAAAGTTCAGATGGAGAAGCTCGAAGGTGCTGGAAACTGGACGAAGTGGAGGAGGCAAATAGAGTTGCTGTGTCGCCACCACGAGGTACTTGGTTACGTTAATGGGACGTGCTTGGAGCCGGTGAAACCGAGCGGGGAACCTACAGAGGATGCTTTAAGAGCGTATGAAACCGAGTTAAGGCATTTCCAGAAAGTTGATGCCCAAGCACAGCTAATACTGGTAGGTAACATGAATGGCGCTAACGTGGACTTAACCGCCACGTGCGAAACAGCGAAAGCCATTTGGGAAAAGTTACTCTCAGTATATGAGCAAAGTTCTGGACAGCGGCTAGATCGTTTAATGGAGCAATTTTTTAGTTGTGAAAAAATTCCAACCGAAGACATCGCAACACACGTAGCTCGTCTTCAGCGGAATTTTCGAGATTTGAACGCTGAGTTAAGAAGGTTGGCTAATTCCGAACTGCATGAACTGTTGCTAATGAGCAGGATCATGTCAACCTTGCCGTCCGAATACTTCGAATTCAAGAGTGTCTGGGAGTCCGTTCCTCTGGAGGATAGAACGGTAAACAAGCTGACTGAGAGGCTGCGGCTAATAGAAATGCGACTACCCGAGCAGCGAAGCGAATCAACGGCGTTTGTGGCGAAATCACACAACGAGAGCAACAAAGGAAAGAAAAAAGGAAAATGTTTTAGGTGTCATAAAATCGGCCACTGGGCGAAGGCTTGCCCATCAAAGGGGACAGCAGGTTCAAAAAGTTCGACAACTTCGAGTTCGGCGGGAAATTCAAATGCGTCCGGATGCGCTTTTACAAGCACGGTCGCCGGTGCAGCTGATGTGGACGTGTGGTTGGCAGATTCTGGAGCTTCTGCGCATATGACAAAGCACGAAAAATATTTTTGTACATACGAAGAATTTGCAATACCTAAACAGGTGCAAATTGGCAATAGTGATGTCATCTTGGCATATGGATCTGGCACAGTAAAAGTGGAAATGATGATCAACGGCAAATGGCAGCAAAATCACTTGACTAATGTATGGTATGTACCGAAAATCAGCAGAAACTTATTTTCCATAGGCCAGACGATCGATAAGGGTTTTCAGTTCAGTGCAACGCAAAGTGGTTGTACGTTTGTGAAAGCTGGGGTGGTTCGTCTTGTTGGTAAAAGAACTCCGAAGGGGTTGTTTGTGTTAGAAATGCGAGTTAACATTCCCGAGGCAGCAGCAGAAGTCTACCAAGCATCGGAAGCTGAAACTCTCCAGTTGTGGCACGAGCGCTTGTGTCATCAAAACAAGCAACAAGTAAGAAAAGTGCTTAAACGACGTGGAATAAACGTACAGGCAAATAAAGATTTCTGTGATGGGTGCATGTTTGGCAAACAACATCGGGAGGGCTTTAGTGCAAGAAAAAATCGTCCTACAACTCCGGGAGAATTAATCCATGCAGACGTTTGTGGTCCAATGCAAGAACCATCTATTGGAGGTGCAAGGTACTTTGTTTGCTTTAAGGACGATTTCTCCAAGTTCCGCCGGGTGTTTTTCCTCAAGGCAAAGTCGGAAGTTGCAAACAGTTTAAAGACTTTCCTAAATGAAGCAAGTGTGGCAGGGCATGTGATTAAAGAATTCCTTAGTGATGGTGGCAAGGAATTTGACAATGCAGAAGTGCAAGCGATGCTGCAGTCAAAGGGCATTAACCGTCGAATGTCAATGCCCTATACTCCGGAACAGAACGGTGCAGCGGAACGTGA
The DNA here is from genome assembly GCA_940337035.1 of Agriotes lineatus. NCBI lineage: Eukaryota > Metazoa > Arthropoda > Insecta > Coleoptera > Elateridae > Agriotes > Agriotes lineatus. The sequence continues at coordinate 204,956,569 of OW679194.1, forward strand.
AAACCGAACACTGGTCGAGAGTGCGCGTTCGATGATTCATTCGAAGGGCCTCCCGACAAGGCTGTGGGCTGAAGCAGTAAACACCGCAACGCATGTGTTGAATCGCACTGGCCCTACAGTAATAGACAATAAAACACCTTGTGAATTGTGGTTTCGGAAAGACGTTTACAACATTGAACATTTACGTGTTTTCGGCACAGAGTGCTTCGTTCACGTGTCTAAACAGCACAGACAAAAGTGGGACAAGAAAAGTATTGTCGGTCGTTTTGTTGGGTACTGTGGTGAACGAGACGGTTTCCGGGTATGGCTTGAAACTGAAAGCAAAGTTGTTACTAGTCGTGACGTTGTTTTTAAACGGGAAGACATTTTACACCAAACAGTCGAAGTGGTAATCAATAAAAAAGATTCGACAACTCAGTGTGATGTCGTACAGGAGGTAACACCAGGTGAACAACTGTCAGAAGTTCAACAGGACATGGTTACCAAGGAAGCAGATCGAGAAAATGAAGTGCTCACCGTGAAAACTTCGAGTAAAAGAAATATTCGAAAACCTGCTTACTTAAATGATTATGTTCTTTTTGCGGAGCACTTTGTACCAGACTCATACAATGCTGCAATGATTTCAGACGAAGCAGCACAATGGAAGGAGGCAATGGATGATGAAATCAATTCGTTAGCAGTAAACAACACTTGGCAGCTCGTGGATCTACCATCGGACAAGAAAGTCATCGCCAATCGATGGGTCCTGCGCATAAAGACAAACACAGATGGAAGTGTCAACCGTTTTAAGGCAAGACTGGTGGCCAAGGGCTTTTTACAAAAGGCTGGAGTCGATTATGATGAAACGTTCAGTCCGGTTGCCCGCTTCGATACAGTTAGAGCAGTATTAGGTGTAGCAGCGTCCGAAAATCTTCGTCTCGCTCAATTCGATGTAAGCACAGCTTTTCTATATGGTGACTTGCAAGAGGAAGTTTACATGAAACAGCCTGAGGGATACAATGATGGAACCGGAAGGGTATGCAAACTAAATCGCAGTTTATATGGATTGAAGCAAGCTCCACGTTGCTGGAATAAGCGATTTGCTGCGTTTATGTGCAGTCGTGATTTTATTCAAAGTTCTGCAGATCCGTGTTTATTCATACGTGTGAAGGATCAGTGTAAATTACTGGTTGCAGTTTACCTAGACGATGGACTGGTGGCTGGCTTTAAGTATCCGACTGTCTAATTAAAACAAAGCATTGCGATGGCCCCTGCGGGTGTTGACGCAATGTGATTTCTGCCCAGTGCTCTGAATGTCAACGTGAAGAAATTCAAGCAAGCGCGGGTAAACGGCGGTCGTCGAGGCGAGCAGACGTTATTTTAGCTCGCTCCGCAAGTTTTAAGTTTTTACACCAAACTACCGTTCGGGTGTGATGCGCGATTACATCAGTGTGTGCGCATTATAGTGAGCCACGTGTGTGCCAAAAATCAGACCGCTATCTCAAAAACTGTCGATTTGGCAATTAATTTTGTGTTTTTATAATAATATAAAGAAGCCGGGTAGCGCAGTTGGGTAGCGCTAGGCTTGCTAGTAAGCAAGTCCTCGGTTCGAATCCCGCGGGGGCCGGAATTTTTCCGCAGCCTTGGCGATTGGAATCGGGCTCGGTGAGACCATTCGCAGTTGGGCACCAAATTAACTGCGCTCTACTCAGATCCACAGACCTAAGAGATAGAGTAACAAGGTCAACACAAACATGACACACACTTCACACAATGGTTGCTGTGCAAGCACAAAAGGCGCGCTCCAACTTTGTATCCCGAATTCGGGGCAAGTTGAGCATTGTACCGCCAGATGCAAGCACATAAAGCACCAGCCTCTACACCGAAAGGTACAACGAGGTTAATGATAATACATACATAATAATATAAAAATCATGTACGGCATCATTCACATCTGCATGTCGCAGTACCGAGGCCCAATCAGCATTACGTATTAGGTCCGTGAGAAGATCGAAATTAGCATGCTTGAAGTTATAGTGGTATTTTGTTTCCGATGCGTATGTTGGCTTTATTGCTGATTTTAATTTGATATCGATAATTAAAGTAGGATGCAAAACATCTTCCGTAACTATAGGGAGTTCAGCTCTAGTAACGCTAACATAATTTTTAGTCTGTTCCGTAATTGTTACCTGGTCCAACGTTTTGTTATTTATATTTTGAACAGTATTGCATATTTCAAAAGAATTAAAATTCAAAAATTCTAAAAAATTTCTATGCAACTCATCGAACGTGTTTACATCGAAAGAATCAAGATTAATTTTCCAGATACTACCTAAGTTAAAATCCCCTACGATGTACACATTCGTTGAATTTGTATCTACATTAGTTTCAATGAATTTGAAGAAATCAGCGTAAACATCTGGTTTCATATCGGGTTGTATGTAAACAGCTACGAAAGTATATATGTTTTTATTTATTTTATATAATCAAGTCCCCCAAAAATACCCTTATTTATTTTTACTTTGACAATTATTGCATCATATAGGACATTTCTAGTTATTATTTTGAGTATTTTGAAAGATTTTTTTAACGCTACGATATTAAATAATGTAATCCATTCTTTCTGTTTGACTTGATTCTGTTTTATTTTTATGAGTGTGGTAGCAGATTTTATTTGATCTACAAGAAGACTTGCTGCTGCTTCAGTTTCCATATCTGACAAGTTTCTTAATGAAATATCTTTTGGGTTTTGTTCAAACTTTTGTTGATTAAATCTATTTATAAATTTTGCACTGGAAACTGACGCTGTATTATCATTTATGCTATAGATCGAATTTATGATAGTATAATGGTCTATTATATTAGTCTCTAATATGGCTGGAGCAAAGTTTTCTAGAATGTCATATTTTACAAATAAATGGTCAATGCAAGATTTGGATTGTTTATCGATTCTTCTGTATTCGTTTATAAGCTATTCATACCCTAGTTTACTAAGAATATTTAAGTATTCATGACTGTAGTCATAGTTTGATAAGATATCTACAGGGTGTTTCACTTTTCATGGGAACGGTCATGTATCACAGAAAGTACCCAACCAATTTTGTTCAAATTTGCAAGGAATGTATATGCCCTTAGTGCCACCCAGGACACATAAGAATAAGATATTAAAATGCAAACCTGAAATATCTATTTATTTATTTCGTCATTTTTCGAATAATAGCTGACTTTTAAACATTACTTTAACTGTTTTCGTTTTTCTAAAGTGTGGCTCTAGCAAACACAAAGTTTTTTCATTGTTGTTAAATAATTTACTTGGAATTAGAATAAGAAATGTTATAAGTATACCTGAATCCGCGATTGGCCTGTCAGTAACATATGAACTCTGAAAGTCTGCTTCAGGGAATATTTGATCATTTAGTGGCCGCAAGCCACTAGCTTCAAATGCTTTTGTGATAAAGCTCATCAATAATGGTAGCTTAGATAATAGTGGAATATTATATATCAATATTTGCTTCCCAGGATGAGTAGCCATGTTATTATTGAAGGCAGATTTTAACATTGTTTTGAATGGTACATAAACTTCAACATCTAGTGGTTGAAGCTTATGAGAACAATGTGGTGGGAATGAAAGTACCACAATCCCATTTTCTTTACAAAAACACAAAGCTGGCAGAGGTATATGAGATTTGTGATTATCGATGAGCCTTCGTTGGTGATAGATGGTGAACAATATGTTTCAATATGTCCATAAATATTTCTACTGTCATCCAGCCACTTTTATGAGTTAAACCAATAGCTCCAACAGGTCTGTCATTCACAAAGTGATTTTTTTGCATGGACTCTAGGAAATACATAAGACTGATGTCAATGCATTTCCGGTTGCTGTTATAATTCCTGTGAAAGTTACAAGCTGTCCACGTTCAGAAGAAACTTGTTTCTTGCCTTTCTCAGTGAGAACTTGCGGAGACGGTAGGACAGTCGTTATCCCAGTCTTGTCCAAATTTAGTATACGATTAAGCTGAAATTTGTATATTTCTAATACGTCTTTGTAATTGGTAAAAAATACATTAACATTTGCAGCATTAGACGAAGAGGCACGAGCCAGGCTGGTGTTTTCTGGTTTCCGTAATGAAATGTTTGCATGGCGTTTCAAAAATGATTTCATGCATTCAATACCTCCTTGTTTTTATATATTCCATTTTTGAGGAAATTTCCTGTTTAATTTAAAGCGTATTCATAGGCCAGTGTTATGGTATGCTGCAAAGTCAAGCCATAGTGGATTGATGAACTTTTAAGCAAGTAATTATTTAACATGTTTTCTTCTCTTGCCCAGAAAATACCTTATTGCTAGCATATTTAGATTTTCCGTTTTCTAGAATATTAGTTTCTGCACCAAAATTATCGCCTTCGACACGTTGTTTTTTTAAAAGCTTGTGTAACATTGATTTTTTTAACTAAATTCTGCTGCTGCAGCAGGAATTGACATTCTTGCATTACGAATTTCTGTTAGGGCTCTTACCACGACTGCTTCATCAATATCAGCCCTTGAAGTTTTGCGCTTAAAGGTCCTGACCATTCTATAAAAAACAAAATTGATGTTAAAATACATTGGCATTAGAACTGGGGTGCATGTGGACAGTCCACATGTGTCCCATATCTTCTGTCCACATGTGCCCCAAGTTACAACTTGTAGGTTAGAAATTATTTTTAAGAACGCAATGGTTTCGTAGCCAAAACATTGTTGCTAGAAAAACACCTAATTAAGGCTTATAAATGTAAACTGCCAAATGCAGTGTATATATAATGTACTTACTTGAATATCACGCAAGAATGTATCACTCATAAAATTACTTTGACACAACTAAAACACGTTTTCAACTTCAACACAAGAAGTAATAATATTTAAGAGTCATAACTTCACTACTATCTCCAATACAATCAGACATCTAGATTTTTTTCGATTTTATTCATACTGTCTAAAGCGGGAAACTCAAACTGTCCACATGCACCCCTTGTCCACATGCGCCTTCTTCTCCCCTACTACACTTTACTATGGAGAAACTCTAAAGTAAATTTAAAAGCGCACCAAATGTACCATTTGTAACAAATTGAATTGAGATGCAAGTTAAAACAATGATTTATTTTCTAATTAAACAACTGTGGTGTACTATAAAAATCTGCATAATTTGGCTATTGTCAAGAATAAGTACAGCAAACCTCATATTAGAAAAATAAAAAAATTCAAAAATCAGCTTCTTAAACAAAAAAATATGGTGATAGCAATTGGAAATAAAAAAAAACTACAACAAAGCTAATTTCCTGTCATAAGTCCAAAATCACACAAATACCAGCAAACCCCATTCCTATTAACACAAGAATTTCTGAGAATATGAGGTATCCCATTAATAATCACTTATCAATCGAAAAAAACTTAGACCTCTTCTCTGACCACATGCCCCTCTTTGTGCAAATAAGCACAAACCTAACCCAAAAACAATAATCAGCTTCTTTAAGTAACAAAAAACCAACAAAGCTATTTAAAAAGTTGCTTAATGAAAGAGCAAATATCATTTCACTTACAACGGAGAAGGAAATAGATAGGTAATGTTGTAGAAAACCTCACCCAGGCTATAACATCATGCAGCCTAGGAAGCAGCTCCTGAGCCTAATGCTGCAAATAATACTAGACTATTCAGATGTACAGCTGCGGAAATATAAAGCGGGACACTAAAATTTGCCTAAGTTAAATTGTCTGAATGAATTTATTGTTGGTGCTATCCCAGGTTGCTTATATTGCATCAACAAGTTCTTTTTGGTTCATTGGTATGTGGTAGATAGGATTTCCTAAACAATTAGGAAGGCAAAATTGCAATATTCAAATTGTGAAAAATTGTCTTACATGACTTGTCCCGGTTTATGTTTCCGCGACTGTACCACATGTTTATTAAAAAAGTCCATAAGGGGCAGCTGTGGAAATTCAAACGTATGAATAATATGTTGGTGGCACTGTAAGTCTATGTCAAATTCGAGGTTAGCAGATTAGCTTTTGAGTCAATCTGTGTCAAAACTGACGGAAAACCTAACCTGCTAACCTCGCCCCTTATGGACTTTTTTAATGAACATAATTATAGTAAGGACAGCCTTGCTAGAAAAAAAACAAAAATAAGCAAGACCTGGATAATCACTGGGGCTTATTGAGACAAAGCCAAACTAAATAAAGCTACTAGATGTTTCAAAGAACTACTCACTAATGAAAACACGGCCATCCAGAACTAACTAAAAAGTCAATCACCTGCAGAAGCCACTGATTATTCCCTGGGAAAAGCAACAGCAAAAATAAAAGTCAGGAACATATTCTATCCATAACAAGGATAAGTAACGAATCATGTACTATACCTTTTCAACTTCAAATTGGGACCAATCAATTTCAAAATGGCAATAAACAATTTCAAAATGAAATAAACAATTTCAATTTGAGAATAAACAACTTCAAGTTGGGACTAATCAACTTCAAATTGAGAAAAGCGTTTTGTTAACGGTAGCCTTTGGAAAATGACAATCACATGGTTGTGACAGGACGGAACACCAGCAACAACTAACAATAATTATTTCCGTCCTGTCACAACCATGTAATTGTCATTTTCCAAAGACTACCGTTAACAAAAAGCTTTTCTCAATTTGAAGTTGATTAGTCCCAACTTGAAGTTGTTTATTCTCAAATTGAAATTGTTTATTTCATTTTGAAATTGTTTATTGCCATTTTGAAATTGATTGGTCCCAATTTGAAGTTGAAAAGGTATAGAATGGATAAACAGAAAGCACAATTATTTAGGACCGAAAACCAAATGGCACCACCCATAAAAGCAATAAAGGTAAATGAAGTAAGGAAATATGATTAAAACAAACATTAACCCTAAGAAAGCTTCCAGATACGGCTTTTTCAATAGTAATGTCAAATGTCATCAAACAACTACCAGAGAGGGCACTAGTATCAATTACCTACTATAGCCCCTTTATTTACAAATAGTAGGGACACCCTTTGATGTTGCCGCTGGGGCAAAATCACGTTGGTATCCCTTAAGTCCCTAGCAGATTTAAAAATCGCCTAGGAAGTTGCATAATTAATTAAAATGTGACATTCACAGTTGTCGTGTTTTTATTCATTTTTCTCTTCGGGGGCTAATTCGAAGTCTAGGACGTGGAAATGCCAGGGTGTTGTGTCGATAAGTGTAAAAATAGTGGTAAAAAAGGATTTCAGGTATTCAGATCTGTTATTTTTTCACTGTTTACACTGAAATTTATCGTTTAGTAACTTTTTGTATTTTCATGTTTGCATCAGATTTGCCCTACGATGTCACTACTATTTGTAAATAGAGGGGCTATATTACCTACATATACTCCATTCATTATAGTCCCAGATTGTCAAAAATGACGTTTTATGGTAGCACTGTTGAATTTCTGTTGGTTTTTTTGTTACTACTAGGTTGGACAACCCAAAAGCGTAATTTTTAAAACTTGCATTTTTGTTACCTGGCAACTTTTGTTTATTTTTGCTTAAGTCATAACCTATAATTTATAGTTTTGACATTAGTAGCTTAATTAATGGTTTCTAGTTACCCATAGCTTAACTTAAAAGTATTTATTTGTTCCTCACTTGTAAACATCAATTTATCAAGTCACTGTATTCACCTTGAAAATGTTTCTTAACTGGCTAGCCAGTAAATTTTTTACTGGCTAGCATGTTATATTTTACAAGCGTGCTCATAGATAAATGATAGCGTGCAAAGCCAGAGTTGTCTTCCTTAGTATGTGTCATATTGATGAATTTAGTTGCTTGTCAGTTTGACATTTTGAATAAATGGTGAATTTCTAGTTATTTACAAGTGAGGAACAAATAAAACATTCAACAATACACGCCAGGTAACCATTTTTACTGGCTCAAGGATATGACAGGCTCGCCAGTCATCCCAATCCTATCGCCAGTAAAACCTGTTTTACCTGGCTTGTAATGTTAAATACTATAACCATGATATAAAGAATTGTTTTTAATTGGATTTTGACATTGACAATCTGGACTATAGTCAATAGAGTTTATTCAATGTTATCTGAAGACTGGGCACTTTTCAAACCAATGGAAAGTTGCCCAAATCATACTTATATTAAAACCTGGAAAATCTGTTGAAGAAATATCATCTTATAGACCGATCAGTTTGGGTTCCGTGAGCAACACACCACCATAAAGCGGTGCGTCAAATGGTAGAATACATAAATAACACCTTCGAAAGCCAAAAAGTACTGTTCAACTGCTTTCGTTGACATTACTCACGCTTTCGATAAGGTTTGGCATCAAGGGTTGTTGGGTAAATTAAAAATTCAATTACCTACTCCATTCTATCGGGTGCTGCAATTTATATTTAACAAATCGATTCTTCATAGTAAAACAAAAGAAAGTAACCAAGCTTTATTCCGTCCAATCTGGTGTGCCACAAAGGAGCGTATACTGTATACTATATACACCGCTGACATCCCGGTAACACCCAATACTTTCACACCCCCTTTGCCGGTGACACGTGCATTGTAGCAACAAGTGAGATCCTTAGATTGGCTTCGGAAAAACTACAGGATGCTCTTAATAATATACAGACTAGCGATGGTTGTCAATTCCCGGACCTACTCTTTTGAACCTAGTTCGTTTGCCGGAGTAGGTGCACCTGGTTCGACGTTCCTTAAAGAGTAGGTCTCCTGATCCGGCGTTCCTTCAATGTATCAAACCTCTGTGCAACTAAGCCGAACCGCGCCAGCGCGCAGAGCGGCGGACCTGTAAACGGAATGCCGGACTCTCGCACCTAGGAGTGATCCGTAGTTCCTTCAAGGAATCGAACCGTTTTGCACCTAAGCCAAACCGCCCCGGAGCTGAAGAGCGCGGAGCGGCGGAACTGTGGAACGGAATGCCGGACTATTGCTCCTTACGAAGCGGATCGGATAGCTCCTCTTTCTCGGACTGCAAAGACGTCGAATTTGAAATCGGAATGGAAATGGATCGACGCGGTTTGCACTTCGCAATCGTTCGTAACTGACTAGGAACTGCATAATCTACGCAAGGAATTTCAGATTCGGATTCGGAATTGCGGGATCGCAATGGCAATGCCTCGTGTGTTGTGCCAAAATCATAGACCATGTAGGCTACTGTAAGGTATAAATAGAAAAAACGGAAAACATTTCATAATTTTAAATTGTAATAAACATATTTAATTGTAATAGTTTATTGATGCCCTGCTAATGCAATCAAAGAAATCACGTCCCCTACATAAACATATGAGTCATAACATGCGACTGTAGGTGCAGGCCCATCAGAGATCCGACTCCGACCGCTCCAGCGTCTGGCGAGACCTGCTATGTGCTATATCCCGGTGACCACAAGCGGAACTGAACCTAGTTTCTTGCACCTAGTTCGGAGTCGGAGTCGGATCAGGTGCACTTGATCCTTTAGCGGAACAGGTTTTACCATCCCTAATACAGACCTGGCTGAAGACTACATTAAGCCATCGGCTACCACAAGTGAAGAGTGAAAAGTATTTAGTCCAGTCGTTGAAGGTTTTCCGCTCCGAATTCTTTGAACCTTGACCGATTGACGTGAAATTTGGTGAGTGGTTAGGGGATGGCTCAAGGAGTAAAGGTGACATAGCGCCGAGGTGCGCTTTTACCCTGAGAGTGGATGCCACCTCTTCTTGGGGGTGGAAATGGGTTCACTTAAAATAATCCCGGAAATCGATAGAGGGACAAATTCGAAGTAAAAAATGTTCTATATAGTTTTTTCGATAGATCGATATTTTTCGAGCTATTCGCGATTGAAAACTTAAATTTTTCGTGATAAAAATGTATGTTTTTGGACGGTTTTTCGCAAATAAGTCGAAAACTTTGCGTTCTATCAAATAAGTTGTAATAACTAAAAATGAAGCTTAGAAAACAGGAAAGAGATTGGTTTTTTTATGAATGCTATAGGTGCAAAATAAAAAAAGTTATGGCTCGTTGAAGAAGATTTTTTTTTACAACAACTTGGTTCGAAGTAATCAAGGTTAATTAACGAAAAGCGATGCATTTTTCGGGAAAAATGTATAGAACATTTTTTTTAGTGATTGAAAAGACCTTTAAAATGAGCACTGCTCAAAGTCGATTGCATTATAACTAAGCGAGTTACGATGCAAAAACGGTGGGCCACTCGAATTTTTGAAAAAAAAATGAGCGATAAAACCCCAGCCATTCCACTAGAATTGATATTGACCATTATCCCTTTACAAATTACTTTATTTTAGTATTACTTATGTAATCCAAAAGTTTGGGCGGATTAGAATGCGTATTTTTCGAAAAAAATATGATGAAAATGGAAAACGTATTTTTCAAATTTCTTAAGAAAATACCTTATTTTGAAAATACCTAAAACTAAAGAAAAAAACCTAAAAAATAATATAGTACAAAAATGTGGATTTTTTCTTAACGAACATTTTAGGTTTTTTTTTATTTCTGTAGGAAAAAAATAACGGAGATATAAATGTTAGAAGTTTGCATTATAGTGCGCGGACCACCTCTCCCGAGCCCTTCAACCCTTTACTTTTTGAATATGCATGTCTGAGCATGTCGAAAAACTTTTGGATTGCATGAATAATACTAAAATAAAGTAATTTGTAAAGGGATAATGGTCAATATCAATTTTGGTGGAATGGCTGGGGTTTTAGCTCTCATTTTTTTTTTCAAAAATTCGAGTGACCCACGGTTTTTGCATGGTAACTCGCTTAGTTATAATGCAATCGACTTTTAGCAGTGCTCATTTAAAAGGTCTTTTCAATCACTACAAAAAATGTTCTATAAGTTTTTCCCGAAAAATGCATCTGTTTTTCGTTAATTAACGTTGACTACTTCGAACAAAGTTGTTGCAAAAAAAATCTTCTTCAACGAGCCATAACTTCTTTTATTTTGGACCTAGAACATTCATAAAAAAACCAATCTCTTTGCTGTTTTCTAAGATTCATTTTTGGTTATTGAAACTTATTTGATAGAACGCGAAGTTTTCGACTTATTCGCGAAAAACCGTCCAAAAACATGCATTATCACGAAAAATCTAAGTTTTCAATCGCGAATAGCTCGAAAAATATCGATCTATCAAAAAAACTATATAGAACATTTTTTACTTCGAATTTGTCCCTCTATCCATTTCCGGTTTTATTTTAAGAAAACAATTTCCACCCCCGAGAAGGGGTGGCATCCACTCTCAGGGTAAAAGCGCACATCGGCGCTATGTCACTTTTGCTCCTTGAGCCATCCCCTAACCACTCACCAAATTTCACGTCAATCGGTCAAGGTTCAAAGAATTCTGAGGTAATAGCATATTTTCACCTTCAACGACTGGACTAATTTAGAAATGCACTTGAATAGAAGACTTAACTGGAAGGAGCATCTCTTCAAGAAGAGAAAACAACTTGACCTAAGGTACACTAAGTTATACTGGTTAATTGGACGCAAAACAAAACTATCACTTAATAACAATTTAACAGTGTATACTGTATAGTCAGAAGTAATACTATAAGTACTTCGATATTATCGGGTTATATGTCGATAACTTGTTGCACAATAATAAAAAAGTGTCAGTTTGACAGGTTAAATAGTCCGACCGCGTCAGCGGGAGGATTATTCTGTCAAACTGACACGATTTGTTATTGTGCAGGAAGTTTGAGACGTATAACCTGTTCGAAGTACGCATTGTATTCGATTTGATTATTTTGTGAGTACATTTTAATATTAGGAACAAATAAATATTTTATTGGCAGCTCGATTTGTTTGAATTAACCTAGCTGAAAGTCATCTCCACGAAAATAACAGCAAGTTGACAAAAGTTATGTATTGCGTTGCCTAGTGAAGTTACTATAGTATAATCGATTTTGTATAATCGAAATTATACAAGATAACTTAACTAAATCCAGCCTTTTGATTGGTTGAAATCTCTACGAATAAAATAATCATTATAAAACCGGTATAGACTTATAGAATACAGTTGTGTAGAATCGCGAGAGCTATGAACATTAGTAAACTACATCAGTTTTAATCAAAGATTCTACGATCTATGACGAACTGTAATGATACTTTTATTTAGACCCGCTCTTACCTCAGTATGGCTAAAAGTAATGTCAACATAGATTGTTCCAGCCTGCCTGTTATCGCTTATAATTTTGTAATCATACATGCAAATCCTGCTACGAATAAAAACCAGTTTACATGAAAATACTTAAAAGGTACTCTGGAAATAAACATACATGCATGAAAATACATAAAAAAGACACAATGGTAATATAGAAATGTTATACACTATCAAGAATAGCTAAGAAATGTCCACGAGCTTAATGCTGAATCTGCATGCTTGAATACACTCCTTAAGTGTAGGTGTGACTTATTAATTATTAACGCCAAGTCAAAAAAACCAACAGTGCTAACAATATTTAAATTCCCCAGACAAATTCCCTTAGTACGGTTCTGCCTTTGGTCACTTGAAATCAGCTGACGCAATGTGTCCGCAAGACGATGCAAGCGCTTTGTACTGACGCGCTGATTCAGCAGGTAAGCGCCCGTTGCTTTTAGGCGTGTAATTGCTCGTTGAAGCTATTGCGCAATTTGTTGCAATCCCTTCATAATTCGCTGTTATAATTCTGCCCCCACAGTTTCCTGGATCATGGGAATTATTTATAGGAACTAACCTTGCTTTATAGTTGCTCCCAATGGTTTCATCCTTTGTTAAGATCGGCTGGCTTCTTTGAAGCTAGATAGCGGCTTCTGGCTATGAAGAATTATCGTTACCTCAGTGTTGCTTCTACGGTGGATATCTGCTCTCATGGCTGCATTTCGGCTCAAGAATAACGAGGCGTGGACTGCTCTTAACGCAGGCCAACACTTACACTCTCAGTCGCACTTTAATGCTTCGTGTTCACACACAATTTGCTTTGATTCTATTAATAGCCGCAATATATTTAGGTGCAACCTTCGAGGAAAATGGAAATATGGAGGCAGAGGTGAATGCCAGAAATAGCGCGACCAAAAAATTATATTTTGCACTGAGTAAAAATTTTTTGGCTATGAAAGAGGTTTCTAGGGGTACTAAAACTAAAGTGTTCAATGCCATATATACCCCTACTTTAACGTATAGCTGTGAATCATGGACATTAACACCGAAACTGCGATCCAGAGTTCAAGCAACTGAAATGAGATACATAAGAAAAATATCAGGAGTGACAAAATTGGATAGACAGAGAAATGAAGTGCTTCGAGAACAACTGAAAGTAAAACCATTAGAAACAAAAATAGAAGAAAGCCAGCTGCGTTGGTATGGCCACCTAGCAAGGATGCAAGAAGGTAGACTTTCAAAGAAAATATGGGAAACGAAGGAAGGAAGAAATAGAGCTCGAGGAAGACCAAAACAGAAGTGGCAAGAAGACGTAAGAAAAGCAATATCAAAGAGGGGAGTAGACTGGCAACAGGCAAAGGTACTAACCCAAGATAAGACCCAATGGAGAAAATTTTACAAATCAAGCCCGACACAAGGTACAAGGGTTCCGGATTAAGTAAGTAAGTAATAGCCGCAATGACTGAATCAGCTGGTTTGCCCTGCACAATCTGGAGTGCACCCCTTCCATGTTTTAAATGCATAATACGTTTTAACCTAAATATTACAACGTAAAAAATAGTTTGGCTTAAATCTAGCAAAGTGATTATTAAATACCAAGGTGACTCGAACTAGCCGGTTACAGGATGCGCCGTGGTTTGTCAGTAACGAAAGCCTACACACCCTATTTGTTCTGCAAGAGTCCAAGTGTGCGAGTGTAAAATATCTTTTAAAACTTGAACATCACTCCAATACCTTAACTGTTAACCTCTTAGAAAATAGTACAGCCACCCACCATTTAAAACAATATACCCCATTTGACATTACAAATAGATAATAAGCTCAACGATGATATTCACAATATATCTATATTATCTAACAATTACAAACAAAATACTGAATTGTCGAATTTTGTACATTTCAAGAAACAAACAAAATAAAACGTATGTACCACGTGCCTAATCACGATTATAGCTCCCGGGAAATTTAAAGCTCTTATTCAAACCGCAGGCTCTAGTAGTGTCTTGCGTGCTACAAGTGTTTCTTTTCTAACTGTTTTTAATAACCTAGCCAACTTACAGGGAGATTCGGGAGGACCCTTAATATGTCATGGTGTGCAGGTTGGTATAGTATCATGGGGAAAAGGCTGCGGTGAGACCAACAAGCCGGGTGTGTACACAAGAGTTGATAACTTTCTTAGCTGGATTGACGAAACAGTAGAAAAGTCAGAAAATGGGAAAATTTAAAACTTGTTTCCTTAATACTTCTGTTTCAGATACTCCACTGAGAACTATATATACGGCCAAAAGAACTGCTCTTATAACAGCTGGCACCACATGTCTACATTCGGCATATTTGTACCATATCTACTTCAGTGTATAATAAAAACTGCATGTGTAAAATGAAATTATAAATATTTTTAAAACCTGATTCTCATTGCTACAAATCATTAACAAAATTGTCATTGGCTAGTAATTCATGGTGGTGGAACCCAAAAATAGTAGTTGATGTTCTGAACACGAACTCCTCGCCATCCAACTCGATCAATGTTCCTTCATACATATCTTTCAAGATAAATTCTTGCAATTGTGTGACAAGAGAATATTTTTCAAAGGTTAGAGTACTGGTTTCTTCATCAAGAGACGTTTGTTTGTATAGTGTATAAACAAAGTCTCCACATACGACTGACTCTATATGATCGTAGTTTAATGGTTCCAACAAATTGCACCCGACTACTACTAATTTTTGGTTTATTATCTTCATTTCAATTATACTGTTACCTGCAAGGAGAGAACTATAATAAAAAAGTGCCAACGATTTCCTCTAATGGTTACCTTTGATATAAATACTATTTTTATACACAAACGCACTATATTTATCTGGAAAATTCGGTACCAACTCCTTGTCATCACAGATATTTATCCCACACCACATGCACTTTTCCTGGTCGAAGAGATACCCACATTTACTATTGATGTTCAAGAGAACCAGCTGATTGTTCCAGCAACAGCACTTTATTTGCCTCCCAGCGCATGGTAGCATAATTTGTCCACTCCATTTATCTGTAAGTATTGCAAATGTATTCATCCGTTAAATATTTTTACAATAAGTAATAGCTAACCTTCTTTGTAATTGTACCAGAACATGTTGTCCTGTATTACTCTAAAATTCCCCGTGCCCCCTATTATGTACAAGTAATTGCCACAAATACACGATTCAAAATGTCTTCGCACAAAAGGCATTCTGGAATTTAATAATGCAATGTTTTAAAATTCAATCAATCCAAAAACACAGAGGTAAAATTTGTCCTCAAATTGTTGAAACACAAACTTATCAAACAGAAGACGTAATTCCACAGAATTAACCTAGTTATGGCATGAATTAAAAAGCAATTCTAAATTTGCTGATCAAACAGTAATTGTAGTTTCATAGAATTAACCAAGTTGCTGTCTAAATGACCAAGTTATGATGTGAATGAACAAGCCATGATCTAAATTCTAAATGAACCAAGTTATGATCTGTAGTAACCTCATTCTTGTCTCAATTAACCAAGTTATTGTTTGATTTAAACAAGTTATTTTCGTAGTCATGCTCTCAATTAACAAAGTTATTACCTAAATTAACCCAGTTATTGTGTAAATGACCAGGTCTGAACTACTGGATTCAATGAAACAGCAGTCAAAATTCCATAGAATTAACCAAATTACGGTATGAATTTACTGATCTGTGTCAAACAGATATCATAATTGTATAGAATTAGCTAAATAATGATCTGAATTAACCAAGTTATGGTGTCAATGACCAGATCAGAAGCTACTGGATTCCATGAAACTGTCATCAAGATTCAATAAAATTAACCAAATTATAGTATCAATTTACTGATATTTGTCAAAGAGAAATCATAACTGCATAGAATTAGCTACATAATGGCCTGAATTAACAAATCTATGATCTGAAGAAATCTAGTTATGGTCTAAATTACCACATATGAAGCTGCTGGATTCAATTATACAGCAATCAAAATTCCTTAAAATTTACGAAATAATGGTATGAATTTACGGATCTTTGTTAAACAGAAATCATAATAGTCTGAATTAACCAAGTCTGCATAAACTGGTCTCCATTAAACAGAAATCGCAATTCTGGACATTATGACATGAACTAATCACGCATGGTCTGAATTAATTCAGTTATGGTCTGATTTTACTGATCTCTATTCAACAGAAGATATAATTCTCTTGAAATAACCAAGTTATGATATGAGTTCATCATGTTAGGGTCTGAATTAATCGAATTATTATCAAATATTACTATAATTGAAATATTGTCTGATTTTGCTTATCTCTGTTTAACCAAAGTTATGATTCACATAACTTAACAATGTTATGATATCAATTAATCACGTTATAAATTAATCCAGTTATGGTCCGATTTTACTGATCTCTGTTTAACAGAAGATAATTTCTCTCAAATTAACAATGTTATGATATGAATTAATCACATTATGGTCTGAATTAATAGATATAGATCTGATTTTACGGATCTCTCTTTAACAGAAGATATAATTCTCTTGAATTAACCAAGTTATATGTCCATAATCACGTTAGGGTCTGAATTAATTGAACTATCGTCAAATTCCACTAATCTCTGTTTAACAGAAGTTATGATTCACATAAATTAACAATGTTATGATATGATTAATCACGTTATAATCTGAATTAATCCAGTTACCGTCTTATTTTACTGATCTCTGTTTAACAGAAGATATAATTCTCTTGAATTAACCGCCCTATGATGTGAATTAATCACAGTAGTGTCTGAATTAATCGAATTACTGTCTGATTTTACTAATCTCTGTTGAACAGAAGTTATGATTCCCTCGAATTGACAATGTTATGATATGAATTAATCACGTTATAATCGGAATTAGTCTAGTTATGGTCCGATTTTACTGATCTCCGTTTAACAGAAGATATAATTTTCCCAAATTAACAATGTTATGATATGAATTAATCACATTATGGTCTAAATTAATTCAAATATAGATCTGATTTTACTGATCTCTCTTTAACAGAAGATATAATTCTCTTGAATTAACCAAGTTATATGTCAATAATCACGTTAGGGTCTGAATTAATTGAACTATCGTCTGATTCTACTAATCTCTGTTTAACAGAAGTTACGATTCACAGACATTAACAATGTTATGATACGATTAATCACGTTATAATCTGAATTAATCCAGTTATGGTCTGATTTTACTGATCTTCGTTTAACAGAAGATATAATTCTCTCAAATTAACAATGTTATGATATGAATTAATCACATTATGGTCTAAATTAATTCAAATATAGATCTGATTTTACTGATCTCTCTTTAACAGAAGATATAATTCTCTTGAATTAACCATGTTGTATGTCAATAATCACGTTAGGGTCTGAATTAATTGAACTATCGTCTGATTCTACTAATCTCTGTTTAACAGAAGTTATGATTCACATACATTAACAATGTTATGATATGATTAATCACGTTATAATCTGAATTAATCCAGTTATGGTCTGATTTTACTGATCTCCGTTTAACAAAAGATATAATTCTCTCAAATTAACAATGTTATAATATGAATTAATCACATTATGGTCTAAATTAATGCAAATATAGATCTGATTATACTGATCTCTCTTTAACAGAAGATATAATTCTCTTGAATTAACCAAGTTATATGTCAATAATCACGTTAGGGTCTGAATTAATTGAACTATCGTCTGATTCTACTAATCTCTGTTTAACAGAAGTTATGATTCACATACATTAACAATGTTATATGATTAATCACGTTATAATCTGAATTAATCCAGTTATGGTCCGATTTTGCTGATCTCTCTTTAACAGAAGATATAATTTTCTTGAATTAACCGCCCTATGATGTGAATTAATCACAGTAGAGTCTGAATTAATCGAATAAGCTCTGTTGAACAGAAATTATGATTCTCTCGAATTGACAATGTTATGAGATGAATTAATCACGTTATAATCTGAATTAATCCGGTTATGGTCTGATCTTACTGATCTCCGTTTAACAGAAGATATAATTCTCTCAAATTAACAATGTTATGATATGAATTAATCACATTATGGTCTAAATTAATGCAAATATAGATCTGATTATACTGATCTCTCTTTAACAGAAGATATTATTCTCTTGAATTAACCAAGTTATATGTCAATAATCACGTTAGGGTCTGAATTAATTGAACTATCGTCTGATTCTACTAATCTCTGTTTAACAGAAGTTATGATTCACATACATTAACAATGTTATATGATTAATCACGTTATAATCTGAATTAATCCAGTTATGGTCCGATTTTGCTGATCTCTCTTTAACAGAAGATATAATTTTCTTGAATTAACCACCCTATGATGTGAATTAATCACAGTAGAGTCTGAATTAATCGAATAAGCTCTGTTGAACAGAAATTATGATTCTCTCGAATTGACAATGTTATGAGATGAATTAATCACGTTATAATCTGAATTAATCCGGTTATGGTCTGATCTTACTGATCTCCGTTTAACAGAAGATATAATTCTCTCAAATTAACAATGTTATGATATGAATTAATCACATTATGGTCTAAATTAATGCAAATATAGATCTGATTATACTGATCTCTCTTTAACAGAAGATATTATTCTCTTGAATTAACCAAGTTATATGTCAATAATCACGTTAGGGTCTGAATTAATTGAACTATCGTCTGATTCTACTAATCTCTGTTTAACAGAAGTTATGATTCACATACATTAACAATGTTATATGATTAATCACGTTATAATCTGAATTAATCCAGTTATGGTCCGATTTTGCTGATCTCTCTTTAACAGAAGATATAATTTTCTTGAATTAACCGCCCTATGATGTGAATTAATCACAGTAGAGTCTGAATTAATCGAATAAGCTCTGTTGAACAGAAATTATGATTCTCTCGAATTGACAATGTTATGAGATGAATTAATCACGTTATAATCTGAATTAATCCAGTTATGGTCTGATTTTACTGATCTCCGTTTAACAGAAGATATAATTCTCTCAAATTAACAATGTTATGATATGAATTAATCACATTATGATCTAAATTAATTCAAATATAGATCTGATTTTACTGATCTCTCTTTAACAGAAGATATAATTCTCTTGAATTAACCAAGTTATATGTCAATAATCACGTTAGGGTCTGAATTAATTGAACTATCGTCTCATTCTACTAATCTCTGTTTAACACCTTATAATCTGAATTAATCCAGTTATGGTCCGACTTTACTTATCTCTGTTTAATAAAAGATATAATTCTCTTGAATTAACTAAGTTATGATATGAATTAATCGTGTTATGGTTTGAATTGATCGAGATATAGTCCGACTAATCTCTGTTAACGGAAGTTATAATTCTCTAGAATTAACTAAGTTACAATTTCCATTTACTAGTCTTTGATTAGCTGCAGTTTCCCTGGAATAAAAACAAGTTATGTCTAGTCTACATGTCTCTTATGACCTGAATCCACTGATCTCCGTCAAACAGAATTTCCAATTCTGTAGAGTGAACCGAGTTATAATATAAATTTAGTAAGCTCTGTCTAACTTATGATCTCAGGTAATCGAATTACGGTCTGCATTAACACAGTTATGTTCAGAATGTACAAGTTTCTATTTAAAAGAAACTGAAATTCAATAGAATTAACCAACTTATGGTCTGAATCTACTGGTCTCCATCAAACAGAAGTTGCAATTCTATTGAGTTAACCAATTTATTGTCTGAATTTACTAGTCTCGATCAAATGAATCTACTAAGATTAGTACATATGCAGATAAGGAGTTGCATGTCTGCGCAATAAGTTCATCCATTGGACGTTGTCTCCGTGGGTAACATATTACACAATGATATGTTACCCACTAAGGAAGATTTATGTACAAAAAACAATTTTTCTAATGCAATGATACTTCATGACACAGAACGTTGAATTTTGGTTTAATATTCAATAAGGTCAATACAATGAATTAATCAGTACAAGTATTATGCAAATAGATAATTTATGAAAGTAAATCATTCGCTCGAATTATATTTAAATCACATATCAGAAAATCTTCAGTAATAGTGTAAAAAAACTTTCTTTTTCACATTTTTAAGTAGCGCAGGGCTTGTTCACATCACCGTATTTTTACAGTTATTTTGCAAAATGAAAATGAAAACCTATCCTTCATTAGTGAATGTAGTTAAGAATGTAATCTACATTTTTTTAAAGAAAACCATACTGTTTTACCTTCCAGCACAGCAATTGAGTACGATCCAAAAAAACTGAATAGACAATTCCAGAAATGTTTTTGACATTGGTCATGGTCAATCTATCATCGTATGTACTTCTACAAAATAAACTGGTAAATGTTATTCAAATATTTATTATTATTACATTGCAATATTTACTCAATTTTATTTCTAGAATTTACCAGTGATTACCATTACCATTTTTTTAAATATATGTCACCCATTTGTGTTCAACTTTTTATTAAGTGATAATTAACAGTTTTGCTATGACTAATTATAGTGATTATCTCGGCTTGATCTACTTACACACTTTTACGTTCCCACTTCTCTCTGATGGTATCGTACACCCAAAAGTTTTTATTCCAGTTGCCTTTGCCTATTAGAAATTCCCCGCCAAATAAAAATATACATTCCTTATAACCAACAATTCTAAAACCATCCAAGTTCCCACATTTTTGTTTCGCAATGGTTAAAAATTTTATTAGCTCAGTTTTTCTACTACCTGGAAAAATATAAATGTCAATAATGCGGAGAAGCCATAACGAACGGTTCATGGCACAACTTCATATAGAGAATAAATCAAAATTGTTACACTTTAATATCCAATAGTAGTAGTAGTATTTATTTAGCTTGGGTACATCTTAGGGCCATTTCACACCAAACCCGTCAAGTCTGACGCTGTAACATTTGATTGCCTGAGATATCATTGAAATATCAATCAACTGCAGAATTCAGTTTTAGACCAAACGCGTCACGTCTAGTCTGATTTTTTACCCTGTATCTGTTAGGTGTCATTTTCGCCAATGATAAAGCCTGAGGTATATGCAAATTATTACTTTTATCTTTTGCAAATAAAAGTGGAAGTTGTGATACTAAATATTTAAAAAAAATCAAAGGCAACTAGGGGTAAAAATATCTTAACAATCATAATAATACTGAAACAATAAAAGGAACCACTAGGTAATTCAAGCTAAATCAATTTGAAAATAAAACAAATTGAAAAGGGGGCCGAAGAATCATCACGGACGAGACATTTTCTGGAATATAAACATCGTTTATTGAAATTCAACTGAACTGGTCAACGCAAACTGCCGTCTTTTCGTTTCTACAGAGTATTGTAGAATGCTTGGAAGATAAAGAAATAGCTTTGGGTATATTTTTAGATTTATCTAAAGCCTATGATGTTTTGGATCACGAGATACTCCTGTGGAAGCTGGAAAACGGTGGGGTGCGTGGATCTGCTCTACAGTGGTTTAAGACGTACTTATTAGATAGAAAAATGATTGTTACCATCAAAAAAGGAAATAATATTGTATATTCGGATGAAGGAAGAATAAATATTGGTGTACCTCATGGGAGTATGACAGGACCAATTTTATTCATTCTTTATATAAATGATCTAGGTAAAAACATGGTAAATGACATTTGTACAATTACTAATTATGCGGACAATACTAGCATGTTAATTAAGGCTTCAAACATGATTGATTTAGCCTCTATTGCAAACAATGAATTTAAGAACATTAGGGAGTGGTTTAAAATAAACAAACTCATACTTAATGAACAAAAAACAAACATAATAGTTTTTAGAACAAATTATGCTAGAGAAGATATACCAGAATGTGTAAATTTCAATGGATGTCAGCTTAACGTTAGTCAAAACACTAAATTCTTGGGTGTATATATAGATGGTGTATTAAGTTGGGAGTACCATGTAAATAACTTATGTAATAAATTGAGTCAAGTTTGTTATAGCATTAGAGTACTTAGCAAGCATCTAAATGTTTCAACATTAAAAACTGTATATCACTCAAATTTCGAATCCAGATTTAAGTATGGCTTAATATTTTTTGGGATGTGTAAGGATATAGAGAGGATATTTATAATTCAAAAAAGAGCAATAAGAATCATGTTGAATATGAGACAGTTAGACTCATGTAGGGGCCAATTTAAAAAATTAGGAGTTCTAACAGTGGCAGGGGCTTACATAAAAGAATGCCTAAAGTTACTCATATGCAATAAAGAGTTGTTTCGGCAATTTGAATCAAATAACATGTGGGAATCTAGAACAATAGACTATCAATATCCTAGACATAGACTAACGCAAACGGAAAAAGGAGTGATGTATATGTGTATGAAATTATTTAATAAGCTGCCTCTAAATATTAAAAAACTAGAAAGTAATTCAAATAGTTTTTTTAAGGAAACTAATAAATTGTTAATGAATTTAGAACCATACACGGTAAGAGAATATTTAAATATGTAATATTTATATATGTAATATATAACTTTTAGGCCGACATCCATTTGTTCAAAATTTCTCATTACATAGATATTGTACTTTGTATTGAAGAATTTTTTTTCAAATAAAGATTACTTATTATTATTATTATTATTACTGCACGAATGCTGTTTACTACAATTTATTCAGGAATTAGAAACCATAAATTCACTCATAGGGTGTGCACCCGAAGATATAGTTTTAAAGAAATATGTACACTATCTGGAATGACCTTGCAGATCTAAATGTGGAGGGCTCCATTCTTTTTGCAATTGCAGAAAAGCAGAAAAAAATATTTTCAAAATCTTTTTTTAATTAGTAAAAATTGAATTTTACGCGTACATCGCATTTGCCAGCTTATTTTTGCATATTTCTCAATGATTTTTAAGTTAGTGGAAAGCTTATTCTTTTTAGATTCCGATGATGTCAAATTAAACAAAATTATGTTTAACAAATGCTACAGAAACTATTTAAACAAAGAGTACTGGAAATGCATGCTATAAATTTCAACATCAAGGTATTTTGAAAACTATTGCATATAAATGCATACTTTCAGCATATGAAATGTGTAGATAAGTATGGAGAAATTTTTAGTGGAAGAATAATCTCGATTGCTTTATTGTTGTAAGAAATAATATTTATTTTTGTTGTTTTCCGCTGCCTGTTTTGAGTTTCATGTGTGACACACTTTGCCAATCACTGATTTCCACCGCGATATGAATATACTGTAGTTGCAAATCATTTGTATATGTTTTATTGCTCATAACTATATTAAGCTGATTGGTTATATGTGAATAATGTCATAAATTAATTTGCTTGCGAACAAAAACAAAACTATTATAAGTAAGTACTTCATCTACTTATTATAACCTAAGAGCAAATAAAAACATAGAAATAGTGCAGTGCTTTTCTCATAAAGCAGCTATAAGCACAAGAAAATTTAAGAAAAAAAATACTGTAAATTATTTTACTCTGAATGTCTCACGCAAGCAATTCTAAATAATTTTAAAAATCAAAGTACAATACAACTAAAAATATCATAACAAGCCTAATAATATTGATGCTATAAACAAAATACTTGGTTAAACAAATTACACCAATTATCAATTTTAAAAAATTACCGGCGGTGGGATTCGATCTACATCACCTGCATATGCGATTATAACAGCATCGATGTTACAGTGGGCCATGCAGCTCAACTGGTACGTGTGTGACGTGCGGCTATATTTAACAGAACAGTCTTATTGTTGAAACATTTTGACTCTTGCGACATTATCCTGTATTTGTTGAGTTCTATTTTTGTCAAGTGTAAAGCCTGACCTATGTGCAAATTATTACTTTCATCTACTACAAATAGTTTTTGAGTTATACCGCCAACAGACATACAGACAGACAGCCAGGCAAGCAGGCAGACGGAATTGAGAAAACCTGTTTTTCATCATCTAGGGAACCTGATTACCATACCTCCTTCATCTTTTAAACGAGGGAAGTAAAAATTGTATGCACTTCCATTGTGCTATCTCCCGACTTCAGCATCTGTGAAAGTTTTCAGTAAATTTTCTATGAATTCGCAATAAGTACAGAGTGAGTTTTTTAAAACTCAATTGCAGCAGGCCCTGGATAGCTTGAATCAGTTGGCAGTACTGAAGTGCATTGTCAGTCTATATCAAATTCGAGGTTAGTAGGTTAGGTTTTGTTTGTCGTTTGACACAGACTGGCGCAAAACTTAACCTGCAAATCTCGAACTTGACAGAGACTGACAATGCACTTCAGTACGGCCAACTAATTCAGGATATCCAGAGCCTGCTGCAATTCAGTTTTTAAAAAATCACTCTGTATTTGAATAAAGTTTTCAGTGAATATGTAGTAGGTTAAAGTTTATGTTTCAGCAAGCTTCCAGACAATTTTCAGCAAGACTTTAGTTACTATTTACCACTGCTAATAAAAATCTAGGAAGTTTTTAGCTCAGTGGTAGTGGTAATTTGCAATACATTTTTGGATAATTTTCACTAAAAATTTTAGAAGTTTTCAAGGGTAAACCACAAGAGCTGAGAAGTGAAAGTTTTTTCGTTCACATGGAAATTATTGTGTTTAAATTTCGCGAAGGAGTATGGACTAACAATAAACGAAGATAAGACAAAGTACATGGAAATGAAAGCAGGACATTCGCACGATATAAACCAGATCAAATGGAAGACAGCAGACAACAAAGAATACAACTTCGAGAAGGTGACACAATTTGAATACCTAGGGGTGACAATAACGAACACTTGCCAGGAAGAAATCGAAATAAACAAAAGATTAGCAAAGGGTAGTAGAGTAGTAGGAGCCCTAATAAAATCTAAAACAGCAAAAATAAGAATATACGAGACGATAATAAGGCCGACTCTATTGTATGGATGTGAAACCTGGATCCTCAACAAACAAGAAGAAGCAAAGCTGAATATATGAGAGAGGAAAATACTGCGAAAAATATATGAAGGAATAGAAGTAGAGGCAATGGGATGTAGAAGAAAAACCAACCGGGAAATCATGGACCTATATAGGAAACCAAATATTGGACAAAAGGCAAAAACACAGAGGTTAAGGTCGCTAGGCCATGTGACAAGGATGCCCGACAGCAGACTCGTTAGGAAAATACTTAAAGCAGGTGAAGGAGGGAAGAAACGGAGAGGAAGACCAAGAAGGAAATGGTTGGCAGCAGTGGGAGAAGACCTGTTATCAGTGGGAGTGGAAGATTGGCAAGAGAAGGCAAAAGACAGACTAAAGTGGAAAAGAATAATAAAAACTTTTGAAGCCATGGGTCTACAAGACCTCTAGAGCTGTATTATATACAGTAGAACTCGCTTTTAACGATCACGGTTACAGCAAATTCACGTTTATAACGAATAATTTTGAAGGTGTATTTGAATTACATTTGATTTAATGCATGTATTTCATGTTTATTACGAATTCGTTTCACGGGAATAACGAACCAAAATTTAAGAATACATTCTCAGAACTGATCCTTTTCATCTCCTAATAAATGTAACTGAAAGGTATTAGGTATTTTGTTGTGGCAACATTGAAAATAGTGGTCAGTTAAATTTCGCAGTAGGCCACTTTCTCTAGCTCTCTCTAGCACTCTGTACAATAGCGCGAGATAGTGGGCATTGTAAGCAACTCCGTTTTTCTTAGAATCCAGGAGCTACCTGCAGGATCCAGTTCTTCGAAAAGCGATAATGGGTTTCGCCCGATGTTATGGCTCAGTTCTGTTATCGCATTCTGCAAAACGAAAGTGTTGCGTCATAGCCACGTCTTAGCTATTGTATTTAACAAAACCCATTACAGGATTAAAAATACAATAGCTATAAGACGTTGGCCTATAACGCAACAAAAAGAGTTGCAAAAATCTTTAAGTGGATGTATCTTGGTCGTTCCTTTACTGACATTCCGTATGTACCTACGCATTTTCTAATTGTGGAAAAATATCGGGAGTCAAACGGAAAATTTTATCGGTTTCCGAAAAAGTAGAAATTATAGGAAAGTTGGAAATTTGCTCAAATTATGGCCTTCTTGGGTATAACGAATAACGGTTATTACGAACAAATATAGCGGTCCCGTGGAATTCGTTATAACCGAGTTTTACTGTATATAAATTTCGCGAAACCAAAACTGCACTAAAAACTACGCGAGACCGCAGGTCGAGTGGAATTTGAGCAGTTTTTGTTGAAAAAAATTTGCAATCATTTGCATATGAACGAAGAAATTCTCACATATAATCTCATATGAGCATTAATTCTTTCCCGAAATATTTTTGGTGCGTTCCAACAACGTCGTATTAATTTGCCTGAGTGGGACGCGAGGGCAAATTAGGACGTTGTTGGAATGCACGAAAAATAATTTCCGGATATGAATTAATGCTCGAATGCAGATTCGGTAAGAAAATCATAACGATACAAACCCTCACAGTTAGGTTGGTCTACCTACAAAAAATTTCCAAGAAATTTTGTTGTTGTCTTGGTTACGGCTCGTGAACTAATTTTTCTATTGGTCATTAATGAGTGTCGTACGATTTTCTTAAAAAAATGTTACCTTGAGTGGTATTTGGAAAGATTATTCAACAATATGGGTATATGACTTTTGGCGAGTTCACAGCACACATTTTTAACGTTTTCCACTATTAATTCAATACTGGAGCTTCCAACACGATTATTATGAGTTTTTAAAACAACGCCGATTTGAAAACTTCACTTTTGACGTTTTGGCGTGATGTTAGTCAAAGGCTACTCACTAAATTGAAATCATTGAAACCAATCGGGCTCGTGTGAAAACACTGCAACATTAGGTGTTTTCAAAGACAGTCAATTTTGATTGGCCATTTCTGACAAATTGAACAATTTTCATTGATTCATTCATTATAGTGTTGAATAATCAGTAAAATTTTTAACAAATTTACATTTTTTAGTAAACGTTCACAGTTTGCAGGCAGCTTTTAGCAGGTCGGCACAATCAATTTTTAGTAAAATTGAAATAATTTGTTGGCAAATTTTTCAGCGAATATGCAAACATATGGAACCAATTTCCACAAATTTCAGGAAGTCTTTGCATTTGTACTTAATTTTAAATTACCGTTATAATGTGTAATTGGCAAATTTTCCAGGGCATATACAGGAACTTTGTAGTCAGTTTTTGTATACATTTACAATAAACCGCAATCAACTATGTAACATTTTTCAGAGTTGGCAGCAAGACTGCATGAAATCTTTCAGAAAATTTACAGTAATGTGTTGGCAAAGTTT
This sequence comes from Agriotes lineatus, assembly GCA_940337035.1. NCBI lineage: Eukaryota > Metazoa > Arthropoda > Insecta > Coleoptera > Elateridae > Agriotes > Agriotes lineatus. The sequence goes on from OW679194.1 coordinate 204,984,082, forward strand.
TAGTAATAAATAAATATCACCACTTTAAAAACAAAATTGAAGTAACTTTTCAACAAGTGTATTATTACAGTAAGTTTACATTGCATTTTTCAACATTTTGAAACCAATTTTCAACATCCTCTTCAGTAATCTTTCAACTAACTTGCAGAAAAGTAGTAGTAAATAAATGACTCAATACATGGCTGCTGGTCAGTGTGAGTAGTTAGTAATATTCCAGAAAATTGCCAGACAATTTTCAGAAGGTATTTTTAATAATTTTTTTGTTTGCAGCAAATTTCTAACATTTTTAAAACTATTTCAGGAATTTCGTATAAAATTTTTACTAAGTTACCTGTGATTTTGGCAGATTTTTGATGCAATCTTCAACCAGTTTTGAACAACTTTACAATAGGTTTTTAGAACAAATTCTAGCCTGCTTTTTAGGCAAAGTTATAGTGAATTTTCAGCAACTTTGCAACAAATAAATTTGTAGTAAGTTTGAAATAATTTACAATAAAATAAAATTTTCCGGAGTTTGCAGCAAAATTGTATAAATTTTTTCAGAAAATTTGCAATAATGCATTGCCAAAATTTCAGAGAAGTTGCAATAAATCCGGCACGTTAGAAACAAATTTTTCACCAAATGTGTTATCAAAATTATAGTAAATTTACAGTAAGTTTTCAGAAAACTTTCAGTAATTTTGTAACCAGTGTGCAAACTTATAGTAAATCTGCAATACACGTTTTCCTACATTTCAGTAAATTTTTAAGAATTTTCAACAATCATTTAGTAAACTTTCAGCAAAATTTTGTTGTCGGTTTGCAATAATCCTATAGCAAACCTTAAGTAAACTGGTAATAAAGCTTTGAAAAGTTGCAGCAAGTTTGGTGTTAATTTTAACGACATCTCATGATACATTTTAACTTGCTTGTAGTAAATTTTCAACAAGTTTGCAGTCATTATTTATCAAAATTGCAGTAAAATGTTTGCAAATGTTTAAGTAGCTAGTAGCAACTTTTTAACATTATTTTTTATGTAAATTGTCAGTACACTAATTTCCGCAACTTTGTAGCAAATTTTTAAATTTTGTTTGCAGATTTGCAGTAAATATTTAACAAATTTTTAGTCTTTAGCAAGTTTACTGTAATTTTTAACAAAATTGTTGTATATGTTTCAACATTTTTAGCAAATTTGTAGAACATTTTCGGCAAACACAACAATATTTAGCTAATTGCAGCAACTATCAATTGCCAGAAACTTTTCAGCAAATGGTCACTTTTTGAGCAGTTTCTAGTAAATTTTCAGAAAATTACTGACAAGCTTGCATGACTTGGCAAACCTTCAGTAAATTTGTAATGGAGGTTTGGAAAAGTTGCAGTAACTTCACTGTTGACTTTTAGCAACAACTCAGAAAATATTTCATCCTGCTTGCAATAAATATTCAACAAGTTTGGAAGTAATTATTGCAGAAAATTTTCAGCATATTTCTTAGGAAAAATTGTTGTAAATTTTCAGCAACATTTCAACAACAAATTTGTTGTCAGTTTTGAGACTGTTTAGAGCAAGTTTGCAAGAAATTTTTCAGCAAACTTTCAACACACTAGCAATAAATCCCAGCACTGAAAAAGAAAATTGCAATAACTTATCAACAAGTGTACAGCAAAATCAGAGTTAAATTTGCAGTAGTGTTTGATATTTTGAAACCAATTTTCATGATTTTAAGCAATCTTCCATGAAATTTGCAGTACACTTGAAACCAGTTTGCGGTAATCTTTTGGCAAACTTGCAGTAAATTTACAATATATTTTTGGCTAGTTGTCAGTTAATTTTTAGCAAGTTAATATAATGTTTTATGAAATTTACACGCAATTTTCAGAAAACCGCAATACGTTTCTAATTTTAATGTAATTTTCAACAAATTTTCAAGAAGTTTGCAGTAACTATTTTGTCAGATTTGTTGCCAAATGTGTTGGCAAATTTGAAACAAATTTTCAGGAATTTGTTAGTATTAAATTTATCAGAAAATGTGCAACATATTTTAATAAAATGGCAACAACTCTACACTAAGTGTGTAGTAAAATTCTGACAGTGAATTTCTAGAGGTTTTGGCACTTACTTTCACCAAGTTTTCAGCAAACTTTCGAGAAATGTGTAACCAGTTTGCAGTAGTCTTTTGACAAAGCTTCAGTAAATTTGTATAAATAAAATATAGTAAGAAAAATAAAACCACAAAAAAACTTTAAAGCTCACATGAATAACGATGCACCACCAGGCTGAAAAGACACTGCTCATCCAAGCAGTTGGATGACTGCAGAAAACTTCTTAAAATTCGTACAACATTTAGTAAGTGTTACCAGGTGTAATATGGATAATAAACTTCTATTAATTTTGGACAATCACGAGAGCCATCGCGATATAAAAGTTTTGAATTTTTGTAAATGTAATGGTGCTGTTCTTCTTACTCTGCCTCCGCACTGCAGCCATAAGCTGCAGCCTTTATATGTCTCTTGTTTTCGACCTTTCAAAATGCACTACAAGAGAGCAATGGATGACTGGTTCCTAAATCACGCACGAACACCCCTTACAATATATACAATATTACCAAGTTGACCGGGGAAGCTTTCCTTCAAGTTTTTATGCCTGCAAACATAATGATTTCCGGCAAACAGAGATATTACCTTACAACTCTAATGTTATCTCTGAAGACAATTTCCTGTGCTCAATCGTGACCGACAGGCCCAATACAGAGAATCATGAAGAACAAGCATGCTCTTCTAAGTTCAGCGACAAGAATGACCACAACACTTGTGCAAAGTAAATATTTTTGTTTGTTTGTTAATGGACAAGGTCTAGGCATGCAGAGTACCAGGTACCTTAGACACCGACTGCTTTGGTCATATGGTCAGTCCTACTTAGAATTTTACCTAGACTAAGGAGTTCCAACCCTAACAAGGGATCTTTTACATGCTACACATCGTAGTAACATGGGACCCACGGCTTTACATCACTTCCGAATGATGGCATTCTGTAGAGGCTTTCATCTGCATTTTTTTATTTTTGAAAACCTCACCGGGACCGAGAATCGAACTCGCGGCCCTTAGATAAGTAGTCAATATGCTTAACCTCTGAGCTAAAGATCGAGAAAAAACTCCCCCCCCCCCCAAATTCAACCAACAAATCAAGCTAGTCCATCAACTACGCACGAAGAACCAAAAAGACTATTGTTTTCTCCAGAAGAAGTAAGGCCACTCAAAACAGGGTACAATCACAAAAAATAAGAACAAAGAAGCAGTCTACTGTTCTGACTAAGACACTCAATATGGAAGAAAGACGAAAAAAAAAAGAGGAAGAAAAGGTAGAATCCGTTAAGAAGAAGCGACAGAGGATGCAAAAGGCACGTATTGCAAAGAAAAGAGATGTGCAGGAAGCAACATAGAATTCGACGAATACTCGATAAACTTTTGGTTTGATTTAAAATTTAGCTAAAGATAAAAACGTTATTAACAAGACCGACATTATATGTAAACTTCCAGAGCCAACGATAGTTGGAGGAACAGAAAGAGCATTGAAACAACTTAAATTTGAATTTGACTTCACATCTTATAATGTGCAATGATCTATGTACAGTTGCGGCCAATAAAAAATGGGACAACTCTTATAACAGATTTTTGTCCAATTCTACCTGCTTGAATTTGTTTTTTTAAATGTCATATTGCAATATTGAGTATTTGACATCTGCCAAACAATTCCAAATTAGAAATAATATGACAAAGTAATTATGCCGCTTATAAATGCAGTGACGAAGGGTGGAATAATGGCGAAAATAGACATACCTGTCACATTTTTTTTTGGCCGCAACTGTACCATGGGGTGATTTATTTCAGGACAAGTGGTATATAAAAGGACACATTTTTTATAGTAAATAATTTTTTACACTAAGTGAGCTAGAAAATTAAAAGGTAATATGAATATAAACCTTGTAAAAAATTTTTGAAACTTATTGTTAGAAAATATAATTTTAAATTAAAAAATTTTAAAAACGTCCCAGTATATACCACCTTCCTCTACACCTAAATAGAGCATAGTGACAATATTTTAAAATTTTGGTACCGTTTAAACCGTTCCCATGCTCCTAAACTAGTTACCTGTATTACAGGTATTGTTTAAAACATTTCCATACTCCTAAATTACAGTTACCTGTAATTTTGTTGCCATAATATGCAAATTACAAATAAAAACCATATACAGAATGAATTCCAAAAGAAATTATATTAATACCTTGTAAAGTCGCCACGGTTTGCAATTACAGCTTGCAATCTATCTGTCATGGAAGTGAGGAATTCCTGGTATACTCAGGATAAGTTGTGTTTTTCCTTATATATTAAACTGACTCATTGTAATGAAGGGGCGTTCGATGACAGCGAAAAATGTGACAGTTAATTTATACTAAATTTCAAATAAGAATGCAGTAGGTGGCACTCTACACTCAAACTCAGTTTTACACTGGGAAAATATAAAGTGCAATAAAACCTTTATCAAAACTGCTATGGATGTTCTTTATACTGCACTTCTCACCAGAGTCCATTATTTATCGGTTTTCTTTTTATATTTTTAGGAAGATTCATATCGAATGTCAAATTGACCATTTTGAAGAAATATTTGATTTTCAGATGAGTATAATGATTACTCTGTTTGGACCAATCATGGCCATAGTAATGATTGCTCCTTAGTTCCAAGTACTGCATGATTATTTAAAATTTAGTATAAATGCACAGGTTACTAAGGTATTATTCTAAAAGTTATGTTTACATTGGGAAAAAATAGGTGTACCCGTTGTTTTTCGTGACAACCATACTTTCCATAGAACCACAGACAATTTTATCCACCCTACTACAAAAACGCTTGCAATAAAGATGTGCCCAAGCCAAAATTCACTATTGGGTATTACAGCAACATAGTTTTTTCTACAAAGTTCTTTTGTATGATCTTTGCATTATATAAAACACAATTAATTTAGCCAACGAGATGCTTACTATAATAGACAACTGCTATTGATGACTCTGATGCTTCTATATTGGTATAATATCGTTTCCTCTTAAAGTTATCTAAAAATAAAACAAATGACACTGCATACCTGAAACCATCCAAACTGCTTACCATAAAAAACGACAGGTACATCTTTTTCACTGGAAGACAGCTTTTGCTTCTTGCGAGCATGTTCGTCGCTAAGGCTACCTACTAATATGCAAGGATACTGCTTAAAATTCCTACATCTAGAGTTCTTCAGCATTTTTGCTTTGGTAAGTACACATTCATCATACTCAGCTGCGAGTCCTTGCCGCAAATTACGTATGCATTGTAAAATGTTTACAATTTTACTATTTGACGATAAATCTGGATACGTAACAATTTCTTGAATATCAGAATCCGATAGCAATTTAAAATCTAAACAGCACAGTAATGAAAAAAGAATGTCTGTGCTTGATGAATCACAATTTTCAGATTTAGCCTTCTCCGAAAGTTTGGTAGAATTTTCATACCACCATTTCATACACGTTTGCAACACATCCAATTCGCTTTTGCATTGTAGATTTGTGTTTCCTAGGTAGTAGCACAACTGCTTTAATTGTAAATCTAGTATACAATCCAAGTCTTTAATACTATTGAACTCTATAAATGCCATGCTCTTTGCTTTCAAATAGAGCGGTTTGATGTCTAACTGTTCTGCAACTAGCCAGACCTTAATACAATTCCTTGGACACAACACATCAATCAGCTTCTCAATGCATAAGTTTTTAATTTCTACAAACTGCAACATGCAGCTTGCTTGCAACACTGCTGGAATATCTTCTTCATCAATGATGAGCGTTTTGTCCCATAACAAGGCTAATATTATATTCATCGCTTTTAACGTTATGCCCTGCAAAAGATACCTTAGCATCCTTGTTAACCCGCATTGAATCCCTTTACCTCAAGTTTCACAACCTTCTTGTCGCGTTCTACAAAGCTACCTTCAAACATGACTTTGAAATAATCGCTATGTTGAATCAGTTCCTGTTTTTTGCATTTTAAGGCAGTGTTTTCTATTTCTAGTATTACTTCAGCATCCACCTTTATGTTTGCCATGACTTATTTTATTTTTGAATTTTTCTTTTAACGATGTTTAAACATATCCATAAACGTTACACGCTTTGTTTTTTAAAAACATATAGGTACTTTGAACTGTCATCGCACGACATAACAATTAGGTTAGAAAACCACATGATCAGCTGTTAACTTTACATTCGAATTTGACGCAAGTCTGCCACACCACTTGTTAAAATCCCTACTCTGGAAATATTGTAATGGCATTTCGGAGCGGCTTCAGGAGAAATTAGATCGTCTGCATACATTTATTTCACGTTGTTTTAAAAATATGGTTTTCAATAAATACTAAAATAATTAACAAATTATTTTTCTTCTTCTTCATCGCTTTATGGTTTAGACCTAAATTATAATTAACAGATTATTTTTAACAATTCATCAATTATCTTATATTGACAACTTCCTCTTACAAATTTTGGCGAATAGAGACGCTGTATATATAGGCCATTCAGTAAACACAAAAACATTTAAATTATTTTGAAGTTGGCATTTACATAAAATTTTTGTGCTAGGGATTCTGTATTTTGTTTTGCAAAGGTTTCCACACCTGCATAAAGGCGACTTTGAATTTTAAAATGACAATTAATAAATGTCATTATTTCAGTGTCAAAGTACATATTATTCTGGAAATTCTTGCCTGAACTTTTATAAAATGTAGTAACAATACCTATTACTAAATGCTACATCAATAGTATCCAACACAGTATTTGTTTAACATCTTTAAAAGTAGTTATGACGGATACCAATTAAATGTCACACTCCTAACCTATTTGTTTTAGTAACTTTTTGTAAGTACATTCCTAGACAAAAGATGCATTTTGGGAGTACACTCATAAAATTTAAGAAATCAAAGGCCACTTTGTGTTTTTATGTTTAGTGAACAGACTATAGTTAGGTAAGAGTCGGGCAAACGCGGGTCAATTTTTGATTGGTTACGATCAACTGCGCATGCGCAGTAATCTAAAATGGAAATTTGGACGGTGGCTATGGCAATGACAATTAAATGACGTACTGTGAAACTTGATTGTCAAATTATTAATCGTTAAGTAAAATGACAGGCTCTTGCATCTTTGGATGTAAAAATCGTTCAGAACAAGAATATACGGGTGATTTTTTTCTTAGGTTGGCACTGTTAATGTTGGTTGCCCTGCTGTCAATTTTGGTGGCACTGTAAGTCTATGGGCCGGTTGCAGAAAGCAATGTTAAGTCTGGTGTTAGCTAACGTCGCGTCAAAGTGAACAAAATCGCATCAAATTTTGTTTACTAATGTATTAGTTACCATAAGCATTTCAGATTTGATTCGTTTTTGTTCACATTGACGTCGCGTTAGCTATCACCAGACTTAACATTGCTTTCTGCAACCGGCCCTAAATGTCAGATCCGAGGTTAGCACGTTAAGTTTTGCGTCAGTCTCAAACTAACCTGCTAACCTCGGATTTGACATAGACTTACAGTGCCACCAAAATTGACAGCAGGGTAACCAACATTAACAGTGCCAACCTAAGACAAAATTACAACCATTTATGATCACCCGGTATTTTAAAAGCCCTCCCAAAAATGCAACGCAAAAATATACGACGCTTAAACTTAATTTCCACCAATGGTTCCAGAATATGTGAAGTTTATTTTGAGAGAAATCAATAGGGAAAACTCGATTAGACGAAAAAAATAAATTGAGGTAATCTGCGGTTTCTACTTTATTAAACTACACTATCTACAATATAACTTTCAAAGTGTGTAATGTAAATTTAAATAATCATCGTCCACTTCCCGGATTAGACGACCGGGCCTGTTCCAACTTAATATTCCATCTCATTATAGGTTACTTGTCAAAAATTAATGCGCTCCGAAACTGCTACACAAGAAATCGGCATCCAAACAGATCCAATATCCACTGATGAAGTGACACTTCTTCCACATACCGTGAAAATTCATAGAGAAAAGTAATTGGATATTTATTCGCTCTTTGAGGATATTTTTGGTAGAGCTCCGTATATATTGCAAGTAGTAGGTACAAGTGAAACAACATATTGCGATAAGGAAGCTGCTCCTTTATCAGGAGAATTAGGCGAATTATGTTTTGATTTTTTTCAATACCGCAGTAGTTATAACTGATATATACATTCCTGCAAAAGAAGTTCTAAGAATCAGAATGGGTAAAAGAATTGCGACAAGAGACGAGCAATTTCATAGTGAAAGATGCAGCTATTACAGGAATTAACAAATGTACTGAAAAAGTTTAAAACGTTATATAAAAATATGTAACCGTTTATAGTGTGTTAAAGTATGAGTGGATAACAAGGTCTTTAAAACACGCGCGAGTTTTCGAGCACGACGGCGTAGCCGGAGTGCTCGAAATAGAGCAAGTGTTTTAAAGACCAGTTATCCACGAATACTTTACGCTATTTTTTATTATACCTGCAATACTGGAAATAAATTACGCACTAAAAACTTAGAAATAATTTTTGTCGTGATAAATCGAGAGGGCATAATAATATTGCTACTATAGTTACGGGAATTATTTACGTTTTTGTCGCGTCCATGTCCGTTGTTGCATTCAGTCGTTTCCTTGACAACCTTTAAAGCTCGGCGAGCTTTAATCGCCTGTATTAGCACGCTTTTATTATACCCGCATCAGAATCGCCGTTTAAAGCACGCCTGAGCGTGCGAATACAGGCGATTAAAGCTCGCCGAGCTTTAAAGGTTGTCAAGGAAACGACTGAATGCAACAACGGACATGGACGCGAGAACAACGTAAATAATTCTCGTAACTATAGTAGCAATATTATTATGCCCTCTCGATTTATCATCACAAAAATTATTTCTAAGTTTTTAGTGCGTAATTTATTTCCAGTATTAGAGGTATAATAAAAAATAGCGTAAAGTATTTGTGGATAACTGGTTTTTAAAACACTTGCTCTATTTCGAGCACTCCGGCTACGCCGTCGTGCTCGAAAACTCGCGCGTGTTTTAAAGACCTTGTTATCCACTCATACTTTAATATACTATTTCTCACTGTCATTTGACAACAGAAAGTTGACATTTGTCGCTGAGCGTGCGTTTTCATCCCTTTGCCGCTCGCCGAGCGTTTTGGGTTTCCGCGTGAACAAAATAGGTAGCCACGTCCGAATGTTTCCTTGACAATGCCCGTCATTTGTCGAAATAACCGCATCACATGTCTAATAGACTGCGCGAGTAATGTTAACTTGATTGTCAATTAATATTTGCAATAAAATGAAATATGATATTTTCCATTAATAATATGCTCAGTCGTCGAAAAAATAGTATGTATATTTCGAGCTAAAAGTGCGCTTGCCGCTATTGCATGGTTGCTGGTTTCGGCTTTGCCTCAACCAGCAATATTCATGCGCAAGCGGCAAGAATGCACTTTCAGCTCTTAACATACAATATACAGGGTGGCCATAAATATCTGATATCACATTACCTTTGGAATCAACACCGCTTTATTAAAGTGATGAATCCAACTAAACTAAATGTCATTAATGTCATCACAACTAAAATTCCTATCTGTCAAAAATTATTACAGATTGTAATAAGTAATGGAGTTAGAACAGGAGATTTTTATAATCGAATCGTGTGCTAAACTGCAGAATCCAGGGCACATTCCCCTCATCCTATTGCATTTTATTACATTGCATAGGTACCAACACTTATTTTAATTGAAATATAATGCTAACCAACATTTATAAGTAGCCAATTCCATGGCTACCGGGATCTCAGATATTTATGGCCACCCGGTACTATTTCACGTGACGTTGTTCAAAAACTCCCTAATATTATTGCCCGATTCGACAACGACAATACAAGTTTTTAGAGGATATATGTTTACTGTACCAATAAAAAAGCGCTCATAAATTACTACCGCAAAGTCGGCTGACAACCAATCGGTAGGTAAAAGCAAAGATTGGTAAAAGGTAGATATCTACCAGTGTAGTTTCCGTAAATGCTTTAATTTTACCATTTACTGACGATGTCAAACTGACAAATATAGCCCTCTCTAACCTCCATGAATATAGCTATTAACATATCTAGGAATGTTATGAGTATCATAACTGCCGCAGATGTTTTGAAATCCGAGCTCGTAGAGCGAGGATTTTAAAACATCTGAGGCTGTTATGATTCATAACATCCGTGATATGTTCAATAGTTTATCGGTTGCTATATGATTATGGTTGCCATGTAGGGTAATATTCCATTACCCTACAGATAAGTTATGACCTAGTTACCAGCCCACTTTTGTATATGTAAACAACGGCTTAATATCCTGAAACCGGTAAATTAAATTAATCAAAGTGACCCATACTATTGGCCATTCACGACCTTTTTGGGACAGGGTTGCTATGATTTTCTTTTTTCATGTTGGACTGACTGATTCGGTGATTTAGCCAGTGAACTCTAAAACTGGAAAGGACCCGTCGCGTGCGCAAAGCACGCAAAACTGTGTCAGGGGCGACAGAGTGAGAGGGAATGTACGTGTAGGATCCCCATCTCTGTTTTACAGATGCAAGTGAATGGCGATTGTGCGGTTCATTTCCCATTTATTACAATTTGTTAATATTTTGAGGAGCTTGTATCTTTGAAAAGGCTTTTAGTTTGTCGAATACATTTACATCAAGCGGTTGGTGTATTTTGTTTAAAGCAAATTGCAGCAAAATAGTGCCAAAACCATTTTCCAAGTGTTGTGTTTAGAAACTGAGTAATCATGGTGCTTAATTGTGTAGCTTATGGTTGCAATAATGTACAGAATGCAAGAAAACCAATTTCATTTCATACGTAAGTTTACAGTTTTTTAATAGTCTAAAGTCTATAAAATCTTTGTTGTATGTTAAGATTTAAAATGCTCATAAAATGTAGTTAACCTATAAAAGTTAAAAAAGTATATAATAATTTTTATTATTAATTAAGTATATGTTTATTTTAGTTTTCCATTCAAACGTCCAGAGATTCTGGAACTTTGGGTGAAAGCAATAAGAAGAGAAAATTGGTTGCCTTCTAAGACGAGTAGACTGTGCGGGCAACATTTTTTATCTGCGGATTACCAAATTAGGCCAGGATGTAATACTAAATTACTTAAACGTGATGCTGTGCCAAGTATTTTTTCATTTCCAAAACATCTATTGAAAAAGGCAACACCTCGCAGGAAATTAATTCGACATGATGTGAGTTATTAAAATAACCTTCTGTATTATGCAAAAAATTATTGTTTTTTTGTAATTTTTTTTTAGATGGCAGATGATAGGGTTAAAGAAGAACCTATGAGTATTGATTTTGGTGTTACTACACCAGAATCGATAAATTTGCCATCGTCATCTGCTAGAGGATCAAAACTGCTCAGGGACCAAGAAACGCAGACTGCGGCAATAGATGATAGACTTTTCCGCTTGAAAAGACAAGTCAAAACTTTAAAACAAAAAGTCAAGAGGAGAAATTTAAAGGTGTCTACTATGAAACATCTCATTAAGGAAATTTCAAAAAGTGGCTATAGCAATGAAAATTTAAATACTGTCCTGAAAAATTATTTTGAAGGTTAATAATAATGCTTGTGCTAAACTATTGTACTAGAAAATTAATAATGAATTTTTTAGGTCTGCCTTTAGAGCTTGTGCTTCTGCAGAAAACAGACTCTGAAATTAAAGATCATGGCCAAAGACGTTACGTTTGTTGTCTTTTGATAATTTTCATATCTACAACAGAATAACGATAGGAAGACGAAATTTTAAGCCACTTGGGCCCAGTCCGATGACCTGAATGTGATTTTTTCTCTTTTAAGCTAATTCTGTTTGTATGATAGCCGATAAATGTAGACTAATTGTATTTTACATAATTTATTCATGTAAATATTTGTACTATGAAATATTATTAAATACATTTTGTATTTTGCATATAATATATTATATAAAAGCATTTAGTCTTTTTAATTTATTGCTAATTACAACTGCTGAAATGCTTAATAATCACTATTTCTTTATATTGCTCTTGTAAGTGTTCATAATAATGTTTACAAACAATTACAGATATTAAGCGTTTCACCATTTGCATTAGCCGTGATATTTTGAATTGAAATAAAATCATTGTTGAAATAAAAGTGTTGTGAAGGCCAGTTACTTATTCATTTTTGTACCTTTTCTCATTTGTAATTTTTTTCCAATGATTTATTTTGTTCCCTATATGTGTATCTATAATTTTGTTTAAACATATAATATAGATTTTAAATATTGTTTTATCAGGCAAATAAGGGTTTTAACAAATTTTAATGACTGCTAAATTTGTATGGTCACCTATACAGAATTTTATTAAATTTTTGACAAATACTAGAAACAGTTAAATAATTATTTTACCTCTTAAAAGATTAAAGATTAATCAAATAATCTGTATAAATTTTAATACATTATTTTAGAAAAGATAGGATAGGAAATAAAAAATAAAACCTTCAAATTTGCTCATTTCTGCCATTTATTCAATATGTTAAACAGAGAGGGAGATACTACACACTTGCGGGTTGCCTAAAAATCAACTTGCCTCACTTTTAAAGCATTTAGCGTCCCTTCCAGTTGTTATTGAGTTCACTGGATTTAGCAGATGCAACATTTTTCTTCTGTCAGTGTCTATTCGACATTTTCTGGCCTGCTGAATTGTGTGACAAACGTCACATTATACGGCATTTTTTTTTAAATTCATTGTTGTTTCCACTTATGAGAAATTGCAAATTTTTTCCGTTTTGGCCACGATGACATTTAAATTAGAGTTGGTGTCAAGAATAATACGTTTTTTAACAATTATTTTTTAACATCCAGTATCAGTACAATAAGAACCTATTGTCTGGACTTTAATATAATATGAATCGTATAGGTCCATTTCAGAGATTTACAGTTTTAATATTTTTCTTGAGAGGTTTTGAAGTCCCAAGAATTCGTAGTAACTGAATCTGTCCGTGTAGCTCCTATGTTTGCTAGAATTGGTCTGAGTAACTTATCAGGGATTATTATAGAAGTTGTCTCTCTGTGATCCATACAAATGAAAAACTTCGATGAGGCAAATGGTTCAAGAAAGTAGCGTGGTTATAATTTTAGATGAATTGCATTGTCCAGATAAATACTGAAGTAGGTATATTTAAAATTAGATCAACTAATTGATTTATTAAAGCAAATATTACAGTTAACTCTTTCTTCAACTGTTCGTACTACATATCCACTCAAAAATGCCACTGAATCAGAATCAATTCCATATTCGAGGTGTGTGGACACATTTTTAAGGTCATCTATTGCTTTTTTAGTATTTTCAGCTGCGATTACATGTGCTGTACCCAGAAAGGATATTAGTCGTCGACTTAAGACCTTTTTGGAAGTAATTCGTTTTTCCCTGCGTGCGTCGGTGATTATGGCGTTTAGATTGAACCTATTCTGTGATTGTTGCTGATAGCAGTTGTTGTGGATCTTTGAGTGTATTGTAATAGTGTCAGTGTCTACCTTGAGTTAAAAATGAGTGATATTCCTAGAAAAAGTGTTAGCGAAATCATTCTCTTAAATAGTATATTAAAGTATGAGTGGATAACAAGGTCTTTAAAACACGCGCGAGTTTTCGAGCACGACGGCGTAGCCGGAGTGTTCGAAATAGAGCAAGTGTTTTAAAGACCAGTTATCCACGAATACTTTACGCTATTTTTTATTATACCTCCAATACTGGAAATAAATTACGCACTAAAAACTTAGAAATAATTTTTGTCGTGATAAATCGAGAGGGCATAATAATATTGCTACTATAGTTACGAGAATTTTTTACGTTTTTGTTGCGTCCATGTACGTTGTTGCATTCAGTCGTTTCCTTGACAACCTTTAAAGCTCGGCGAGCTTTAATCGCCTGTATTCGCACGCTCAGGCGTGCTTTAAACGGCGATTCTGATGCAGGTATAATAAAAAAGTCATTATTCAGATCGTGATGTATATTACCTGGGTAACAACTTAAATATTGAAAAAATGCACCAGCTCTTTAAAACTAGATATTCTGCATTCCAAAATATATCCTATGCTACCTACTATAAATTTTTTGTAGAAAATTTCAAAGCGTCTTTCGGGAGACTACAGGTTGATATCTGCGCGGTTTGTTAAATATACAGAATTAAAATAAATTAAGTGAATTTAAACGAAACTGCCAAGCGGGTAGCTGTTGCAGAGTCTATAGTCCATAGGAGAAGAAGCAAACATATTTACTCAAAACTTTCTAATGAGGTGGAATTAAAAAAGCAAGAACTTCACGTACTTTCTCTTTGTTTTGATTACATGCAGAACACCCAACTACCAGTTACGCCAGTACAAGATGTTTTTTTATTACAATTGCTCTACTAAATTTATTTGGCATCAGTTTGTGATGTCTTTAGCCTTCCATACCACCAAGCGAGCAAGCATGCAGCAAGCATGTAAAATAAAGTGGCATATTCATATCATGTACACAATTCTTATCCAAATTGCAATAAACATTAATATTGAATGCTTTTCTTATAAATTATATCTCATTTTTGTTTCTCTCGTCAATTGTCAAATCATTGAAATTGTTCATCCTTAATTTAAACAGAGATCCGGCAACAATGTACCTATTCAGAAAATATAACCTTAAACTGAAAACCTAACCCAACACAAAAAGTGTCAATTTCCATTAGGGAGTTTAGTTGCCACAGAGATACTGCCAACAAAATTACTAGATGGTCATAGCCTCACCTGACCCAAAAAGATCGTGAACGGCATATAAGAAGACAACTCCGATCTTAAACGCTATCATTTATTTTTTAGGATACTGCATTGGTAACTAGCGTTTACATAGTTACAAACGAGTCCGGTAGATAAAATTTACCGGCCTAGACCAGTAGTAATAGAACTACTACTGGTCTAGGCCGGTAAATTTTATCTACCGGACTCGTTTGTAACTGTAACTGTGTAAACGCTAGTTATCAATGCAGTATCCTAAAAAATCTTATACGATACGCGACCGGTAGCATTTTTATGGCCTTGCCAAACATACAGGTCTCGCCCTACGGGCTCGACCTGTAAAGTGTGGCGCGGCCATAAAAATGTTGCTACCGGTCTAATAACGTAAATAGCTATTTGCGTCAGTATAATGTTAGCTTATGAATCACTCGTGGGGTTTCAAGATGGCTACTTCCGTCCCGGTAGCTGTTGTACAGTTGAGATACGTAAGCTCCTTCCTCCCTCCTATTTATTCAAAGATCTCAAGTTACGACAAACTTCAATTTGATCATGGCATGCTGCGAATGATTTTTTTTTTTTGGAACACACGATATTACAAAACTTTTTATAAATTAATACACAATGACACGCTTGTTGAAATAAATTTAAAAACTGACTCATGCTCAACACTCTGTACACTGTACTCTAACAGGTGCCTCATAAGCAAAAATAACAACAATATGGTACTTAATGTACACATAACACATTGATTATAACATTATTTATAAAGACAACAGAAAGGCCATTCTAACAACTGGTTTAGTTGAAATTCAAATTTTCTCAAGCCGCCTCTGGTCACATTAACAATTGTTTTTTGTTTTGTCTGTTATTTCCTAAATATTCAAGTCTCACTTTGTTTAAGATTTTTCCTATGCTTTTAAATCCATCGGATTTTTTGGAGATTAGGTAATTTAACATTCAGTTAGAGCTTAGATGAGATTATTGTATGTACAACCAAATCAAATTTAATTTTTAATACCCAACAGTTGGTCAGCCTGGATCAAGAACGTTACTGAACTGCACTCGAATTTAAATTTGCTTGCTCAACGACAAATCAACAAATACTTTTAGCATTATAGGTATTGTTTTGTGCTTTTAGCCAAAGAGGTATCCTCTTTGCTTTTAGTAGTGATACATCAAAGGCATATTTGTTATATTAAACTGAATTTATCATTAATTTTTGTTTCATAAGTTGAAAAATACGTCAAACTGAGTGTTATCAAGTCTTCACAATACTGTTCATACAATGGATTGCACCGATACTGCGAAACGAAGAATTTTAGATTCGATATCAGCTTTTAAATCAACTTTAGATGCGGCGCCTGTTAATAACGTGGAAGATGTTTTAGGGTTTTTACATGTAAGAACCTGTCGTTTATTTAGCTACAAATAATACTGTAAAATTGCCGTTTTACAGAAAGTTCCAGCACTCACTGCCAATTTCATACAAGCTGTAGATGCGTATTGTGCTGTAGCAAAACCATCAAAACAGAAGTATTTCTCTGTTGTAGTCTACCTTACACAGTACTGTTCCACTTATGAATTGTACAGAAACACACAAAATCCCCATAGAGTGGAAAGGAAGTCATTTTCGTAAGTTAGTTAATATAAACAATGCGATAAATAGGTGCAATTGTCTCAAGATAAAATGTACTTCTAGGAAATAAAACGTTGTATCTGTAAACGACTGACCTTGCTTTTAGAAGATGCCGATTTAATATTTACAGAGGAGGACGATGCTGCTGTGGGGAGTTTCCTAACTCTGATGGATTTAGCTTTGGATAAAATAGCAGAAGTTGATGTTAAAAAGCAATGGGTGTTAATATCGGATGATCTTGATGCCGCCCACGCTGTTATAGAGGAAATCCTTTGCCTCGCTATGTCTGTGGCTCAGGTAGCGTGCAACGAGGACAACAAGATAATAACTGCAGGATGTCGGTCTGTAAGTTTTACTTTGTATAGAAATTACCACCATTTGCACGACTTCTGCACTATTAGTGTTAAACTTAAGAGAAAATCTTGACTGGACTTGTAAAATACCGTGTTTTTCAAACTACTGTAATAAGTTAGTGTTGAGACAGTTAGTAACTATTCGTTACTTTGTACTCGTTACTTGATAATACCGAAGGTACCAATTACTTGCTGTTCAAAGTATTTGTTGCTGATTGCTGATAGATATTTAGGTGCTGTTTGTGTGCGGCATATTTTTATGTAGGAAACTGTTGACTAATCTGTGGTAATTATTGTAACTAGCAACTAGTTTCAAATAGATTCCTGTAATATTATCACAGTAATATGCCACCGACATTTTAAACTACCGCTCGTTTAGCGATAAAGGAATAATATTGCATCTTCAGATGTCTGGAGATTTGGACTAATTTTTATTTTTATCCCTAGTAGCAATTCGAATGTCGAATACTATACGTCATAGTACAGTTAGTTTTTTTCATGGTTGATATTTTTATTGTCTGACAAAAATGCAGAAATGCAGCTCTGTCTGGTTGTATTTTGCAGCAATTTCTTCGGAAAAGGCGGAATGCAGTGTATGCCAATTCCATCTTATAAAGGAGAATCTACTTCCAGTTTTAAAAATCATTTAAATTCTAAACATCGTGTTGTATACATGCAACTACAAATGTAAGAAATTTGTGTAGTTACTAGTTGCGGCTCTTCGACAATTATTTATATTCATATGTAGCTCTCAGTTTCTTTCTAGTGACTACCGCTGTTATAACAGCTTCACCGATTTAACCATTTAGACAACTAGTCAGAAAGCAAACGACAATAACAACTTTTACAATGGGTCCCGTTTGTGTAAATTAGCACAAAAAAAAAATGATTATATTTTAAATATGATCATAAAAGATTGCAACCATTTTCAATACTAAGCAATAGTGACTTTAGGGATTTAATAAAACATTTGCAACCAGGTTATAAAATTCCCAGTCAAAAGATATTTAGTAAGGTTCTGTTGCTACAGAAATTCAACGAAAAAAACTAATAGCTAAAAGCTTAATTAGAAAATTCTAAATTTATAACACTTGCAACAAATACGTGGATATCTATTGTGAATTAAAGCTATTTGGCAATAATTGTTTTCCTTATTCTGTTCGTCATACAGCCGATAGTTTGGCAAAAGAATTGCAGCATGCGGCACAAACTTTGAAATTGGCAATAAAATTTACTTCATTGTAGCTGGTTGGGCACACATACCATGCTTTGCGCACCGTTTAAGCTCAGTTGTGCAGAAATCATTGGCCACAATTAAGGAAATTCGAAAAAAGGTAAACTCTGTTGAATATTTCCACAAAAGTTTGACAAACAAACAAGTTCGTCTAACTGCAAAGTTAACTGCATTGCGGAAACAAATGCAACCGCAAACTATTGCATTGTAAAATTAAAAAACAATGGAATTGTAAATACAATGTAGGGAGGAAGCCTTAGAACATTGATGTTGTTTTGCTTTAGAAACTCATCAATTTTATGTTTTTCTGACAAAATTATTTAGGTTGGTTTGAACTAGATTCCAAGGTTGTTTTTATGGTTTCATCAAAATGAATTTTGTTTTAATACAGCCAAGCTGGAGTTTTTTTATTTGAATTAGTAGTTGATCTCTTCTCTAACAACACTGCGTGATAAGGAGCATTATCCATAACAGTAACACATTTACCCCCAGCACCAACTGATTTTCTACCGACTTTTGAAAAATTTCACTGTTCATATATTTGTGGTAATCTCGATTTTCCATTTTTGAGTGTAACTGATCACACCCTGCTAGGAAATCACTACAATAGTCTGCATGAAGCACTGTGAAGGTCTTATTATTAGTACATCTATTATCATCATTCAACCACATTCATATCATGCTTCCTTTGTGGTATATCCAGATTTCATCTAGATAAATAAAGGTCACTTCTTCCTCGCCATCAGCATATTCCATATATTTTTTGAAGAATTTGAGTTTGCCAACAAAAATTTTGAATCAGTTATGTATTTTTTTGCTTAAATTTTTGTTATATTTGTACCCAGTCGATTTCAATAGTTTGTAAAGTTTTGTGTTTCCCGCCCCCTGTGTATTCCAAACTGAATCTAGCATTGTCTAATAATAAGTGAAGAGTAAAGTGCTCGTTTTTTTCTTGGTATCCGCCAATTTTTCGGTCCAGTTGAAATTTCAAAAGTTCATTATCCAAGTATAATGTTTTGGCTCTGTTGACACTTCTTTACAGTCTGAACGTTAGACTTTAAATATTTATAGATACTACTGATTGAATTCTAAAAATTAGGTGGGGTTTTAACAATAATACAGCATATTTTAAGCTCAATTACTTACAGAAAAGTTATTTGTCTACCAAGTGTAGAATAATCGAGTTTCAACACGTGGCAGACACAAGATATTTTCTAGTCAGTAAATGTCAATAATAGTTTACTACGTAAATGTTTTACTATTTTTGTAAACGGGAAATAATTATCTACAGTGAAATCTCCTTACCGGACACCTCTAATAAGCGGACACCTCTCTTACACGGACATTTTGTTGGGAACCAACTTGCTTGCATTAACTTTACTAATAAAATTATCTCTATTAAACGGACACTCTCTTAAACGGACACGGACACCATTTTTCGACAATTTTTAGACTGTGAATCTCTCTTGTACGGACACTTCAAAATGCAGGCCCAGCTAATGTAGTGAGGCGTCAAAACAATCCATACATCCAACATTTAATGATCATGTTAAAATATAGAATTCTTTTGCAATACGGGCGGTATTAAGTCAACTCAAATCAGCGTTACAACTGCAGGAAATTCGACACTTTCATTATCCTATGCGCGATATTATTACAAAACAATCCATGTCGCTTGATTTTAGAGGCCTGCAATTCAAAACTACTTTGCCTTTTGCGTGGGCAGCCTATTATGATAAAAATAAAAATAGCAAGAATTTTTCCTGCTTGCTTTTATTGAATGAAAGAATAAGAAAAATAGGCTCAGGGCCCCCGCGACCGCGGAGTCTGCGGGTATCAAGTTACGCCACTGTAATCAATTCGAACCAGAGGACGATTTACCCGTATCAGTAATGGCTGAACTGTATAGGAGTATCCCAGAAATCGAAGACGTCGACCCTGATGAATTTATAAACATTGACAAGGAAATTTAGCAAGGAGGATAATGTAACCGAAATTTCAGGTGAATCAGCTGCCGTTGATGTGCAGTTGGCAGAATTAGAAAACGATGGCGACTTAGAAATTTGTGAGAATGTAATCAGACCCACACGGAAGCATTAACAGTGAAAATTTTTAAATGCTTTGCTAAAGAAAGTATTGACTTTAAAGTATTCAAACTATCAAAATATTTAGAAATACATGCGGAAAGTATAATAAACAGTCAGAAAAACCCTTACGTCAAATGAGTATTTTAGATTTTGTAACAACTATTACATAACTTTGTTTCAATTATTTTATATTTTTGTCTGTATTGTTAGCGCGTATACCTTTGCATAATACAACTTTTTTAAACATAAAAATGGATTTTTCTCTTAAGCGGACGCCTCTAATAACCGGACAAAAACGTTGGCACCGTGCGTGTCCGCTTATGGGAGATTTCACTGTATTTTAAAAACATTTAAAAAATATTCATTTCCCAATTATTTAAAAAAAAGTGTAGAAAACAGAACTTTTTCAAATCAAATTTAGTTGGAAAATAACAGACTTTTCTATACTTTCTTAAAACAGTTGGGAAATGACATACTCTTTCATACATTTTTAAAACAGAAAATTAATATCTAAGCATCAGGTACCTTAGGCATCAACTGCTATCGTCATATGGTCAAAGTCCTACATACTTAGAATTTGGACGAGACTAAGGAGTTCCAACCCTAGCAAGGGATCTTTTACATGCTACACATTGAAATAACATGGGACCCACGGCTGTACATCACTTCTGTAGAGGTTTATATAATACTTAACCACTGAGCTACCGAGCCCGGCTGCATACTATGGTACTATCCATTACAAAAAACTGGAACAACTCTTGATAGACATTTTAGCATTATTTGATTAGCTTAGACGAGGCTTTAAATAATTACATTTAGAGCCAGTCTTATAAAGATCACTAATCTGAGGTTAACTTTAATTCGTTGTTAAAATAAACAAAAGTGCATCAACATTTGTTTACTAATGAATAAAATGTCATAAGCAGTAACGGTTTGATGCAATTTTGTTTATTTTAACAATGAATTTAAGTTAACCTCAGATGGGCTTTATAAGATCGTCCGTTATTGTAACAATTTTGTTTCATAGCAACGTCTAAACAAGGTAAAACACCTAACAACTATACATATTAAAGCAGTCACATACACAACACAACTTATTAACTGTCCCAGGTTTTTTTGTTTTGGCTAGTAGCAACACAATTCAATCTGGCGATGATGCTTGTTGCGAATGGCTTCCCCAGATTACATTTCCAAATTTAAAAAAAACTGTAAAAGGGGTTTACATGAAACTTCCCTCGCGTGAATTAGAACAATTTACAAATTTTAAAAAATGGTATGGTCTGCCGCTAGATTAACTGAGCATTGTCCTCAAATATTCAAAGGTTGTTACTCTTTCTAGTGGTGAGTTCTTGCATGTAATCTCTCTGTTCCTGTTGATTCCTTGGGTTTCATTGATTATCATCACTTTTATTTTGTTTGTGTTAATTTCCATCTTCATATTTTCTATTTCATTGGTCCAGTTGTCTATTAGTTTCTGTGTTTTTTCTCTCGAGTCTCAAGCTGCTTATTGATATGGGCTTTAGGTTCTTGTATCCTACCACAGTGTTCAGCTCTGTTTTTGCCTTGATTAGCTTTAGTATTTTGTCCATCATTATCACAAACAGCAGTGGATTTATTAGAACTTAAGGGCGAATAAAAACAGAAGTAATGCAGTGCTTTTCTCATAAAGCAGCTATAAGCACAAGAAAATTGGAGCAAACAATTGTTTTACTCTGAACGTCCCACGCAAGTGACTCGAAACAATTTTAAAAATCAAAATAAAATAGCGCTAAAAATATCGTAACGAGCCTAATATTGTTAAAATAAAATGAAACACTTGGTTTTGCGAATTACATCAATTTAAAAAAATTACGGACGGTGGGATTTGATCTACAGCACTTGTGTATGCGATAGTAACCGTATCGATATGTTACAGTAGGCCATGTAGCCCCACTGGAACGTGTGTGACGCGCGGCTGTATTTAACAGAACGGTCTTATTATTGAAAGGTTTTGATTCTTTTGTCACATTATCCTGTATCTGTTGAATCTTATTTTCGTCAAGTGTAAAGCTTGACCTATGTGCAAATTATTACTTTTATCTATTTCTCAATTAACGCAAAAATAAACAAATCTTATTTTTTTAAGCTGCTCACCCCATAGATATTTGTCTCAAATTTTCTCGGTTTCATGCCACGTAAACATATAATCTGCATGCATAATATTGTCATCCTCTAAAAAATAGTTTTTGAGTTATACCGCCAACAGACAGACAGACGGAATTGAGAAAACCCGTTTTGCATCATCTAGGCACTCTGAAACGTGAAGATCTGAAGAAATCTCGGAAGGCGATTTTTTTGCGATTACAATACTGCCTCCGTCTTTTACATGAGGGAAGTAAAAATTTGGTGTGATACACCCACACAACTTCCTCTTACAGTGATCTTATAATTAGTCAAAAATTTGTTTTTTGCTTCCCTACTACATTATATAAAAAACCAAAAACAAGAAACCCATTTTAGAAGTATTCAACTGGAAAATTACTTATCTCACATCAATACACATTAAAAATGTAAGAAAAATGTAACATTTAAAAAAAATTGTTAGTCGTTTTTGAGAAAGTAAAAAAAACTGAAAAATCACAAAAGTAAACACCATACTTCCGGTTATGTGATTTTCTTCAAAAGCTTGCTGACAGACAGACAGACAGACCAATCAACAAAAACATGTCTTTTGGGTTCAGGGGACTCGAAAAAGTGAAGATCTGTTGAAAACTCAATTTTGACTTTTTGGGGTGAATCCAATACTTCCTTTATTGTAAAAGGAAGTAAAACATGGACTGTAATTTACTGCTGCTTTAACACTGCAGTGGTCTTA
This sequence comes from Agriotes lineatus, assembly GCA_940337035.1. Taxonomy (NCBI): domain Eukaryota; kingdom Metazoa; phylum Arthropoda; class Insecta; order Coleoptera; family Elateridae; genus Agriotes; species Agriotes lineatus. The sequence goes on from OW679194.1 coordinate 205,007,090, forward strand.
TGGAGGACTATAGTCCTCCACAGGTTTTAAAAATAATAAAAGAAAGGATTTGTTTTATATTGAACTATATCATGGTAATATAAAGTAGAATTGAATAAAGGTCACTTTGATAAATTTAAATATTTTATTCAAATTAAAATTATCTGCAGTACCACAAATAAATACATACATAATCGGTCCTCTTCTACCTTACGGTGTAGAGGTGTGAAGGTGTAGTGCGTTTCTTCATCTACTCCTGTCCCTCGCTAATGTTTCCCCTTGTCTCCAGTTTAAATCGTTTACTGTAAAATTTCTTCTTTCCAAGTTCTCCTGGGTCTTCTCCTTTTTCTTCTATTGTTCACGCCCATTTTCCATATTTTCTTCACTGTCTTGTTTTCATCCATTCTGGTGAGATGACCCCACCATCTTTGCTGTCCTTCAATTTTGTTCTCCAGTGAGTTCACTTTAAACCACCCGCGAATTGTATCATTAATTCTGTCCCTTCTAGTAATTCCTGCTGCCGTTCGTAAGTACTGCATTTCACTTGCCTGTAACCTACTCTTAGCTCAGGTATCCAAGGCCCACATTTCGCTGCCATAAGTTAAAACAGGCAAAAATACACTATTAACTGCCGGTCTTATAAAACCCACTAATCTGACGTTAACTTTAATTCGCTGTTAAAACAAACAAAAGCGCATCAAAATTTGTTTACTAATGAATAAAACGTCATAAGCACTGACGTTTTGATGCGCTTTTGTTTATTTTAACAGCGAATTAAAGTTAACGTCAAATTAGTGGTTTTTATAAGACCAGCAGTAAATATTTTAGCTTTAGTTTCCATACTAATTTCCTTTCTTCTAATAAACGTTTTATTGAGAGTGTAGTAAAGCCCATTCGCTGCTTTTATTCTAGCATTAATTTCCGGTTCTAGGTAGCCGTGTGCATTAATTACCGATCCTAAATATTTAAAATTATCAATTTGTTGCACTGTCCTATTATTAATGCCAGTAGTTATTTTTTGATTTAGTTTATTTAAAACAATAACTTCGGTTTTTTCTATATTTATCTTCATACCTTACTCATTTATTGCATTGTTCCATGCTGTGACGTTCCTTTACAGCTCCTTTTCTGTATTGGTTATTATCACTAGGTCATCAGCATAAATAATTTCTTTAATAACTGCTGGTCTCAATTGTCTTACCCCTACTCTAGCTCCTCTTATTTCACTGTCACGTTTTTTTGAAATTTTGTCCATCAGTGTGATAAACAACAAAGGACTCAACACTCCCCCTTGTCGTACTTCTTTATACATTATAAACTCCTTTGATACCCACTTATTTGTTCTTATAACATTTCTGGTGATTTCTTGATGGCTCTTAATAAAGATAAGTTGGGATTTCTTTTCTCCAAGACCTCCCATATTTTCTCCCTTGAGGCACTATCGAAGGCCTGTTGCAGATCCACAAAGCATAAGAATAAATTATTGGTATGTGTAGGTGTTTTTTCGGATAATTGTCTCAAACTGAATATTAAATCTGTAGTGCCTCTCCCTGGTCTAAACCCATTCTGGTTTGTCATTCAGTGTCGTCTCAGTTATTGTTCTTAGTCTTTTCTGCAGAATTACTTCATATACTTTACTTACTACCGCAAGTATGGAAATTCCTCTGTAGTTATTGCAGTTTCTGGGATCCTCTTTTTTATATAGTGGCAATATGGCTGCTATCGTCCAGTCTCTAGGAATTTTTCCTGTAACCAGGCTATATTTAATATTCTATGTAGGAGTTCTTTCCCCATTCTTTCAATATATTTAATCATTTCAGCTTTAATATTATCCCGCTCAGCTGCTTTCCCGTTCTTTAATTTGCCCACTGCTTCTTCAACTTCCTTTACTGTTACATATTCTTGTGTATCGGTATTACCAGTGTTCAAGAGGTTATGGTCATGTGCTTCTTCATCCCCGGAGAGTTGGAGTTTTTGCTCTGTTCTATTATTGAAATATTCTTTCCAAATTTGTTTGTTCTTCTGTATTTCTTCTTTTATTTCTTTGTTCGACCATGCAGTGCATTTTTTCTTTCTACCATGAGTTACACCACATACTTCTCTAGCCACTTTACATATGTTTGATTTAATTCCACAGTTCCTTAAGATCTTCTACGTTTTCCCACTTTGTCTTACTAAGCTTATCTTCCAATTTTTTACTGTACCTACTTTTAATATTTTCATCTTGTAACTTCTTTTATGCTTGGTTGAGTAAACGTTTGATTTTCTGGATTGTCTCTTTGATTAATTAACCTCGCTTTACTCGTATGTCCATAATTTCTTCTCTATGATTGTTTTGTCCTAGTACTAAATCTATAGTCGACTTTTCGTGCCTGCTTTCCCTTACTCTCGTATACTTATGTATATCTTTATGCTTATAACGTGTATTACCTACTATCATATCGTTATCTATACAAAATTCTATTACTATTATTATTTAGGTGGTCCTCTCCAAACATTCCCATTGTATGTCCTACTTCATTACATCTACCAACCCTTCCATTAAAGTCTCCAATTACCATAATTTTTGTTGTATATTATCAATTTCCCCCTGAATTTCTTCCCAGAATACATCCTTTTCTTCTTTTGCCTCATTTTCTGAAGGTCCATATCCCACAATAATTGTTATTTTTCCATTTATCTACTCTAATAATCCTTTCCAAGATATATTTCCAGTTACTTAGATATTCGGCAAGCTCTTTATGAACTAATACACCCACTCCAGCTTTAGCTCTCTTAATACGTTTGTTCCAGAATAAATAATTGTGTTCATTTCCCATCCCGATGCATCCTTTCCCCTAGTTTTTCGTCTCAGTAATATCTTATTAGTTTTAAATTACACACTTCAAATTCCGACATAAGTTCATCTTCTTTTCCATTAATATTTTGCACATTCCATAAACCTATTCCAAATTTTATCTGATCTTTCATATTCCATACATTTATCCGTTTTCAATCCTGATCGTCATTTTTGCTAGCCGTCTTGCTTACACTTTTCAGTTTTTTTATTGCTCTAATTTTTCTCTCTCTTACACCACTTCTATTCCATCCCTTCAGTAGATAGTTTATTGAAACCCACTTTAACATTTTTACCACTCTCTTTTTTCTTCTCTGTCAGATCGTTATTAATATAAAATTTGACCTACCTGATACTTTTTTAGTTTTGCTTTGTTTGCCATGATTATTTCCTTATCTTTTTGGCTATCCAATTCTAACAAGCAAGTTTTTATACCAAGTTTCTGCACTGCTTTTATGTTTGTATCAACATTCAACTTCTGTCCCAAAAAATTGGTCATTGCTTGTTTTAAAATTTTTGCGTCGGTTGCATCTACTGGTAATAATTATATTATTCGCTTTTGATTTCTTTTTCGTTGCTCTACCTTTTTTACTGCATTTTGTAACTCCTTCTTAATTTCATCGTGCTTTTTCTTTATTTTTACATTTTCCAGCTGTAACCTATAATTTTCAAGTTTCAACTGTACAGTCTCAGTTTTAAATTCATGCTGCTCTTTCCTGATTTCTTTAGTTGCATCTTCACGTCTATTATTTCTGCCTTCATCTCCGCTTTCATTTCAACTAGTAATTTCATCATTTTTTTAGCTTATCATCATTGTTCACTTTCATCTCAGCAGGGGATGCTGATTTTTCCTCTTTTTGGAGTTCTACTGATTTTCTTGCTCACACCTAACATCTCATCATATTCTCTCTTTTTATAACTCGAACACGAGCTTTCTTCAGAGTCGGACATATTTGTCTAACTTTAAACATCTACTATCTTACACCAATTAAATACGTGCACACTATTTGAACGACCTCGGTAACACAGCTCGGATTTTAAAATCACTTGTACACGCAGAGTTCATTGTCTCGGCCGCGACTTCCAGTCCCCATGCATTTAGGTACTTGTTTTATTAATTTCAGTTTATACGTTTTACATGCTATATTTTAGGCCAAAAGTATTTGATAACCAAACCTACACTTCACTACTTTCACTACTTAAGATGTCTTTAAATAAATTAGCATTAAACCCGGTAAATTTACCACAAATAACACTGATCATGATGGAGCCGTATACACGGGTATCTCGTCGCCGTTCGTATCCCCATTACCACACATAAAAGAATAAATAACTAGAATTTATTACATTGCCAATGCAGCAAAAGTCAAATTTTGTGAAAAGATAATTGTAATTAACTCAATCCTACTTGTAGGTACTTAATAATCTGGAGAATTTAAAAAAAGAAATTGACCAGGAAAACCGCAATATTGCCATGTGCAACTTGGTTATTGACACGTGCACCGACGCATTATGTACTCTAGAAGCAAGGGTCAATACAGCTGTTCTTCGCCTGTGCTTAAATGTGTTTTCACAGTACAAAAAACCTTTGAAGAATTTATACGATTCTAGCAAACGTTCATCCGATACAGATGTAGATGAAATAGTATTGCCTCTAGTGGCAGATTTTGATCTTCACGTGGACCGTATCTTTCAAATTGGCTTATTTTCTGTAGCAAGTTCTGCCGTAGGAAAACGTAAGTTTTAACTCATCTTTTAAATGATTTTTTACAATTCTTTTATAGGTGTGGCGGATATAAAAAACGTAATAGCCAATTTGGAGTTTCTAGAGGGTGAACTGGTCCCTGCCATTTTGGCAATGATCAAGGACCATTTTCCTTATCGAAAACAATTTGCAGATGCTTTGAACAAGTCGTGGTGTGCTCAGGTCAAATCGCTTCGAACAGCAGTGCACGGTATCATAGAGCCTTCCGCCTACTGTAAGGTGCTTGCATTTATCTCTATCTCGATTAAAGTACGAAGTTTACATTTTTCCAGTTGGTTTATGAAGAGCTGAAGCAGGATAGCGAGACAATATGGCAGCACATAGCTACAGGTAAGAATGTGCAAAAGGACATGATCGATCCCTTTTTAAATTACACTGAAGAGCTAGGACACATGATCACTGCCTGTATGGACTCATTTGATTCAAGTATGAAGCTTGACGTTAAAAAGCAAGTACAGGTTGTTTATAATGGTCAGTAGTTTGTCATATTTATTGTTTAGCATACTTAAACATTTGTTTCCAGTGATGAAGGAATTGAAGGCTAGCAGGGACTTCCTGCTGTGTGAGTATTCTGAAGAAAGGAACGAGGAAGCAAATCGGAAGATATTTAAGAGATGTCAAATTTTGGTGACCACTATCAAACGATTATGGTTTAGTACTATAGAAGATGAACATAAGAAAAATGAAATAGAAAGTGACACAGGTGACATTTTGTCATTTATCTTGCCAATATAAAAAAAATTAATATTGATAAAAAACAATTTTTTTTTAAAACCAAAATTAAGTTGTTACCGTGTTACATATATATTATTTGTGATCTATTGATTTATAGCTAAACAAGAAAAAACTATTGTTAGTCTGCACTCTTTTGCTGGAAAATCTGAGCAGAGTGATCCTGTTCTGGAAAGCATAATAACTAAAAGCAAGCGGTTGGTGAAAGATAGGAGCATGTGTACATTCAATCAAACCTTCATTCTTCATCGTATACTGAAAGAAAATACGATTCAAAGTTCAAATGGTACTTTCGATATTTTGCATAAGCGCAAAAATAATTGAATTGATTTTCTGCTTTTTCAGATAAAAAACTAAACTTGACGACCACTGTAAATTCGAGGAACTATAGTTATAGGCAACATGGAAAAGTGATCGAAGACGATTATAAAAATGCTTGCAAGTAGCTTTTGAATACAAACCTGCTTGTAGTTTATTTGCAATATAAATATCTGTACTATATCAGTTTATGATTGTTACCTATATTCTATTATAATTTCAGCTATAATTGAAACATTGCTTCCCCATATGACAAAAGTTTTTAACAATTGAACAGTTTACTGGAAATTGAAACAAAATACCAGCCGCTGAAAATACTGAAAAAATACGAGTTACTGTTGGAAATGAAGAACAGCAGAAGAAGTAGGAACTAGATAATTTATTGTGCCCTATTATTTTATTATATTCACTTTTAACAATTTAAAAATAATAAAATCGATTAAGAAGCTACCAAATTTTGTAGTTTTTATTCTCTTTCTAATTTTTTCATATTTGCAAATACAGTCAGACCTCGTCTTTGGTATTTAGCTTTTAATCATATTACTTGAGTTTATTTCATTAGTAATTCTTAATACAAATAAATAGCTGTACATAAATTTAGTGTAGTTTATAAAAATTCTATCTAGCTGTAAGTTTACCCACTATTGGTGGAATGTCGAGTTATGGGGCTTGCTGTCCCCTCTCCTGCCACCCCTAAGTCTTGGGTCGGTGGCCCACATAAAGACTGTAAAGACATTGAACAGAATTGCCTGGAGACTGAAATCAGGTTTCTGTTATTTGCACTGGTTCTTTGTCCCTAATATTTAAGCACAGGAATGAGACTGCATTCCTGTTTTAATACAACTTAAGTCAATGTCACTTAAAGGGAAGATAATTAGATAACTACCCGAAGTGCAGCCTCACACTTCAATATTTAGACTTGGAAAGGTATTGGTGTAAATTAATCAAACAGTCAATGTCGATTGGTTTTATTACAAAAATAAATGGGCTTTTATACAAATACAACTGCTTACTTACTAACATTTCAAAGTGCAAAGTATAGTTCACTGCAACGATTCTAATATTTCAAATTAATCAGTCAGCAGTAAGCGATTATGGTTCCGCATTGTCTGCAAGTCTGTGCGCTGAACTCGAAGTTCTAGGTCATGTTGTAACATAATATGCTTACTGGCGATAGCGATCTTTAAATCGACTGATTATGAAAGCAAAAATGGCTTTTAACTTATGAACTGGATTTCTTAAATTTTGAATTGAAATTTATATCTGTTTAATCTAAATTAAACAGGGTGGAAACAAAGGGTCTCGAACTATCACAATAAAAAACAACAGCACGAGAACGTTGGACCCTAACAAAAAGTTCTGTCTTGTGTGAAATACATTTGAAAACGTTAGAAATGAGAGTGGGGAAATGCAGAACTGGTGATGCATTACCCTCAATTAGCTGACAAAGCTGTCCCAAGCGTATTTCCAAATTTACCAACATATTGTCGTTGAAAGCGCCTCAAGAAAGGACAAATCCTGAATGTAGAAGAAGATAAATATTGGAAAGACATGCACAAACAGTGAAAGTGTTTTTAAGTGATGACACCAGCAGTTTTTTGAAGTTTATGGAACAATTTGCGTCACACATTTAGATGTTACCAAGCAGATAAGTTTATTATGTTCAAATAAGATTATTTACAGCTGTAGCACCATATTTTTGCATATATGTTGTACTCTCAATCAGCAGTGGTGTATAGAAAGTTACAAACTTTAAAATAATTACAGAAATGTTCTTTTATACATATGTTACATAGGTTAGGTTTTTATTTTTATAAATATACTGTTACATGTTTGTATTACTTGACTATGTAAATAAATGTCACCATTACAGAAGCTATCTTTAGTTAATTACAGAGTAAAATTTGATAAAGAGTAAAACTGTGCTCTTTAAAGCAAAATTATTTCAAATGGGATTATTGTAATTTAGGACCACCAACTACCAGAGATGCAATGTTGCCAAGTCTAACAGCATGGCTTGTAAGTGTAGGAGGCAGTGCCTTTTCCCTATGTATGACATTTCTGTTTATACACCGTAATTACCTTGTTTTTTGGTCTTTAATTCAATAAATTATTAAATATTTTCCACACTCACAAAGAATTATTTTACTTAAATCACTGTAACATTTGTTGAGTTTAAATTTGTTGATCAGATATTAATTAAGAAAATTGATACAACACCGAAACACATTTATACAACTTTTGCATGCCCCCTATAAAAAGGAAATACTTATTTTCTGCATGCGACGCTGTTATAAATTTGTTGCCGCCCGCCTGAATGCGTGACCACATCTCTATTAGGTAATTATATGAAACAGAAAACAGGCGTAGAATTCAATCATTGCTAACCCTAAAACATATAAATGAAGTAGTTTTACGAAAATGTCAACTGCCCTGATGAAGATCAAGAAAAAAATTCAGAGCAAGTTTTGTAAACAAAATATTTAATGAAATTGTTAATAATCAACTAATAGTTGAAGATAATTACAATCTTATAAAAATTTTAAGTTGAGGAAAATTGCTTTATCCGCAAGATTTTATTGTGCATATAGTTGTTGCTTATGTTATATTTTACAAAATTATTTTTAATTTGAGCAAATGTCTTAAACGTCCATAATAAATGTGCAGTTTTAACTCCAAATAGTAAATAGTACAAGAGGCGACAGTTCCAGAAGGAAGCTCATTTTCGAGAAAAAAAGATTACAGCCATGTTAAAGGTCCATCTTCAGTTCTCGGTTACTCTCGACTCACACTGATTCAATTGGCTGAGAGTCTGCCGCTATTCTCCACATTTCACGTTCCAAGCAAAGAGCATAGTGCCCCGGTAAGTTTTTTAAACTTTGCGCATTATTCCGCAGTACCAATTTAAAGAGTTAATTGATCACCATAAAAGTGTACTTGAGACCCGTTTCTAGCAACAGTGAAGACGTCGCGAATTCTTTGATTAAGATGTTAAAGGGAGCGCCAACAAGTTATACTCAGGTACACTGATATAGGTCAAGAAACTTGTAGCTTCACTTTATATCTAATGAAACAATGATCGAACTCAATGATTGAAATTAAAATGAAAGAGAGCAATACCCTTAACTAGCTTTATTGTTACTCAAACGTTGACCATTATTTAATTCGGCTCTACTATTTGAAAGGGGTACCCCACTTAACTTAAACCACTAATATGTTTAATGTTTACACAGCGTTTTCATATGCAAAATATCATCAGAAATCACTTATCTGTTCATGGTTACACTTGTAGACGTTTACAGCCGTATTCATAGTCGTTCGCCAGCGGCTCGCCGGAGTTTCGTTATGAATAGTATGTTGGTGGCACTGTACGTCTATGTCAAATTCAAGGTTAGCAGGTTACATTTTGTGTCAATTTTTGTCAAAACTGACGGAAAACCTAACCTGATAACCTCGAATTTGACATAGACGTACAGTGCCGCCAACATACTATTCATAACGAAACTCCGGCGAGCCGCTGGCGAACGACTATGAATACGGGTGTTAATGCCTCCAATTACTCCTATTAAATGTCAGCTTGACAGCCCCAAATCGTCAGCTGTCATATGCGGCAAGTAGGCCCGAAAACTGCCTGATGACTCTCAGCAGACTAAACTTTCTGTAGGTTTTCCCGCCCAATACTAGTTGCTATAATTCGAATTTCAAGATAAAATGAGGCAGACGCCAAAATAACTATACGTACTCTGTTAACAGGCAATAACTATGCAAACGTTAATCCGTGGTTTCCTAAATCGCTTCTAAGCTCGAATTTATATTCGTCGGAAAAGTGATACTCGCTTCTAAAATCTCCTACCAGGACGGTTGGACAGTAATATTCTCTACTATAACCAAACCATTTGAAATGGCGAGATTATCACCAAATAACCCACGAAACTTCTTGTACGTTCAAATGCTGTCACACTTTTTTTCAAAACAAAAACCTGATCTGATATTAATTTTTATGAGCTTTTATCGCATTAATCCCACTTGATCTTTTATTCTCTAATTATATAACGCAAACTACTAGTATTGTGCCAAAATGCTTTTAGCACGTAACAAAGGATCCATTCGAAGTGTTGTCTCTTATACTATTTACTCTTTGTCAGTATATTTTCACATTCAATTTGAATATTCAACTTTTATCTCGAGTTCTTACCTACTTGTAGCACATCTTTTATAAAAAAAAAAAAAATAAACTATCCAACTTTTCTTTACGAATTATAGCCCTTTTTATGTTTATCTCAATAATTTTAGCACTACTATTAAAAATTTTCACCAAGGAGATGCCTCTTATTAGAATCGATCTGCAATGAAGTGAACAAATAAACAGTTTATATTTAAAAATGCACATTCACAAATTATAATACATAATACTATGATCAATACACTTTGTACAAGAACTTATGCTTTTAAAATTGTTTAGTACCGGAGCTAACAATGTTCTTTTTCCTATTGTAACATGCATTGTGGGGCTTCGGCTGGTATGTGACTTCGCTATATTTAAGAACCTTAACCTCCCTACTGCTGGAGCAAAGTTGTGAAATTTAAACGTTATGCTAGGTTTGCTGCTAATTGGAGTTTCTTCGATGGGCTGATTCTGAAGCTCATATTCGAACACCTCCTTTTTAATGTCATCCTCATCTTCTGGAAATGCCTCCTCGATGTGAATTTTCTTGTGTTCCTTAGTATCGTGCGGCGTGATCTTTCGCCTGCTTTTGAAGAGCTGCACTTTAATATTCAGCCAGTTTGTCTCTGGCTTCGGCAGGTCTAGAAATAAAGGCTTGTAAATATTTGGAAGTATGTTTTTATGATCAAAATTTTTGATTATAGACTTATACAGTATGAAACTTAAAATATGAAACTAATTTTAATATTTCCATTATAAGATTTTTTGACAAAGAAATGCGATTTTAAAATAAGCGATTTGTTTACAGCTGATTTTTTTCTTCTGTGGGGAATATTTGCAGCCATCAAGCATTTGATCAGTAATTAAATATATTTTGATTTCATGGAACTTTCTTCAGTAATAATTTAAAAAAACAATAGTACATTTACATTTGTCTGGAAATAAAGACACAAAGTTAATTAAATAGGCAGGCGAACAATTAAATTCTCAATCTTTGATTAATTTGTCCTCAGCTCACTGATGTTATTATCGAAAAGGAACTAACCTTTCAAAGTTAATGCAGGATATCTCCAGATAGGCACAATACCATTGCTAAAAACTTCAAAATATGCATCGCACACTGCCCCAAGATTCTTTCCGCCTGCACACAAAATATTATAGCTCATCTAAAACACAACAATGGAATCACAGATTCACCAGGTAGTTTTGATCACCTACCAAAATCTCGTACGTAAGATCAGGTTCACTGTGATCCTCTATCATTGAAAGGAGGTATTTCAAATGAGGAAGCAGAATGGCATAAATGGCGTCTAACCCTAGTTGATTGACAGCACAAACCACAGGCAGGGCAAAATCATCTCGTATTTCAGGAAACTTTGACACAAGCTTCTTTAAAACCATCTTTCGGGGTGGAACTCGCCTGCATAAAATGGCTAGCACCCGGCACATCGGCTTCAGAACCTCAGACATGGTTATGCTGCGAAGCAAGCGTTGCAGAAGCAATCTCACTAGAAGCGTTATCTGAAACAGCAGTCTATTTCAAATACGTTGAAGCAATTCTTGTCTGTTCAAACTATGTTTGATCATGGGTTTTAAGTAAAAAGTGTGAAAGTAACTGTAATCAAGTAAACACAAAAGTTCAAGCAATTAGTCCACAAAAACTGCATAACTTGCGCCAGATAAGATATGTGTCAAGTTTCTGTGTCGTGATAACAATTAAATGTAAGCGACACATGCAATCGAGTGACAGTTCCGTATTTACAAACAGACGCTGCAGTTTTACAAGTGTAGTGTATCGTATGTCAAAAGCACAACCAGTGGAAGTTTGCGAGGCTACTAGGTCAAGACAACAACTCAAGCGTTTAGAATTACGTTAGTTAAAACATATATGATTGTAATTTTAATAATAGGCCGTAAAAGCGGCATACATTTACTGTATATATAGCTCTGTGATATGTTTTAGAATGCAATATACTTTTAACCATGATTGTGTATTCATTGATGGGGACGAACACAGGCTTCAAATGTTCGTAAAGAGTTGGCATGGCCTGGCCTTCTCTCCCTATCTCTTATAACAACGAAATAAACTCCATCTCCTGTCAAACAACTAAACTGGTTTTACAACAAACATAAAAGGTGCTAAGTTCCAATTAATTTTGGCCACATCTTTTACATTGTCGCATCTAAAGTTTTCGGATCATTTTCCTGGTGTGACATATATAAATTTCTGTGAGTCACCTAGTAGCAATATATTTAAATCAAGATCAAGAAGATGAAAATTTCGAACAATTTAAGTAATTTCTAAATTGAAGACATTTATGCATGATGATGTGAAAACTATAACATAAGAGTTTTGTTTATAAAACTTATATTATGCTTTATACACAGTAAGACTGCAGCAACAAAAGCACAACATTACTTAGAGCCTTGGGTTATGTAATGGGCCAATTCGTGTTACCTATATATACATTTCATGTTTTTACCATATTCTGTCAGTAATAAAACTGAACCGTATTTCTAATTATGTATTAAGCTGATACGCATTATAAGTGTATCAGATGTGCGGAAGTGGAATGTCAAATACAGCAGATCAAAGATGTGCAGTTAAAAATAGAACGAAGCCAGCGTGTCTAAATCAGGACAGGCACATGTCACCACCAAAACCTAAGTGACACCAAGCGCTAATAAAAAGCACCAAAGTGCTCTGTGCAGTATAGTGTTGGCCTGCATTATTCACCGCTGACAACGAGTGGTTCCTGAGTGGGAACCCAGCCTACAAAGGCATCGAACTACCTGGGTAGCATCACCGAGGTGCTGCTGCTTCTTCCATAGAAGAAAGCTACAGAAGCGCCGTTCTTGTCCAACCACGAGAACACTTGGAAGCAACTGAAAGCAAGGTTAGTTTCTATTTGGAATCGCAATACGAAGGGAAATATTATTGCGACATTTTGGGCAATCGTTTCAATAAATGGCTATGTGCCTAAGAAAAAGAGAGCTTACCCACATTCAGTACAAAGTTATTGCGTCATCTGCTGACACAGTGGGTCAGCTTAGTTTGAACATGCCAAGGCAGCATTCGTGTTATAGCTTTTTCAGCAACAAGCTCGGTTGAAGAATAGACAGCTTCACCTAGAGTGTGTTTGTGGGCGGAATTTAAATACATTTCGCACAATCCGTGTTTGACTTTGTGTCGACAGTTGAACCTTAACGCACTATCTAAGGTGCTTCCAGTCTTTTTACATGAACATTGTGTATTCTTACATGTATTTTTTTTGTATGTTACAACAGCGCGAGTAGAAACAGCTTTTGCCCGTAGATATTTACAGTAAAGAGCTTGAATTGTTGACAGTTTTACTTGTGTATGTTTTGGTACCGTTTATTCTTGATGTTTTATGTAAATCTATCTTCCTGTATTTGTTTCTCTTACAGAGTATATATCTTTTTATGTAAACTGTTGAGTTTTTGTTGCTGGCAGTATTTGCATGCATACTTTAAGCATTCAAGGTGATAAAGAGCACACCTAGAACAATATTAGGTCTCCCTTAACCGCAATGAAGAGTTAAAGTGAGTTTTACGTCTCTACGACTGTTTAAGCTAGCAAACCGAGCGCAATATAAATTAATAGTACAATAGAGCATAGGACTAAGTGAACGTACTGTTACAATTATTAGCAGTATAATAATGACTATAATCAAAGAAGAAAACATAGTATGGTGATAACGAAATGTAACAATATACACTTTATGAAAATTGAATTGACAGTGTAATATTGAAAGCAAAGAGCAGTTTAATAATAGTATATTATGTAACAAGTTTTATAATCGTCACTTTAGTCACGAGTTTTTAATAAACGAGTGTCTAGACGAGTTTATATGTGTTAGATACTATACTTTTTCTATGACCACAGCTGTAGACAATATAACATCATATTTCATTAAAATTTTGAATATTATGTTTGGTTAAATTATGCTTGACAAACGTCAAAGTTGACTGTTGAAAACTAACTTGATTTTAGTTTTGGCTGTGGCTAATAAAGCAAATACTGTTTGAACCTAACTTCACCCCATGACTAAAACGTCGTTACCAACTTCAGCCCGTGACTAAAAAAGCTCTTTAGTCACAGGTTATGAAGGCATGATTAAAAGGTCGCTTAGCGAGGTGTATGTTAGTATGTTAAATGCCATTTTAGTTACAGGAGTAGAAAAAAGTCTAAATGAAATACAAGTAGGTATACAGAAATCAGATAAAGTAGGCTACTGGAGGATAAAGTTACAGGGATTATATCAGAGACTAGCTAACCCGGCAAACGTTGTTCTGCCCAAAAATAATCAATAACAACACCCATATCGTTTATTAGGCTTATTTACCCCATTTCACTCGCTACGGAGGTTTATTTTCGGAAAATCACGAAATACATGTTTGCTTATTTGTTTTTAGGAGTACTCCTACGAAGTTTCAAGTTGAAATGTCTATTTAATATTATTTTTCCATACTAAATTGGAACCCCCATTTCACCCCTTTAGGGGTTGATTTTCGAAATATCCTTCCTTATTCCTTGTATACATCATAAAGGGAACCTCTGTGCCCCTTGGGCTGGGCGTTGATGAGTCAGTGAGTGAGTCAGGACTTCTCTTTATATATACTTATAAGAAAATGGCTGCAGTAGCATATATTACAGAGTACGATATAAAAATGTGATGAATTAGATCAGGGCTGTCCAACACGTGGCCCGCGGTCCGCTAATCGATAGCTACTATACTTTCAGAAAACATAAATCTGGAATATACATTATAAATTTTACATTAATTGATGTAAATTTTTTCTTTTGTCGGTATCTCAAAAACGCAAAGGAATTAACCTAAAGTGAATATGAATTTTTTTGTTTAGAATCGCCTCTAGAACACATGGTGTAAGTTTGTCGGTTACCTCAGGAAACACCCTGTATATCTCTTTTATGTTTCGATGCTTTTTGTAATGTAACCTAAGCTTCTTGAATAAATAAAAATTAGTTTTATATTTATTACAAATCACTCACAAAGTCGCACACAACACAATTTATCATGCGGCCCTCATAATCTTCAAATTTGATACAGTAGCCCTTGGGCCCCTTGAAGTTGGACAGCCCTGAACAAAAGAGCAGCATATAGAAAATACAAGTCAAAATCAACAGATGAAGAATATGAAAACTATAAGAGAGTATAGAACAAGATCAATTCCAAAATAAGGGAGATAAAAGAAGCTTACTGACAAAAATACATAAGAGACCTGCAAGAAGACTTTGTTGGTTCTCAAATATAAATATAGAGGATAACACGTACATAAAAAAAGTGAAAGATTATATAGAAATAAATAAGATAAAAGAGGAGATATCTATGCGTTGAATCCTTCAACAATCTTTATGCAAAATACACACCAGATGAAGGCCAGAATGATGAAAGAAGGAGGGTGATAGGTACCTACTAAACGTGGAATAGATTACGCGGTGAATATATTACAAATTAAATGCTAACACAAGAAATAGTGAAAACGATTAAGCTTATATTCAAAAAACAAATTCCACACAATTACAGAAGCATCAATTTACTACAAAACGAGGGCGGGATGCTAATTGGTTAGCCTCCTGATAAAAACGGGGTTAGGTTCCATAAACTAGATGTATTTATACTATGCAACCTCAAATAATTCAAAAATACATAAACGTGCATATACAAACTAAAATTTCATACGTAACATAAGTCTGCCACTTGAATCTAGAACTCGAATGTCCATTTGTTTATTCAAGTTATAATTTTACAATTTATTTCAGATCCAATTTGGTAATAAGAGATTCAAAGGAATAGACTCGATGAGTGTGTTTACAAGTTAGTGATAAATAATGTTATGTAGGTGTTTATGACATAAACTGCATACGTCTGCTTTATTTACTTAGTGTGTGAAAGTTGAAACAGTTAACGTTGGCAATTCCATCTGCAAACGCGCAAATGGCAAAGAAAAGGGAGCACATAAGTGCCCCGCCTAAAATCAAATCCGTGAACGGCAAGGTCTCCCTGTATAACTGTATATTCAAAAATGATAACTTCCATTTTTGAATTGGCAACACTGAAAATAGTCCATCAGTTAAAAAGTTTGTTGGTAGCAGCTGTTTAAAGAAAACGTATGTTGTACAGTAGAACTCGCTTTTAACGATCACGGTTACAGCGAATTCACGTTTATAACGAATAATTTTGAAGGTATATTTGAATTACATTTGATTTAATGCATGTATTTCATGTTTATTACGAATTCGTTTCACGGGAATAACGAACCAAAATTTAAGAATACATTCTCAGAACTGATCCTTTTCATCTCCTAATAAAATGTAACTGAAAGGTATTAGGTATTTTGTTGTGGCAACATTGAAAATAGTGGTCAGTTAAATTTCGCAGTAGGCCACTTTCTCTAGCTCTCTCTAGCACTCTGTACAATAGCGCGAGATAATGGGCATTGTAAGCAACTCCGTTTTTCTTAGAATCCAGGAGCTACCTGCAGGATCCAGTTCTTCGAAAAGCGATAATGGGTTTCGCCCGATGTTATGGCTCAGTTCTGTTATCGCATTCTGCAAAACGAAAGTGTTGCGTCATAGCCACGTCTTAGCTATTGTATTTAACAAAACCCATTACAGGATTAAAAATACAATAGCTATAAGACGTTGGCCTATAACGCAACAAAAAGAGTTGCAAAAATCTTCAAGTGGATGTATCTTGGTCGTTCCTTTACTGACATTCCGTATGTAGCTACGCATTTTCTAATTGTGGAAAAATGTCGGGAGTCAAACGAAAAATTTTATCGGTTTCCGAAAAAGTAGAAATTATACGGAAGTTGGAAATTTGCTCAAATTATGGCCTTCTTGGGTATAACGAATAACGGTTATTACGAACAAATATAGCGGTCCCGTGGAATTCGTTATAACCGAGTTCTACTGTATTTGTTTAACAATCATTTTAAATAGAAAATTGAAAATCAAGTATCTAGTAGGTATTGTTTTTTGACATTTATATTTATGAATTTTGATGCCATAAGTAATCGGTGCACAATAAGTACAAAAAAATGGATGATAATATACCAGAACATATTAAACAAGCAGCTGAAAATACTATTCAAAACTTACTACCTGAAAAGTCGTATAACTGGTGAGACTGACATCATTATGACAGCAGATTCAGAATTCAGTGCTACCAACCGATTTTCAAATTTAAAAATTTAAATTACACTAGCTGTCATTTTCATACCTAGACATGCAAAGAGGGTGTTTCTAGCCGATTTAGACGAATGCAAAATCAGTGTTTCTGGACGGAGGCCTAAAAATTGCTATTTTTAGCTCTAGTTTTGTTATCTGTAATATGTTTTTAAATTTTTGATTATTATCTGAAACGGAATTAAAAAATGTAAATAAAATAATGTTTTCTTTTATGTTTATGAAGATGTGGAGACATAATGAACTTTTTAGTATTGCATAATTTGTTACGTTGCGGCATTTTCGTAAGCATAAAAGAAAACATTTTTATTTGAAATCGGCATTAAGGTACCTCGAAATCGTCATTAAATTACAAGAAATCGGCAGTAAAGTAATTAATTGTTTTACGCCTTTTTTGTAGGTGGCAAGGCGACAGATAAACGTCAACCGACATTAACATAATCTACAAATGTTGGTTAAAATGTTGTAATTTCACAATGTCTCGATTTCAAATAAAACATAATGTACTCTTCGGCACTGAAGTTCCTTTTTATCCCTCATGTGGTTTATTTGCCTTGGCCCTACGGGACTAGGCAACTAAATTCACATTCGTGATAAAAAGCTAAACTTCAGTGCCTTGGTATACAAACTACTATTATGTTACCAACGTCATTAATTGATTTGTCATTGTTGTTTGCAAGATCACAATCACTACCTATTGCTTTTGTGATCATGGCTGCTTGATAATTGCACATTTTATTGACAACGCAAACCTTTGATAGGAATTTTAAAGTAAATGGGTGCTTTTACGCTTATGAACTAAGAGTACCTGTTACACTTTTTAATTCTGCTTCAAATAACCTAAATTTTCAAAAAATACTACACATAACAAAGCTAGTGCTAAAGATCAGTTTATTAAAACCTAAGGTCCCATTCTTTTTCAGACACCCTGTAGTATAGAAATAAAGTTAAATTACTTATTTTTGCAATTACACACACTTAAATGAAAGCAGCCTATTTATTTTTTATATTAAATTTGATTGTGTACAACATAGAAAAAATAAATAGTACTGCCATTTACAAACATACCTGTTTATCCGATACTATTTCCAACGCAGTAGAATTGGATTCTAGAGCCTCTATAAGATCAACAGCACGTAATGTGAGACTATCGTACGTTATGTCCTTACTTAATAAAAAGTACCCAAAATGATAAAACCACTCCACTATAGGCCCGATTGCTCTATTCTCACTGATATCCCCTAGAGCTGTTAGGCGTAGTTTTTCGTCTTTGTCTACAACTGCTTGGCACTGCAGTGCAAAGTACATCCTGAGGCTTTTACTGACTTCTTTGGTCTCTGGCACCCACTTTCGTGTATGTATCGGTTCCTCAGGTTGTGCAAAGGACCTAGTTTCCTCGGCCAATTCGATTAAATTTATTTTTGAATCCTAAACAATACTGGCTAATTAAAATGATTGTATATTATTGGTAATTAAAATATACCTACATCCAAATAGTGTAAATTTTGATCACCAAATGGGATCCAAATGGGAGTAGATGGAGCGCCATACACTTTATCGATTTGTAAACAATTAAAACTATCATCGATATCTGTAGCAGTTATATAATTTCTGTTACAAAGTCTAGCTTTTGCAAGAGCATCCTAAAAATTCAAATTACATTATGGGTAAAATAAATACTAAGGTAATAAACTACCTTTGAATCAAACACCATTCTACTTCTAAATCATAAAATACTAATTTAATGCTTACGTAGATGACATGGCGCAATTTATAATTCAGATCTTCAGTAAATGCCATACACACTTCCTCCGTTAAATGCTCATAGATGGATTGTTCTGCCATTGTGGTAAGTTGGTCTGGCCCATACCCAGCATACTTTCGAGTGCTTCCATCCTGTTGGTTACGGAAATAGTATATGTGTAGTTAATTAACAACTAATGACAATACCTTGTTAGGCGATCCTTTATCCGAATTATGTTGATTACTGGATTCTGAAGTTGACTGAGATTTGCGTTTTTCTCGATCTTTGGAGCTTTTCTTCGACTTTGAACCACTGGATGATGTAGACAATTTAACAGATGATAAAGTGGATTTCATAGTAACACTCTATCTTAGCATTCACCACACTTAAATAACGGATTGTTATTGTATCAACATTATTGTTATAAACAATTACAAAGAATAACCTTAAAATTACCAAACATTTCAAAATGGTCTTGCTGCTATTAGTCATACAATGACAATTAGTATACATTGCAATGTATATATTATTGCAGTTGCGTAGTATAGAAAATGCACAAACTTCTGAATATAAAAATGTTCGACATTCAACAAAAATGAAAACAACAATAACGACATTAAACGTATCCCGAAGCATATGCATTTATGCTGAGTCATTTCAGTTACAATGTCGAACTGTTTTGTGATGTAACTCATTCTGAAATATTCTGCGTCTTGTACTAAATGCAAGTTAGATGTTTATCTATAAAACTGCACTTCTAGGTCGACGTCCAAAATTTCAACACTATTTTTACTTTTTTTTACTATAAAGGAAATATTGAATTCAACCCAAAAATTCGAAATTGAGTTTTCAACAGATCTTCAACCGTTTTAGAGTCCCCTGAACCCAAAAAACATGTTTTTGTTCATTGGTCTGTCTGTCAGTCTGTCTGCGTGTGTGTCTGTCTGTCTGTGTGTTTGTGAACAGAGTATCTCAAAAACGAAAAGATGTACCTATGGCGTTGAAATTTTATATATAAGTTTTGTGTACTATGTAGATGAGACAGCAAGCTTTTGAAGAAAATCGCATAACCGGAAGTAGGTGTTTACTCTTGTGATTTTTCAGTTTTTTTCGATTTTTTGAAAGACAGCTCTAACGATTTTTTTAACACATTTTTAATGTGTATTGATGTGATATAGTTGATTTTCCAGTTGAATACTTCTAAAATGGGTTTCTGTTGTTTTGTTTTCTATTTTTTTATTAACTCCTAGTTATTGTTTAGTTTCAATAATTTAGAAAAGGCAGCTAGGAACTTTTTTTACAAAATTTCTAAATATCAGATTTCGTAAGGTTATTCGTATGTCTAATATTTTAATATAAGAAAACTATTGATTTTTAATATACAGTGAGCGTCATAAAGCATTGGTCAGTTTTAATTTGTAATAACAATCTATTTGCTAAAATTACACAGTAAATGAAAAGTATTTCTTAAATACTAAGTCCAGTACAACCTCGTTAAGTCGGACCAGCCGGGACCGCGGCTGATCCGGCATATCGAAAATCCGGGTTAGCCGGAGAGAGAGCAGTAAAAAATGAAAAATGAAAATATACTTTCAATAATTTCCTTTATGATGGAGAAAAACACTTAAAATATTGACACATCACAATACAACTGTTGATTGTACAGGTATGTATGTATGTCTAATTTTTGCGGATAAAACTTGTTAATTTCTGTTTACGTATTTCCTAAACCGGTCCGGGTTACCCGGAGATCCGACTTAAAGGGGGCCGACTTAATGAGGTTGTACTGTATAGGAGATTTATTTATGGAAAATGATGTTGGTCAAATGACACCCTCGTGTTGAATGCACTCTTCTAAATGGTGGACAAAATCTCTCATCACCGTTGCAGTATATCCTGCGGTATAGCTTCAATTTTTTCTCGAATAAATCTTTTTCCGTCAATCGTTTATATATCGACTCATTAATGCATGATTTTGTCTAAAAAATCATGCATTAATAGACCCGTTTTCGCAATGATTTTATATAAGCAACCATACGTACTAAACGTCAAATGTATCTGAAATGTCAAAACTAAAGGTTAAATTATTCCGAGGACTTATTAATATAAATATTTACATTAGAAAACGCTCCGCTCAATATCTTTGTGGCAGTTTGAATTTTATACCTATCGAGTTCTCAATGTATCCTTCGGCAACAGAGGTGGATTTCCAACCGCCAAGTATTTTAATTGCCGCAAAATTGCTCCGACATCGGCAACCATACGTACTAAACGTCAAATGTATCTGAAATGTCAAAAGTAATAAATATTTTTGATGGATTTTAATAAACGTACGATTGACGGAAAAGTCTTGTAACCAACTCTTATGTTAATCGATGATTAATAATCTCGCTCATTAACGCGTTCGCTCGCTCCACTCGCTCACGCGTTAAAATCTCTCGATTATTAATCACCTCTATTAACACACTTGTTGGTTAAATAACCATTAAACTTCTCCAGATTTCTTAGCTTGCGTGTAAATACTCTGCTCTTCAAGTACCCCCAAAGAGAAAAGTCAGGGGCGGTGATGTCCAGCGATATCGAAATCCAAAGAAGGTCATCATAGCGAGAAATCAGTTTATTTGGGAACGATTGTCGTAGGACATTCGTACGAATTCCTGTGGTATAACTGGTAGCACCGTCCTGTTGAAAGCAATACTCATTTATTATCTCCTCTATTTGCAACAGAATAATCTTTAAAGCGTGCCTGTATAACTTTGAGATGCAACCGTTACCGTTTCACCATCTTCAAAAAAAAAAAATAAGGCCTGACAATCTTTGACTGTTAACTGTTAACTGTTACGAATAATTTGCAGTTTCCCCTGCATTAAGGAACATTTGATAGTTGTATTTTATTTTTAAGCATTTCATTACGATTAATATGTGGCTTCAATTTGTAATTTTGCATGCTTTAGTAAAGATTTAACCAGTTGTATTATATTTTTAAGCATTTCAATATAATTAATATATGGTTTGGCAGGCACTACTTCGAATAATTAACAAAATTTCATAATTTGTAGTTATTTTGCCCTAATCCTCCATACATGAACGCCTAGCTGGCTACGCAACTTTAGGTGCATTTATTAATAACAAATTTCTGGCCTGATATATTACTGCAGTATCGTAGACCACTTTTGCCTCATGCGCAGGAGCTATCATTTTAGGTTAGCTGCAGTTTAAGATTTGTGTGTATTTAGTACCTACCTATATTACTAGCTCCAGGAATGGTAGTTCAAGTTGCTGCTGCTGCTGTTACAAAGAGAACTGCGCGAACAATTGCAAGGTATTTTAGAATGGTCTACGATACTGCATTTTTCCCGTGTTGTTATCTCATGGGTACAGTCCAATTTTTAAAGGTTTTTTGTGGTTCCTCTTGCCTAAAATTTTGGAGAGTTTTGATAACCTGGAATTGCTTGAACGTTTGGTTGATTTTCTCACGTTCTTTTCCTTTTGAAAATTTGTGCAAGCTGGTTGTGCCCCACGGGTTAGTGCTTCGAAAAGCTTTTTGGTCTAGGCTTACTCCTTTGGTTATATGGAGGACCTAGAGCACAAATTCCTTTTTTGACGTCCGAAATTAGTGGATTTATTAATATTCTTACGTCTTTCGCTACGGCGGATTTATTTGGGCCAACGATACCGCATGCACGTTCACCTTTGGCTATCCTTCAACATTAGGTGAGTTGATGTTAGCCCTACCTCATTATCGGGGGATTATCTAGGAATTTTGTACGTTTCTATAGCCAACTTCCAACTTCCACCTTTCAACTGGATATCGCAACTTCCAACGGTGTCTAACAACCATGCACACCTGGAATTAACAAATTTTAATTGAATCTCGCAATTTACCCCCTGGATTACGCCAGGGAATTAAAATTCGCTCTGCACTACCCGTCTTAGACGCGCGTGAGGCACCGCCTGCCTGCAGCCCTCTCGCTGCCCCACTGGCAAGACCACCTGCGTTACTCGAACCGCTGCTGGAAACCGGCGTCCTTGGCTCCTCGTATCTTTGACGCCACAGGTGCGAAGAGTGCAAGAAACATACGGAATGATCAGATTGAGTGTGTACGTGCGCTAGCGAATTTTTCGCATAGATATTATTAGGGCATGTTATACAAATCGTCCCACTTTATGTATTTTTAGATTAAATTTAGAGCTAGCTGCATTATTTGTGCTTGCCGTTTACCGAGAGCTACGTTTATCGTTACTTGGGCTCACCTCAAGTATTTCAGTTTAGATCCCGGGTTGCCGGCATCGCGCGGACTAGCTGTTTCACTAGCGAGCTAGCTTAGAGGCCCCCTTCTGTAGTGCCGGAAGCTTCGATTAAATTTACTCACCCTCGATGCGTCACAGTGCCAATTGGGTTCCTACAAAGATATAGTAGTATAGCATTTTGGGGTTTTGGATTAGACTGTAAATTATTGTAGGATGTTCGTACTTACCTATGGCACGTTTTAGCTGTGATTGACGGCCAAACCGCGGCATTTTGGGCCCTTTTTTTGTACGAACCCAGTCTCCTCCATTTAAACGTTAATTTTATGATCGCCATCGCGTATTAAAGTAAACGCTAGGTTGTGCCTAGCAAACCGCCCCGCGGCAGATTAACGCCCAGAATTTAGGTATCCGTAATGTGATTTTACAATTTCTTAGTTAGCTTTGTTAGGAGCATATTCAAGCCGTTTTTTTAAACAGTTATAAAAAGAATGATAAGTTTATAACAGAAACCTCCTCAACTCAGTATGACCATACGATCGTAAGTTGTTTTCGCCCATGGGAAATTTTAATAACGTCTTAATACCAGTTCGAGCTAACACTCGGGGTTAAAGTTAGCCAATCGCTTGCATTGTTCTATAGTGTCGCGCTCTGCCTCACAGGGTGCGTGCAAATTTTTGGTGTTTACTTTGTACAGGAGTATTAATAATTAATTTTATCGAGCTTACCTTGCCTGATTTTGCGGAACGTAGTTACTCTTACGTGTGCAGCTTGCATGACTATAATTGCTTATGGGGCGCCCATGGCCCTCTTTTAACGTATTTAGATTAATTATAAGTTTGCCTGCCTTTATCTATATCTATTATCGCATTTGTGTGTCGATGTAGTTGTCTAGATATTGCTACCGTTTGCACTATAGGGCCGATTGTTAAATAAATGCTGTTATTAGTTATTGGTTCTACTACTTGTTTTGCTGGATTTATCCTATACCTTGGGGGAGCTCCGACCCAAGGATTTGTCGACGTCCAGGACCTGGCGTCCTCTCCTCTAGTTTTTTTAGCTTAGCAGGAACCCCGACCCTTCCCGGCGAGTCAGCCAACTAAGGCCGATATTTACCAGCCGGCAAAATACCAAGTAAAACTTTCGCCACCAGATAAGGCCAACCCCTTAATCCTTCGTCACACAACTTTGGAGAATATCAAACTTTGAAATAAGACTCCCAAGCCTTCTATTTATGAAGACATTCTCATTGATTTCATAAGTAAACTGTATTGGTTTTTATTGCTTATTAAAACTGACCAATGCTTTTTGACGCTCACTGTACATTCTTATTAGTGATGGGCTTATTCGAATGAAAAATAACCGGTTATTCGGTTATTGAAATAACCTGTGTAACTCGGTTTTCGTTCCAAGTATTCGAATCAAAAATAACCTCAACCTGATAAGTACTACGTGCCGTATCTCAGCGATCTGCGAGTGATTGAAATTCTGTAAATAATACGTCAAGACCTTTTCTACGTATGTAATTAGATTGACCCAAGTGAGGCTCGCGGCTGCTTGGATGTTATTAAGACATTTCAGACTCCCAGTCAAGTTAAATTTATGGGGCCGTTCCCATTAAAGATAACGCTCTGCTGAGTATGAGATTTGCCGAAGCTGTGTTGGTATTAATTTATAACGGCCTAAATTTTTGCTTCGAAATGCGGTTGATTATGCCTAATAAGGGATAAACAGAAAGCGAAATAAGATTTTCCAATATTGTAACAGATTTATATTTAATTTTTAATAACGGATGAGCCGTCGTCATATGATATGAACTTGGGACAAGAAGTGGATTTCGATGTTTAAAGTTTTAAGTGTGCGTCCTTAGAACCGCGAAAAGCTGAACGTAGATAAATTATGGATTCTAAAATATACCGGTATGATGTGCAAGCGAAAAGAGAAGGGGGGCTACTAGAGAATTTTAGGAACTAAAAATAGATTCAATAGATACTTTGTATTCGCATATTTATAATTTCTTTATGGTTAGTATTGATATTGCTATTCTCAATGGTTTAAACTCCTTAGAAATCAAATAAAAATCAGTTATACAATTATTATAATTAACGATTAACTGAGTTCCTCTGCTATCTGCAAGTTACGGTGCCGATGCAGATGACGGTGAACCGCCAACCGGCAAACCGCCAACCTGTGAAATCGAAACGAATCGAGAGCCAAAATTGATTCGAATTATTATTCAAATAATCATTTGGTTATTAATATGATTCGAATGCAAATAATTCGGTTATGAAAATTGTCTGGTTATGCCCATCACTAATTCTTATGATTAACGGATGATCATTATTATAAAATTTTTGAATATAAACTGTTTCATAGTACGGCTGAGTGGTGTTGCATATTTGACGGCACTTGTAAAAGTTAAGATTCAGTCTGCTTGGTCAGTACTTGGTTGGATGAACATCTGGAGAGCGGGTGTAGTGTTCTAGTTTAGACAGGCTCCACTACCTCAAGTAATTCCGCTGAATTTAAAAATGCACGTACTCTCAGCGGGTCGGTGCTTCCGGCAGCACCGATGCTTCCGGCACACCGATACTGTGTAAACGGTATAAGGTGACAGGTGACAGGTTACAGTGATGCATTATTATTATTATTTATTAGGAATGCTGTAGTAAAAGAATAGCGTTGCGTATTTAGAGTTGTTCTCCCGTATGCTTAAGCGTTGCACTGTATAAAAACTGCCCAGAAAAATGCCGACGTTCAAGGTTGACAACTGCGGCGACGTTGACATAGGAAGTGTTTCCAATAACCTCAAATTCCGAAGCTAATAAGTTTTGGTTATTAAGAAAGTCGAAATCAATTCGGCCCAGCATTTAATGGCGTTTTCACAACCAAATGCCCAAAGAGGTACTCGACAACTAGCTTTTAACATACGTACTGATATAGCAACATTGAATTTCAGAACTAACAAACAGAAAGATACTAGAAGAGCTGCAATTGAAAAAGCAATTGCTTTTGAAGCAAGGAGTAGCCTCCACTTTGAATTCTTCTTCCTTACCGGTACTTGGGTCCACCAACATAACTAATTCTGATGGGCATGCGAATGCAATGAGCTCAGTTCAGCGGGCGGCTCTGCAGCAGGCAAATGCACAATCTATGGGCTACTTTATATCTCAGGACTCGTCTTTTGGAAATTTAATTTTACCAGTTATTCCCAGGTTCGATACAAAATAAAGTCAACTATTTCTGGCAAGATGTGGCCTTGCATGAAGCTAAGGCACCTTCAGGAACTTCTACAGCAGATTGACAATTTTGACAAACCAAAAATTCTGCTGGAGCAGTATATTACGCCCCCACATTTGGCTTCGCATATATTGCATACAATTCAAGTAGGTTGAGTTTTTAGTTATCGAATAATTTTTCTAGTAATTAAGCCATATCTATAAATAAATCCCCAGGCTCAGTATGGAGACATAGAAGGAAAATTTGTGGCCGATCTAGGCAGTGGTTGTGGTGGCTTGGCTATTGGTGCAGCAGCCCTCAATGCTGGCGTCGTTATTGGCTTTGAAATCGATGCAGATGCCTTAGAAGTATTTGACAAAAATATAAACGAACAAGAATTTACTAACGTTGATGTTGTTCAGTGCGATGTTACAAAGGATTTATGTAGGTAAGGTTTAGTTATAGCAGATTTGCAGTTAACTGAAATGTGGTCAATACCTATTCGACTCGCTTAAACTAGGCACTATTTTGTATTAAATTATCGGAATAATTGTTTCTAGCTATGAAATGAACTTCATTGACCAGACAATTAGCCTGCTTTTAATCGTAGTTATTTGTTAATCATAGTTATTTGTTAATTATGAATAACATTTATAGAACTAAACATTCTATATAGCTGTCTCATTTGCCATTTTCTTCGTACTTGGTGCCATATATGCATAACTCAGTTAGATATAGGCAAGCATGTTGATAGCGTATTGTATTTAACAATGGCACTTATTTGGAATTCCATCAAAAATAATATTGAAAAAGACGTGTTGTAACATTGACAACTCCCATAACATAATTCTATAGTGACATTAGTATTACCGATCCTACAATGGCTAGCAATGGCTAGCCGCCATGTTTTTTAAATGTCTCAATATAGGCTTGCATTGAAAAACTGGGCCAAGAATTTTAAATTTTTTTAAAGTTCTACAATACATTTTTAAACAATACTTGCAAGTCTGTTGAGAAGACGGAACAAGCATGGCGGCCGACAATAATCACTCTAGCGATCTCATTTGAATGTCGGTTGTATAAATCATTGGCATTGTAGATGGTACAAACAGTTTGACACGGTTATAATGAACCCTCCATTTGGTACAAAGCATAACGCCGGCATAGACATGGAGTTTCTCAAAGCAGGAATTGCTCTATCAAATGGTTCTGTTTATTCTCTCCATAAAACTTCTACCAGGTAACAGATGGATTTTCTTGGGTGTCTTGCATCACTGTCTTTTAATTCGATGTAAATGTTTCAGGGCACATGTACTCAAAGCTGCTAGTACATACGGCGTGAAAGGAGAAGTTTTGGCAAAATTGAGGTATGATCTTCCCTCTACTTACAGATTTCACAAAAAGAACTCTGTGGACATTGAGGTCGACTTTTTTAAATTCGAAGTGGCCAATTCTTCATGATTATCATCACACCTACTAATGATGTGTAAATATTAAGTACCGAGCAGGCATTTTAAATGTGTAATTGTTACAGAAATTATTATTTGTTATGTTTTCCGATAAGTCGTAAGGTATGCGTGTTTATAAACAATTTCAATGAAATCATGAGTAAATGACACTGTTAGAAGCGATTATATTTAATTGTCAGTATCATATTGATTAATAAAGTGTTATTTTTAAACGTAAAGTAGAATATATTAGCAAAATGTAATTCGTGAATTGTTTGCTGTAATTGTTATATTGCTAAATAGTCGAACCATTCATGATAATCTTTTGGGTGCACTGATGATGGGTGTTCAATAAAGGGGTCCAGAGCACATTGTCATCTCTCTCTGTTGCAAAAGCTCGTTTTCCTATTTCGTACTCTCAAAATAACTTATAATATTAATAAGTCCATAATAACCAGTAGGTACTGAATAAAGTTTTTTACAAAAGCTGCCGCTTACGATTATGCAGTGCAACAATCTGCCAAATGGCATATTGGGCAGGCGAATGATAGTATAAAAGAATAACTGAATTCCGCAAGTTTTGTTGACTCCCCTTTACATATATTTTTGTAACATAGCTGTCTAGAAATACCAATTTTATATGTTTGTATATCAAGCAGCACTGTTACAAGAAGTACTTTCAGTTTTTCTGACTATTTAAAAGTATTAAAAGGCGAACAAGAATTATGTTTAATTATAATTAATTATCAATGTCGGTGCAATTGGTTGCTAGATTATATAGCGTACTGCAACAGAAACCTGTGTATGTTTTGCTTTCCTTATTACGAGAGACGTTTTTAATTAAAAAATTGTGAATATTGACAAAAAATATTGCTGTGGAAGTAGTGTAAGACCAAAACTATTCATGTTGTGGTTTTCTGTGGTACCTAATATTGTTATTGTGACATTGGACAATTGTACTTTATTTATATTTTGTAATAATTAATATTAAGTAATATATTATTTAAGTTGGTGAATAAACATTTATGTAATACAGCTAAATTGTTAATTGCATTTTGTGGTGTAGCAGTAGTACCCAAATCCCCTTATTCATATAGAAGATAGAGTAGATCAGTGATGGACAACCCGCGGCCCGCCGAGTTTCATCATTATTGAAAAGCACAACGGGTGTGAATTGCGGGATGAGGGGGACGGCTCACCCTGCACGAGAGCGGAGCGAGGCAGTTTAGTTTGCGGCAAGCTTGCAGCACCATCAGGTGTAAATTTACGTTTGTATGTCAGTGTGGTGCGCATTCGATCGTAATCGATCGACCTTACTATTAGTGTTGGTAAGTAAACCCACCTTTTTTTTAATTAATCTGTGATGCTTGTCTTTTTAGTTTCACTAGATTTGTTTTTGTTTTATTATTATTATATCTGATCAATTATGATGGGTATACCAATTAGTTAGGTATGAACAACGGTGATGAACTAGCAACCTGTCATGTGATTCCAGAAGATTACTTTCGCTAACAGTGAGCATATTTATATTAGGTTTTCAATCTGTAAATAAGTAATGTAATGCTCCTGAACAACTCCTTCGGAATACAACATGTCGTGAGGTTATGTACACTGAAATGCGAGCTGAGTGCCCCTTTGCATCGGTAGGTACATAAGGCACGACGAGGTAGCGTGGGCTGGCGGCCGCTTGCCGGCCGGTGCGCCCTGCCTTCCCCATGCGTGGTAATTACGGCATAATCAACTATAACCAACAAATAATAGTAACGTCGTTTGGTGAAGCCTATGTCCAGCAGTGGACTGCTATAGTCTGTTGATGTATGTAACTACTTTATTAGTACTTATTTCATTACGAGTTGTACACAATTATGTTGTACCAATTAGGGTTTCCAGTCCCGGGATTCTACCTCAAAAACCGAGTCCCGGGACCACAGCCAGCCCAGGCGAAGTCCCGGGACCATGTCAATATGCGTGCGTATACTCTATATTAGAGAATTAGGACGGGTATTCACCGGCATCCGGCGTATTACTCACGCCTCTTGCACATTCTGAATTATTTGCGTTTTGCGTAGGCAGAAGAGGTATTGTTTTCGGTAGGTTAGAATTAAAACCTATGTGTTGTTTCAGCCACATTTGGATATTTTCTTCTATTTATGTATTTGTCTGTTTCTTTTGTTGGATTTAGATATATTTTACGCGTAGTCGTGTGCATACGTAGTAACACTAAGGTAACTAAATTTGTAGACTTTTAAAAATGATGCGCGAAGAAACTGAATAATTTATATTTTTTGGGTTTTAAATGTGTTCGTTATTTGTCTGCTAAAGCGTTAAAATTAGAATGAATTCCGATTCGCAACCTACCTTCATTCTACATTAAAAAAATAACGATTTGAAGTCAATAAGGCAACAATTTTATATATTGAAGATAAACAATTGGCGAAATGTCAAGTTTGTTCCTATAAAGTTATCATAATCAGAGGCAGCTTGACGAAAGGATTACACAAGCACTTTAATACAGTTCAAAAAAAGCAAAAGATGAAGAGCGACAGACATTTTTAGTACCAGAAGAAAGCAATGAAGTTATAGACGAGCCCCAACGCAGATTATTTATCAGCACAGAAACACTTTATTTAATTTCAAACACTTGTTTTTCTTTGAAATTGCATTCGGAAATTTCACCTAAACACTATTTCCCTTTCGAGACCATTTTCGGGATCTTCGGGACTAGTCCCGGGACTCGAAATTTACCTCGTAAGTCCCGAAAACACTTTTGGTCCCGGGACTTGGAAACCCTAGTACCAATGGCCTTTTATTTCTTTGTTACAGTTCAAAACAAAAACTTACAATGGCGTCAACTAGTAAAGAAGTTGGACCAAAGAAGAGAAAAGTTATGGAAGAATTGAGAAGTTTTCAAGACAGGTGGACTACTAACTATTTTTTTGTGGAATTTAAAACAAAGCCCATATGCTTAATATGCAATGAATTGGTGTCTGTTTTGAAGGAGTATAACATGAAATGTCATTACAAGTGGCGATCTTTAGCAGAGGTGTTGATGCCCACTTTAATAAAACAGAAGAATTAGCGGCATTGTATCCACTCAAGGATACCACTAAGTCACGAGATTTATTAGAGGCAGTTACATCAACATTGAATCGTTTTTCATTACAACTTAACAACCTATCGGGCTTAACAACGGAGGGTGCTCCAGCAATGGTTGGAAAACACGAAGGTTTAGTAAAACTGATTGAAAATGGGGCCTGTAAAGTTGGTAATATGTCGATGCAAAATTTTCGTTGCATTATTTATCAAAAGAATTTATGTGCTAAGTCTCGCAAAATGGACCATGTCATGAAGGTAGTTGTCAAAATAGTGAACTTTATTGAGTCAAAAGGGTTGAATCACCGTCAATTTCAAGAATTTCTCAAGTCTTTGGATTCAGAATATGGTGACGTTACATTTTATGCAGAAGTAAGATGGCTGACCCGTGCCAAAATGTTGAAAAGAGTTTTTGATTTGAAGCAAAAAATACAATTATTCTTTGAAAACAAATCAAAGAGTATTCCAAAGTTTCAAGACAGAGTGGGTTTCCGACTGCGTTCCTGGTCGATATAACTAGCCACTTAAATGAAGTCGTTACTCGTCTACAAGGGAAAGATCATTTGATTAATGACATGCATGATCTTATTTCCGCGTTTCAAATGAAACTTGGACTTTGGGAACAGCAGCTAGGAACAAAAAACTTCTCTAATTTTCCTACACTCTTAGAGCAACCAGACATCACACCGGTGACAGCGGCTAAATACGCTTCTCTGATATCTGACTTGAAACTCTAATTCGAAAACTGATTCCAAGATTTTAAGAAGCCTTGAGATTTCTCTTTTTTTGTATAGAAAGAAATAAAGACTATTAATATTATTATCGTCTGCTTTTTTCTGCATTTGCAACACCATTTTCCACAGACATAAGTTCGTTGCCAGGACATTTACAAATGGAATGTTGCGAAATGCAATGTGATGCACAGGTAAAGGAGAAATTCCATCAGGTTGGCTTGGAAGAGTTCTACAAAACATATTTTGACAAGGAGAAATATCCTGCATTTTACAAACATGCTCTGTTCACGATTTCATTATTTGGAACGTGTGTGAACAGCTTTTTAGTCAGATGAAGCACATTAAATCACAAATGAGAACACGAATTACTGATGTTCACCTGGAAAACTGCTTGCATGTAGCAATCTCAGTCGAGATCAACAATGATGCACTTAGTTTTGCCAAACAAAGTCAGACATCTCATTAATATATTTTATAAATAAAATATCTAACTAACAAATGTGTTTATTCGCAAACATATATGTACTGTTAATATTACTGAGCTCATTTGAGTGTGGGAAGTCGTACATTTCAGCCCGCTACTTCCCGCACTCACTTCCCGCACTCGAGTGCGGGAAGTACATTCCCGACCGCTGTGTAGGTAGGGACACTGGGAATCTCGTTCATCCATTTATGCGCGTCACAACCTGTCGTATCATAATATAATAATTTTTCCAATTATTGTTTAGAATAAAGTGGTTGCGAATAAAATAGTATACATACCACGGTGAAAAGTTTCATTCCTGTTTCGAGATAAAGTTGACCTCGACGCTACGCGTCTCTGTTAACTACTTAATCTCTCGACAGGAATGAAACACTTTCCACCTCGGTATGTAATACACTATTGATTCTCAGATTTTCATTTTTTACAAAAAATAACATTTTTTTCGTTTGCGTTGGTCAACTATATAAAATTTGTTGGTGCGGCCCAGTGCGAAATTCTCTCCAAAATTTGACCTAGCTGCTGAAAAGTTTGGCCACTCATGGAGTAGATTATACTGTAGTAAGGCAATGATTTACAATAAAAGGTGAAAATTGAGAAATATTCAGTAGAAAAACCTTTATAATGTAAGATTTCAGACCAATTTATTAGGATTATTTAAAAGTTTCAATTACTCCCACATTTCGCATGTTATGAAAGGAACAACAGGTAACATTTTGTTCGTCCCTCTGTGCGGAGCTCTTTTGGCTTGCACTGGGAGCAGGAAGGCTGCTTTTGGAGCGGGCTTTTTACACCTGGTTCACACCACTCGCGTGAGTTGTGACATGGTTATTGCTAAAGTTGACTCAGAGAGTATGAAGCAATGTTTGCGTGCGGTATTTGACTGGTAGTTTGTTGAAGTTTTACCGTGCCACTTGGAAAAATTATGACACATGGTCGGATCTAATCGGCTTCTCAAAATGCAGGCCATTACTTTTGGGAATTATTGGCACCGCACTGCAATTTCTGGTGTAGCCCTGGAATTCGCTATCGAGGGCCAACCGACGTCCGATGTTCACTTTGCTAAGTTATGGGGTACATTTCCGAAGTAAGATCAGTGCTCCGTGCTAAGTATAGCAATATTGTTTTTTGTTATTGAATAAGTTGTACTTATTGTCGCAGTCCTGGCCTTCAGTTGGTGCCGATCATATGTTTAATTATGAATGTTATTTGAACTAGAAAACCATTTTAAGAATTTGAATTCATTGTTTTGGCCCCGGCATTCAGCTGGACCCGTTGAAATGTAATTTCACGTGTGTTGTTTGAATAGGGGTTTTAAATTATTGGTTAACTTTCATTGCGAAGTGCAGTGCAGATTTTACAGATTGCAGAAATTTGAGTTTTCGTAAGTTTCAAGTCCGAGGCCGAGCGTAGCCCATCTACTACCCATCGTCGACGATGTTTTTCTTGGTACAATCTCTAGGACTTTTCTGGCCTCCCAAATCACCAAGGTGGCGTCTAACCAACAATAAACAACTTCATGTCTTTACTTTCTCATTTCAGCTAGTCATGTTTTTAGATTTGCTATCATCATCATCACTTATAATAATGCAGAAGACTAAAAGCCGTGTTTACACAACTAAAAGTACCACGGTTGCATTCGTTTATTTCTATTTTCGGGTTTTTGTAAACAAACTTCCCTTAACTTTTAATAGTGATATTATCACAGAAAACAATTATTTATTATGCATATTACCTGTGTTTTTTCAAAACTGTTGACACAGCTTCAAAGGCAAGTGAATTTTGGTTAATAATAATGAGAGTTACTGAATGCAACCAACGGCCGAAGCAAGGAAATATTGAAGCCGTACTTTTTGAGCATATTAAATGTGTCTTTGACTCTGATGTTTACACATAACCTATACATTATTTTGACTACGAAACTTTTGCAAATTGTTGTGCATCGCTTTGATTGCGCTGCAAATATACCACATAGTTGGCGTTGTACCCTGCATACGGGCTGATTTTCAGGTATGCCGATCAACGAAGGATTATACGGGGAATAAAAATTTGTTTCCTTTATTATAGCGACATTTTGAAGATTACCTAAGAAATACAGAAAACCGTGAGCTCCCCAAGTTTGGAATCTACTTGGTTCGACCTGCAAAACATTTTGAAGATTACCTAAGAAATACAGAAAACTAGTGTTGCCACGAGACGAGACGAGACGATATTTTACCCATTCTCGATCTCGATCTCGAAAATTCTCGAAAGATGATTCTCGATTTCGAACTCGAAAATTCTCGAACGTCGATTCTCGATCTCGAATTCGCGAATTTCGATTCTCGAACTTTTAAGTATCGAATTGAGGCAGTTGCGACTGCGTAACACCGCGTGATCCTTGTATTAACGTTCTGGAATGCCCTTGATGATATAAAGTTCGGTGATTCCCCTATACTTAGGTACGAGTATAAACAAATGTCACACGTATGCTAATGTATGTACACGTTTGCTGGTCTAACATCATGTGAATAAGTGTTTCCCAGTTTATCAGTATTGTGAAGTTATTGGATATTTTACGGCATTTACAATTTTGTACTGTATATTCTTAAAAATCGTTATTTCTCAGACTTATTAAAATGAACCGCGGTATAAAAAAATACTATAAAGTTCAACCAACCGCAAAAATAGCGCTGTGGAAAGCGATACCAGTGTAACTGAAGATGATGATGATTCGGTAAAAGATGTTGATTGTAAGATTAGTGAAGGTGCTGATACATCGAACAATTCATCAACAACGCCTACAAAGAAAACTGAAACTCGTAAAATAAAAAAACTAAGGGCCCAAGCAGAGTAAATGACAGTTCAAGTGTGGCAGGTTCGTCTCACGAGACTCTATTATCGAAATCAAGTGACTCCAGAGCGGTTGCGAATTTTAAGGAGCATTTTACCATCCAGAAAATAACAGACACAGGCAGGGACAAAAAACAAAGTTGCAAGCTGTAGATTATGTCATTCAAAAATAAAAATGACACAATCTAATACAACTGGGCTGAAACGACATTTGAAAATACATCACATTCAAGAATTCAGAAAATCGTTTCCTAATCAAGAAGTTTACAAACCAACTCTGACTGACTGACAAGCTAACATCTTTAAAGGTAGGTACAGGGTTATTATAAATCTTTCGTTATAATATTTCACGTAACACAAAGTGCAAGACAAACATCTTATATTATAAGAGCTGATGCCGCCGGCCGACCGTAAGCACTGGCACACGTCAGCGCGACCGCGCACAAGTGGCGACGCAGCAAGCATTTGTATTGTTAACGCTGGCAGGGCCGGACGTCGGCTGACTACCAGCTTAAGCAAGCATTTTTATTGTTAACCGTTTCTTTACGCTGGCAGGGCCAGACGTAGGCTGGCCAACGCGTTCTAGTTTAATAAAGATTTGATAACTCCAATAAATAAAAAAATTCTGCCTCATATAATAGCCAAGTACGATGTACCATCATTTGTGGTAAGTACCTAGCGCTTGGAATTTTTAGGAAAATCAATAAAAATACAAAAATAGGTTATCAAAGCGGCTATAAAATAAGAGAAAATAGGCATCAATTGGTAAAATTTAAAAAAATAGGCAAAATAAGAAACTACTTGACTATTAAAGAATAGTTAAATTTAGTTTAATTTTTAGAAATTTAATTTATTTGAAAATGACATTTTCGGGCAAAATAGTACATTGTGTATCTAGGACGAAAAGCGTAACATTCCCAGACGACTGTGAACACCGCAACAGGCTCGACAGCGAGCCTGCTAGGGCTTTGCTTTGTCTGAATGCTTGGCAATCGTGCGAATCTATTAAACAATATTTAAACTAAGTCAAAATTCAAATATTGTATTTTTGTATCGCTTGTGAAAGACATTTATTAGATATTAGATTTATAACATTTCTTATATTTTCCAAGTTTGATCTTATAAATAACCTTTGTAAAGATTTTGTAAAAAATTAAAATAAAGTAGGTACTACATATAACTGTTCTACTTGGTTTTTATGCAGGTTTTAAGAATATTATTAAAAAACTGTCGAGATCGAGAAATTGAGAATCTCAAAAAAAAATCGAGAAAAATTCGAGAATTTGGTTAATCTCGTCTCGAATATTCGAGATGGAAAAATGTCAATCTCGATCTCGAAATTTCGAGACGAGACGAGACGAGATCGAGAATTATCTCGTCTCGACGGCATCACTACAGAAAACCATTGAGCTATAATTCAACAACTGCTGCTCAGCAACATCCTGAATGCTAACGTTGGAAGACATCTACTTTCTTTGAGAGCATGAAACGTTGCAGTAAAAAGAGTTGGCGTTGTACCCCGATGTCGGTAATAAACCTGCATACGTGCTGATTTTCAGTTATGCCGATACATGAAGAATAACAATTTGTTTCCTTTATTATAGCGACATTTTGAAGATTACCTAAGAAATACAGAAAACCGTGAGCTCCCCAAGTTTGGAATCTACTTGGTTCGACCTGCAAAACACTACTTTCCGGTCTCGTAACGTATATTACTATTAAGATTAATTTAGTTTGAAATGTGTATAGCTCAATACTGCCGTCATAAGCAAGAAGGCGGTATCTACAAAAAAATCGAAATTGAGTTATTGGTATCGTTGGAATTGGTACAAAATTCCAATCATTTTAGATAAGTAACAAATCGATATCTGCACTGTAACTATGATTTTCAGATGAAAAAAGGCGGTACTTATCAGCTATAATTTACCAAGGGCAGTGATAATCACCCGCAATAATTTTGACAAATAACAACCCGAAAGTGCTTGCCTAGAAATAACCCGAGGCGAAGGTGTAATTAATTTACATGGCATATCTGACCAGTGACCACAGCTTGATTTACTGTGATTACCCTTTAGCTGAAGAGTTATCTTTAAAACCTTTTTTCTATACTTACCGAGATTTTAATCAATTTAATCCTGAACATTTCCATCTTGACCTTCAGTCAATCCCATGGAATACTATTTATCAATTAAATAATGCAAATGATAAGGTGCAGTTTTTAAATAGAAATATATTAAATTTATTTGAAATGCATACAACAGTAAAGCAGGTTAGAATTACTAAAACAAAAGCTCCCTGGATGACAGAAAATATTAAATTCATGATGTCACTTAGAAATAAGGCATTATCTAGATTTAAAAGAACAAAAAATTGTGCTCACTGGGACTATTACAAGTCCTTACGTAATTATGTAACTTTTGCTATAAGACAAGAAAAAAAGGCGTATCTGGAGTTTCAGCTTAATAAACAGGGTCCTAAGGTATTATGGAAGGAATTTAAAACTACCAATATTTATCAAAAATCACAAGCTGCAGATATTCCCACACATCTAAACAATGCTGATGAAATTAATAACGCATTTATTAATTCTGTTAAATCTTTGAAAACAACTAATAACAATGATCTCTTGCATTTTTATTCAGCTAATAAGTTAAAAAAGTTTGAGACCCCATTTAAATTCAAAGAAGTGACTGAGAGTGATGTAATGAGGGTCCTTCTTGGTATCAAGACTAACGCTGTTGGTGCTGATGGCCTTAGTATAAGAATGTTATGTCATTGCTGTCCTTATCTAGTACCATATATAACCCATATTTTAAACTATTGTATACTCCATTCTACTTTTCCTGATGGCTGGAAAGTTGCCCACATTATTGCTGTGCCTAAAGTTAAATTACCAACAGATTATAAGGATCTTAGGCCTATTAGTGTTTTACCTTGTCTGTCAAAAGTGCTTGAAAAGCTTATGGCGGTTCAGATTCGTCAGTATGTTGATCATCATGGTGTACTCCCTGAAACCCAATCTGGCTTCAGATCGGGCTTCAGTTGCACTACATCTCTTTTAAACATAACTGATGATATTCTGGCTGCCGCTGATAAAAATGAATTATCTCTAGCAGTAATGCTTGATTATTCGAGGGCTTTTGACACGATAAGCCATGAAGTACTGTTGAGTATCCTAGATTATATTGGTTTTGACATAACAGCTCGAATGTTCATAAAAAATTATCTTACAAATCGCTCTCAAATAGTTGTATTAAATAAAATAAAATCTAAAGCTTTGCCGTTAACACTTGGTGTTCCTCAAGGATCAATTTTAGGGCCTTTGTTATATATCATTTATACCTTCAATTTAAAAACATCTCTAAGATTTTGTGATTACCATTTTTATGCAGATGACACACAACTATTAATCAAATTTAATCCCGATAAAGTAAATGATGTCAATGCTGAAGTTAATTTTGATCTTAAAAATCTTATAGAATATTCGGAAAAACATAATCTACAAATTAATGCAAGTAAATGTTATGTGATGTTATTTGGTAGGGCAAAAACTAGAGATGCTAATGTTAATAACATATCTATTAAAATAAGGGATATGTCATTGGAAATTAAAGATTCTTGTAAAAATCCAGGACTTATCATCGATAATAAATTAAGATTTAAGGAGCATATTTCTAGCAAATTACAAAAATCATATTTAAATTTAAAAATTATCTTTCAGAACCGATTTTCCTTGAATAAAAAAATAAAAACTGTGCTGTGTGAATCACTTGTGCTATCACAATTCAACTTTTGCGATTCTGTATATGGACCTGGTTTGGATAGCAGTGATATTAAGATAATTCAGCGTATGCAAAACTCCTGCCTGCGTTTAATTTTTGGTATTAGAAAGCATGAACATGTCTCACACAAATTAACTGAAATAGGGTGGTTAAATATGACAAATAGAAGGGTGCTTCATGCTGCTAATTTATATCATAAAATTGTATTTAATAAAATTCCTTCTTATCTTTACAATAAAATAAACTTTAGATTTGATGTCCATAATCTTAATGTACGGAATAAATTTTTAATAACACCGCCGTTTCATAGAACTGCCTTATTTGAAAGATCATTTTCTTATAATATAGCCAGGGTTTACAACGCCTTACCAGGTTATTTAAAGCATTGTTCACCAAATAAATTAAAATTTTTTTTTTTAACATTTTGTTCGAAAAACAACATCAAACTTTATAACATCAAATAGTATAATTCAAATCGCGTTATCAATATGATCAAGTTTAGGCAATTCTGTTCTTAATATAATTTTTTGCTCGTTTAAACTATTACTCTTAAACTATTACTCTCAAATCTACACACATATTGGCAACTTATTTAAAATCAGTATATCAATTAATAAATACTGCTGGCTCTCGTATTATTATGAATACTTATATAACATACATAAAGGGTTAAGTGGAAGAGCAGATTCCTATCTTCGGATTGTTATCTGAACTTCGCCCCTTTGGAGCGAATACGCAACTCTGTGATGCTGTTGGTTGTTCATTACTCGTATTGTACTGCTGATATATTGTCTTTTCTTTATACTATATGTGGGTAATTATGTATTTGTTCCAATAAATGTCATTTATTATTATTATTATTATTATTATTATTATTATTTCTTAAAGGCAACGCACTTGAGGGATATTATTTGTCAAAATTATAAGGATTTATCACTGGCCGCGGTGAATTCGAAAAGATAAGTTCTTAAATAAATTAGCCATTTTCTGACAAATTAATTTGACACTTCATTATAATAATATTATGTTGGTGGTACTGTAAGTCTATGTCAAATTTGAGGTTATCAGGTTAGATTTTGCGTCAGTTTTGACACAGACTGACGGAAAACCTAACCTGCTAACGTCGAATTTGACTTAGATTTACAGTGCCACCAACTTGTGATAGGATACTACTGAAACTTAATTAGGTAGTTTCCATAGTGATTGAAAATCACCCTAGGGTCGTTTTCACTTCAAGTGTGGTCTGATTTGTCAAACTGACTCACGTGATTAAAAATAATCAACTCTGATTGGTTTGCAATATATGTAAGAACTTATCAGCTATAATTTACCAAGGGCAGTGATAATCACCCGCAATAATTTTGACAAATAACAACCCGAAAGTGCTTGCCTAGAAATAACCCGAGGCGAAGCCGAGGGTTATTTCTTAAAGGCAACGCACTTGAGGGATGTTATTTGTCAAAATTATAAGGATTTATCACTGGCCGCGGTGAATTCGGACAGATAAGTTCTTAAATAGATTAGACATTTTCTGACAAATTAATTTGACACTTCATTATAATAATATTATGTTGGTGGCACTGTATGTCTACGTCAAATTTGAGGTTATC
This sequence comes from Agriotes lineatus, assembly GCA_940337035.1. Taxonomy (NCBI): domain Eukaryota; kingdom Metazoa; phylum Arthropoda; class Insecta; order Coleoptera; family Elateridae; genus Agriotes; species Agriotes lineatus. The sequence goes on from OW679194.1 coordinate 205,047,310, forward strand.
AGGTTAGCTTTTGCGTCAGTTTTGACACAGACTGACGGAAAAGCTAACCTCGAACTTAACTTAGATTTACAGTGCTACCAACTTGCCATAAGATACTACTGAAATTTAATTAGGTAGTTTCCATAGTGATTGAAAATCACCCTAGGGTCGTTTTCACTTCAAGCGTGATCTGATTTGTCAAACTGACTCACGTGATTAAAAATAATCAAATTGGATTGGTCTGCAATATATGTAAGAACTTATCAGCTATAATATCCCAAGGACAGTGATAATTACGCAATAATTTTATTGCAGGTTTCGAAAGCACGTTGCTTGGGAACAGCCCGACGCCAGCGGTCGAGGGATATTCGGTTAGACAATTTTTTGCCCTTGAAAGCATTTATTTACATTTATTTAGTGGAAGTGCAATTATAAAAGAATATGACATCTTAAAATACTGCATTGCGAACTGTCAAAAACTGCTGTACACAAAGTGATAACAACCCATGGGTAGTTTTCAATATAAGGATAATCTAATTGGTTGATTTTTTCCACATGACTAGAAAAGAGTTAATTTCATTGGATCACAAATTTCAGAAAAAATTGTCTACAGAAATTTTGTTACTTATAAAGCGCAAGAAGGCGTCATATGCAAAATGCAAAAGTAAAAAGCAGTATCTGCGTATAGAAGCCGCCTTCTTCTTTTCTTTTGTTAGATACCGCCTTTATTGTCTGTTTTCGTGGACGCAAATGTTCAGATACGGCCAACTGCCGTTTCTTTAAATTAACAGTATCAAGTCTTCCATTATACAACATTGTCAAGTAGATGCCGCTTTTTCAATCTGTATTTAGTGTTCGGTCGATTGTTGCAATTTAAAGTCAAAAGGCGGTATCTACATTTTTTCGCTACAATTTCTTTATTTTTGATATAAATGGTGAATATTGTTTCTTTTTATATAAAACACAACTAAATTCATACTTATAATACAAAAAATCCACGGTTATGTACCGCATGGTGATGAAATATCAATAAGTTAAGGGCCCCACAGACGTTGTTCTTTTCTGGCAGTTTTGTCTGCACTGGCAAAACTGTACGGGTAAAAACGAACAACGACTTCAGCCACACACGAACGGATTGTTTCGTTCAGTTTTTCTGATATCACCGCTTCATCAACTGTGATGGATACTACGGCCACGTTGGCAGTGGCGGCGGAAGTGGCTATACAAGTTTCAAAAAGAAAACGTTCAAAATGGTCTTAAGAATGGCTAAAGAATGGGCTAAATTTTGCTAGAACTTACCACAAATGGGGGGATCCCGAATGGAGATGCGTATTATGGACAGATGAGTCTCGATTTACTTTGGATGCTCCAGATGGTCGTTCACGGGTATGGAGAAGACCAGGAGAACGTTATGCTGCTTGTGCTATGGCCACAACTTCATATTTTTTTTGGAGGTTCGGTAATGGTATGGGGAGGGATTTCTTCAGATGCTCACACAGAGCTTAACATCTGTGATAGAGCAGCGCTCAATGCAGATAGGTACATTAGGAACATTCTTGAGGAATATGTTGTTCCGTTTAGTCATTTTGTTGGTGACAACTTCCGTTTAATGCAAAATAATGGACGGCCACACGTAGCCAACATTACTCTGCAGTATCTAAACGAAGTTGGAATTACACTTTTGGATTGGCCAGCCTGCTCACAAGACCTGAACCAGATAGAACACATGTGGGATCAACTGAGAAGAACAATTCGTACTCGCCCTAATTGGCCTCGGACATTAGGATAGGTTACTACAAGAAAATCTTGCACGACTGATTAGCAGTATGCCTAGACGTCTAGAATGTGTAATTAGAGCTCGTGGCGTAGAATTAACAGTTAATACTGACAGTTATCGGAAACAATTGACATGCTGTAAACATATCCCTGACGCCAACCCGATTCTTAACAAAACTTTATCAAAAACTTGAATAATGTACGACAGAAACAAAATCGCAATATTTCAACAATTGTATGGTTATGAGTTAGCCCACTATAGCACTAAATTTGTTTTCCGTCGACCTCACTATAAAATGTGATTTTACGGACGCATTTGCGTACCAAAAATGCCACTTTTTTGGACACCATTAATTTTTCGTCCGCAAACACTTTTCGTCCGTAAATGCTTTTCGTCCGCGAATGCTTTTCGTCCACAAACACTTTACGGCCGCACTTTACAGCCGCAAACGCTTTTCGTCCGTAAACACTTTTCGTCCGCAAACACTTTTCGTCCGTAAACGCTTTTTGTTCTCAACAACTTTATAATTCGGACTTCACTTTAATTTTTTTTCAAATTATGACGGTCGACGGAAAAATTTTATATGCACCTCGGACGAAAACTGCTTTTTATGGCCTTGCCTGATTGCTTGCCTCGGCCATCGCCTCGGCCAGCAATTGCAGGCATCGTCCATAAAAAGCTAATTTTTCGTCCTTGATGCATAAATAACTATTATTGATATGTAAACATCGACATCAGATTTTAAGCGCCAGAAACCATTTTCAGTATGTAAAATTGGAAAAATTATTCGTAAACCCAGACTTTTGTCGCTCAGTGTATTTGGGATTGCTGGTTGAGGAAAAGAAAGTGGCATCGACGGCCGACGTTTACAGCCGCATCGGGCAGGCAACATCAACATTCGCCTTGCTCAAATGGTGCGTGTGAGAAAACAAATACTACCATCAAAACGAAAGTACGCTTATACCGAACGCTGATCCTTCCCATTCTTCTTTATGGATCGGAAACGTGGACACTACGATGGTTCGGACATGTCTGCCGAATGGATGATAACCGTTTGCCATGTAAACTTCTTTGGCAAGACCGTCCGGCAGACTGGAGAATTCAGCGATCGGCACCGAAGAAAACCTGGCTAAAGAATATCGAGGGCAACTTAAAGAATCAGCGATTATCGGTTATCGATGCCCAACACGTCGCCAAAAATGTTTTTCCGATATCAAAACGCTTGGATAAGTTCCTTACACTTGACTTTTCCCTATTGTGAACTTCAACAATCTCAATTTTTTGTTTAAGCGTGAGAATTTTAATATTTGGCGCCATTTCTACAATGAATGTGTCGCCCACTGTGTCTTTTCCGCATAGACGTCAGACTAATACTGAATCCCCGCGTGTACCGAAAGATTGAAGTCCGTGAATCTCCGGTTAACTCGGGAAAGACCCTCAGTGAAGGCAGACAGCGAAGTTGGCGTGCGGCGCGATTGAGAAATGCAACAGCGACACTTGCGACAGAAAAATGAGACAAGGCGTTTATTTTTTATTTTGTTTTTTTCCGTTTAAGAGAACATTTTCTTGTGTCCGCGTCCGTTCAAGAGAATGTCCGTCCAAGAGGGAGTTAACACAATGCAAATTATATGAGAGTCGGTCGGGAACATGAGAAACTGTCCGTCCAAGGGAGGTGTCCCTGTATCCGCGAAGAGGAATTTCACTGTAACAGCAATAAGATAACATGAACAAGAAAATAACACGTATTGCTTGAGTAAGAAAGAGATAAACATAATAGCAAATATTCGAGTAGGCCTGACGTACATTTAATTATGACAGATGTCAACCACACATGCCTACTAAAATAATTTTTTTTCGTATGGTCATCTCTTACATACTCAAGCATTCTATTTTGTTGTTCATGTTATCTCATTGTGTTATATATAATTATGGCCCAATCCGTATTACAGCATAATTTTGATTTAGAGTAATGAAATAGTATATTGTATGTTAAGAGCTGAAAGTGCATTCTTGCCGCTTGCACATGAATATTGCTGGTTGAGGCAAAGCCGAAACCAACAATCATGCAAAAGCAGCACACGCACTTTTAGCTCGAAACATACATACTATTTTTTCGACGACTGAGCATATTATTAATGGAAAATATCATATTTCATTTTATTGTAAATATTAATTGACAATCAAGTTAACATTACTCGCACAGTCTATTAGACATGTGACGCGATTATTTCGACAAATGACGGGCATTGTCAAGGAAACATTCGGACGTGGCTACCTATTTTGTTCACGCGGAAACCCAAAACGCTCGGCGAGCGGCAAAGTGATGAAAACGCACGCTCAGCGGCAAATGTCAACTTTCTGTTGTCAAATGACAGTGAGAAAAATCTACTTTCGATGTCAGTCGTCGAAAAATATGTTTCTTATGGTTCTGATCCTGGCGGTTGAAAAAATTGTATATACACGGCAGGGCAGAACACCATTTTTCCCTCTGTGTATTTGTAGTGCTCGGCATCGCCCTTGAGCTGCAAACTCACATCTTGGGAAAAATTATGCTTTTCTTTTTCTTATAATGTATTATTTTTTCACATTGCCATTGGTGACATTAAAAAAAGTGACTTTTCGATACTTTTCATAACTGCTCAAAATCATATTGATTTTACCTAAAAATGAACTAAATGAATTAATAACAGATTCATCCATTTTCAAGTAAGCTCTATTCTATAATGTATAATGGTTAATTTATACAGGGTCCGGCAACGAAGCGGGGGTGGAAGATATATCTAAAACTATGAGAGTTGCATAAATATTGTGTATATAAAAGTTGTAGGTACTAAGGTGGTGCATATTACTAAAATAGTTTTAATTATACAGGGTGTCTCAAAAAAGTGTAGCGGATCAAAGTTACCTTTTTTTAAATAGAATGCCGTATAATTAGGTAGCTTAAAAGTTTTGTATTGAAATACTCTTCATTTTCATATAAAGTTGTATGGGTCTAACGTCAACTGTTTTGGAGATATTAACAATTTTATGCAAAAAATTGCGGAACTTCAGGCGGCTGCTGTAAGCGACAGAAAACAATTGAATGAAGGAAAACGTTACCAAAAAATTATGATTTTTGTAAACTATCTTTCAAGTGTAAAATGGTGGATCTGGGTATTAATGTTATACAGAGTGCTCAATATTTGCAAATTTAATTTCGATTTTTTTTTCAAATGGAACGCCCTATATATGTTTGTATATCTGAAGCGCTCTTTTAATGAACTTTCTTTTGATATGTTACTTCATACCTCTTAAGTTCCAACTGTTTTTCAGATATGCGAGTTTAAACATAAAAAACAATTTAAACCCCTTAAGATGCTTTATTTCAAGGGATAAAAAACAAACGCCTTTAAAATAATGATTTAAACACTTGAATTCTTCAAACAAAAGATAAAACCAAGCTTAAAATACAAAAATTGAACCAGAACTCAAAACTAGAAATAACCAACACGACCGAATTTTGAGATAGGAAATGAAGTGGAAGAAGAAAGCTCATTAAAAGTACTTTTTAAAAATACAGGGATATACAGGGTGTTCCATTTAAATAAATCAAACTAATTATATTTGCAGATTATGAATTCTCTTTACAGCTTTAATACTCAGAGCAGGAAAGGAGAACTATTTGAACATTTAGTGTAATTACGTATAAGCTTTTGGTGTATTGGCTTTTTTTTATCTGATTTAATTTGACCGTGGAATTAATTTATTCCTGCATTTATCGTTTTTTTTTCGTGTTTATAATTTCCTGTATCAACACTGACTGAATTTATATTTTCTAAACCTGGATTTTGTGCTTTTATTTTTAGAGAGATCATGCGTTTAAATCACTATTTTAAGGGCGTTTGTTTTTATCCCTTGAAATAAAGCATCTTAAGGGGTTTAAATTGTTTTTATGTTCAAACAGGCATATCTGAAAAACAGTTGAACTTAGAAGTATGAAGTAACATATCAAAAGAAAGCTCATTAAAAGGGCTCTTCAAAAATACAAAAATATACAGGGCGTTCCATTTGAAAAATAATCGAAATTATTAAATTTGCAAATATTGAGCACCCTATATAACATTAATACCCAGATCCACCATTTTACACTTGAAAGATAGTTTACAAAAATCATAATTTTTTGGTAACGTTTTCCTTCATTCAATTGTTTTCTGTCGCTTAAAGCAGTCGCCTTGAAGTTCAGCATTTTTTTGCATAAAATCGTTAATATCTTCAAAACAGTTGACGTTAGACCCATACAAATTTATCTGAAAATGATGAGTATTTCAATACAAAACTTTTAAGCTACCCAAATATAGGGCATTCTATTTAAAAAAAAGTAAGTTTGATTCGCCATACTTTTTTGCGACACCCTGTATAATCAAAACTATTTTAGTAATGTGCACCACTTTCGTACAACTTTTATGTACACAATATTCATGTAACTCTCATCGTTTTAGAAATATCTTCCACCCCCGCTTCTTTGCCGGACTCTGTATTTATACAGTACAGTAAACATTACGCTTCCATACTTTGACCAAAATTATTTAAAAAGATATTTTTGTCAACTACACGGAAACATTGCATGTTCAACACATTGGAAAAGTTATTCTTCCATGCTCACGTAAAACTTTTACATTCGCCGGAAAACTCTCACTTTTCTGAACTTGTAGAACAATCTACTATTAATTCACTAGCGATTTAAGAACAACTCGCTAGCATATAAACATTATAAACAGTTACTTATGGTTGCTATTATAGAGATAATAATAATAATGCCAGTTTAAAATGACAAAGAAATAATAATTAATCGAGTTATTTAACAATAACAGTAACGGCGTAACTGGAGACTTGAGTTACCGCATTTATATTGTTATGACGCTCAACGCCTCAACGGCTTAAACCTGAAAAGAAACACAGATTGCAAGCAGCTGAAAATTATTTCGGTGGCACAAATAATTCTCACATATAATCTCATAAGAGTATTAATTCTTTCCTGATTTTTTTTACTGCATCCAACAACGTCGTATTAATTAGGACGCCTTCCAGAGACGAGCGTTTCCTTTCCAGAGACTTTTCATTTGAAAATATATTTTTTGGAACTTTTCCTTACTGCCAATCTCTAGCGTGCTTTTAAAACTGTCTTTAGTGCAACAAAAGTTATTACATTTGTCGTACATTTTAAATGCGGCATATGCCGCGGGTTTCAGCTAGTAGTTAATAATTAGCTTTTAACCTGTAGCAAATTCAATAAAAAATAAAACAAAATAAAAAGGTGCAAGCTGCTTGCCGATACTTCGGCTGTGTTGGGATAAAGGGGTTTTTGCCATTCGCTCTTTGAAATTCACACCTTTTAAGACAGTAATTTAGTCTTTGTAATCTGTTAAAAAGGTGCTTAGAGTGTGGTATGATCGTTATCAAAACAAATCTCTGTTGGCTATTCTCGCCAGAAAATACACAGACTTGTGATTACTTGGATACAATTGCCGGCCGAAACTAGCTGTATTGGAGACGGCGTGTACAGTTCTTTAAATATAATCGAAAAAAGTGCGCCAACACAGCACAAGATAAACTGAAAGAGAAGCTCAACTCAAGTGCAGGTAGCACTAATAAATAAATAACGCCATAATGCGAACATCACGGTAAATAATTATCATCAATGCATACATAAAATTACGTGGCATCTCGCAAAAACTCATAAGGTCTAGTACATATTTCTTAATACATATTTACAAGTACACGTTCACAGAACAGCGATACAAAATTTATCGTACACATTAAAATCAGGCACGGTTTGCAAGGCGGTACGCTAGTGTGCTCCCAGGTACCAAGCTCGCGGAGCGAACTGTATACTTCCAAGGTCGATCCAAACGTCAAAATGTCCAAACGAGGCTCGGAGCGACAGGAATGAATGCCACAAGTGTGAAACGGCTATGCGACGGGAGATAAACACGGAGTCGAGGTCACGTTTTAAGTTACTTCCGCATCCAAATGAGCTGTGGAAGCTAACATCTTTGCAAACAGCCCTAAGGGCTCCTCGCTGACTGCTATAGGAAAAATAGTCTACGCTAGAATACAAGTGAAATTAAATACAGCCTGAAGAAGGCTTCCTTACTTACCCCACAATGTTCTGGGCACGTGCGAAGAAATGACCCAGCAGCGTAGAATTATGGTTCAGGAAAGCAAATCCGCTGAGCAGGCGTGGACAACCAATACACGAAATCAAAATGCATCCCCATAAATTTCCAGAACTTTATTACTGACCGTTAAACTGGCTTCATGCTGCTAACAAAGGCAGCCGGAAAAAGAAAGCTGAGCTGACATTTGACCTTTTAATCTCTGGGCTGCAAGCCAAAAAATAGGCGTGGCACAAGCGCGCGAAATATGAACTGAGTACCATAGACCTTGAAATCGAATCGTAACAATTGCGTTATATATGATAGCGCCATATGCGCGACGACTTCGGTCAAAGAGAACTCACAAAAGAAACGGACATTTTTTTGGATTGCGAAACCTAGACGAAGCAAATGGATTTAAAATCGAGTCAGTCAATCTTATATGGCAATTATGGGCGAAAACGCTGAAGAGGCAGAATTGAGGTGAGCAGTTTCAATGTGATACGAGGGCCAACTGCGCTATAGTCGAAAACATAGTAAACTGACGGACTCATTTACAAATATAGTTCTCTTGATATGTAAAGTAATACGAGTGTAAAGGCGGTTTCCTATAAGCAAAAGTGGTGCAATTTAGATATCGAAAATGAATGTACTGGGGCTGGAACACTGGTTTGGTAATAAACTACTTCTTATCAGTATAACTGCTTGTCGAACAATGACAAAGCCGGCCACAGATGCAGAGACTAGCGTGTGAATTTTTGCATGTGTATGCAAACCCTTCCACAATACGTGTAGCCCGTTTAGTACTACATACGTTGCGACTTTGCAGCAATTTTAAGTTGACGGCCTGTACAAAATTTATCCGAGTACGCATTTTGATGGCAGTGGGGTGCGCTTGCATTGTTAAGGAAAAATGTAAAAATTTAATGAAAAAGAAACCTTCAAAATGGATGAAAGCGTGGCTCTTAATACGTAATGAATTGTCACATGTAAATGTGCTTATACTGGGCACGCCAAAAAATAGGAAACAGCTTTAGGTGGCTGTTATTTTGTTTTTATTTGACGTTTCGTCTTGTGGTTTTTATGAATCGATAAATAAATACTTGCAAAATTTATACCCTAATGGTGAAAAAATATCATGGGCCTTAGTAGTCAACAAAAGTGTAAAATTCTTGAATTTTGGATGGAAACAAAGTCCTTGGTGCAAACCCAGAGACTATCTTAAAAAAAGGGCTTACATAAATCGACCAAATAATTTACGCGAGTTAAAAGCCAGTGTTGAAGTGTTAATTCAAACGATACCACAAGAAATGTGTCACTGTGTTATCGATAATTTTACGGTTCGGATACGCGAATGCTTAAATCGTAGAGGTGACTACATTCAACATTTAATTAGATTAAGAAATTAGTACATGAAATTGCACATATTGTTAGTTAACAATCGTCAAAATAGATAATCACCACATGCCATTAGAAATGTATTTAAACTGTAGCGCCTCTACTGCAATTTGTAAAGCACCTAGAAAAATGTTTATTTTGAAAAGGGCCAATTACACAATTATAAATGAAAAACTGTCGTTAATAGACTGGTACACAGAATTTCGTAACCTAAATACCGACCAGAGTGTTACTAAATTCTACTTTATTATTAATAGCATTATTACTCAGCACGTCCCATCTAAAAATATTGGAAGTCGACAGTACCCTGTTTGGTTCACGCCTGCAATTATAAGACTGCTTCGGGAAAAACAATCAGCACACAGGCAATTTAAAAGATACAAAACCTTGCACTACTATAATATATTTAGCTTGCTTAGAAGGCGTGTGCGAAATTTAATTAGCTTGTCATAAACAGTACTTGTTAGATATGCAAAATAATATTCGGGAAAATCCTAAAAAATTTTGGTCATTTGTATTTAATAAAAAGCTCTGCGCTAGAATTCCTTCAAATTTGCAATATGCAGGTGCTACGGCCTCCGATGGTCCTGGAATCTGTAATTTATTTTCCACATATTTTCAGTCTGTTTTTTCTTGTGAAAAACATGTTGATAATCGTGAAACGATCTATAAAATGGTTACCAATTTATCTATTTCTAATATTACAATTTCTGATAAAACTGTTTTAAAAATTTTAATAGCTCTCGATGTGAACAAAGGCGCAGAACCCGATGGCATCCCCGCTCTTTTTATAAAGCAATGTGCTTCAAGCCTATCTCTTCCTTTATCAATTCTTTTTAATAAATCATTACGTGAAGGCTGTTGCCCTGCAATCTGGAAAACTTCGCATGTCATGGCTATATACAAATCTGGCAATAGAGGTAACGTTGAAAACTATCGACCTATTTCTAAACTCTGCATTTTTAACAAAGTTTTGGAAAAAATAATTTATAACGTAATTTTTTCGTCGGTAAAACCTTTTATCATTCAGCAACAGCACGGATTTTTTACTGGTAGGTCGGTTAACACTAATTTACTTTCTTTTACAGAATATATATATTAAAAAGCATGGACAGCCGGCAGAAAGTTGACGCTGTTTATACAGATTTCAGCAAAGCTTTTGATAAAATCAGCCATACAATTTTATTAGCAAAACTTAACTCGATCGGTATCCATGGTAATATCCTTCGATGGATATCATCATATCTTAGGAATAGATCTTCTCAGCTTGTTGTAGTTAATGACTATAAATCTGAACCAAAAATTGTTTCGTCAGGTGTTCCTCAAGGGTCGCACCTAGGCCCTTTGTTTTTCATGATTTTTATAAACGATATCTCCCGCTGTTTTCGGTTCACCAAGTTTCTGTTGTACGCCGACGATCTTAAAATCTTCACTGTTATCTCCAATATCCAAGATTGTATAAATTTTCAAACCGACTTAAACAGATTGAATGCATATTGCAAAGAAAATAGTTTAATCTTAAACATTAAAAAATGCTACCAAATCAAATTCACACGTAATCGACAGGTTACTGACTTCCAATATTTTTTGGGTGTTGATCCTCTCAAAGTAGTTACTAATATAAAAGATCTGGGTGTCATGATAGATAATAAGGTACTGTTTGATATCCATATTGATAAAATTGCCAGGAAATCATATCAAATGTTAGGATTTCTAATTAGAACGTGCAAACATTTCACAAATCCCGATGCGCTTAAGATCCTTTATTTCTCTTTGATCCGAAGTCATTTAGAGTACTGCAGCACTGTTTGGAACCCCCAATACAGTACATATATAGATCGGTTAGAAGGTATTCAATAGTACTTTATGTAACTAGTCCTCAAAGCAAGGCCTTACCCCTAAGGTAATGTTTCCGGACAACGTTTTTTTGTATTAGCTCTCCAAACATTATAATATGAAGTTTCAATTACCATTAACGCGGCATTATATTAGGAGACCGCGCGAAAATGTATTTTTCGCTCCCCAAACTGGTTACTTTGGAAACTGTCTAGGATCCTCAAAATGGCCATTTAGAGGCCTTGTACTTAAAGTCGTCATGGCAACTAATGTTTGAGTCCGCTAAAATGTTGCCACGACGACTTTAAGTACAAGGCCTCTAAATGGCCATTTTGAGGATCCTAGACAATTTCCAAAGTAACCAATTTGGGGAGCGAATACAAAAAAATAAATTTATACGATTCTTTTCTACTAAATTTCCGTTCAACTATATTGCAATCGGTTCTCTAAAAAGGCGAAGAGAAATATTGGATCTTATACTTCTATACAAGCTTTTTAACCAAAAGTTGGACGGCCCAGATCTTTTATCTAACTTTACTTTTAGAATCCCTATTGGTAATACAAGAAGTGTTGCGTTGCTTGGTATCCCTTTTAACAGAACTAGTTCAGCTAACAACTCTCCTGTAACAAGATTATCATTGCTTTATAACTTTTATTTGTCTAATTGTAACACGTTAGATATTCATTTTGATTCCATTCAGACGTTCAAAGCTAAACTTTACAATTGTTATCCTAGTTAAGTGTATACTGTTTTTGTTCTCATTTTGCATTCCGGCTTTTTATGTTTAATTGTGTTTTTTTTCTATTATCGATAATGTTTGCTTTCGTTTTGAGAGTCTGTAATTTTTATTTTTACCGGTTTCAGGATATTAAGCCTTTATTTACATATACAAAAGTGGGCTGGTAACTAGGTCATAACTTATCTGTAGGGTAATGGAATATTACCCTACATGGCAACCATAACCATATAGCAACCGATAAACTATTGAACATATCACGGATATTATGAATCATAACAGCCTCAGATGTTTAAAATCCTCGCTCTACGAGCTCGGATTTCAAAACATCTGCGGCAGTTATAATACTCATAACATTCCTAGATATGTTAATAGCTATTAATTATGAGTTGCTGTAATCAGGCAACGCCAGACATTTTAATGACAGACTTAGTGGAATGCGCATTCCAAATAAGTCTGACACCCGTATGCATAGTCGTTCGCCAGCGGCTCGCTGGCGACTCGCCGGAGTTTCGTTATGAATAGTATATTGGCGGCACTGTACGTCTATGTCAAATTCGAGGTTAGCAGGTTAGATTTTGTGTCAGTTGCTGTCAAAACTGACGGAAAACCTAACCAGATAACCTCGAATTTGACATAGACGTACAGTGCTGCCAACATACTATTCATAACGAAACTCCGGCGAGTCGCTGGCGAACGACTATGCATACTGGTGTTAATGTTTCAACCACACACACACGTTTTTGAATGAACTGTTTGGAATGCACATGCAAGTCTTAGGGTAAGTCGCTGCATATGTGGCCGGCTCTTGAGAAGTTAAGTCGGGCCTTCACAGATTTGATACTTTCCACGGATTAGGTACTTGTATAACTCGCTTAAAAGTATTCTCAACATTAATTTTAAAAGCATACCGTTACCTGAAAACGATAAAAAAAACTTAAATTTCAACCTACAAAATAAAGTTGGAACTCACAATTTTACAAGACTTTTTTGTGAACATTTACAAGAAAAACAAATGGATTTGAGGATGTGATGCATGCTTTGTTTTTTCGTTATTAAATAAATTATCGTGTTTCTAACACTTATGTACATTTTGTGTTGTGTTTAAATGTTTGTTCTTTGCATATGATATTGTTTTGGATTAGTTATTAAAACTAAAATCATTGCTATATTTGAATTAAAATATCGCCGGTATGTAGGTGAGTCAATAGCTATAATTTTTTGCTTAGTATGTCTGTATGTATGTATGCATTATCTGTAATCTCATTTACCTTGCGGTGTAGAGGCTGGTGCTTTATGTGCTGGCATCTGACGGTACAATGCTCAACTTTCCCCGGATTCCGAATACAGAGTTGGAGCGCGCCTTTGGTGCTTGCGCAGCAACCATTGTGTGAGTTGTGTGTCTTGGCGATGTGTTGCCCTTGTTACTCTATCTCTTAGGTCTGTGGTTCTGAATAGAGCACAGTTAATTTGGTACCCAACTGTGAATGGTCTCACCGAGCCCGATTCCAATCGCCAAGGTTACGGAAAAATTCCGACCCCCGCGGTATTTGAACCGAGGGCTTGCGCCACGCGGCTTCTTTCCTGCTTAGTAATTGTTAAAAAATTAAGAGTCTCCCAAATATAATTATCACTAGCTTCCACTGGTACATAGGTACAGTCATGCTCCCATAAATCTAGTACAAGCAATTTAGATCTAGTTACGCAATTATCTAAAATTGTTTGTTATATAACTGACTTTTCATTAAGTACAAAATATAATAAAGGCAACTAATATTTTATTGCTCCACCATCTGCGTCAATTACAGCCCGTAATCTCTTCGGCATCGACAATATAAGATTTCGAAAACAGTCTGGCTGTTCTATTCAAGTTTCCCATGTCTCTTCAATTATTCCCCACAGTTCATCTACATTTCTGAATCTCATACGTGGCATACCTTTCGTCATCTCAGCCCACACGTTTTCTATAGGGTTCATGTCTGCGCTTTTGGAAACCCACTGCAAAACTTCCATATTATTTTGTTGAAACCATTCGGTAACTATGTGTGTGCTGTATAGGAGAATAATTGTGTTGAAAAATGAAATTATTTTTGGGATATATTTGTTGCACAGATGGCAACATTGCATTTTCTAAAATATTAATATAGTTTATTGAATTAAACTTTTCGTCAATTTTCCAACACATTCCAGTATTATGATAACTGATCTACCTCCATATGTTGATTGAAAATTCCCCTCGACTATCGCTGTTATTTGGTTGTATATAAACAAATCGCTCCATTATTAGTGGATTGAAAGGTTTTTTCATTAGAAACGACTACATTTTGCCAAAATTCTGGTCCATAATTAATATGATTTAAGGCATACAGCAATCTCGCCTGCTTCCTTTCTTCACACAATTTATTTTTTTTTTGCTGCAACACGGCATATTAATTCGCTTTCTTTTATTCTTCGACTTGCCGTTTGCCGGGAACCCGGAAAATGCCTTTCTAGAACAACTTTTCTCACAGACTCGAATGGATGCATACTCAAGTATTCCACTAAATTGTTATCTTGCTCCTGCGTGATAGTTCTTACAAAGCCAGTCCCCCGTTTCCGATCTAAACTTTCCCAATTTTTCCGCTTTGTTTTTACATTCAATACCGTGGATTTATTTATATGCATCTCTTCTGTCACGTGCCTGGTGGTGTACTTTTCTTCCAGCTTGGTTATAATGCGCATTTATTCAATATTATTAAGTTTTCTTGCCATTATGGTGTTGGGGTATTGAGCCAATCCTTATATTGTCTTCTATTCCTGGAAAGGATCCGGATTTGTTCTATGGTTTTTCCTTTTTCTCAGCTGTTTCCTTGATATTGTCTATCCATTCTTTCCTAGGTCTCCTCTTTGTCCTTCTTCCATGGGTTCTTATCTCAAAAATTTTCTTTGGGTATCATTCGATTGAGGTGTCCGTACCATTGTAGTTGTTTGTGTTCTATTTCATCTCTTACACTTTTATTTCTGACCCTGTCTCGTCTTGTTTTGCCTATTACGCCCCTTAGATATTTCATCTCTGCGGCTATTACACTCGATCTGTGTTTGTGTTGTTTATTTGGTAGTATAGTTTACTACTTTTGCTTATTCTGTTTTTGATTTCTTGGTGTATTCTTCCATTGTTGCTAATTATCGTTCCAAGGTATTCGTATGTATCTACGTTTTCTAATGTGTTATGGTTTATTTGTACCTATTTGCTGCTGTTTTTGATATGCACATGATCTTGCTTTTTTGTATGTTTATTTCCATCCCCTTCTCTTCTAGATGATTGTTCCATATATTGATATTTCTCTGTAGTTGGTCCGGTTTTTTGCCAAAAGCAGTATATCATCTGCATATAGCAGATCTTGCGACTTCACTGGATTTAGGTTATGGTATTCAAGTACCGTTTTTCTTGTTTCCCTTTTGCATGTTTTATGTATATTGTTCATGTATATTACGAACACAAGGGGGCTTAGGCTGTCGCTTTGTTTGATTTCTCTTTCCATATGGAATTCCTCTGAAAACTTTCCGTTTAATCTTACTTTTCCTGTTACGGTCTTATGCAGTGTTTTGACATTTCTTTCCAGTTTATTACTTATTTGCAGTTCTTTAAAGGCTTCCCATATATATTTTCTTGGGACTAGGTCGAATGCTGCTTTTAGATCGAGAAAATCTATGTATAGTTCTTTGTTTTTGTCTAGGGTCTTTTCTATTATTGCTGGTAGGGTATACATGCGGCCTTGAGTTTGTCGCCCGGGTCGTAACGCCGCTTGTTTTTCTTCTATTTTATATTCAACTTCTCTTCTAAGTATTTTCTCTATTATCCTGGTATAGAGTTTCAGTACCACTGGGGGCAGACATATTGCCCTATAATTGTCACAATTGGTAGTTTCCCCTTTTTTATATATGGGTATTATAGTGTTCTTCGTCCATTTTTCTGAAATTTTCTCCTCTTTCCATACCTCTTGGAATATACGTATATAGTCTCCCCTGGTGATTTTCCGTTTTTTGTTTTCTTTAGGGTTTCCTTCACCTCTTCATTTGTTATGTCTTCGTTTGTTTCATTATTTGCTTCTTCTTCATGCACTATTTCTTCTTCTGTCAGGTTTTCTATATCGTTTTCTCTAAACTTGTTTGCATAGTATTCCTTCCAGGTTCGTAGCATTTCTTCTGTATTAGTTTGTATTTGTCCTTCGGGGTTTCTAATATTACGGATTTTTGGTAAGCGGTTTCCCTTTAGTTTTTTGACTATATTCTAGAATTGCTTTTGATTTTCTATATAATTCTCTTCGATTTTCTTTTCGAAATCTTCCCATGTCGCTTTTTTTGATTCTTTCACTGCTTCTTTTGCTTCATTTCTTTTTATTATATAAGTTCTTTTACTTTGGTCTGTTTTTCTCTTAGATGAGCCTTCAATGCCTCTTTTTTTCTTTAATCTTTATTTTTACATTTTCGTTCCACCATTTGGTTCTTTTGTTCTTTGGGTTTTCTTGTATCTTTTTTATTCCGCATACTTCTGGTGCTACTTGCAGTATTGCCTCTTGAAGTGTGTTCCATCTTTTATTTAGCGTCTATTGGTTTTCTTCCCGTTGTTCCTGTTGTTCTAGTATATTTAGTTTTTCTGTTAGTGTTTCTTCATATTGTTATTGCGTGTTTAAGTTTTGTAGTGCATGGAGGTTTATTTTATTGTAGTTTTTATATCGTTCTTCTTTGGGTTTTTGGATGTTTGTATCTGCCACAAACTAGTTTGTGGTTTGTACTTAGTTTGTCCCTCTTATGACTTTCACGTCATTGATGGCGTATCTCATGCTTCGTGTGTAGGCAATATAGTCAATCATGCTTTTTTGTCCTAATTTTTCCGCTTCGTAGGTATTCTTGTGGATATTTTTATGTTTGAACCATGTATTCCCTATTAGTAATTGGTTTGTGATGCAGCATTCTCGCATCCTTTCCCTATTCTTATTTATTTCACTCTCCAACCTGTGTGCACTCATTGTTCCATATCCTTGATCTTTGTCGGCTCCAATGTGTGCGTTCCAATCTCCCATTATCAATAGATGTGTGTTTGTGTTTTGCATTTTCTCTATAGTAGTAGTAGCTGCGTTTGTTGGTGCATATATTTGTATTATTCCTATTTTTCTTCTAGTTCTAGATTCATGGTTATGATCCTGGAGTTTATGGTTTTCCAGCTGGTTACTTTTCTATCTATCTCTCTGCTTACTATTATCCCCACTCCGTCTGTTGCTCTTTCTCCTATTGGGGGGCCGGAGTATCTAAGTGTATATCCGTGGTCTAAAGATTTTGATCCACTTCCTTTTTTCGTAACTTCTGATATTCCGAGGATGTGTATCTTGTATTTTTGTATTTCCTCTACAATTTCACATTCTTTTTCTGTGAGGGATGTAATATTCCATATGCCAAATCGGATCCTATTTATCGCTGGTTGTCGTCTGTTAATCCGTCAAAATCCGAGGCTCGGTAAGTTTTTCTGAATCATAGTATTTTCAGTAGGTGATTAGCCTTCTAATAAAGGTATTTACTCTTGGCCATTTTTTAAAAACCGATTCTAAAAACACCCTGTATATTAATTAATTTGATTGATTTTTTCAAAATATTGGTTTGAGAAGAAGCAGGAGCGATTCCTAGAATATTAACATCTAACTCGAAAATTTGTTGTCATTTACACCTTATGTGAACTCAATCCGCGCACACACTGTATGTGTACACATGTCAAGAATAGAGGAAACATAAAGAAGGAGGAAGTACATCATAAATGGTGAGGTAGATAAGAAGCGAAATATGGACAGACTTATGAAGAGAAAACAAAATAATAACAAGATTAAAAAATAAGGAAAAATTCAAGTAGAACGAAACCGTTGAAAAGAAGGAAGGAAGATGCAAACATAAACATAGAGCAAGTAGATGTATTGGCGAGCTTAAAGAAAGGTAAAAAGCGATAACATCTATTAAAAACTGTAAAGCACCAGGGCCAACACGAACAGCACTAGAAATGGTCAAAGAACCAACAAAGCTGTTGAAACCAGAAATAGAGGAGAGACAGAATCGATAGAAACTTACATAACGTTCATCGTAGTAACGATTTATGTTTTTTTTTGCATTTACGTTATGTAGAATTAGGTTAGTATTATATTAATTACTTTTAAGTCAAGTGGAAAAGACTAACTAGAATTTACCCTAGAAAGAACTATGGGAGGCGACGAAAGAAGTGCAAGTGTTTGTGAGTTGAGCAGCTCAATAAAATATGTAGAAAAAGTATAAATTCGTGTTCGAAACTCCATAATAGCAACACAAGTAATAACAATTTGTTGCAGGCAAATAAATATACAAAGGTTTTTTCTTTATTAATCACGTATCCTAAGCAAACTTGTTATTTTCTTGGTAACAGCCGCTGCTCTTTCCTTAGCTGACCGGATTTCAAATTCTGCGCTTCGGAAGCCGCATTTTGTCCTACGATTATGTCTGGGCCCCAATTCGTATTCGTCGCCGGATACATCCTTAGTTGCTTTTCTTTCACACAGCTGCTGGTAGACGTCTTGTACTCTGATTTATTGCTGTTCTACTTGCAGTTTTTTTAGTAATGATCTGGATTTTTGCGATATCTTTAACTTTCAAATTTCTGCTTTTCAAAATTTTGTCAAATAGCAAAATTCATTTACTTGCCCATTTTAGTAGCTACAGAAGGCCAGAGTTTATTTAAATATTCGACTAAACACAAATAAATAACAGAAAAATACATAAATAATGCTATCGTATTTTTGTAAATAGATAATAGCTATTTAAGTCACAAGGAATGTAAGGACCTATTAACATTTGAGGTAGGCAAGTACAAGCCAAGACGAAGTCGCGGCTTGTTGCCTGCCGAAAATGTTAATAGGCGATACATTCCGAGTTATCTTATTATATTTTTCCCGCTGCTTATCAAAATTTTCCTAGATTTTTGAAAAAATCGTTTGGTTTGTCAGCTGTTACCAGGATTAATTTTCGTGAGTCGTGTTACCTATGAGTGTCACATGTGACATAAACACTTGCAATTTAGAAACAAAACATCTAAATCTGCATCTTGCTTTGCTAATTTTATTATCCTAGGAACTTAATAATAGTATTAAGTTCCGTTGTCAAGAAAAACCAGCAAACAAATATAATCACAGACTTACACGTTTTGTTACTAAGGCTGTATCACTGACTTACATGATCAGCAGCGGGAAAACATGGTTTTTAAAGATTGTACAATTCATATACATGTAATAAATGGATTTTGTTCAACCTGGTAGATAGGCAACGAGTTTGACGGCTATGTTGAATTGAACATGATATTTGAAACTGGTTTATCTAGCGGCAAAGGCTGCAAATGGACAATTAATGTACCAAGATGGCAAATCGATTTCTGACCAGTTCGTTGTTTTAATTATTATTTTAGATTTTATATGACCCCCAGGGGAAAGTTTAGTCCATTAAGCGGGTTCGAGTTAGTGACTGTTTGCAGGGAATTACTTTTAGTCGGTTGAGTTAACCCTCAAAGCTATTCGGACAAAGCAAATCTCGTTTATTTTACCGCCGTTACAAGAGGGAAGCAAATACTGGAATCAGGTTACAGTCCGATAACGGGTACGTAGAGAAAGGCGCGACTCGTTGACACCGAATGCAGTGTCTAAGATGGTATGCAGGGAGAAAATTTACGACCAAGTGCCGTCCAGCGAATTGTTTTGGAATGGAGAAATAATTAACGGGTAGGAAAAAGTATCGTCATGCGAAGCTTGGTTTAAAAGTGTCATTTAACAGCGGGAACGGCGGCGGTCTCAAATTAACAAAACCACGGGGTGCTTTATAGCGATCGGCTATTGTTAAAGGCCTTAATGGCCGCTCGGGTCTGTCCCGGTCTGGATCCCGGGCACAAGTCAATTCGGCGGTGGTCTCAGAGCTTGAGTTTGCTCTACGGGGGGCTGGAGGCATAAAGGCCCGCTGGCTGGAATCCCGGGTTGAAGTTCTGTTTCCAGGAGCGTGGCAGCTCGCTTATATACTTTCTGCTATCTGCTGAGGCGCTTGAGGGAAGAATTGTATTGTAATGATGAAGACGCGGGTTGACGTAAGCGGACAGAATTTATGAATTCTAATTTTGCCCTGACCTCAAAGGTTAAGACCGTGCACATGCAGAATCGAGCGTTTTACATTACTTAGCATTTTATCATCGAGTCGAGGGTCCAAAAGCGCCAAATGTGACGGGAGATTAGCTGCACGCAAATTCTAAATTAATTTACGCCAGGCTAACGTCCCACATTCCTCTCTCTTCTGAGGAAACGAGTGCTGGGTGGACAGCTTCTTTATGGAGGTCGTTGATGCGGTTCAGGAATCACCTGGGAACGTTCTGCTTCGGAAGATACGACATCGAAAACATTCATACTGGCCAACGCGAAGGCGGTGAGATCAACCTACGTTCTGACAGGATGCATTAAAAATATGAATAACTTCTTTTACTATACATTAATCTGGGGAGATATATAGAGGTCGCGGTTTCGACCTACATTTCTTTCAGGATTTCTCAGGGGGGAAACACGCTTAAGAAGCTAGGGCAAGTGACAGCTTATGTACAAGACGAACGTGCTTGAAGTTTCAGTTTACAGGCGGTTGTCGTGGCGATGATTTCCGCCGGGATCTGTACAGGATACAGTTTCACGAAAAGCATTCAAGAAAAATTTTCAGGTTCACACAAGAGCAGGCAGAATACAATTTCACCGAATAGATTTGATGAAACAAATAATGGAATCATACTATACCTGAGGCTGCAGAGGTGCGATATCAACTAGCATTTTCTCAAAAATTAATTCTACGAGCGCATAATATTGTACAGGGTGCATTCTAAAACAAATGCTACTGGACGGATGCAAAGTTCACGGTATCGACTTATATTCATTCAGGACTTGTTCAGTCGCGGGAAAGTGGTAGGGTTGCAGGATAAACCCACTTTTTCACAAGATTCAAACTACAGGGGAAGATATTTGTAGAGGTTACGGGCACCAACTTACATTCTTAATACATATTTTCACATTTTTGCTTCGGTTCTACGGGGATGACTTCGACATCGAAGATCTCGTGCTGGATCTGGGATTGCGTTCCAAAGACTTTTTGCGAGGGAGACTGTGCTGCAGGATAACACGATGCTCCAGGTCTTTTCAAGCTAACTTTACTTCTCAGGATGAAGAGATATACCAGGAGAGGCCTTGGGAGGGATTTCTCTAGAGGGAACTTAAAAAAAGCCCGTAGTTTTCATCTCGGGGATGACTTGGACTCTAAAACTTAGTACTGTGTTACGGTATCAAAATGACTTAACGACACCCACGCGGTGTGAGTATCGCACGACTAGTTAAGTCCGGGAAAAAGGTGGCACGCTCGCCCTGAGATCTGACAAAACAGGCTAAGGGCCTCGGCTGATACGCTCAGGGAGATGGGCGTGGTTCAAATGGTACGTCGTAGGGCAAGCGTGGCGTGACATATATAGGGTAAGTCGAAATAAAAGGGCGCCACCAGATCTGTCTTTATATTCTCGTACAACCGGACCTGGACGGTTGGACTGGCCGAGAAGTACACAAGGTACTACGTCAGGAAGGTACTCGAGAAGCTGTAAACCTCGAATTACAATTTTGGGAAAAAATACTTTAATACTTATTTCGGGTCTAGAAAGGGGAAGAACTCGGCCTCTCAGTCCTCGTCGTCACTGCAGCGGGCGTTGTCAAACCTAACTGCGTTGCTCTATTGCTCAAGCTTCGCTTTACACAAATCTGTACACAAAAGGGCTTAACCTGAAAGAGCATGCATAGATTCGCCGCAATGACAAGGCCTTCGTTCAAATACTCATCTATTGATCTGACTGATTAGGGTGTTTTACACAAGTTTACGCTAAGTTAAGTTAAATTCTAGGCCCCCAGCTGGAGTGGCGTGCTATCACTAATTCAGACTCATTAATTAGTAAAGGTAATACTGTAGGTTTAGGCCATACATATAGTAACTTATTAGACTAAACTGGCTGCGTCCAGCTTTCGTTAATTAAGCGGCTACGGAATACGAATAGAGGCCTTACATGTCCAAATAGTTAGTTATTAGCACAACCCACCCGATTGTATGAATTAGGCGGCCACAAAATGCAAAATGAGGTAATACTGGCGCTAATTAGTAGATCATTAATTGAACTGCGGTCAGAAGGCGTGAATTAAATGGCTACAGAACATGAACGGAGGCCTTGCATATACAAACAGTTCTTTATTAACAAATACGGCCAGATTATATTAAATAAGCAGTCACTACATGCAAAATGGGGCCATACTGGCGTTAATTAGTGAATTATTAAAGAATGCAGTCAGAATGCGTGAGTCTAGCGGTCACTATAAGCGCAAATTACATGTTCACATTGCTACCTGTGTATGGAAGTTAGCCAAGCTTGTGCACTGCAACGACGGTAACCGGCATCGCCTGTTGCGAACGTTTCGGAATCGGGAGCGTGGGCGTTAAAGCTGCATTGGCGGGAAAGTCCAGAAGACTACCGTTTGGAAGCTCTGCGGGATAGATCCCCTGTTAGGGAAGAATCGGCCTGCACACACACGGTCTTACGACAGAAGAACAGAGCTCTCGGCTACCATGACCACACCAAAACACCTCACGTACCTTATGCCACCACGACCGTTTCGAGACTCCCTTCTTGCAGGAAGCGAGCTCGCCAAAACCCGAGAGCGTGCCAGAGCAAATCGTCGACCAATCGGGAGGCGACGTGCTCGGCGGTTCAAACCGGTCTCGCCTGCGCCCAGACAGCGCGTGAGATATAAAGGATGGTTTGAAATGGCTATATTGGGCGGACTGCTCTAATCTATAGGGTGTTCGAATTTAGACAAAAAGAGCTAGTATGTGTGAGCATTGGTGTTGAGAAGATCAAATGGTGGGAACGGGTTTGAAATATAACTAAGCTGCCCAAAGGGCATGAATGGTTAACTATAGTACGTTACGCTACTCAAAATGACCTGACAACTGCACTCAAAGCTAATTTCCGGATTTCATCTGGGGGCTTTTGTACCTTCTAGAGTTTCTGGGACCACTTGAAGCCGGCCTAGTTACTTAGATGCCCTGGCTTTTGATGGTCGGCATTTCCCAACGGCCTGGACTGTATAAAGGGGCCATCTATTGATTGGATTTCTTCTTTTTTTTATTTGGGACCAACATACTTCTGAAGATTTCTATAGTATGAGCAAAAAGTAACTCCATCAAAGTTACCTTTGGAATTTTGAAGTCGTGGGTATTATAACACCAGAAAATTATATTTAATTCTTGTTGATTCTTGTCAATGCCGTTATTGACGTTTAAATTAAAAAATGCAGTCTTGTAAGGAAACTTACTAAACTTAATAAGAAAAAATTAAAATTACAACGGAGAGTATTTAGAACAAAGTTAATAAATATTTTCAGAGACACTTTGCAACAATTCTGGTGTTATTAAACTATATGCTGCGGTGATTATTTAGTTCTAAAATTGTACAGGTGTTTTAAATACGAATTTTTTAGAAGTGGAAATAAAAAATAATCCAAAAGGGTGAGATCACAAGACCTGGGTGGCCAAAGATATTTTGAAATTAATCGGTCATCAAAGAACTGCTTCAAATGGTCCGATAATTCTCCGGCGAGAGCACGCTACCCAAACGCCTACTTTAGGGCAATGCAACGAAGCTTCACGAAAGAAATGTGGATTATCAGCGCTCCATAAGCGCATTACTAGTTAATTAATGCGCCTTTTATGTAAAACCACAACTCATCAGGAAAAAGTTAAATCCAAAACATTATTATTTAAATGTTGCACAAAACCAGTTACTGTATAAAATTATCTTATTGTAATTTGAAGGTAAGAGCTCTTGATACATTTTTAGTTTGTGTATATGCATATTTAAATCTTTTTTAGAATTGTACGACAAGTACCATAACTCAAATTCACTTCTTGAGCGAGCCTTAGGATTGATGTGGATGGTTCGTTTTGCATTTCATTTTGGACATTTGCAATTTGTTTCGCAGTTCCCACATGTGGTCTACCACTTCTTGGTCTGTCTGCTACACTACCAATTTCGCTGAAAGCAGCTCGTACTTGATAAAAAAAGTCTGTTGCTAATATTTCAACGTTAGGAAATCTTTCTCTAAATTCGTTTAAACAACCATGTGCAGAGTACTGCCAATTACCATTGTCCATTTCGAGAATATGCCTCTATTATAAATATTTTATGTTCTGGTAACATTTTTAAAATAAATTATTCAGAAATTATTGACAAAAAATTATTGCATAATAACAAATGCCAAATGACAGCTTCTAATTTTCTGGTGTTATAATACACATGACTTTAGAATTCCAAAGGTATCTTTGATGGAGTTACTTTTTGGTCATACTAGTTTTCTGATACTGGAAACGCTGGTGGCCTTGTCTTTTATTTTAGCGCCGTTACAAGAGGGAAACCAGAACTGGAATCAGGTTACAGTTCGATCACGGCCACGTGGAGAAAGGCGCAACCCTCTGGCACCGAATGCCATGTCAAGAAGGGTATCCAGGAAGAAAATTTGCGACAATGTGCTGTCTAGCGAGTTGTTTTGGGATGGAGAATTAACAGTTAGAAAAGTATTGCTATGCGAATCTTGGAAATATAAGATTAAAAGGGCAATTTAATGACGGGAACGACGGTGATCTTAAATTAACAAAGCCCCGGGCTGCTTTATAGAGATAATCGGTTGTTAAAAGTCTTAACGGCTTCTCGGGGTTGTCCCGGTCTGGATGTCGGGTACAAGTCAAGTCGGCGGCGGTCTCAGAGCGTGAGTTTGCTCTGCGGTGGGCTGGAGGCATAAAGCTCTCCTGGCTGGGATGCCCGGCTTTTTCCAGAAACGTGACAGTTCGCTTATATACCCTCTGCTATTTGCTGGGGCCCTTGGGGGGAGAAACTGTATTGTAATGATAAAGACGCGAGTCTACGTGAGCGATCAGAATTTTTATATTGGAATTTTGCCCTTACCTGAAAAGTTAAGGCCGTACACGTGCAGAATTGAGCGATTTGCCTTTCTTGGAATTTTATCACTGATGGGAGGGCCGAAAAGTGCTAAAGTGATGGGAGATTAGCTGCGCGCAAATTCTAAACGCATTAATCGTGTTTTTAATTAATTTACGCCAGGCTAACGTCACATCCTTATGATGTTGGACCTGGCTTCTTGCCCCACAATTGCCTACGGCATTGCCCTGTGGACAACACCACCACACTCCCAAAGTCGCTCTAACTGTTTGGAAGACAACTATGCTGACTATTACACAATAATATACGCAAATAAGGGGCAAATGGATTTAATGTTTTCCACGAATTACAATTTTTTTTTAAAGATTATTTATTGTTGTTACGAAGATCCACGTTAGTTTTTTTTTTGTAGGACCATACACTGATACAACAAATCTAACTATCCTTACAGATGTCACTTTTAAAAACATTGATCTCAATTATATCGTCGCACATATCTTAGGTTATATCACTTGTCATATAGTTATTGCCTAGTAACATCCTTATATCTCTTACAGGTCGCTATTTTATGCATTTTACGCGATTTTTATGAAATTTTATTGCAGATCTTTATGGAGGAATTTCGTAACCGACTTGCACTAATGCAACTTCATTAGCATGTTTTTCTTTATTCATGTTATACTTCAATCCTCAATTACCCTAGCTGTACTTGCCATATACATACACATTAATGTGTACCTAAGTTTAAGCAAACATAACCCTTTCCGATGTTCATTCCGTACTCACTTGCCAAACCTTTTTTTATAATTATCACAACTTATAAATCTTTGTTTGTAGTTACAATAAACAGTATTACCAATTCGGTTCATATTCTTGATTTTTAATAAATCATCGATTCAGTACTATTCGTCACAGAATTGCTGTGGGTATTATACTATAACAATATATTTGACCGAAATTGTCTCGGTTTTGAGCCAGGTAGATATAATCCGCATGTCGTTGGATATTGGATCCAAAATATGCTTATTTTCGTCAAGGGTAAAAACCTGAGCTAGACAGGGAACCAGACAGACGGGCAGACACGCAAACGGGCAGACATACAGACAGACAGACGGAATTAAGAAAACATGTTTTTCGTCATCTAGGGATCCCGAAACGTGAAGTTCTGAGGAAATCTCTAAAAGCGATTTTTTTCACGATTCAATATAAGGGGAAATTACATGTAAACCTTGCTACAGGTTAAAACCCATTTATACGGGGTGTTTACGGTTTTGTGATTTTATTTTCAAGGAGTGATTAAACATCTTAAAAGAAGGTCATTAACGTTAAAATGTATTAATAAAAGTTTTATAATGAGAGATATATATGATTTATTTTTTTAAAATTTTGTTTTTTTGTTTTTAAGGGGTGGTTAAACACTTTAAAAGAAGGTTATTAATCCTAAAATGATTGTCGTTAATACTAAAACGATTAACGCAAAAACAATTAATAAAAAAATTAACGCTAAAACGATTAACTTTAAAACAATTATTCAAAGAATTGTGCAAAGTAATCATAAATTCAAACGATAAGCTATCACTGAATTTTTTACTAAGTAGGCTGATGCCAATAACTTTTCGCATCTGTCAAGCTATTTCAGTACTTGTTACTGCACTGTTTGTTTGGCTTAGATTCTTCCAAATAAATCCTAATAAAGAACGTAAAAATAGTCTATCGCACTAACAGTGAATACATGTTGTTAATTTATGGGGAAGTACACCAGAATTCGGCTGCTGCAAGCTTGTCAGGCCATTTCCTATTTTTCCTTCATTTCGATGGCTACATAACCATTTAGAGCAGTTTTGTTACGAAATTGGAGAGCCTGCCTGTATATCGGGGCCATCTTAGCCTTAATTTATAGCATAACGCTTTAGCTTCCCGCATCAAAGAAAAATTCAGACAGGAGCATGGCTTTTGGCTTTATTTAAAGGTTTAGAGTACCGCGCTAATCTTTACATCGTTGTTTTATGCAGCTGCGTGTCCTTTAAGTCATTCAAAATTTACTCCATGAGAGCAAGTGAAATGCCTATCTTCAATCTTATAAAAGCATCTGTCGATCTCTCTCGCACCGAAACAACCTCGGCGTCATGGTGCGAAGGCCCTGGCTTTCTATTGGTCACACCTGCATTCCGAGACAGGAAATTTGAGCGCAAAGTTCCGTTAGCGTCTGTTTTTAGGCATTCAGCCTGGGCTCGTGGTTGAGTAAAGTCGACATACCGTGCTTGTGTTTCCGCCCTTCGCCCGTATCGTTCGTGTGCGGGGGCGGTTTGTTTTTGTAGTTATTTGTGACTGCTTTAATTGTTCTGCTGGTGGCAGACGGCGCTTGGTGAGCTGTGATGGCAGTTGTGTTTTGCTGGTGATGCCCGTTTGCGGGTTTGTGTTGGCCATTCATTAGTTATGGAGGCTCGTTAGGCCGTCATTTGTTAGACGGGATTCATTGCCGAGTGAGCTAATCAACAGTCACGCTGATATCCATGTTTGCCAAGGGGGCATGACACATTCCACCCACGCCTGACGCAAGGGACCATTCCGGACGTCACTGCATTTCGCCCACGCCACGTTATCAAAAGTGTAGCGACAATTGATGCCTGCACGAGCGCACTACGCCCGTCTCGAGGTCGATCTATCAACCAAGGTAACATTTGTGTTATAAACTGTTTCACCAGCATATTCTTGTAATTAAACTCACATATCTGTGCGCGGCGCTCAATTAATGCTTGGTACACTCTTGTATAAAGCTAACATTTGTGTTCTAAGCTGCTTTGCTGCAAGTCAGTCTATTCTTGTAATTAAACCCTCATATCTGTGCCTGGCGCTCAATTAATGGCTGGTACACTCTCGTATAAAGCTAACATTTGTGTTCTAAGTTGCTTTGCTGCAAGCCAGTCTGTTCTTATAATTAAACTCACATATTTGTGCTCGGCGCTCAATTAATGCCTGGTACACTCTGGTACAAATTTAACGTTTGCGTTCTAAGTTGCTTTGCTGCAAGCCAGTCCATTCTTATAATTAAACTCACATATTTGTACCCGGCGCTCAATTAATGTCTGGTACACTCTTGTACAAATATAACGTTTGTGTTCTAAACTGCTTTGCCGCAAGTCAGTATGCTTTTGTGATTTAGACTCAAATACAAATTTCACGCTTGTGTAATACACTTATTTAGTCGTAAGCCGACATTTTAATAGAACTGATTTTAACTTGTTGTTTGCCTTAGCTTTGCGTTGTAGCTCCTAGATAGGGCATTTTTCAGCTGGGTTTATTCTGTTAGGTATTTATTCCTTTCACTGTGCCAAATGATGTACGTGCCGACCACGTCGGTACAACTGTAAGTTTTTCGGTCATGTGAGGTGGCCCAATAGATGTATTAACTTATTAACGGCTTATAATTTTTCCTATGTCTTATGCATGTTTGTTTACAGGGTGACTGAGTCACTGTGTCAAGATCGATGTAAGGTGAGGTTCGGACGTGGTGAATGAGCGTTGCAGGTAGGTTGGCGCGCTTGTCGCTGTGATGTAGCTTCCA
Organism: Agriotes lineatus; assembly: GCA_940337035.1. NCBI lineage: Eukaryota > Metazoa > Arthropoda > Insecta > Coleoptera > Elateridae > Agriotes > Agriotes lineatus. The sequence goes on from OW679194.1 coordinate 205,075,787, forward strand.
GAAGTAGTATTTGAGTATGTTTTGCCTTGTTTAACCTTCAAGGTTCGGTTAAGCGTGGGTCTCCTTGAGTTGGACCTTGTGGCGCTTTTTTATTTGGTAACACCCTATACATATCAACACGCGTGCCCTGTGGTGTCTCGTTTAGGGCCATGCCCTCTCCCTGAGCGTATTTGAGCCGCGGCCTTTAGCGTGTGTCTTACGATTTCCAGGGTAAGTGTGCACGTTTCCCGGATTTGTTTAGCATTCGGCACTCGCTCATCTGTGAGTGTCGTTAAATAAATTTGATACTGTAACAAGCTGATTGTATGCTAAGCGGTTTCCTAACAGGCTAACTTCGATTCCACAAAAATTCACTGCTCTAGTACTTCGTGCACGAGAAACTGGTGTACTGCAAACACGTCATGATTGGCCTGGGCCGACACCGAGGAATTTTGGATGCCGAAGATGAAATGTTAAACCTTGTTGAAGAAGATCTCAAATGGAATTGTCTGACGAACACTGCGCGAAAATCAATTGTATCCTTTCCATGTACAAAAACTACAAGCATTACCACCTGCAGATCATACTTTACGTTTGCATTTTTGCCAATGGTTTCTGCAAAAACATGCTGAAATTCCAAACTTTTCTTCCGTTGTGTTGGTAACTGATGAAGCAACGTTTACACGTAAAGGCATCAACAACTGTCATAATACTCACATCTGGGCAGTTGAAAATCCACATGCTATTCGCCGTAATCATTTCCAGCACAGATTCGCGATAAACGTTTCGGCCGGATTGGTCAACGGACAACTTATTGGCCCTTTTGTGTTGACAAACCGATTGACTGGAAATTATTATCTCTTTGTTTGCAAAATCATTTGCTGGAACTGCTAAAAGAAGTGCCTTTGAATGTACGTCAACAAATGTGGTTTCTTCAAGATGGCGCATTTTAATCGTTTAGTTCGCCAACATTTGGATAATCTATTCGAAAATAAATGGATTGGCAGGGTTGGTCCTGTTCCATGACCTCCTCGGTCACCCGTTCTTAACCCCCTAGACTTTTATTTATGGGGCCTTATGAAGACCATGGTATACACTAACGAAATAATTGATTTAGATGATCTTCGTAACCGCGTTGAAGCAGCTGCGACAATAATTCGACGGCAAGATCTAGGCTTTGTAAGTTATGCGAACTCATGGATACGTCGAGCGAGACTTTGCGTTCAACAAGGCGATAACTTCGAATATCTAGTGTAAGGCGGTTTTCTTGAAAAAAAAATAAGAATTAAAATAAAATGTGTATTTGTTTAATTTAATTTAATATGTTTAATCAACCCTTAAAGATAAGAAAATAAAATCTAAATTAAAAAAAAATCATATCTCTTTTATTATACAACTTTTGTTAAGGCATTTTAGCGTTAATGACCTTCTTTTAAAGTATTTTTTATTATACCTGTATCAGAATCGCCGTTTAAAGCACGCCTGAGCGTGCGAATACAGGCGAATAAAGCTCGCCGAGCTTTAAAGGTTGTCAAGGAAACGACTGAATGCAACAACGGACATGGACGCGAGAACAACGTAAATAATTCTCGTAACTATAGTAGCAATATTATTATGCCCTCTCGATTTATCATCACAAAAATTATTTCTAAGTTTTTAGTGCGTAATTTATTTCCAGTATTGGAGGTATAATAAAAAATAGCGTAAAGTATTCGTGGATAACTGGTTTTTAAAACACTTGCTCTATTTCGAGCACTCCGGCGACGCCGTCGTGCTCGAAAACTCGCGCGTGTTTTAAAGACCTTGTTATCCACTCATACTTTAATATACTATAATCACCCTTTAAAAATAAAATCACAAGTCCGTAAACACTCTGTATAAGCGATAGATAGCTGAAGATACTTAAGCTTGAAATGGCAGATAGCGTCGAAGGTGAATTGAGAAGATTGGACAGCTAGCGGAGTTTAATATGTTGCTTGTGATATCCAATATGAATCGAATTCTGAAATTCTACTATATACCACTAAACGGCACAGAACTTCAAGTAATAATGCACTTAGGGAAGTTTGCACTTATCAGGCAACAAAACCGATGGAGCTTAAAAAAGTCGAAAAGGGAACGCTTCCACATTAACTACGCCATACTTCAAGGTAATTGAGAATCATACGCTGCTAGCTTGCTGAAAACTGTCTGGCCTTTGTCACGCACGAATAAGTTTATATTTCTTCTCTTTTGGCAGTGACAGCGTCAATATTATTTTAAACCCACATAACAAGTTACCCGAACAATAATTCATTGAGGTTGGACAGACACATCACCAATAAAAAATACTACTCTATGTTTCAGAATATAATGACCTAAGGATGTAAAAGTTGTTGTACTTATAATAAATAGAAAGTTCAAGGAAGATATCAGTACAACACAGATTGAGTTCGGGAGAAGATTTTGTGAGCAGGACAATCAATAAAACGATCAGAACAAGGATGCACATTGAAAAAGCTACTTTGCAATATGTAGAATGGGAGAGACTGGTATGGTGTAGACACAGAGGTATTGAAAAGATTACAGGTTGGAGCCAATGGGTTCAACAAAAAAATGAAGCACTAGAAGATTGTGGATAGAAGAGATTTATGAAGCGGTAGAAAGGAGAAGTCTGAAAGTTGTGGAGTGGAAAGATATAGATACAGTGTCGGATTAAGGAAAGGTGCAGCTAGAAATAAGGCCGACACAAGCACACAAATTTTGTATCTATCCCTTACGGAATGAAATAAAGTAAACTTTTTAATATTTACTTTTTTATCGAAAAACAAAGACATTGGTGCAGACATAACACATATAGTTAAATACAGGCTTTCACGGCCGTCGTCCAGCATGAGCAGTGAAACGTCAAATTTAAATCGACGACTACGGCATAACCCGGAAGAATCTCGGTAGCATTATAACACATATAATTCATGCATTTATTTCTTCATTATCTACAGCCTCTTATCTTCCGGTCTCGAAGACTATTCATACCTCGCAAGATGTACAATGTAGATAATGCGCCGCACGCGACTTACATTAAGCTAACCCCCATCCAAAGACACCACACACTCGACATAAACCTAACTTACAGCTAACTTAACCAATGAGTTTAAATTTATTGTAGCTTCGAGAAAATTCTCCGCTACGGCCATGTTTGAATCCATGTCCACCTGGTTGTTAAGCAGGCTGCTAACCCACGTTACGTACATCATACAGCATCATTCCTTCATTCAAGTATATAGAATACATATAAGCTATCGCTGGCATGTGGCGGTTGGCTGAAGCTAAAGTGTAGGTATTGCGGGTAGGAATACGGCTTCGCCGGCGGTCAAACACTCCCGCCGTCCAGTCAAATCATTCCATCAAGCGGAAGCGGGGTATGAGTGTGTACCGTAAAATTAAGACAGCTTTTAGACAATTAAAATTTTGCCTTGCCTTTATTTTACACGTCGATTGAGGGTTCTATACAGTACCATCGATAAGAATCACCATCGATGCGGACTATCACCGATTTTCTGACGATTGTTCAACACCACCGCATGAAATAGTGGTTTACTTCCGATTTTGATTTATTTAATGTTTGTCAAAATGTGGAGTACCATCGACCGAATATACCACCGACTGGACTACCACTGATATGAATTACAACCACATGGATTTACAACCGACTAAAGCGAATTTGTTGAATTTGCCACCGAACTGAAGCATCACCCAACGGAAATACCACCGACCATTTTTCCTTTGTGATATAACAAGTAGATTGGCGAACTACATTTCTGCAAACTTCGGAAAGGTTGAGTGTCATTAATACAGGGCGAGCAAAATGAGTGAGAAAAGATGGCATATGTTTTTAGTTTGTAAGAATTCAATTGTATGTAAGCATGAGTTAAAATGATACTGTAATTTTGTTAAAGTATAGGTAAACACTTGCTACAAAATAGAAGTCCTTCCAGTCTAGTTACAGTAATTACTTCATAAAAACACTATAGTTGCTGCCAACTTATTAATATCAAAAGAAATACAAACTTGTGGTCATTCACGCAACATGTGTTGCAGCAGTTGCTGTAGAATGTGTTTCCAGTTGGTGGTATACCCAGGCGGTGATAGTTTACTTTGGCGGTTGTTCCAGCCAGATGTAAATCCATGTCGGTGGTAATCCAAGTCGATGGTAAATCAAGTTGTGGTATTTTAGTTCGGTTGCATTTCATATATTTATCACAAAATTCTTAAGGTCGGTAGTAAACCAAGTCGGTGGTAGTTCCAGTCAGTCCGCACTCATCGTCCATTGGGATTTTCAACCTGCTCATAAACACTAAGCATAATTTTTCTAGGGCAATTGTTTTTTCATAACACTTTTGCGCTAGAAGCGAACGTTTCTTCTACTTCATTACATCATTACTAATACGGCCCTGCACAGATAGATCGATAATCTGGTTGAGGGAAGAAACCATGGTATAAAAAGGCATGTTCTTGTTATAGTTTTATCGTAACAATTAGCATACACAAAAGGTAGTAAAATGAGCACATTAATACATTAGGTATTAATAATAATACAGCAGTTCTTAAAGCAACTTATTCAAATTTGATGCCTTGGGCCAAAGGCAAGCTTTTAGAGTGATTGATCGTGATAGTTGACCTTCTCATGTACTGTTTCCAGGAGTCACTTCCAGATTCCCTTCCGCCTCCAGTGTGTTTTTCTCCACCAAAGGCTCCACCAATTTCAGCCCCTGACGTTGGAATGTTAACATTTACAATACCACAATCCGAGCCCTTGGGACCGATCCACTAAAATGATTGCCATTTTAAATTTTCGTTAAGGAGTTCATTAAAGTTTATAGCTACCTCAAATATGTTGCCGATACTTTGTGTAAATATACTGGACGACAATCCTTGGTTCACTTCATTATTCCACGAAATAGCTTCTTCGACGCTGTCTGCTGATAACACATACACGATGGGGGCGAAACATTCATCGTGCACCAATTTGCTGTCATGTTTTAGGCCTGTTACTATGGTTGGCTCAACAAAGAATCCTGGACGATCTAATACCTGTAAGTAATAATGGTAATTGTCTGCACCGTTAAAAATTAATATTCAGGTGACTTGATCAATACCTTTCCACCATATTCAATAGTTCCACCTTCTTTACGGATTTCTTCAATAGTATCCTTATATTTTTTCAGGGAAGCTGGATTGTGCAAGGGTCCCACAAGTGTGCCTTCATCTAAAGCATCCCCGACTCTTCCAATAACTTGTTCGTATGCCTTTTTCAGTCTTCCAAGAACTTCATTATAAATCTATGAGAAAACACTGTTTATATTCATAAAGAATTTGATTTGTTTAAGAAAAGTTCCCATGCATGTAACTCGGATCAATGTATTTTTATAAGTAGGGGAACTAGTCAAAGCCTGCAGCTTATTGTCGGTTGAGGTCTCTTTTTTATATTTATTTTAAGAATAGGTTCTTACCGCTTTATGTAGGATTAGCCTTCGGGTTGTAGTGCAACGCTGACCAGCAGTTCCAACACAGGCAAATACAGTGGCTTGCACAACCATGTTGAGGTCTGCATCATCAGCCACAATAAGGGCATTGTTGCCTCCAAGTTCCAAAAGATGTTTGCCAAAGCGTTTTTGTACTTCTACTCCCACCTAAAAGTGTTTATTTTAGTTAAGATAGAACTATAACAATCTATATAGGTACCTGTTGTCCAACTTGTGTACTACCAGTGAATGACAACAACTTTACTCTTTTATCAGAAGCCATGGCTTTGCCAATGGTACTTCCTCCACAGCACAGGGTTGCTACTGCACCTGGTAATTTGTTTTGTTCTAATACTTGAGATACGATGTGGGTCGTTGCGATTGAAATCAGAGGCGTGGAGTCCGCACTTTTCCATAGTACTGTGTCTCCGCACACCATTGCAATGGCGCTGTTCCATCCATATACAGCTATGGGGAAGTTGAAGGCAGATATCACTCCAACCACTCCCAGAGGGTTCCACTTCTCCAGGAGGACGTGTCCTGGTCTCTCAGAAGGGTAAATAGCTCCGGCAAAAGAACGGGACAAACCGACTGCATAATCACATATGTCTACATATTCTTGAACTTCCCCAATACCCTCAGGCAGAATTTTTCCTGTGGTAAAGGAATATTAAATGAATGGTTAAAGAAATTATAAAAATGGAACCTACCCATTTCAAGTGAGACGAGCTTTCCTAGTGGAACAAGGTGTTTGCGTAGGGCATCCCCAATTTGTCTGACAATTTCGCCTCTTTGTGGGGCTGGCAGATCTGCCCAAACGTTCCAGGCCTGCTCTGATGCCTTCACACATGACTCGTAGTCTTGGGGAGTGCCTTGATTCACTTCGGCTATTACTCGCCCATTGCTTGGGCATATCGATTGTACGACCTAAAGTTGAATTAAATGTATAGTGTTTCAAAAACGCATTAAATGTGAAAGGGTTTTATTGATAAATTTTCATAATGTATAGAGTAGTGCAAAAAAATAGAATTGCTTCAAAAGTAAAGCACTCTTACTTTTTAAGATGGAAAAAAAACTTTGTAATAAGAACCGAATAAGGATGGAAAATTTGCTCAAATATGGAATCCCTGGCATATAAGTGCAAAAAAATATTTATAAGGGGCTATTCAGAAAATTGCATAATCATGTTTTTGATGTGGGAGATTGTGATTTTATATTTACGCTTATTTTCCTACTTTTGACAGCTTTTTCTTATAAAGTTTTGCCCTATCTTAAAAAATAACCATGTATAACATACTGTATGTTGAGCTGGTTTATTCTATATTAAAAAAAAAAGAGAAGTTTACTCATTAACAATTCTGATTTTTTGCCCCGCTCTGTATATTATGCAAGGTTTTGGAGAACTAATCGGTATCATGTATGTTTCTAAGTTTGTTTGTATAAAATTGTTATGAAAAAACTCATTTGATGCAAACTTTCTGGCGCATCTTATAGAAATTTATTTTCAAAATTAGAATTTTCCAAAGCTATTTCACTAAATCTTAACAGCAAGAAAAACATTTAGAAATCTGTAATATCAAGGTTACCCACAACAATTTTTAACTACACGTATTATTAATTCCGATTTAATTTTCTGTTACCTACCTGACCAGATCCTTTCCAAGATCCATCGTAGACTCCGTAATTGACGGCTTTTAAGCCCAGATCCTTCAAAAACGAGTACTTTGGGTCGTTGATGAGAAATTCAGTGTTGGATGCCATGCCTCTGGTTGCTACAACACTTCTGCACACTGAAAAGAGTTGCACCGGTAATCGCTGCCTGAGTAAGAAAGACATTATAGAGCTACTGCTTACGTCCTTCTTAGTAACTAAACTGATAGATTTATCTTTTATAGCAACGATTGGAGATCATGTTAGTGGCACTTTCAACATACTTGTTTGTACGGCAACAGCTACAAGTGTGTTATCACTCGAGAAGCTGCCTTATCACACTTCGCCTAAGTTTGTTTATTCAAGGATGTCCACAGCGACATAAACATGGCTATAGCAATGGTGTAGCTTTATTTATTGATTTAGTAATGACCGTATTATTATGTTGCAGATGGATTAAAATATACATTAAAGAAGCAAATAGAAATTTAAAAAAATCAGTACGTAGGTGGCAACAGAATGAAGTGGCTAGTAGGATCAGTGATGGAAAATATTTTTATCTAATTAAAATCTTAGGTAAGTATTTCATGCACTACAAGATAAAATATTTGGATGTCAATGCTTATATAATTTGCTCACCTACACTTTGTATCATGATAACGTGTCAGGTTAAACTAAATTTAAGCAATGTTTTGGAAACGTGCTAATTTCTGCTCATGAAGTGTTAACTAAATTCTGTTTCACAACAAATATAAATATAAATTGTCAGTTTTAAACCCTGCTAGTGTTATATACAGTTTTGTTTAATGCAAATTACATTATTTACTCGAAACCTTTAAAAGGAATATCTGTACAAAAAAGTGCGTGGTCGCTGTTTATGTGCATAAACAGGTCCGTCAAGTCTAGTTTTAGTGCTTCGAATAAATTTCGCAATTGATACATGCACTTGGTAAAATAAACATTTTTATGTCGCATTTTAGAATTTCAGCTGTTCACAAAGCTTAGCATCATTCTGGTACTTTTTAACACTGCATTTTAGATTAGGTTGTTTTTAGGGAAATAATGTACCTATAGTGAAATTTGCGCCACTTTCACTTAAGTCATTTTACTGAGCAGTTAGTAAATATTACTTTGTTATGGAAACCAACGCACGTCCTTACCTTACGAACAAATTAGATAAAGAGTTCATTGGAGAGTGCAGCTGTTTTAATAAACCCAACAATCTACTTATCAAACCAACACGACGGAAATTTACGATGTGAACTATTGGATCTCGGGAAAAAGTTCAGAACTGTTTGTGAATGCACTTGAGTGTAGAGTGTTGCCAGGCCATCAGGGAAATTCAAAACTTGCGATAAACAGTTAATGTATTATTGTCAAACTTGCATTTATGCAACAAAATTGGTTAGATATTTCTAGTAGAAAGAGATTTTTTTTAGGTAAATACCAAATAGAAGCTATACCCATTTCCATGGCAACATTCATAAGTAAATAGACAATCAGGGGTATCTGGAAAAACGATTTCTCTGGCCGATATCCATCGATTTTTTTCTCGGGGAAAGCTCTTAATTTTGGATCAACATTTAAACTTATAAAGCGAGTTGCATCCTATCTAAATCCATAGTCCTATCTGCAGTTACAAGAGCCATTTTGTTTTTTTTACTTCTGTCAAAGGAACTGGTGTTTTTTTTTGTTGACTTTTTTTAGATTTTTTATAATTATATTATTCAACTCACGTCTACTAATAATTCTGTTTGTCACAAATATTGCGCGAAAAGGGGTTAAGTGGAAGAGCAGCGGGTGCTGACAAGGCGCCTAAGCTGAACTTCGCCTCAGATACGTATAAATAAATGTTTTTTTGTAGTTGAAGAAAAAAAAATAATAAAGGCATTAATAATAATAATAATAAAAATTGTAGTTAAATCATGGAATAATTAAACTATAATCTTCACGAAGACTTTGGCGTTTTTGATATCTCTAAAAAATAAGCAAGCAATACCGGTTCTATAACACTACCAAGATGCTTCATAACACAATCTATTGCAAATTTCATTTGACGACTGTTTTTCCTTGTTTGATAATAGGGATAGACAAGGCTTCTTCTATTTCTTGATTTTAGTGTAAATACAGCTTGAAAATCTAATAATTGACCTAGTTCATTGGACGGTAATTAGTAATTGGTCATTAATTACTTTCTTAAAGTAATTTGCCCAGCTCTTGACACATTTCAAACTTTTCTAACCCATATTTTAGTAATAATCAGTAGGTATAGTTAGCAAAATGTAGTAGTTAGTTATAATAACAATCGGCAGTACTAAAAATATGGGTTAGAAAAGTTTGAAATGTGTCAAGAGCTGGGCAAATTACTTTGAGAAAGTAATTAATGACCAATTACTAAATATACGGTACCGCCCACTCAAGAAAAGCGCCCTTCCGTGCTTTTCAAGAATACTTCGATACTCAGCATCACTCCGTTTCGCTAATACAATTAAATGCTATAGTACGTTTTTTTTCTATAATAACTGTCAAAGTGTTACAATGTTGGTAGACATGTGATTAAAACGCTAGGAAATTTTTATACCTCGTGTTGGTAGAACTTTTTCAAAATTATGGTTATGTGTCAATTTTGAATGTAAAAGTTTCTTAATTTGAACTCTTGACAAATTTCTTTTTTTAACATGGAATCATCGAATCATCAATAAAATCGGATAAATAAAGAAAACCAAGAAATATTTTAAATGCAAAAATGAAGCAAGCGATATTAAATTATGACATATCTGTCAAAATGACAATAATTTTTTTTAGTGGAAGAAAAGAACTAAAAATCTATGTACCAACATTATTAAAACTAGGGACCCTGCAAGAATGCAACTTATCCCCTAGAAAGTTGACCTTGAAAATTATTATAGAAAAAAAATGTACTATATGAACCAGTTATTTATAAAAAAAAAACAAACAAAAAATTTTTTTTGCCGACGACCATAGCTCAAAAGTTGATGTTGTCTTCATTTTCGGAGGACCTATCGTATGAAAACGATCCAAGACTTCAGGAAGGTTCCTGGCGACCGGAATCGTGTACACATACGAACATACATCCCCGCACAGCACGTTTAGGCACCCCCAATACGGGGGGATTGATCTAGTGGGCTGGGATCTTCACCAAAAGATCCGCACCGCCGAGACGGAGATTTGATATAGTGGGTTCATTAGTCGGTTGGCTCGAATTTTAGAGATATTTGACTCAGAGTGGTTTTCCATATGAGGGAATTTCAATACTTCGTACACTTCGTGTCGAAGTAATTACCGTCCAATGAACTAGGTGAATTATTAGATTTTCAATTAGGTACTCAAATGAAATAGTAATCCAATTATCAATTGCTTGGTAATTGTAATTGCACAACATAAATTACTTTTTCAAGTACTTTCACTAGAAATTGTTGTCGTAATTTGTATTTGGTAGTATTTAAATAGCCATGTGCTAGTATAACGTTTTAAACAAGCAAATTGAAATTAATAAATAATTATTTTGAACCAATATTGTATAATGAAGCTGTTTGTTGTGAATTGTTCTGGAAACAATTAAATCTGTACTTACCGTAGATATATTTTTCGCTTTTTACAGAATAATTATTAGCAGCTACAATGCTACATCCTGTACAGCATACACAACACATGCACATCTAATTTCCAAACATACGCGCCTGCACCAAATATCTCTTTGCTCGTACACAAACCTAGTTGTTATCCGACTTGTCATAAGAAATCATAAATTATACTTATATTGCCCAAGAAATGTGATTTGTTTAAAACAAGAGACTTAATAAGACCTTATCTTATTTTTTGCGTTTTGGAGATTTAATGCCCAATCGAGGGCAGTAATTTAGTAATTGAATTACCAAAAAGCAATTAAAGTACAGCTAGTAATTTCAATTACCACAAGTAATTCAAATACTTGTAAAGTACGAGGTGCGTACCAGAATTGCGTGCCGTTGTGCTGTAAAATCAAAACTACTTATGTGATAAGAAATATTTATTTATTATTTTTCAACATAGTCTCCTTCCTTATTCATACATGATTCCCAACGCTTTATCCACTCTATGAACCTTGCTGCAGGAGTCCTTTTGAAGTACTGATAAATAGCACTTCCTAATGCAGAACGTGAGGAAAAACTGGCTCCTCGGAGCGAATGCTTAAGGTTTGCAAACAGCAAAAAATCACTAGGCGCTAGATCTGACGAATACGGGGGGTGATTAAGAGTTTTGATTCCATTTTCTAAAAGAAAACCTGTAACAATTTGGGCTTTGTGCGGTGGTGTATTATCCCAGTGCAAAATGAAATGAGTTTATTGATTGCCGGCAGCAAACCATCACGCAAAAGATCACGTGTATATTCGCCAGTTATTGTATGACCCTTAGGTACAGGATGTGCTAAAATTAGACCTGCTTTGTCCCAGAAGATAGCATAAAGAACTTTGTTGTTTGATGGCACTTGCTTGAATTTTCTTGGGGGAGAATCTGAGTGTTTCCACTGTTTTGATTGGGGTTTCGTTTCAGGATTGTAATACGGTATCCAGGTTTCATCCATGGTTATCATATTATTTAAAAACGTATCCCGACTTGCTCGATTTTTTGTCAATAAGGTTTGACAAACGTCCATTTGAACCTGCTTTTTCTCGTCAGAAAGCATGCGAGGAACCCAGCGTACACTAACCTTGCTAACCTTTAAATGATCTTTTAAAATTCGCTGAATAGCACCGTGAGAGAAGCCTGTACGTTCAGTCAATTCATCAATAGTCAGCCGTCGATATTCTATTATCAAATTTTCGATTCTGTTAATGTTTCCAGCGACACTGCTGAAATTGGCCTTCCAGAACGCGGCTCGTCTTTGGTGGACCTTCTGCCTATTTTAAATTCTCTTACCCACTTACGAACGGTGTTGTCACCGAGAGCAGTGTCCCCACAAACATATTTGAGCTGCTGATGAATCTCGCTCGCTTTTTCGCCACGTGCTGATAAAAAATTTATCACCGCTCTTTGCTCCGTCTACACTAAAATTCATTTTTTAAGGCACACTCAAAAGCTCTTCAAGTTGAACAGGCTGTAATATTACAGTAATAGCAAAGAATATTCTTTGGTAATAGTAACCCGCTTTGGCATATCCAAAGACAACATATATAGGTTTCATTTGTTATGACATTTGCGCATTAACCCAGCCTACTTTATGAAATACAAGCAAACGGCATGCAATTCTGGTACGTACCTCGTAATGTAAATATTTTAGAGTAATTTAATTATGCAAAAGTAATTGAGTAATTGAATGTGGTAATTAATTACTTTCAAAACCTAATTGTCAAGTACTTTTTAACAAATGTGGCAATTACCAATTACAATTACCGTATTTTGAATGGTAATTGAATTCCAAGACAAATCAACCAAAGGAAATTGGATTACAAAGTAATCAATTACTACCCAGCTATGATATGTCCTTGATATTTTTGGAAAAATAAAAATGATTTGATCTCTCACACTTGAATATGAGTAGTTCGTTTAATATTTTGAGGTGAACGATACCAACCCGCAGTATCCATGTTTTTAAATTATGTATCGATCACTTTATTAATTAAAACCAGAATTTAATAAGTAACTGTGCAACTCAACTGCTACTGGAGTGTAGGAGTGATGTGATTGGTGTGTTGCATATGTGTAAGGTGCACTCACTTACCACAACATAAGTAGATACATTCCACGCCCGATGAGGAAAAGAATCACTTCCTTAGATTGTTATGCAAATAAGTATTGTTTCTTTTGCATTTTCATTTTTTGTAATGAAAATAAAAAGTCACTCCAGTGGGGTCTAAAGCAGCAGTCCATACTGCAGCCACAAAGTATGAATACTGTTACATTCTAAAATGGATTTACGATAAGTAATCAAACCATAAGTACCTCCATGCCCGACTTTCTGAGTTGTGTATTATAACTTATCTATGGATGTAAGTTCAGTATAGTAAATTGACTTACCTTAACTTGAAATAGTGAAGGCTTTATCATTCATATATAAAAATTACAGTGACATTTATCCCAATTTATACCGTTGACGTTTAACTTCTGTCAATATAATAGTTATTTACTATACGAGTGGGATAAGTGCATCATTACACATGTATTGTACACAAGTTTATATACAACTGACCAAAATTGAGAAAAGCGCATAAAGAAAAATGTCTATAACTATTTCCAGAAACCGTTATTTAATCTATAGTTTTTGCTACTCATTTTAGTGTGGAAATTAGATCTTTATAAAAACAATCATGAAAATACTTGTGTGCTTAGTCAAGAAAGTACTTTACCTGACTCAAATACAAACCTACAAGTAGATATTTTACAAACACAGTGATGAAAATTCTTTCCTGACTAGAAAGAAGATATTTTACTTGACTCAAATAAATAACTAAATAAGTTAAATATGCTCTTTATTAATTTTTATCAATAATATTAATGTAGGCTAAATGATTAGTTCGACAATATGACTTTCAGCAGAAACTACATTTTTTAAAATGATTTGTGATTACTGCCTTTTTACTGAAATTTAAACGGTTTCAGAAAAAAATTGTATACATACTACGTCAGGGAAGGAAAGAGTCGACGGCTTAAAATCCTCGGCCTAAATTCCTCGTATTTCAACGGCCGCCTCGTCCTGTAAGCTATCACTTTCCTGACTTGTTATGTAATATACTATTAAATGCCAATTACAATATTTTTAATACTACATATTCTTACTGTTGTAGATAAAATTTTATGTGGAACATGTGAATAAAGAGTGGTTTATCTCGTAGATTGACATTACTCGTTATCGCTCAAATTTTCTGCTTGATCAAAAAAGTATTACTCTAACCCTTATACCACAAATTATAATGTTGGCTTTCTGACATTACCAATACATTCATACACATTTAACGTCAGTAGTAACTACGATTTTACAGTTAGTCAGTGTTTTTACGCGAATCCCGGAAAAAAAGTCACAGAAAAAAAAGTCACGGAATTTAAGCCCCCTGAAAAAAAGTCACCCGGAATTAAAGTCCCTGGAAAGAAAGTTACCGGAAAAAAAGTCATCCGGAAAAAAGCCCCCGGAAAAAAATCACCCGGAAAAAAAGTCATGCGGAAAAAAGCCCCCGGAAAAAAATCACCCGGAAAAAAGTCATTCGGAAAAAAACCCCGGAAAAAAATCACCCGGAAAAAAAGTCATGCGGAAGAAAGCCTCCGGAAAAAAATCACAGGAAAGAAAAGAATTAATAAGTACATAGTGCAATAACAATATTTTATTTTGTTGTATACCATATATAGTCTACATACTATATACAATACTAGAACTAATATAATTAAGAAAATAATTATTCGTCTAAATTTATCCTCTGACGAATATTGTGACTTATGGCCCTTAAAAAGTCGGGAATATTTCGGGTTCCTTGGGCGTAGTCCTGGCACAGAGATTGTAACCTGGCTTGCAAATACTCATATTTCCGAAGCTGAACAGAATTGCCTGGAGGCTGGATCAGGATTCTGTTGCTTTGCGCTGGTTCTACCCCTCAAGCACGTAAACAAGACTGTGTTTACGTTTTAAACCAATGTAGTCAATGGTACTTGAAAGGGACAACAGTAAACCACCCCAAGAGACACAGCCTCACGTCTCGATGATATTAGGCTTGGTATTAGGGTGGCGACGTAGTGAATAAATCAGACATTAAATGCAGATTGTTTTATTACGAAAATAAACGGTGTATTTATACAAAACAAGAATGCTTAACTAAGTAACATATCAAAGTTCATAATAGGGTAGTGTAATGGAACGCATTTAAAGGTACGAAGATGACAATTCAGCATAATAAGCTTTTTATAGTTCCGCATGGGTTTGCAAGAAGGTGCGGTGAACTTGGCTTTACTAGGTCGCTTACTGAGCGAAATGCCAAGTTGCAGTTTACTGAAGTGGTTAAACTCAATGCTTGCGAAACAATATTCGTTTGTTAATATTTCGTAAATGGGAACTGAAATTTGCCTGTTTTAATTCAAGATTAAAATAGATCTCAATTAAATATAAACTTGTGAAATTATGAAGTAAAACTGGAGGTTAAAACTGCTTGTTTATGAAATCAGAATTACATTTAGAACTTCTGACTGGTTTCGTAAATTTTGTTATTAAAATTTATGTGTGTTTAAATCAAGTTTAAACAGAAGCCTTTTCCTGGTTGTTTGTATACCAGCTTCATTTTGCAATAGTTTTGTAGTACCCACGGCCAGTTCTTGCTTCATTTTGCTTATGAGAAGCCAAATAGAGGGGTGAGTACTTCCAACCAAATTTGAAAATCTATGATTCCAACCCTCTGTTTGATTATTGGTTCGATCATCTCCTGACAAAGTGGCCTCACAGACGTTCCATGTTTTTGGTGGAAAAGAAGGTGGTATAGCCCGCATTCTAATATTTTCGTTGTCATTGTTGCCCTGTCTACGAAAAGTACCTGTTACATAGGTTTGATCAAAATAATTTAGAAGGTTCTTAGCTATCACTGGCGTGTTTTCTTTCAAGTAGTTCATTCCTCGGACTACATCTTCTACG
The DNA here is from genome assembly GCA_940337035.1 of Agriotes lineatus. Classification (NCBI taxonomy): domain Eukaryota; kingdom Metazoa; phylum Arthropoda; class Insecta; order Coleoptera; family Elateridae; genus Agriotes; species Agriotes lineatus. The sequence goes on from OW679194.1 coordinate 205,091,528, forward strand.
GGTAAAAATGCGAGCCCATCGAGCATTCCACAAAATTCCGTGAAAAGACCATTTTCACGGTAAATAACTTGTAGGCCAAGGTTTTGAATTTTCCTATGTGTGCTTTGGCACAAATGATAGAAGCATCCTCTAATGTTAATGTCATCTCCAAGAATGGCTTTTATTGCTTGGATAGCACCTTTTTCAAAGTCTACGTAGACAGTGGTAGCCTCAACAATAAGATTTCTGGCTTCGCATGCTGCTAGTAGGGTCCTGAGCACGTGCTCATACGTTTCTTGAGTTTTTCGTTCAAGGATACTGTATACGGCAGTAATAAAAGAACGTCTAACAGGCACTCGAATCACATACAACTTTATGAAATTTGGTGGAGCTAAACTAAAGTTGCCATCCATATACCACACAGGCGACGAAGCTAGCAGACGAAGAGAGCGTCGTTTGCATAAATTATGGCGCGTTCTTCAAAATTTTGAACATTGTCGTCCAAAAGAAATCTTTCAAAGTTGGGCTTACCAGTGGTACGCCAATCACCTACAACAAAACAAAAACTTATAACTCTCAAATTTTATATTTCAAATGTAATATAAATCAGAGCAGCCCTTGCGGCGAAATGGAAACGTACAGACATACAGTTTACATTTGGTAAAACCTAGAACTGGCTAAAGACGCCTAAAAATCAAAGGAAAATACAGCTAACAATATCTTAACACTTGCTTATGCAAATTAAATCAATTATCAAATTAAAAAAAGTACCGTTGTCGATTCGATTTACATCATCTGCGGATACAATCATCGATAGTCAGATAGCTTTTACTGCGCCATGCAGGATCGCTATGTCTGCGACGCGCGGCTCTAGTTAAGCGACCGCTGTTATTGTTGAAACTTTTTGATTTTTTTGCGACCATATCTTGTATTTGTTGGCTTCTATTTTCGTCAAGTCTAAGGCCTGCTCTATGTGCAAATTACTACTTTAATCTATTTCCCACTTAACGCAAATATAAACAAAATTTTATTTTTTTGAGGTGCTCACCTTGTACCTATATCATCATCATCATTTGCAGCATTTAAACATTCCATCTCTGGACATATGCCTCCCCAAGCTGTCGCCATGCTGTTCGATCAGAGGTAGTTCGCATCCAATGTGATCCTGCTACGCTGCTGATGTCTCGCCATCTAGTTCTCGGACGGCCACGGTCTCTTCTTCCAATTCTTGGTCTCCACTCGGTCACTTTCCTACTCCATCTGTTGTCTTGTCTTCTCATTAGGTGTCCCGCCCACTGCCATTTCAGACTTGCTATGCGCTGCGCTACGTCTTCAACTCTTGTCATATTCCTTATCCAGTCGTTTGGTTTCCTGTCTTTTAGTCGTATACCCAGCATCGATCGTTCCATTGCCCTCTGCGTTACTTTAATCTTCCTTATACTGGTTTCCGTGAGACACATTGGTTGTACACCTTAGATTTTAGGTGTTGAGGATATGTTGATGTTTTGAACACATTCCTCAGTCTTCTATATGCCGCCCATGCTAATTTTATCCTTCTTTCAACTTCTGCTGCTTGGGGATCACTTGCAAATGTCAGTTTTTGTCCTAAATAGATATATTCGTTAACCACCTCTATTCGTTTGTCCTCAATATCGATCGGTGTTGCATCTTCTTTATTTGACATAATGTTTGTTTGGACTAAAACTGAACATCGACAAAACAAACAAACACCTTGTATATATTTGTATGAAACTGTACCTGTTTCATGCGAGGTAGATATATTAATGTATGCAAAATATCGTCTTTCTCTGACAAATTCTATTTGAGCTTTACTGCCAACAGACAGACAGACAGACGGAATTGAGAAAACCTGCTTTTCGTTATCTAGGGGCTCTGAAACGTGAAGATCTGAAGAAATCTCGGAAGGTGATTTTTTCGCGATTACAATAGTACTTCCTTCGTCTTTTAGACGAGGGAAGTAATATCTTTTTTGTTTAAAAATTGCAAAATTTAGCAATACTATTGTATGTAATTTGACTTCTAGATTTTGAAAAACGTAAAATATACAGGGTGATCTATTTAAAAAGTCAAAGTTGGTGTCATTTCCGGTGACCTAAGTTACAAATACCAGCTTTAACTAGATGACTAATATCACTTAACACTTAACACTTTGTTGTATTTATGAATGTTAAAATCAATGTGTCATGTTTTTAATATAACATTGAATAATTTTACAATTTCAAGTTCAAATTTGACAAAAAGGTATAACCTGTACAATAAATTATATACAGATTGGTGCCGACTAGTGCGTACATAAGGATATGTAAGGCAATTACTGTTTTACACTATAATGCACTTTGAATTTTTTAAATGTAGAATACTTCTGTGTGGTAACAAAACGAAGCAATTTATGTAGTTGATTGCAAAAAAGAATGGCGTAATGAGTAACGAAAGCAATGCCGACTAAGGCTTAAAGCGAATGTAAAACTAAAAGTAATACAAACACTGTAAACATGTGGCAGCTACTTGATAGTACAGTACATCAAGGTGCCTGTCGTGGAACTCAAATTACCATGCATGTCCATATGTTCGCACAAGTCGCCACATAATTTGATGTAAATTTTAATAAAATCATATTAGTAATCATATTACTGCTGATATTTGTAACTTGGGTTGCATATTTTACTATCAACGTCCGCTTAATGAAGTATAAAAAATTTTTAGCTTTCAGGGACTATTAGAAAAAGTTGCTTTGTAGTAATAAATGGTATTTGCAGAAACTCTACTTACGTAATTCCTCGTTCAGTTGAGTTTGAAATAAAAATATACATTATTTAAAAATAACAACTTTGAGGAATGCCGCTTGTTTTATGGCAACGGTGGTTTTGATATTTGGAAGAAAATTCTCGAATTTAATAAAAATTAAAAAGAATTGTCGCTTAAAAGTTTTTTTTATTCAAGCACTCCGCTTCGCATGATAGAATCCGCTCTCAAAGTTTGACCGAACTTTTTGGAATCACCTTGTATATAATAAACTTACTTTATTGAAGTTTCTAAGAAGGCACTAAGTAGATGATCCACATTATATTACCAATTCAAAAAATCAGCAAAAATATCCCCTTAAAATTTAGTCTAAATAAGAGAGATATAATAAATTCTGCCATAATGCCATCGCCGACATAACAAGGGCAATCCAAATTTAACGCAGACGCCCCACTTATGAAACAACAATTTCCAGTTTTTCTTCAAGTTCACACACATTTTCCCAATTCGCGGTAACTATGTGGTGGGCGGAACAATATGTAACTTCTTTGAATATCTTCAAATAAGGTAATCCCCTATATATCGTCCGTCGTTTCTCGAATCATAAAAGTTCAACCTTGACCACAATCTATTATATCTCTCCAGGTAAGGGTTTCGGTAGATATGCTATAATCTTGAGGGGCATCCTGAAACCTAAATACAATATTTACACATTTTAAACAGCAAGCGCTGCAAAAAACGCGAAGTAAGTGACAGTGAGTTTGAATGTTTTAAATTTGCACACTTTTTCAGGTTTATTGTAAATTCAGAATCAGCGGATTTACTTTTCTATTAGACGGAATACAAAATAAATGTATAAATAAAAGTTGTGCAGTTCTTGGAGACGAATATTTTGAATGTAAACTCCAAATTGATTTATTTTTGGCTTAACAGAAATATTTCAAGTCGAACGAATCTCCTTTAACAAACTGCACAATATCTATAGACAGTTATCTGGTTGTTCTAGGCACCGAAAATATTATGTAGAAATATTTTAAGGAAAAATCCATATACTTCCATAAGATAAGTTGCACGTGAAATTATATAATTTATAGGATTAAAAGAAATTTTAAAACAGAATTTCCCAAAAATGTATCCCGCTAAACGTTAAAATCGCGTTCGCAGCCGCCTACCCTTCGAATTCGACCACCAGTAATGTCTTTTTATTTGAAAATTTACGTAATTTATTGGAAACCTGAAGATATTTTTACCGCTAATTTAATTTGATTTTTAAAATTATTTAATGTCACAACGTTCACTTACGAGGGAAGTTCTGAGTTTCGGTTTTGTTTGAAGATTGTTTGAAGAAGTTTGCAAGAACTAGAACTCAACATACTCAAATGCTGCAAGATGGACAAAAAATATTATTCTAAGAATTGTAGATTAATAAACTAAATGTGTATATGTTTTATTATATCATATTCTATATATTATAAATGGCATAGGGAAACTTTCACCTAGATCACTTAATTTAAACTTTAAGGTAAATTAGAATTATTATCACATGAAGAAAATTCAGTAACCGATTAAGATGTTGAAAAATACACAGAATACTCCGTTTATTTACAAAATCACATATAATTTTTTCATGTTGTACTGGAATTAAGTTGGATTTTTTTATAATTAAATTGTATTTAGTTGTTTTCTGGTAATGGAATTTGAGCGACGAATTTGTTTTTTCAGACGGGGAAAAATTTTATAAAATAAAAACCGTTTTAATCTTCGAGTAAGTACTACAAAAAATATTCAGCAAAGTCAGCCAATTTCAAATGCTTTTATATCAAGTCCAACTATTCATTTTCAGTTCTACGTCGTTGTTCCTCAAATCAAGGCATCAAAGGGGATCTTTATTAAATTATTCCAGATAAGGAAATGAAAGCAGGCGATATGTTTGCAAATAAGCGCCGTTCTTAATTTCTCCAACGGAACAAACAATAAACTCCAGTTAATTAACCCTACAAATCCGCCTGGAAGTAACCTCGTTGCTCGCGCGCAAATTCCTTGTTTACCGTAACTAAAGGGCAAAAAAATGTAGTTCCGCAAAAAATACCAGATTTAACTAAATCCTAACAACGTTGGTGTAGGTAGGAATCCTTTATCTCTCTTATCTCGTGGATCTCGCAGATAAAGCGGGTTGTTTTTATTCGTTTCTGCTCCAGATGGAGGGGGATTTCCAGTTTAAAGCACAACCGCCAATTGTTGGGATTACTGCGATTTGATCGCTCGAGTTATCGTTTTTAGTGGTAAAATATACACGAGCAGTTATGAATCTCCTCCTGCAGGTTGTAGTCGTAGTGCTATCCAGCTGCGTGTTAGACCGCAGGGTGCTCGGGGATCCCCATGAAGAGGAGGTGGTGGTCAGGATACTTGGGGGGCCCAAACTTGCCAAGTACTTAGCGGATGAGCTGGGGTATTTCTATAAAGGCCCTGTAAGTATACTTTTCAGTTGCTTTCAATATATACAGCGTGTAAGAACTGCTCCACGAGACATGTTCTTTTCATCAATACATTTTCATTTCGTGATACGATACGATACGATAAAAATTTCGCTATTAACTTTTCAGCAATGTACTACAGGGTAACAAAAGTATAAAATAACAAAAAACAGTTCGTCAAGTTGCGTTGTTGATTTGATAATACAAAGGAGTTAAAAGAATAATCTGATAATTGCAGTTTGGTTACTAATGTAGTGTCGCTGAAATGGTCAATTTTGCCAGAGATTAAGATGCTTACATATTTGTTGTTTATTTGTGATGCAAGTGGGACGACATAAAAGCAGAAAATGAAAAACAAATACTTTTTTAAAATTTCGAATTTTGGCTTATAGTGCTGCAGTGGCTACCAGTAATTAGTTAAATAAGAGAGTTAAATGTGAAAGTTTGATAAGAAACAACGAATCTGTTTTGTGACCAGCGAGCTCACCACATCTCAATCCTTTATGTAATTTTTGTAGCAAAAATTTGGTTAATTTGAAAGCGCAAGTAAAAGAATTGCGGGAAAAGGGTTGTTGATGTATTGGAACAGAGATCTGACAAATTTGAAGTTGATCATTTCTTTTATTTATTGTTTCTTTATAGTTACAGTTTATAGTTAAACTTTATTTTCCTTAATATTGTAAAATGTTTTGTCTTTTACGACCTTTTGTCATCCATATAATAAACCTTGTTTTTTGGAGTAAGTTTTTGATCAGGATGCAAACTTTTATCAATTATATTTTTACAACAAATGCTTTACTTTTTGTGTTGTAACTAACTCTATAAAAACTCCAACGTGAACTCGAAAAAAAGGAATTTTTGTTGATTAGAGATTCACAAAGGTACAGGTGATCTGATGAATCTGGAACCATAATCGTGTTTCGACTCAAACATATATAGGCAAATAGCCATGGAGTCTCATTAAATAAATTCAACTAATCTATGGGAACTATATAAACGACTTCAAACTCGTATATGCAAAACAAAATTGGGATTTAATTAAATAGTTTAGCAATCAATTATTGCGATATAAATAACACCAGGTTCTTTAGATTCGAGAAGAAATCAACATTCAAATTATTGTTATAATATAAATTATTGCAAAAGATTAAATAAAAAAAACAGTATGCGTGTATCATGTAAACGCAAAGATATTTGACTAAATAAAAGCGATCTGAATCATTTCGGGTGAAGTTTATAAACCCCAAAAAGCTGTTTAAGGGTAGCATTCACGTATTTTGTTTATAAGTAAGGTAAAGTTTATAGTCCCGAAAAGACGGGTTTCGCAAAATCGTTGGGTTTGCGCTTATGAGTGAAATTACCGTTTACAATTCTTGTTAAATGACAAGTACAGAATAAATTCTTAAAGTACACACAGCAAATCAATGCGGTTTACTAGACAAAAATGATAAACGAGCGATATTGATAAACAGCAGACTGCAGGCTACTAATTATAAAATTAAAATAAATTTAAAATTTACATTAAGCGTCCTGTACACTAACGTAATTCGGCAAGCTATTTGGTTCCAAATAGCAGACAAAACGCAATTGTGGTGGCTGCACCTCCGGGTACTCAAATGGTGAAATGTAAAAAACTCTGACTTTTCATCGTAGACCCATTTACATCCAAGATCGTAGAAATCTCAATCAAGTGGGAAAGGAAAGGAACTGGTTTACCAGGTGCTATGGTTTTTTCCAACGTGCGTCGCGGGTCTTACGTCTTTTGCAAGCTATTACGAGCTCTTAAAAGTTTACGTGGAGAACATTGGGGTTACTTGAAAAGGCAGGGAGGAAAATGTGTAGAAATAAATTCTGCGGCACATCAAACCAGTGAAGATGAAGGTATTGCGCAATCCTTTGGTTTCCGGCCCGTCAACAGGTGTTTACTTCCAAATACTATAAAATTCTGATTCAACAGACGGGTATATTAATTCAACAAACCAATTGAACCAAACCTGCAGGATACATCTGCACCCAAAGCGTCAGCATAAAGAGCCCCGGAAAATGCACCTTACATAATTGAAAGTAAATTCAAGACTGAAAAATTTACAAAACCGGAAAACGAAAAATAGCACTAATCTGAAGTTGCTTTAAACCGTTAGAACATGACATATTTAAAAATAAAATTAAATTTCTGGCAAAATAGTTTGAGTTAGGCATCATTTTTGCTTTACATAAAAATGTTAAAGTTATACAAATATTGGGTTTCTTAGGAACACACATTTCTGCTATTATTTTTGATTTTGTTGCAATTTATAGGTAAAAAATCCCCTCTTGCGTTAAAAAAGTATTTAAGTTGTTTGATGCTTGATGATTAGCTATCAAACATTATTTGGAACTTTATACCACAAGCTCAATTCCGCAAGAACGATATGACACAGGCGACTATATAAAATGTATAATGCCTCTGCTGTTTCTCGTATGCCAATTCCACGATTTGCTATCATCAAAATATATCAGCTTCAGGTCTTTTGTTGCTTAACACACGCGACATATTTTGAACGTACCAACTCATTTTTAATGAGTACTGATAGTTACTCCCTAAAGTCTGTTACAAACTTTATACGTATAGTGCCAATTTTGTCACACCAATATTAAGTAAAGCCTAACATTAACGAACGTGCCTGCTAGCCACGTCAGAACTTATTATCATATTATTCCAAATAACTAGCTCAAATCAAATTCCGGTGAGGGGCCGTGAATAGCAAAAGGTATTGTAATTAATTCATCGATTAGTACAACGCACGTTCAAAAAACTTACCGAATAGGATAGCGTAGAACCACCCGGAGTAAGTGAGCTACGTCGAAACGGCCTGAAAATTAACAAACACCTAAAGAAAGAAAACTACTAATAACAACCGGGAGATATAAAAGAAATGACATGCGGGCGATACGAAGAACTAGTTAGTTAAGCTATGCGACACTAATGAATTAAAGTTTACTATGGGCCCACATACTCAAAATGGATCCAAGTGGAAAACTTATTTATGCTGCAACTAATACAAAAAGTTATATACACAAACAGCACGCGGGCCCCTATTACTAAAGAATTGATTTAGCTGTTCCCGTACGGAATCGATCTAGGAAAAGTAGTAGAAGCCTTAAACAAAAGATTGCGATTAACGCTCCATTAAAACTACGGATTAATTCACTTCACGATTAATGATATCTATAAGACTCTGTCGAGCTTGCATTTTATATAAAATTAAATATGCTATCGGTGAAATTCCAACGCCAACCTTTACTATAATCGCAGATTAATTTGGGTAAATGTCAAGCCTTGAAAAAATTCTACTGCAAAAACTGTACAGATTACCTCAACACCAAATTCCAAGTCGTAGGAGGAAACCAAGGGTGGTGTTTGGCGTCAGTGTACAGTGAAAATGTTTGCAAGAGAACGGAGAGAATAAGCAAAAAAAAAGACGGAGGGGGCTTGAAACGATAACCACAGAATTAATCGTAAACTTGACTCACCTCAGATTTCAAGCGGCCTATGTACATTTTACCAGCAGGTAAAGGGCTTTCAAATTAGAAGAACTACCAATTACATAGGAAAAAAAATATAATTTCCATCTCCAAACTACGCACCTCGGAAATTGTTGATGCCAGAAGCACATTGATTTTCAATTCAAAGCTTACTATCGTAAATAAGTGGCTCATTACGCGCTTCAGCGCTCGGATCGTTGGATCAATAGTGAATGCAACGAAAAATTCAGGCGACCGATTTCGGATAGTAAGAGGTCTTCTCTATATCTAGATCAATCTAACCTCTTCATAAGCATAATGCTCGTTTTTTTGCAGATCTGTATAATTCTCAAAGGTGCCTGCTTTAGATTTAGTAAGTTAGAACCATGGAAACGTTATTTTTAATAAACTGCTAATACTTACTTGCCGCACCTTGTTGCACAACGTGTATTTGTTGTAAATTTTACATTTACAACCATTTACTAATAAAATTTTGTTGTTAGTATTGTCCAAATTGCAGCACAGCAATTTGTAGATGTTCAGAAATTTGTAATTTCTAAACTAATCAAGCTATGGAAAGGCTATGTTTATAGTGTAAGTTCTATTGTTGCAATTATAGATTTATTTTGGCAAAAGTTGCGTAATTACAGAAAATTCCAGCATGGCGAAAAAAGTAAGTTTTACGAAACTACGATTCCATATAAAATCCTCATTGATAAAAATGTAGCATAAATGTAATAATCGAAAAACTTTTTATTATTACGGACTGCAATGTTCAGTTAAATTAAAACATTATGGCCAAGAGGAACTGCCTTGCCCTTTACGGATCTCTTTATCTCGACTTTAAATTTTTATGTATAGCAATAACAAAAATATTCTCTTCAATTCATATTTTAAACTACAATTTCCTATCAGCATACTGTTTATAAGAATGTAGTTTTCGAAAAATGCGTTCTCTTTTACAACTTACTATAACTATAACAATACTATAAACGTGTTGCCTTAACATTTATAATAAAATGGATATGGTTAGTAAAATAAAAATATCGCGTTTTAGTTAAATTTTCTATATCTATAAAATATCCACAATTATGTAATCTTTAAATAAAGTGATAAATTTAAAACCAATTTTTTAATCGTGAAACAATTTGACCATTATTTGACGTTAGAGTTCTTGAACTTACGGCCTGAAGAATAAGGTGTCGGCGTCTGTTTAATTTTCAACTGTTTGGCTTCTGGTTTAAGAATTATCTACAACGGTCAACAAATAGGTTGTTTAAGAATTTCAGGTAGAGCTTGTTTTTGCTTGTTTTACATTGTTACGGGACTACCGCGACATTTACGACAACGCGCCAGCTCATAACGGTATTTACGAAAAGCCACGAAAAAGCTAGACGACTAGCGCTTACGATATCTCACAAAATCGGGAAGGTACTTACATATGACCGCTGCCCAGCCGATAACAAGGGTATCGACTAGGCTGCAGTGAAGCGAGGGGTGGTCAAACACGAGGTAATACAAGGGCAACGGCCTAATAAACGGTAAACACGCTAAACGAGAATGCACAGGTAAACTCACTGAGGAACCGAAAGCAAGTGAATCTACCTTTTAACTTTACACTTGGCAGAAACTCTAAAGCTAAATGGGGTAGAGTATGGGACTCTTTGGAACCGGCAGCTGGAGCGTTCGAACCTACCTTGACGCTCACAGATTTATCCAGGATCTGCTTTACATTAATTTTACACCAGCCGCCAATCGGGAGACGACACTACAGATTGCTTACATTGAAACTCACATGCAACACAAAGAAAATACAGCGGAAGCGTTTGAAAAATAGGTCTATTGTTCTTAAAACACATACGGTACACAAATAGGTATTAGTTAGTACGCAAAGCGTAATGAGAATGGGGGTGTTAAAACAACCGTTAGTTAATGCACAAAGATAATTACTACGCGAAGGTGGGGCGCCTGCATAAGGCCTGTACATTGAAATTATATTCGCACTGCTTAATGCAAAAAGGGGTGGTATAACAAATGTCAGTTAGTGCACGCTCATGATTAGCGCAGTAAGCTTACGCCTAGTACAATACCTTTCACATATCTTCACCTGTGGCGCCGAAGCGGCGTCAGCCTGCGGTTAGTGTCCCAAAGTCTGCGAAACGAAGCGAGAGCCACAACGAGATCAAAGCGTGGGCGATGAATCCTAACAAAGAAGCTAACGATGCGACCAGAATAGTCGACCAGACTCGCACGTAAAACTCGACCAGAGGTAAACGCTCGCTCACATCCAAATAAGTGGTTAATGGCACGACGGCCAATCCGACAAAACAGAAAAAGCTCCTGGCAACTCGACGAAGGAACCAACGCTCTACCACCGACTCGCTTCAAGATTGCGAACACACTCCCACATAACGGAACCCACTTTGTGAAATTTAATCAATTGGAAAAGCCGCCGCCCCCACGACACGAAGCGCAGAGGCGACGAGAGCCATACTCCAAGAACTGCTTGCAGTTACGACCAAGGTCCTTGACCAACTGCCAACTAACTCGACGCCGCAGCCGACAAAAGACGGAAAGGGCTGCATCGTTCGCGCCCAGACACCAGCCGATCAATAATCAACTGTGCATTGGCCAGACGAACACGAGATAAACCATTCCTTCTCTCTCTCTCGCACCCATTGCCTTGCGTTTTAAATCCATTCCAGAAAACACGCCTGACAACAAGGTCCCGACTGCCGCGAGGCGATAAATGCACACGTGTGCGACGAGACAGACCGAAGTAATAACACAGCTGCGTAACGGCATGAAGCCAATGCCGGCGCAAAACTCGATATGCTTAACTTAACACGCGGAAAAAATATAAAAATCCATATACAAGTGGGGTCGTAATTTAGAAAAATACTTTAATAGCCGTACATTCGTACAATTTAAAAATGTCCTAACAACATGAAACCCAAAGGATTAATTTTTTTCATGTGATGCCGTATCTATAAGTAGCTCTTGTATGTTTGTTTAAAGCTTAGATTTAGAAAGATGTGCACATTTCAAGACAGATGGCTAACGAGTAGCTTTAATTAGAATTAATAGAAATCTAGACTAACTCTATTTACTGTTATGATAATGCACCTTTATCTATGATATATCGTGAAGAGCTTTCATTGGAAGCACCTCTTGCAAACTATTCTTGTATGTATTCGATTATAGTTAATAAGAATGTTTTAGTAATGCCATTATTGTGTCTAATTCCATGCCAGAGCTACTGCTATCTACTAAACGTTTAAATAATATTTGTTATGTAGCAGAATAGCACAGGGTGGAAGATGGAATAGAGATGGTTTTCCAGTAAAAGTGGGAGCAAAAGTAGCAAACCTTTAGAGTTTATTGACACAAAACTGTGGTCAAATATTATAGATTTAACTCCAATTTTACAGCCTTTTGTGATTGAACGTTATATAAAATATATTCTCAACGAATTAGACAAGGCAAGCACCACAGAGTTACGTCTGAACCTGAATTAAGACACTGTAGCAAGAAATAAAGGTGAACCGATAGCTCAGCGAAGAGGAGGGACACTGCTGTAGGTTTTCTTGCTTGCAACACATCAAAATAGGGTATACTATAAAGATACCTGACAAATCCGGGACAAATTTTTAGACGCCACCTATCATCTTAGCCTAGAAATTTCTAGGTAACCTTTCAATAAGAAAATACTTTTTCTCGGCTACAGGAAAGCCCATCGGGCTCAACGCGTTATCTGGTTGCTGAAATGTTTACATATAATGTGAAATTAGCTCTTCTTAATTCAGATTTACAATCAAAATAAAGAATTGTTATATTGGCTAAAACACATTACATTATCAATATCGGCCGCTAACGGTTCGAATTTCAGGAAACTCGAAAAACTGGCGTGACGTCACGTATCTTTAAACAACAAGAAATTGTTAATTACTTACTGTAGTGCAATCTACGATGCAATGCGGCGGTCTTAAAACTGCATAAAGGTCGCCTTAAATAAAAACAGCAAGGAAAGACATGACATTATCGTCCGCCTGAAGTCGTACAGCTTCATTTTTCAATATTCGGACGGTAAACTTTTACGACATGCATACGCATAATAATTTAGTAGTATGCAGTAAATAGTTACTGTAGGCAGGTTTTAGGTTGCTGCTGAGAGTGCCAACGAAAACAGTCGTCCAAACGATATTCGGAAGGCGACGAAATGACAGAGCGACAGTTCAATTATTTAATGTAATGGAAGAATAAGCCCAATCAATTTATTGATAGAGGACGTTAAGGCTCCCAAAAAGTGTTTATTTAAATCCTGGGTTGTTATATCCGACTGAAATCGAAATATCAAGGAATTGGCCGTTATTACGCATAACTACATACTCGGGCAGTAACCGGGGATCTACAGAATCGAGAAACTTTTCGCATTCGATGGAAGCGGACAAATTCTAAATAGCCTAACAGAGTTAAGATAATAACAACAACAACAACAATCAACACATTTTCCTCAAGATACAAACGGTATGGCTGAATTTCAGACGGATGGAAGATATGGTTATTTAAAATCTAATAAAAAGCACTGCATTACTTAATAAAGAAAGAAATTAATGGTAGAGATCCTAAAAACTATACTCTCGAATGCCAACAGCCTGTGCCAGCACGCAAGTAAATGCAATTTATTTTATTCAAAGATCAAATGGTTCTACTGCTAGTAACAGAATCCCACATCACAGGCAAGAGTTATTTAAACATTAACAATAGTCAATATAAGATCCAGATGGAAACGTATATGAAGGCACGGCTATTATAATAAAGAGCATAGTTAACATCACGAGTTACCAAATATGACAAGGAACACCGACAATCTATTCAACTACGAAAAGTGATACGGATATTTACAAAATATGTTAAAATGCATTTACGGTAAGCAACAAAGCCAAAAATCCATAGAGCTGTCTTTAATGGTACACAGCCGGGTATTACTTTAAAAGTGTAGTTGTTTTATATCTATGTATCAATGATTTTTCAGGCGCCACTGAGTTGGAAATTCTCCTGTAAAACGTGGTGGACGTCCTCTAACTCAAAAGAAGACAGCCAAAGCTTTCAGATAAAGTTGAAGTCTGGATGGCTGTCTGAACTTGCCTTGCCTCCATCTGCTGGTGTTTCATTCTGACATCAATTTAACTGCATGAGGTTGTACAAAGTACAGGTAAACACAATAGGACAATTGTGATTTATAGATCCTGTTAGGCTAGTTGGAGTTCAGTCGACGTACGAGTATATCAATATTTATAGTCTTTCCTTATGGAGAGAAGCTTAAAACATAATACAAAGAGATGTAATTGTTTTAGCTAATTGGAGAAGGTAAATCACGTAAAAAAGAGGCAATTAGAACGTAATGTAGTTGTAACGATACAAAGATAAAGGCAAACCGAGTCTGCAGATCGAAGTAGCGAAGTTCGTAGAGCTCCAGGTGTACCTTCTACGGTTAAAGGGCTATAATCAGACCTGAGGACAGAGCGGCCCTGTAAGAAGGTAGCTTAGATAGCAGAAATGCTGGAATATGACCTGGAGCATAACTAGCACACAAAGAGATAGCTTGTACGTTAGAGACGCTGAAACCTGGCGATAAACGTTGACTCACGAAGATTGTAATTTAGCATAGTCGGAGACAATCGATTGTTGGAGTCCGACGGAACTCAATTAGCGATAATGGTACCATTTGACGTTAGAACGGTTTAGAAGTTGTGAATGTACAGAAAAAACACCAACGAGTCTCTACGACTAAAAAAGTATCATTTCAACCACAATCGCATGCCGTAAAACTATGTAATTGGGATTGGTCCACATAATTATCTCTGGCCCCTTTGTCAGGCAACTATACTAACAGCACCTTCTCCAGTCGCGTTTATAATCCTTATGCAATATTCGCGACTAACTCCAATGTAGAGCAACGGAACTAAAATATCACCCATACTATCAATAAATGTTTAAAATACCACAACAAGTAGGCATATACCATTGATAAATATGATTCCAGCAATAACTTTAACTTAGGAAATCACCTGGGGCTCCAAAGCTGTGAATCACGAAGAAATACGACTTCTTAAAGTGATTATTTGCAAAACAGGCGAAGCAACTTATTGGTCTATAGATATAAGAAAATGTTCTGATATTCTGACTTCTGTTAATCACCATAAATATGCAAAAGAAGTTAATGCTTTGACTTCTTGCTCTGAGGTACTGCAACCAAGGAATAACACTGACAAAAACATTCAAAGTACAGTTTAGGCAGCAATTCCAAAGAATGAGAACAACACAAAAGAAGAATGTCCTATAATTCTTAAAATAAGATAAAGGAAAGAACGAAACCCAGAAAAAGAGGGTAAACTACCACAGCTGAAGGGTATGAGGCCGCATTTAATAGACCAACACAAGGGTTAAAGAAACTAATAAGTAAAATAAAGAAACGACCCAATCTAAAAATATGTCAGGTGGACTAACGGCGACTAACGCAACTACTGAGTATCGTTATGAAAGGCCATCAAAGAGTTGAAAAGACTCCAACAAACGATACTACCTTTAAGAAGATGTAACAATAAAGGGACAAGAATAGATGAAGAGAATGCGAAAGCATTTGCAGAACATTTTTGAAAATCAATTAAGCTGAAATATTTTCCTACATGCCGACTAAGTAGTAGCCATACAAAATATCTGCCTTCAGGACAGATTGTTTAATTAAGTGACGTTTTAAAATATCTCGTTTAAACTGCCACATGGTTATTGGTTAATAGGACTAATAAGAATTTGCTATAAAAAGTTTCTATTACAACACTTAGTTATTCGTTATTTGGGGTGGCTACATTCGTGAAATGATATTTTTCGTCGTATATTTTCATAAAGTCAATTTTTTGCAGACTTTTGAGTACATACACCTTCGGCATTTGACCTTTCTAGCTTGCTTTGCAATTATATCGGGACTATTTTATGTATTTTCATTTCCTTCATTTCTAAATTATGAGTTACGGCAGGCAGGGCCGGATTGGATATAGGAACTATCACTTCAATTAGCTCTTGGAAAATCCTGGGTTTTAAACACATTCTCATTTTCATTCATATCTGGGATTTTATCTTATAACCCGTTGCAGAGTAAAAATGCAGTCATTTCAATTAAGTTGTATTTGTAAAGAGACTATTCGAAATGTAGTAAGCAAAATAGAAATTTCTTAGGAATTCTTTTGATGTACAAGGTCTATACTTAATTTAAAATTTAAAAACAAATCCGTTGGGAAGACGGATTTCATCGGATAAAGAGCTGAATATTGAGAAGCACATTGTAGGGTTAGCAAAAGATCTTTTTAAAAAAATAGAATTTAGTGTTTTCAAAGTCATTTTCTTCATGGTGAGATAAAGATCTCCCATCGAATTTTAAAGGGGCTCAAAAATGGAAAAGTGTAAGAATAGTTGCGACAATGCATTTAATAAGCTGTACCCATGCAGATTAATTTAACTATTTACTAACGAAAACTTCGGTTACTGTACGCTTGTTCCAAATGCTGCTATTTGTTGCAAATTAATTTAATATAATATGTATTATATGGCTGAAGCCAATGATCACGATATTCTCTCTATAAACATTTAGAACTATGCAAGTTATTTCCCTTTTATTTTTTCAAAATAACGGAGCCAATTATACATTAGTCCGACTCTGCAGCTATATTAGCTCGCTTCTGAGCAAAAATAAACCTAAATATGTAATTTGGAGTAGGGAGTTTTAATTATCGCAGCTGTTTGTAAATGGCGCGAGTGCTGGCAAACTAATTTCCACCCGTTTTGTGCTTTCACTAGCTTGTCGGAGTCTAAAATCTGAAGTGGCTTTGATAGTCAACGCAACATATAAAGATATTGCTGTCAAATATGCTGTGGTTCCCACTCTCACTTGAGGAATTTTTATTTAATAAAGGTGAGGAATTTAGCAAAGAGCAGATGTTGGGTCGAGAATAAACACAACAGAAGTAAATTATTTTTTCTCCGCGGAAGCGGAAACATCAAATTCTGTTTTTCAACCGAAGCTGTAGGGGTTATATTTATTTATTTATTTAACATAATAAACAATGTTACAGGTATAAAGCTTATTTAGAAGTAAATACATATATAGTGTGTCCAAGATAAGGAGAACCAGTATGAGGATCTCGTTAATAGTAAAAGATACAAATTTGGTGGAATGGGAAAAAGTTTACGTGATTAGAGGACTACAAAGTGACACCTAGAAATCCTTGATATGATTAGTAGAAAGGGGAGAGAAATCCCCCACCACTTTTAATTCGATTAAGCCACGCCCCCTTAATTCGCGGTTTTATTCGCGGATTTCGCGGTTTTAATTTTATTTCGCGGTTTGATCTAATTAATTTTGCTGTTTGATCTAATTAATCACATATGAAGTTTGATATGTAATTTACATATGTGCTACTGATTAAATTACGCGAGGCCATTTTTATTTGCTTCGGAATTACGCGTCGGACTTTGGCGGCCATCTTGGATTTCTGGCGGGAATATTTGAAATTTGAATTTTTACCGATTTTTTTCTAAGTTTAATTTTTTTTATTTGAATTTCCCGGGGGTGTCGGCCATCTTGGTGCGCGCGCACTTCTCACGGCGGTTGTTTTTAAATTTCGCGGAATATTTGAAATTCAAACTGGTGGATCTATTTCGCTCTTCGAAGC
>OW679194.1:205109076-205176556 GCA_940337035.1 Agriotes lineatus
GTCCGCGTATCCAATTTTCCCAATGGCTGGTACATGAATGTAACATAAATCCAAATTTTATTGGAAACATTCTGTTTACAGACGAAGCCTGTTTTACTCGTGATGGAGTTTTCAATTTTCACAATATGCACGAATGGTCAGATGAAAATCCGCACGCAATTCATGTTAGAAATCATCAATTTGGATTTTCGATAAATGTTTGGGTTGGCATGGTGGGTGATTGTTTAATTGGACCATTTCGTTTGCCGAATCGGTTGAATGGTCAACCCTACCTAAACTTTTTACGTGACAATTTGAACGATCTACTGGAGGATGTGCCATTAGATGTTATTATGAACATGTATTTTATGCATGATGGAGCTCCAGCCCACTTTTTGCGTATAGTAAGAAACTATTTAAATGAACGGTTCGAAAACAGATGGATTGGCCGGGGAGGACCTGTCGCATGGCCACCAAGATCTCCTGATCTAACGCCCTTAGATTTTTTTGTTTGGAGGTACTTAAAAGATCTTGTTTACGCCACTGAAGTGAACACAGAAGATGAACTTTGGCAGCGAATTGTAGACGCCTGCCAACAACTAAGGACTCTAGGTATTTACCATCAAGTGCGTGAGTGTCTTCGACGACGGCTGCAACTTTGTTTACAAGAGCAAGGACGACAGTTTGAACATCTTCTGCGATAACTTTAGAGTGCGCTAAATGCGTTGTTTGTTGTAGTTTTTTTTGTAAAAAAATGTGGTGTAAATAAAAATTTAAAAATTCCATATCTCGAAAACCAAGGAGTATTGGACCTAAGTGTATTCGAATTTTTTTCTTGTTTTCATCTCTACTATCACCTGCTAAAGTGTGTAAAGCTTTTTATTAACACCCTGTATAAATTAGCCATTAAGAAGGGATGGAATAAGTGAAAATATAAATGATTTAATTTGTTCGTGAAATGGAGTTAAAAGGGTCCAAATAGATGTAATTAGTTCAGAAAATGATGATGACTGTGGAGAGTTAGAAGTAAGTAGGTTGATCATGGTTGGCCACTAGTGGTTGACCAGCTGCATGGGCGTAGGCCGTGCCTGGAGTTGTGTATTGGTAGAGTTTGGGCATTTGTACTGCAGTTGTACATTGCGGCAGAGATTTCTTTTTATTACAATTAATGTAATAACTGCAACCTCTGTAGTTGGCAGGGTTTTCACCTCCACAATTTACACACTGTGATTTTTGTGTCTGTGTTTTGGTACACTTCGAGTAGTGGTGCGAGCCTGTACATTTCACGCATCGAGGACTAAGGTGGCAGTAGTTTTTTGTATGACCCAATCGTTGGCAGTTTGTACATTGTTGAGTGTCTCTGCTGGAGCGCCGGGATTCGATACTTATTATGCAATGTAGTAGTTTGGTGGGTTTATAGATTTCTTTAGACTTGTCGTTTTTAGTAAGTTTGAGTGCACATATAGGTATAGGTTTTTTGCCTTTAAGTAGTATAGTTACACGAACGACAGTTACCACTGACTCACCCGCGTTTGGTTAAAACGTTTTGCAATACGCGTCCACTCACGAACACGGCTGCGTTCGAACTCTTTTCGGATTTTGTCACAACGTTGTAAATAATTTGTTATAAACTTTTGAAGAAAAAATACTATTTGATATTCGGAGCAAAAGTATCTTTATGTTACTCGGCTCTACTTATCTGCCTCGCAAGTTTGGCAGATAAACGGTCCAGCCACGCCACTTAAAGTATAAATTTTGCTCCTAATAACATAATAAGTGTACTATTTTCTACAACTGTTATAGAAAGTAGACATTTGCACTCGCTTTTGCCAATGCAAATTTGGCGTTTTCTAAAGAGCGAGCGCCAAAATGGTTTGCCGCTAGTTAGTATGGAAGACGAGCGCCTTAGTATATTAAGAGCTGAAAGTGCATTCTTGCCGCTTGCGCATGAATATTGCTGGTTGAGGTGAAGCCGAAACCAGCAATCATGCAAAAGCGGCAAGCGCACTTTTAGCTCGAAACATACATACTATTTTTTTGACGAATGAGTATGTCATTACTTCGAAAATAATCATATTTCATTTTAGTGAAAATATGTATTGACAATCAATTTAAAATTACTCTAGTAGTCTATGTCATGTGGCGCAGTTACTTAAACAAATGACGGGCGTTGTCAATGAAACATTCGGACGTGCCCGCCTATTTTGCTCACGCGGAAACCCAAAACGCTCGGCGAGCGGCAAAGTGATGAAAACGCACGCTCAGCGACGAATGTCAACTTTCTGTTGTCAAATGACAGTTAGAAAAATTTACTTTCGGTGTCAGTCGTCGAAAAAAGTATTTTGTAGCTCGCTGCTTAAGAAAAAAATAAACATTGATGAAATTGAAATCTTTTTCCAATTTTTATTATTAACGAAAATAAACGTTAACAAACAATTTGTACAATTATTAATGGTGGTGCCGGATTTTGCAAGAAAAATTAAATGTCAAATTGACAATTAACGTCAACTTTCAGCATCAATAAAAATATACTTATATTTTCATTTTTATTTTTTAGATCACATAACTTTTGTTTATGTTAGATGGTGTAGAAAATATCTTGTGTGTATTTCGAGCGCAAAGTGTCATTGCGGGTTTTAAGAGATTGCCGCGCTCTGCTGACGCGTCAGGCGGCCACATTCTCTCGGTTTTAACCGAAGAAAAGGTAACTTACATTAATAATTGCCTACATACGTCCTTAATCAGCGTTCGGTCATTTCTGAAGGCACTGTATAAATCGTTGCCAATAAAATCATGGCACTCATTACAGTTATTTTAGCTGACTATTACTTTTGTAACTATAGTTTCTATTAATACATGTTTAAAAATAATACTCAAATGACTTTAGAGGGCGAAAAATAATTTTATCGACCGAGGACGTACAACGGTTTACTTCATACTGTATCGTGATTTTCAATTTATTGTTTGGCGAAAACCAACTGCCTTCGTTTCGTTGTTCGAAAATAATCTCGTCGCCTTAAGAAAATTGTGATAGTAACCGATTTCTTTTGTTGACATTATTTGTTGTAAAACAATTTTGCTAAAATAATTTTGAAATCATTGTCTAAAATGCATGCTGCAAAAGTAATTTCAGTCCGGCACGGTACAACTCCGGTAAAAAATATTGCGGCACTGTGCTTTCACCGGAATTATACCGTAAACTTCCATTTCCCGTATTGAAATACTTCCATAAAGATAAAAATATAGTACAGTATCAAATAAAAGAATCCGCGCTAAGAAAATGAAGAAAAGTAGATTTTGGTTGTCGAAAAGTAACAAAAAAATATTGTGTTGTTATCAGATCGTGAGATTAATAATAAATAAAAGTGTTTCGTTTATATTAAAAATTATTGTAAATTATATTTAGCTTCGCTCATCTCAAATCACTCACCTCAGAAAAAATGTAAAGAAATTTAAGAGAGGTGTTGAATAAAACGTTATATTGCACTCGTGTGACATGCATATAGCCACTCATAAAAGTTATTCATTTTGTAACTAATATGCTACATTCCACACTTATACAATAAATAATTATTAAAAATTGTAAAAATAATTTTTAAAGAGTAGCAATTGACCCAAATTTAAAGTTGATCAGAAAATAAATAAAAAAGATACACGGGTGTTAAGGTGAGAAGTGAAGCAGGCTGTATGTTCAGCTAAATAGTCAAACATGAAAAACGTTTTTCTCCAAAATGCGAGCTCGTATGTGTACCTAAATACTTTTTGGTGATTTATATTCAGAAATGGAATTTGAAGAGGGTTATTCTCGAGCATGTGTCCTGACGAGTGCAATTAAGGACGTCCTGCAATTAAATAAAATGCCTGTGGTGCTCTATAGTTGCAAATAACATAATACGTTTTCACGTATGTATGTGCACAGTTTTTTCTCATATTTGTAAGTTACTTTAATGGGACACTTGAAAAATAAAACACGAGGAAAATTGTTCTATTCATGTCAAGAAATAATGTTTTTCTTCTACTGCATGTTCACTAGCTTTGCCAACATGTGAGGCTTTGGTTTGTTGCAGATGTAACAATAGTTGATATACCATGTTGTCGAACGCGCCTTCGATAATCTGGTGCAGCGTAGTATGTGATATTTCGACTATGTACTTTATTTATCTGGATCTTTAATGGTTCGTATAACCCGCCGACTATGCGATATACAAATTATAATTAAAGTTTCAACTTGGAATTCAGTTAGATTAAGTTGATTACGTTCGTTTTAATTTGAATAATGGAAGTACTTTAACTCTATCTTCTAGTTTCACCCTTCTCCTTCATCAACTTTCATCTATCCATCTGTTGGACATATGTGTATCCTTTAATACGCCAAGCTTCTCTGTCGTATGTTTCCCGTTGTAGTAGTTTAGCAGCCACTCTCTTGATATCGTCCGTCCATCGGAGAGGAGGTCTGCCAACACTTCGTCGCTCTTGTCGTGGTTTCCATTCTAGTACTCTCTTAGGCCACCTGTCATCTGTAATCCCCATGACATGTCCAGCCCATCTCTTTTTCTGTTGTGCTACTAATTTTAGAACATTTTCTACTCCTGTTTGTTGTCCGACCCATTAGTTGGTTGTTCGGTCTTAACTTTACGCCTAACATACACCTTTTGATAGCTCTTTGAACCTTCCGCACTTTATCAATAACTTTATGGGTAAAAGTTACAGTTTCAAATCCGTATGTTCCTACAAGTAAAAAGCAGGAATTAAAGAGTGTTGCTTTTTGTTTCATGGAAAATGCTTTAGAAAGCAGTGTATTGAAAAACCTCCTGAACGCTATCCACCCCACCTTACCTCTTCTTTCAGTTTCGGCGTCTTGATTACTAGTCTAGGGGCTATAGAGAAGGTGACTGTTGCATAAAGATGTGTACAGCAAATTTTTTCACAGGGTGATTTCCTAACATCTATGAATCATTTCTAGCTTGGGTACGCGCTCCTGACATGGGGAGATTTTTTTCAAGATAGCCGCCAAGTCATTTTGTGAAAAATCCATATATCACACAAACCACTCATTGTAATAAAAAATTGTAAAGAACAAAAAGTGTTCAAAACACGTTTTTACATTTGAATAACATACTTTGTATTTGCTGCGTCGGATAGTTAAACAAGAAAGTGTGCTTATATACTAACCAACCTTTTTTTTCAGGTTATAACTGGATGGAATTATAGTATTGCCTAATTTTGATTGAAACAAACCAAATATGAAGAAATTACAACTTACCCCAGCAACCAAGAAGAGGAAAATTCACGATATCTCTGAACTTTGTGTTATATGTGAAAAGGACGTAACAGGAAAAAAGACGTACGAGACTGATAACGGGAGAAAAAAATTAACTGAAGCATCGAATTATTGTGGGGATGTAGAGTTTATTAAGAAACTCAACAAAGAACATTTGTTTTATCATCTCGAGTGCTACACAAAATACTGTTTGAAAGCAAATAGGGCACAAAAAAGGACGGCTCAATTAAAATTGAAAAAGCTTCAACTAGTAAATCAGAGGATAGTGATGACATCAGAAGAAGACAAAGCACAAGACAAAAACGCGATGGAGAATTGTTTGTTATTTGTAATAACAAAAAATACAAAGGAAATTTGCGACTTCTAAGAATTTGTGAAAAAGACAGAGCTGAGAAATTTTTAACAGCGACACAACACTTTCAAGGTGATGTTTTTTCAAAAGTGAGCATTCTTGTTGATGTAGAAAGCGTTTTCGCAGCCGATGTTCTATATCATAAATTATGCATGACTTATCAAAATACTCCAGATATGTTGAAAAAATTGAAACTTTGATTCATGACTCCAATGTTACAACAGGATTTCAAAAGCTACTCGAGAAACTAGACCTGTCTGAAAATGGTTATAAACTGTCAGATCTTACCTCATTTATGAATTGTGAATGTGAACTTGAGTCTCCTCCTTCAAATAGGAAAATTAAAAACCTATTGGTTAAGCATTTCGGAGAGGAAATATATTTCACTTATCCTAAGGAACGTTCAAAATCTCAGATTGTACA
This sequence comes from Agriotes lineatus, assembly GCA_940337035.1. Lineage (NCBI taxonomy): Eukaryota > Metazoa > Arthropoda > Insecta > Coleoptera > Elateridae > Agriotes > Agriotes lineatus. Next base: position 205,115,112 of record OW679194.1, read on the forward strand.
TTTCGCGAACATAAGTGTTTAGAAAATAATTCAAAAAATCTGCAGCACTAACAGCTTAAAAGATGTCACTGACGAATTAGCGCGAGAGATTAAACATTATAACTTCTAGCTAGATGACAAATTCGGTGACGCAGGGGACTTAGAAATGAGTCTACTTCATTTTAAAAACAACAGGCCTGAATTCTGGGACATTTTTTTCAAAGAATTATGGCGTTATCATCATCATCAATTAAAGAAAATGAAAGTGTGAAAAGAAAATGTGATACTCTCTTCCAGATATTACATCATACGTTTCACAATGGCCGGAAGAAAACTCCTTTTCATGTTTTAACTGCACAGGTAATCCACAAAACCTGTAAATCCAAAACTTTGATAACATCCCTAAATCATGTTGGTTTATGTAGTAGCTACGAAACGCTTCAAAGGATAAATTATTATTTTGCAGAAAGATCAGTAATTCTTGCAGAAAATTACAGGGTTCTACTCAATACACACTTTGTGAAAGATAAGCCACTTCGAGGTTCAATGGATAACTTCGATCATGAGGAGAACACTATGTCTGGTATTGGTGGCTCACATGGTACTGTGCTAGTCCTGTTCCAGAGTGAAAGTGAACATAATGACACTCGTTGTTTAAGAATAGATGACTTCGCAATTGACAAACAACAGAAGAAACTAAAAGATGTTCTGAGTTGCCAAAAGCTAGTACATTTTACTAAACCGAAAAAGAGGGGATACATTGATAGTGAATTCGTTCCATGCAATATCTAACAGACTCCGTGAGTTCCACAATTAAAGGTATTGAGTTGACATGGGCATTGGCTAGATTTTTATCGACATTTAATTCCTTAAATGCTACTTTTTCTGACTTTAGTAAAATACCCTCATGGAGTGCTTTCAATTCACTAATAATAGAAATACATATATCAAAAACTCTTTCAGCCTGTGTACTTATTCTTCCTCATCCTGCAACAAGTCAAGCCTCCATATTCACAACACTGATAAACTTTCAAGATGCAATGTCACAGGTCAGTCAAAGTTGTAGAGCTCTCTGGAGTGACGAAGGGGTATACCGTATAGCAAAAGAACTTCAACTGCTATTTTCCACCGAATTTGACAATATATTTCTAGGAATGGGTTTTTTCACACGGCAAAAATTGTTATCAACTGTTTGGGGCAGTATCTCAAGGACAGTGGTATTACCGAAGCTCTGATAGAAACAGAGGTATTTGGACCAAAAGTTGTTGAAAGTGTTTTACCAGGAAAACACTATTCTAGGTGAGTTCGAGGTATAAGAATAGTATCAGGGGCTCTGCAACGATTACAATTTCAACAGTTTTTCTCAACAATGACATAGAAAAATACAAACCTCTCTTTGACCATATAAAGCAATTAGAGGAGTTTTGTGATGGAAGAAACTCTATTAATGCGAAAAAGACTATTGAAAACATACTCGGTCTACAGCACGAATTTAATGCCGACTTTGTTGAGTTTATTAAGGCAGGGGAAGAGAAATCAAAGATGTTCTTATACTGGAACACCTTTCTTCAAGAACTTTACCCGGTATTGCGGGACCTAATAAGAGGTGACAGAGAAGGAAACTGGGAACTGCACATGTCTGCATTTAACAGAGCATTGCCTTTATTTTTTTCTTGTGGTAAAGTCAATTATGCAAGATGGAGATCAGTTTATTATGAAGACTGTTTGAAACTAAGAGAGAAACTTCCTAGCATATATGATGCGTTTATGAAAAGCGAATTTGTGGTTCAACATGGAGGCAAGAAATTTAGTAGTGTTTTATGGACCAAGACTTGGAGATGTGCTATAATAAACCAGCAAAAGGACAGAGTGGTATAATTGGTATGACCTGAAGAAAAGAAGCTGTAGCATTGCAGGACATAATAAAGCACGAGACATATTCTATGAATATTCTTCACAGAAGAATGTGTGGAACAACGGAAAATAATGAGTATGACTTACATCACGAGTCTATAACAAAAAAGGACAACAAGTTGATTGTTAAAATAATGAATTTCGGCAATGAAATATTTTCTTTGCAAAACGAGGAACAAGTACTAAACTTTGCAACTGGCAAACACATGTCAAAACCAGAACAAATCTTTAAGCAAACATGTTTTATTGAAGGACAACAAAAATATGAAACGTTTCGTCAAGAAGTCTTCGTACAAAAATCAAGGTAACTGTTTGACCCGTTCAGCACAAAATCAAGAAATCAGATTAAGGTGGCACAAAAATATGTTGATGTAATAAAAGAAACATAAAATGCTCAGAGACTAGTAGAGATTGCAAGAGACCGGGATTATCCTGTAGAAAAACTTTAAAAGTATGATTTGTCCAATACATCTTTTTTTTGACTAACAACGAAATTTTACAAAAAGGAAATAAATCCGAGATGGTTAAACAACTGGAGAACATAATTCCTTGTACATCTCAACCGAATCTTCAAAACCTTTCAAACACTTCGTGCATAGTCTTTGATTTCATGCAACATGCTCGAGTAGTGTCTGCTGCTGCTGGAAATTCCATGAGAACTTTCGGTGATTTTGCCGATATTATTTTAAACAGATTCATTTCACTCTCAAGAAATGCTAATAGGATGCATATAGTTTTTGACTGGTATGTGGACAACAGCATCAAAGCAGGTGAAAGACTGAGACGCATGAAAAAAGATCCTATCAATATGACAATCTCAACTTCTTTGACACATTTGTCTAAAGATATGGATACATTTTGGTCATCAAACCGCAATAAAACACAACTACAAAAATTCTTGAAACTTTATTTTCTCGATCATAAGGACAGATTCTCGAGAGCAACTGTATACTTAAGTGGTGTGATTGGGAAAGAGGCACTAAAGGTGCAAGGAAACGAGGTAACAGAAGTAGTCGCATTAAAATCTTCTCTCGAAGAAGCTGGTGAACGCATATTTCTGCACGTTCATCATGCCATCAACACTACGAGTGAAGAAAATGTTCTAATAGCATCATCTGACACAGACGTATTTGTATGCGCAGTGTACTTCTTCTACAAAGTGTTCCAGTCTAATGGATTAAAGCAATTATGGATTCTTTTTGGGACTGGCCAAACCTCAAAATATGTTCCACTTCATGAACTATCGGAAGCTTTGGACAAACAGGTCATTGAAACTCTGCCCGCTATACATTCACTGACTGGCTGTGACACAAAGAGCAAATTTGGAACAAAGCAATCTGCTCTTACACAAGCTAAAGACTGTGCATACATTATACAAGAATTTGGAAAAGAAGAATTAACGGATAATATGATTTAAAAGGCAGAGGAATACTTGACAAGAGTACTAAGCAAAGGTTTTAAGGGAATGGATGATCTTCGTACATCCAAGTACCATCAAATGAAAAAGTTGGACTTTACAAAGCTCCCTCCAGCATCTTCTAGTGTTTCTCTACACATAAAAAGAGCGTATTTACAAGCTGCTCGGTGATACAACCTGTTGGAAGAACAAAATTTACTACATCTGGACCCTTCTTTTTATGGATATGAAGAATGTGAATCAGGGTGGATGCCAAAGATTATTGATCAGAATCTACCAGTTGACTTTCCACACCCATGCACTTGCAAGACTTGCGGATTTAAAAATAAATGTGTATGCAGATTAAGCTCTATCTCATGTTCTAGGTTTTGTAAATGTGGTTTATCGGGCAAATGTAAAAATAATTTATAGCTCTGAAATATAGTTATACAATGTAAAAAAGTGTTCTGAACATTTTTCGTCCTATGAAATAATTTGCTAAAACGAGTAGTTTAAGAGTTATATGGATTTTACTTATGTAACAGTGGCAGGGCATGGTGGTCATTTAAAAAAAATCTCCCCATAGTAGAAAAGCGTACCTTAGCTAAAAATGATCTATAGGTGTTAGGAAGACACTCAGTAAAAAAATTGCTGTACACATCTCCGTGCAACAATCACGTCCTCTATAGCTCCTCGACTATACCTTTTTTAAGCATTATGTTATCTAATGCGGTGTTTTTAATTACTATTGGGTCAATATCTTCTGTTGTTATTATTTTCGTCTTTGCCGTGTTTATTTTAAGGCCTACTTGTTTTGACCGTTCATTTAGTTGCGATAGCATGTGATGTGTATATTTTTATAGAAGTGCTTTGTGATTGTTAAAGAATTCTTATTTTTATGTCGTCTCTTGGTCAGAATGATTTTCTTTCCATGATTTAGTTACGATCTTAACACTTTTAAGTTGCCATTTTGGCTATTATATCTTGGGTTACTTTGTCTTTGTAATGTTTAGTGTCATTTCGAATTTCTCGTTTGATTATTATATTAAGTTCCACGTACTCTACACTATTTGATTTTCCTACTGATCTTAGTAATCTTCTTTTCTCTATCATGCTTTTAATGTTAGTTGTAAGCCTATTTTCTTTTTCATGTTGTTTGTAATATCTAGGATTTGTTGTCACCTGAATTATTTTTATTAGATCTTCATTTCTATGGGATATAGTCTGTTCTTTACTTTCAATCTTATTCAATTACATTTCCATTTCATGTTAGTAATGTTCGTCAAGCTTAGTCTTTGTTGAAGTTTTATCCGTTTTTGTCTTTCCACTTTTGTGTTTTTTTTTAATTTTGCTCGAACTAAGCGGTGGTCACTGCCCGTCGCAAATTGCTTTAGCACCGCTACATAGTGCATTACATTCTGGATCCAGCATGTAATATAATCAATTTAATTTTATATACCCCATTAGGGCTTTGAGAGGTCCACCTATTTTAGATTTTCTTTTTAAAAGACGTATTCATGGTATAAAGCATTTGTTGATGTAAAAAATCTAAAAGCATTTCACCTTGAGGTTTTCTTTTGCCTAGTCCGAAGTTACCAATCGTAGTGTGATGGTCATCTATTTTACCTCCCAATTTCGTGTTAAAATTATGTATTAGTAGGGTATAGTGGTTTTTATTTTCTGCAATACTTCCGGTGGTCATAAAAGCATAAACTTGAATAATTTCTTTCGATACCTTTTGTTGATGTTAATAGTCATTTGGATTATATGTGGTTCTAAATTCTTCTTAATAATAAATCCGACTCCACTTCGAGAAACATAATTTCTCTTAAAGTACAATAAGTTTCCAGATTTTAATTTTATGCATGCTTCACGATGTCTTCTAACTTCTGCTACGCCTAGTATATCCCACTTTATCTTTGTTAATTCATGTTCCAGTTCGAGTAATCTATCTACAGAAAGAAGGGTTTTTGTGTAGTAGTGTTATTGCTCTTTATGGAATTACTGCTGCACCAAGCGCAACGTTAGCAAATAACTTTCTATGCGCATTATACACAAATATTTAATACATATAGTCATCATTATCATAATTCAGCCTCTCTCGTCTACTGCTGGACATAGGCTTCCTCTATATATCTCCATTGGTTTCGGTTTTGTGCCGCATGTGTCGAATTTCCGACAGCTCGCTTAATATCGTCGCTCCAACATGTTAGTAGTCTTCCTCTGCTTTGTTTGTCCATGAAACGTATCTTCTTTACTACTGTCTTCGTTCATCTGTCGTCAGTGAATCTCGCCACGCTTCCAGCCCAGTTGCATTTCAGCCTGGTAACCTTTCTAATTATGTCGCATACTCCAGTTTTCCGCCTTGTGTCTTCATTTCTCACTTGATCTATCAATTTGATCCCAAGCATCGACCGCACAATTTTTCTCTGTGCATCTCTCAACTTTTAACATTGAAAATGTTTAACGAATTGAAGATGTGACGCTAGTACGGTGCTCTTTTAGCGATTTGTGTGACGCTTGGAAAATGCATAGTTTTTGCGAATTTGTGCAAGCTGTACATATTGCAGGTGAATGTTGTTGGTGTCGTTTTGAAGCTCTCGTCGAGGTCGAACTTTCTGGAAAGGTTGTGAAAATGTTAGATTCGCAGGGGCGAAAATACGGAGGTTAAAACGATTTTTTTGACACGAAATCGTTCGGTGCTGTTACATCGCATATGTTTTGAAAGATCCAAAAGTGATTTGCGGCTAGTTGGAAAGAGGATGAACCAACGCTCATCGTACTGGTCTGCGATGCACCGGGGCGAACTTACAGGGGTAGAAAGCTGAGGAACATTTGTAGCAAATTGGATATTCGCATAAATAGGGGGAAAGAAATAAATGTCGAATTTTGTTTTAGGCAGTATGTGGATGAATCTGTGGGGTTTCAAGACTTTTGCGGCTCAGGTGGATTTGGGGGTTGCAAAATGGGGAAACCGTTGTAATTATTGGAAAAACCTTAAAATTAATATTTGTGTGACATTCGCTGTTTGAACACAGAATCTAAGAAAGTAGGCCTGAATATCAATTACACTAAAACAGTGGGAAACAAAAAAATGTCGAATTTTGTTTACGGCAGTATGTGGATAAATCTGTGGGTTTTTAAGAATTTTGAGGATAAGGTTGATTTAGGGGTTGCAAAATGGGGAAACCGTTATAATTATCATAAATATTGTAAAATTATTATTTGTGTAAAATGCGCTGTTTGAAGACTGAACCGAAGTGCCTGGAGGCTGGATCAGGTTTCTGTTGATTGCACTGGTTCTTCATACCTAATTCTTAAGCACATGAATGCGACTGCATTCATGTATTAAGCCAATGTAGTCAATGGCACTTAAAGAGATGATAATGTTGCTACCCTTAAAACGCAGGCTCACGTTTTATGAATTATGGTTTGGACGAGGGCAGCAACGTTGCGAATGAATCACACATTAGATGTAGATTGATTTTATTACAAAAATAGACGGGCTTTTATACAAAACATAATTGCTTAGAACTAAATAACAACATTTCAAAGTGCAAAGGTGTAGTTCACTAGAACGAGTCTAATATTACAAAATAACAACTCAGCAGTATCGCTTCCTGCTTTGTTTGCAAGTAAGCACGTTGAAATTTTGATTGTGGGTCGTTTATTTGCGTAAGTTGCCTGTTTGCAGTTTTCTGGCCTTTAAACCGCCTTGATTACGAAGCAACACTGGCTTTTAAATTGTGAACGATATTTCGTAAATTTTGACTGAAATTTACATCTGTTTAATCTAAATTAAACATACTGATCCAAGGGCCCCAACTGTCGGTGGAGATGCCTAAGTTCTTGTTGCAGCAGTCGAACCACTTCGAGGATTTACAAACTTCTCGGTTGGACCTGCAACATCATCTGAAGGAAGTAGCATGGAGAGCCATCCGACATCGCTACTACCTATCCAGAGGAATTATCAACAGCGTCTAAAAGAGGCAAAGGAAACTATCCGACATCATTCTTATTAGTAGCTTCAGCGTACTTATGCGAACGTTTTGTCCGTCCGTCCGTCCGTCCGTCCGTCCGTCTGTCTGTCTGTCTGTCTGTCTGTCTGTCTGTCTGTCTGGATCGCCTGTAACTTTCGAACGGCTACAGATATCGAAATTTTGAAAAGGGGCAAAGTTGTTGCTAAGGTCTCGAGCACCTTCATGCGCTATTTGGTTTTGGCGAAAGGTGGCGATTTTCCACTTTGGAAAATTTCCAAGCATTGTAGCACAGTGGCGGCTTGTCCACTTGGCGCCATCTACAGAAGTTCGGTGGTCACGTTTTGAACTACACATTCTGGGTGCACTATAATTCCACTTGGCGCCATCTACAGAAGTTCGGTGGTCACGTTTTGAACTACACATTCTGGGTGCACTATAATACTTAATGTTTTCGCAGTGCTGAAGCTACTCTTTAGACCTGTACTTGAGCAGTTTATTTATCCAGCGGGATCACCGGCATCATATTGGGAGCCGCTGCTTGAATAGGAGCTCTCTATTACATCCGAAGAAAAATAGTCCAAAGGAAGCCTCCAACCAAGCAACGCCAGCCAGCAGTGGAGGAATATCCCCCAAAAACCCTTAATGTAGAAGAAACATTATAGCTTTCTTGGTTTGCTTTTTGTGGCCTAAAACTGGCAATATGTTTAATCTTGGATTAAACAGGCATAAATTTTAATTCCAAAAATTTATGAAATCGAGTCATAAGTTTTAAATGCAATTCTGATTTAGTAAGCAAGAAGTTTTAAATGCCGCAATTGCCAGTTTTTGCTTCGTAATTACGCCGGTTTAAAGACCGCAAAATGCAAACATGCAAATCGCGCAAATAAGCGACCCACAATCTCAAGTTCAGCTCACTTGTAAACGCATGCTGAACAATCTGCCTGAGGACTTATTGTTTTGTAATATTGAATCGTTTCACTAAACTATACTTTGCACTTTGAAATGTTGTTATTTAAGTAAGCAATTATGTTTTGTATAGAAGCCGTCTATTTTTGTAATAAAACGAATCGACATATAATGTTTGATTCGATCGCTGCGTTGCTGCCCTGACTTCCAAGCCATAATTCATAAAACGTGAGGCTGCGTTTTAAAAGTAGCAACATCATCATCCCTTTAAGTGCCATTGACTAAATTGGCTTAATACATGCATGCAGTCTCATTCATGTGCTTAAAAATTAGGGATAAAGAACCAGTGCAACCAACAGAAACCTGATCCAGCCTCCAGGCATTTCTGTTTAAAGACCTTCTACTGGTCGAATTTATTTTTTTTTAAAATTTGGGAGGTGGGGAATTTGGGATTTGGGGGTTGTAAGTAAGGAAAACGTTATAATTATCAGAAAAACCTTAACATGGATATTTGTGTGAAATTCGGTGTTTGGAGATTTTCTGCTGGTCGATTGTATTTTTAAGAAAATTTCGGGATGTGGAAATTTTGCCGCCCATGTGGATATAGGGCTTGCAAAATGGGGAAAACGCTATAATTATCAGAAATGCCTTAAAATCAATATTTGTGGGAAATTCGCTGCTTGGAAACTTTCTGCTGGTCGATTGTATTTTTTAAGAGAATTAAAAATGTGGGAATTTTGCGGCCCAGATGGATTTGGGGATTGGAAAATGGTAGAAACGTTATAATTATCGGAAAAACCTTAAAATTCATATTTGTGGGAATTTTGCTGTTTGGAGACTTTCTGCTGGTGAATTATATTTATAAGATAATTTAAAATGTGGGAATTTTGCGGTCCAGGTGGTTTTGGGGATTGCCAAATGGGGAAAACGTTATAATTATCAGAAAAACCTTTAAATCAATATTTGTGTGGAATTTTCTGTTTGGCAACTTTCTACTGGTCGATTGTATTTTTTAAGAGAATTCGGGATGCGGGATTTTTGCGGCCTAGGTAGATTTAAAGGTTGCAAAATGGGGAAAACGATATAATTATCAGAAAAACCTTAAAATCAATATTTGTGTGAAATTCGCTGTTTGGAGATTTTCTACGGGGCGATATTCGGTATGTGGGAGTTTTGAGGCCCAGTTGGATTTGGGGGATGCAAAATGGGGTAAACGTTAGAATTATAAAGAAATCTTTAAGATCAATATTTGTGTGAAATTCGCTGTTTGGAGGTTTTCTACTAGCCGATTCTATTTTTTATGAGTCGTGGATGCGATTGCGAGGAGGGATTAGCCTTTTTTCTCATTTTTTCAATAAAGATAATGTTCATTTTTTTTATTCTGGCCCTTTGTGAAATTGTAAATTTACAAGTAAATAGTAGATAGCCTGTCGGATTGTATTTTATTCTAACATGAATAATATTACGTGGGTTAAGGTCATTGTCGCGCTGCACTTGTTCGCAGAATGGCAGTGGCCATTGGCGGGGTTGGGATGTTAGTGTCAGCTGTTTACTTAACACTTAATGCTCGATTGTAATAGGAAAAAATTGATGGGACTTTAGAAATATAAATACGATGCATATGTATATACAGGGTGTAGAAGTGATTTACGCACCATAGGGTTTTCAATGGTAATTTTTTCATATGAAAATATTTGCTTCCCTAATTATTTTAGAGCAAACTTTGTAATAGGTTTTTTGTAGAGCAAACAATTCTGCATCCATTTATGCCATGATTTTTTAAATCTTAAGTTAAAAAACCTAATAATGAAAGAAACTAGAATGATCATTTTTTCAAAAAGCAGTGCAAATTGTGATGTGGTGGTATGCTGGAAGTGGATCAGGTGCTATAAGTGCCATTTTTGCTGCTGCATTTGACAGATGCAAACAAATAAACAGAAAACTAATTTGTTGATGCTTTGAGATGCTTCAATAATTTCAAGGCACCACTGATTTGTCTAAAAATGATAACTTTATTTCTTGAAATTTTCGGTTTTCCGAAATATAAAATGACAAAAGCTGGCACAAATGGATACAGACTTTTTTTCTCTACAAAAAACTTCCTTACAAGTTAGCTCTAAAATAATTAGGGTAGCAAATATTTTCATACGAAAAAATTACCATGGAAAACCCTATGGTGCATGAATCACTTCTACACCCTGTATATACATATGTATCGTATTTATATTTCTAAAGTCCCATCAATTTTTTTCTAGCATTTCTACACCCTGTATACGGAAAATGCAAAGTTACTTAGTTTATACGAGTACAATGTAAAAGCTCCCCATACAACAAATCCGTTTAAAATATATTTATTGAACAATTAACACAAAACTAAAGATACATATCAATTAAACAACTCAAAGGTCTAATCACATCTAATTCCTATTTCACACTGCCCTTTTCCTCCTATTAAAAGCATCTTCGCTCCAGTTCTTATATTTGCTATTAAAGCACGTTTCATGAGTAAACAAAATATACTATGAATAATAATATGTAGAGCCGCCAATCGGATAGCTTGTAATACTCAGAACTCCTTTAAAACAGCTAATAAATGTAATAATAAGAATGACTCATATGAGCAATACATCTTCTAAAGTTACGTGTATATAAATGAATTTGAATGTGATATCCAATTCAAAATCTTTATCTAATTGCAAATTAATATTAAAGTGTACAAGATGCTGAAAAGGTTCAAAACTGTAGTAGGTACGTATTATTTATTAATTATCTGCTATGCAGTAACGTTTCGGGTGGGGTATAATAAACAATAATAATACAGATGTGAACAATTTTAAAACTTTGTTTTATTTCTATCCCTTGTAATTTGTTCAGATTTTGGAAATTTTATGCCAGACTTGAAAATAATAAAATTCATTTTCAATGCATTAACGAATGTTGGTAAATTGCAACTTCTGTAAATTTTTTGTTACTTTTTGTCAATGCGAAGGTTTTTGCTCCATGGGTTAAAACAGGTAATACGCATTGATCAAAAGGTTTCCTTTTCAGGCTCATTGAAATGTCCCTTTTAAATATATTTTAAGCTTTTCGAATCCGATCCAGCCTAAACTTATTCTGCGCTGCAGTTTGTGAGTCTGGTTGTCCCTGCTGATTTTAATTTCGTGACCAAGGTATCTGTATATTTAATGTAGTCCTTGTGATAAAAGTTCAGTATCAAGTTATTAAATTGTTATGAAACAGTGTTGTCAATTATTTTCAATATTATAACACAGAAGGTGATTTTGTTAAATCTAAGTTATTATGTTACCTTTATGCATGTTCGAGACTGAATATAATTTTAATGCCAAGTATATAAAGAAGTATACAACATACTTGGACGTTAAATACGAGTATATTTACTACAATAACTCGTAAATTGATGTATCTGATACTAAAAAAGTCAAACAAACGTTAATGTCAATACGAATGTTATTGCGGAATAAAAGCTTAACTTTGGTAACCCAGGCCAGAAAGGCATCCATGCATTTTAAAAATACCTATTTTTAACAATTAAATTTGGTATTTTGAAAACTTTTATCTTGTTATTATAATGGTACGACGTCATAAATCAAGTGATACTGAAATTTCCTTACAAGAACTATAGTACATAATGTGGTACTTCAAAAATATTCGAAAGCAAGTAACGGGTAATCAAGTTGCGTTCAATAAGCTTGCTTTGTCAAACATTTATTGTTAGTTCGACAAAGTGCTGTAACGACGTGTTTACAGCAGTAGGAAAAACCTTTTTCAAGTTCTGTTGATTGTATTCCTAAATACAAAATCTTAGAGAAAAGTGGTACTTTTCTGCAAGCAACACTTTTCTGCATAAAGACGACAAATCGTTTAGAACAGTGGTACTTTTCTAAATAGCAGCCCTTTTCTGCATAGCAACGCATAGTCTAATTTTTATATACACAGTACTACTGTACGTGAAATAATAGCATGTGCAACACATTAAAAAAGTGTTTTTCTCAACTTGTTGTGCAATATATCAGGTGTTCATTTGAATTTCATGTAGCAGTCAGCTCTGTAAAGTTCATTGTGAACATATCACAAAACGTACCTAACCCTACTCTTATAATCAGCCTACTATCTAAGTCTAAAAATTAGCAAACTTTTAAGCTATCATACAACTTCATCGGTCCAGTATCTTCGGAGCAGATAGCGAACAAAGATACAAACAAACAGAGAAAGAGAGCAATGATTTTATGTTATAGAATTTAACAACAACAAAGCATTCAAATGCAAACGTTTAGAACTATAAAACACTACATTTCCATCAAATGTGAATAACTTAACTGCTATTTATTGCAATGACAAATAATTAACAAATGTCGAGTTTCGCCTCTGACGTGGTTCACACGTTGAGTTACCGTGCTCTTCTGTCCCTTCCCTTGCAAAGAGTTTCGCCTCTGGCGTGGTTAACACGTCGAGTTACAGTGCTCTTTTGCTTTTTTCCTCCTGATAAAGCCCCTTACGAAAGTGGGCGAAACGTTGAGTTCTTCGATCTCAATCATGACACGGTCCAATCCCGGAAGTCGTTTGTTACTTAATGACAATAGCCGTGAAAGCCTCAAAAATCATCAAACAAGATGAAATGCTGGTTTTTAGTGCAGCAAATGAGAAATTTTTAGACAAACCATTTGTTTATAGAGTCTGTGAATATATAACAGAAAAGTAGAAACATTTCGTGGATCACATGACAGCGCACACAAAGTAATTCTACTCGTGTTCTGTTTCTGAGTACAATATACATCACGTTAGCGTAAAAACTCTTATTGATGAACTGATTGCAAATATGAAACAGCATACGAAAACATAGTTTAGTTAGACATATAAAGAAGCATACAGGAAAAAGCCCTTATTTTTTCATTTGTAAGAAAAGCATTTTAACTGCACATATGAACACAAAGCCCCATGCATGTTCCCTCTGTAAATATGAAGCAACACAGAAAGGTAACTTAGTTAATCATATAAAGATACATACAAAAGAAAAACTTTATTCATGTTTCATTGGTGAATACAAGACCAATATAAAGCAAAACAGAAAAATCATTTAGTCAATCATATAAAGACTTATACATTATAACTTATTTATGCTGTGTGCTTATGTGAATATAAAACCATAAAATAAGTTTGAGCTGAACAATGAAGACAGAAGAAAAAACGTATTGGTGCTCGGCTTGTGAAAATAAGACAGCACGAAAAAGTAATTTAGTCTTACATATGAAAAATTATATATGCAAAAAACCCTTGTGATTATAAAACAGCATATGTGTGAAATTTGCTGTTTGGAGACTTTCTACTGGTCGATTGTACATTTAAAGAAATTACTAATGTAGAAATAGTGCGGGTCAGGTGGATTTGGAGCTTGCAAAATGGGGAAAAACGTTGTAATTATCTGAAAAACCTCAAAATTAATATTTGTGTGAAATTAGCTCTTCGGAAACTTTCTACTGGTCGATTGTATTTTTAAGGGAATTAGGGATGTGAGAATTTTGCGGTCCAGGTGGATGTAGGGCTTCAAAAATGGGGAAAACGTTATAAGTATCAGAAAAACCTTAAAATTAATATTTGTTTAAAATTTGCTGTTTGGAGATTTTCTACTGGTCGATTGCACTTCTTAAAAGAATTGAGAATGTGGGAATTTGCGGCCCACCTGGATTTGGAGGTTACAAAATGGGGAAAACGCTATAAAAAAAATTATAATTAATATTTGTGTGAAATTCGCTGTTTGGAGGCTTTTTACTGGACGATGGTATTTTTTAAGAGAATTCGGGATGCCGTTGCGAGGGGAAATTTTTGTGTCTTATTTTCTTAATTTCTAAATAAGAAGAATCTCCAATTTTGTTTGATTCTGGCTCTTTGTGAAATTGTAAATTTGCAAGTAAATATTAAATATCTTGATACTAGTGGGATGTCGGATTGAATTTTTCTCTGACATGAATAATATTTCGTGAGGTTAAGGTCATTGCCGCGCTGCGCTTGTTGGCAGGCGGTGGTAGGATGGTAGACGGCCACTGGCAAGGTTAGGATGCTACTGTCAGCTGTTTGTACTAAAACTTAATGCAGAATTGTAATAGAAAACATTGGTGAGGACTTCAAAACCTTGTAAATAGTATTTATTGAACAATTAGTACAAAACTAAAGATACATATAGACCAAACAACTTAAAGATCTATTCACATCTAATCCCTTTTTCACGCTGCCCTGTTCCTCCTAATAGAAGCAGTAACATCTTTGCTCCAGTTGTTGTATTTGCTATTAAAGAACGTTTCATGAGTAAACAAAATAAACTATGAATAATAATAAGTGGAGCCGCCGAGCCATCCAATTCTCAGAACTCTTCTAAAATTATATCATTTTTTTATGTAATATCGAATTCTACATCTTTATCTAATTGCAGATCAATATTAAATTGTACAAGATGCTGAGAAGGTTCAAAGTTATAGTACGCATTATTTATTAATGATCTACTATGTAGTAACGTTTCACGTGACGTATAATAAACAATAATAATACAGATATGAACAATTTTAACACTTATATCCCTTGTAAATTTTTTGCCAGACTTGAAAATTAGCCAAGTTCATTTCAATGCATTCAATGCATTAACAAAGGTTGGTAAATTGCAAGGTCTGTCAATTTTAATGGATTATTTCCTTCATATCCAGAGTAATGCATAATCACCATGGTTTCGGCCAGTTTAATAATGATCAAAATTCAAATGTCAAAAATTTACCGCGATTAAAAATGCATCAGAATTTAATCTCAACTAAATAATGTTTACATCATTATCTAAGGCGCTTCACCAACTGTTTAGCTCTAAAGAAACATATCTCGTCAATTTTCGGCCCCAAGATTTCTCGTTCTACGCAGTAGGGATGTTTTTTGAGCGAAAAATTTACTTGACAAATTTCTTATTAAAATATTCTGACAGAAAACGTCAATATTTTATCGGCCATTTTAATGCACTTGGGATACTACTCTTGATTGATACCTTACTTTCGAGTTGCGTCCATTTCCATTTTTTTTATAACAATATGTGTTAAAACATAAAGAAAACGTGTTGTTTATTCTAAGTAGCAAATAAAGAACCCATGCATTTTTAAACAAGCACTTTACAGATAGACTAATATTTAAACAAGCATGGAGAGTTATGTAGAATATCTTATATGACAATAACGACTACGCCGTTGTTACAAATGAACTTTTATATATTTCTTTCTATGAGCATTGCACTAATGTTTGCTGAATGCGGCAAACACGCTTTATACACAACTGAAGTTAAAGAAATAAATTATCTGTCTTGCTTATTCCAAATACGTAAGCAATATTTTAAGTCCAACCAAGTGAACATCGTTTTCAGCCCCTTTAACTACGCTATAGTTAATAGTAATATTAGTAATAACTACTTGGACTCATGGATAATCATAACAGACATCAACCAAGCATTAATTCAACGTACATTTAGAAAAGTGGATATGTACATCATATTTATGAAGGACAATCTGGAAATTATTTTCAAATATTTAAAGCAGTACCGCATCTGGAATCCGAAGGCAAAATTTATTGTTAGTTATGATGGAAACCCACGGAATATGTTTGAAATTGCTTTTAAATACTACGTATTAAACCTAGTAATACTAGCGAAAAATTCTGAAACGAATTTGGATGTTTTTACGTATTTTCCTTACAGTTCGACAAGTACAAAAGCTACTATTCAAATTTTGTTAGGAAAATGTGATGATGGGGTTCGACAAAATAATTTTGATTATTTTCCCAACAAGATACCGAAGTTTTGGCCTGATACCACTGTAAGGGTTGCTGCTATGCTTTATACGCCATACGTAATCTGTCAACTGTGCAAACACAATAGAGGAATAGAAATAGGTACATGTCTTGGAAATTTTAAAGAAATTTTTAAATTTTAAAATCAGATATGTTAACACCACATATTCAGACTGGGGACTTAAACTTCCTGATGGCAATTACACCGATGCTTATGGAGATATTCAAAATTACAAAGCTGATCTGGGAATAGGAGCCTTTCACCCCGTTTTTGAAGAAACTCTAGATTTTGATACTTCGTTTCCTTATATGGAGGACAGCATGAAATGGATAGTACCAGCAGCTCAGAAATCGAAGCATTTCCAAAATGTTTTCTTAATTTTTACTCCAACGTTATGGGTATGTTTAGTGATAGTCGTCCTATCTATGGCGTGCACAATACGTTGCCTATCAAATAAAACTTTGGAGCTCCATGCATTCAAAGGTCTTAGCCAGTGCATGCTACTGAGTTTCAGAATCTTCCTCAACAATCCTGTGCCTGTACATCCCACAGCAGACGCAGTGAGGATGGCTTTTGTAATTTGGTCCATTTTTAGTTGCATTATCAGCACAGCGTTGCAAAGTAAGCTGTTACAAGCATTCAGCACAATTGTTTTTGAGAAACAAATGCGTTCCCAGAAAGACATTCTGCAATCAAATATGAAATTTGGATTTTACTATGACATATCTATATTTTTCAAGCATTCATCTAATCAAGACGACCAGTTTATTATTAAAAATTATATCCAGTGCGCAAAGGGCCTTGATTGCATCAACCAAACGGCATTTGATCGAAATTTTGCCACAATAAAAACCCAGAGGTTTATGGAATATGCAATACCTAGGCACTACCTCCGACCCGACGGAAGTTCGATGTTATACATGTTTGAAACTAGTTTATCGACTCCGATGTATTACATGTGCTTTACTAAAGGATACCCAATGTTCGATCAAGTAAATCAATTGGTTTTGTATTTAAAGAGCTCTGGGGTTATCGACCATCTTTATAAAAACGTTGAAAATTATAATAAACGTATGCGCTACTTTAATAGCAATTAGGAAGATACATTTGACGGCTCTAGGCTTCAATCAACTTTTAATAGTGTTTGCCTTATGGGTTTTTGGTTTAGTTGCATCGACAGTCTGCTTTTTGTTTGAGATAGCAATAAAGCAATATCTACGGCGATTCTTTTAAAATGTAGTTATTGTCAGATAAGCACTTTTCGCCCGCTCTCGAAATCCTTGAATTGTGTTACAGATGCAAACCTATTTACTACTGTCTCTAACAGAAGAAAAAAAAGCTGCAGTGAGATTGGCTGGGTCTTAAAAACGTCTAATGTATAAAAGATGTTTATTATTATTATTATTAGGACGCCACAGTGGTTGTTTTCACCTAAAGTGTGCTGGGAAACGGCAACTCGAAAGATTCCTTCACAAAAGCTTCGGAAAATGTAAAGATTCGGTACGCTGAATGCCTTCATGTATTTAGAAACCCATAATTCCTGATAATGCGACTACATTTTGCTTCATAGTGAAAGTAAACAGGATGTAATCTAATACGCTTATATTCAAGACACAAAGTACAGGTCACACAAGTTATTGCTACGGAAGTTTTCCTAAATATGACATCATGGCAATATACTCTAAAGAAAATAAGTTTTATGAACTGGTTGCAAATGAACCAAGATCAGTGAGAAGGACCCCTCTCGGGCGATAAAGATGAGTTGGCAGCAGTCAAGCTACGATAAGGCGATTCTGGATCCACAGTAATTCAACAATAAAATTCTTCTACACTTCAAACGGTACATGATTAGAACTTCAACTAACCAAATGTTTAGGAAGTGAATGATCCGACAAAATCCGTAGGATTGCCACAAGTGCCATTAACGCTACTTCCAAAAAGGAAATTTTATATCGCGCGCTAGGTCCATTGTAGCGTGACAGTTTGTTCGTCTCTACCGCCTTCATATAAACCTCACGGCAAAGCGACTCAACACGTTCAACCCTCTGCTGGTCTAAAATGAGCAACGGAAAAGTATAAACGAGATAAAATTAACATACAAATTTGTGTGTGATATGTTCTAATTATGCCTCTTAAGGTTCTTCAGACATTGGTTTTACTGGGAGTAAACAATAAACAAAAAGTTTGTTGGCACTAACTGACATGATATACGATATTAAGCAAACATTTCAAAATAGAATTTTCATAAACATTCACATCTAGTGAAAATATGTATATAAATCCCAGAAGTTTAGAACTTTTATTACAATTTATTATAAAACAATCTGTAGGCTGTATTTCTATTGCAATTACAGAAACATGGGTGGGCTTGGCGATAATCAAAGCAAACGTTTCCTTAAAGCCAGTTGTAACTCTATCCTTTCTAATTTTGGAAGAATCTTCAACTTCAGGTGTATTCACTTGTTTTCTTGGCAGTTCATCGCTGGAGGTGGAGCAAGGAGGTCGTGTTCTGGGCAGTAGCAGCTCTTACGTGCATATTTTCCGTAATTATTTGCCAATTTGAGCCTTTCAATATCTGGATAAACATACCTGGTCTAAAAATCACGTATTCCAAGTGACTTTAACCTACCGCATCTCTGAGATAATTTCAGAGGTATTTCTTCTGCGACTCTTGGCCTCACTCGCTGGAGATTACGCATTCCGTTTGCTTCTGGAATTTCAATCAGCACTCCATCATGGTTGCACCACCGTTGGTCATAGCTGCAAATTTTTAGGTGGCTGGAATCAACGCCCTAAGTACCACCTAGAAACTGCGACACCTAATGTCTTCGATTAAGTTGAAGTTATGGTGTATTTGCTAGGTTTTGAATTGCGCAGGACTTCAATATTTACTATCATCATCGCCTTTAAAATTCTGTCGAAACTCGCAATCGAGAAGCCTTTCAGCAAATAATAATTTAGGCTTGTTTTTGCTCGTAATGTTTATATAAGTCGCCTTGCAGTTATAAGCCTGATATGGGCCATTCTACTTCTAAACTGTAGATTGCACCCTACTACGCAATTTAGGTTCTTTGTCTTGTATCGCCAGGGTAACGTCAGTCAGAGGAGGTTACAATTTCCAATAACTTGAGCCAGCTTGGGGCTTTGCTGAACCATGTATAAGGTCCCGGGTGGTGTAGCTTGAACAAGCGTCCACGTACGATCAGTAGAGTTAAGCAACGCTCTCTCTGGTCAGAACTTGGATGGGAGTTCCACGGCTACTTTTCTCGGCGCCTCGTGGTACGGCTGCCACGGAAATAGTTGGTCCCCGATGTCATAATAACATCATGAGAGTCATTAGTGGAGTTGGAAGTCTCCATAAAATGTACAGCGATGCCTATATATCCTAACCGCTGTTGGCTGAGTACGAAATAAATAAATAAATAATATACGTTCGGATAGTATAGCCGTTTTTTTTTAATTTTGAGATCTGCCTTGATTGTATAGCTGAAAGCGGAAAGTGCAATTTAAGGAAAAGCATTAAATGTTATCAAAATCCAATTAAATTTCGAACCACAGTCGGTCACATTTCTTCGAAACTAGGTAAGCACTTATTCTGCTAGATGGATTTCCATGTTTTTCGGACTGTTATGTATTCCTAGAGGAATACGGCCCCATTCTAACACAACAAACCAAAACATATAATAACCCTCCCTCTACCAGTGAGCTATCAAACTTGGCTTGCTATGGTGTCTTAAATCGGTTTGAAACCGTACAACACTCCATACAACCACAACGCTTTAACTAGAAGAGGAAGAATTAAGTAAGTAATACACTGTAATACAATTGTTTGAAATTCAAAATTGATTGATTTGGAAGAATACATTTCATCTTTCTTGTTGTTGAGATAATCTGACACATTTCTTCGGCGACTTCTGCTGAATTTTATAGTTATATTTGCTACAAAGTGTGTTTTTTATCGTTTGAATAGACAATTGGCTCTTTATCCTGCTCATAACACCGTTGGCCATAAATACCCTCGTATCCGCACCAGTCAATTTCTTGGACTGGTCGAGGTCGACACACTCGAAAGAAGTTATTACGTATTTGCGATATTTTGAAATGTGTATAGTTTGAAGATTTATAACCATAAGTGTTTGTGCCTTAGTCAATCTTGCACCACTTAAATATTTACTCTTGGAGTTGTTGAGTTAAGTAATATTTGTACTGAAAAATATAGCCATTTGATATTTGGACAAGTTGTTTCTTGATTGTGACGGCGAATGTAGATAACGCAATTTCAGGTTAAGTATAAGCATTATAGGCAAGCAGATAAATTCGATCTTGGGCTGGCCAGTTTATCCAAAGCGAGTTGAATGATTGCCATCATCCACATACTTAGATCAACAGGTAGCGCCTAACATGTATCCATGGTGGTGTATTTTGACGGGCGTCGAGCATATAAGAATATAGAATTGCCCACTTCTTCCTTTGCTGAGCTATCAAACCCCTTTTGTGTTGCTGCGGTGTCTTAATTCGATTTTAGATTGTAATACCATTTGCTTCATTACTGTGACATAATTAATATTATCCAAAGCTTTCACTTGAGGAAAGCTCAGTATTTTAGGTATATAAAGATATTGATAAGTTATCATTTTAGAAATTGTGACTTTAGGCATGAATTACACAGAAACTACTTTTAATTAGTTTCTTCTTCTATTTTGGAATTGTTTATTCTTCCTCTAAAAATTAGAGCATCTTGGAAAAGACTTTATTGCAAATAAATGGATCCATAGTAACAACACTCATTGGCGACAAGACAAAGACAACTTAATAATATCTAACTATACTTTGCAGTCACAGTTCATAATATCTTACATCGTATGCAAAGGTGCACGTAGTAACCTTGTAGCATAAGTAACTATAAACTGTACAAAAATGTCATGCTTTCCTTTACCAAAGGTTATGTTTTACTGTACAATTAGGACTGGTTTGAGTACGACTGTTAGCATAAGCAAAGCTTGTTTTTATATGCTGAAGCATAATAAGCAGCTCCAGTTGATTTAATTTGTTTAGCAGTACTAAAGTGTATTGCTGGTAGCACTGTAAGTCTATGTCACATTTGAAGTTAGCAGGTTAGGTTTTGCATCAACCTTGACACAGACTGACGCAAAACCTAACCTGCTAACTCCAACTATGACATAGACTGCCAGTGCCACTAAACAATACACTTCAATGTTGCCAAATGTAAGTTGATACACAGTTGCTATGCTGTATTGGTTGCTATGGTATAAAGTACCACTTTACTAAACTAGATTGAATGTAGAAATATAGTAAATTGCCATTTAAAATGCGATAAAATAAATGTATTGTTTAAATAATGGAATAGACATCTAGATGCTGTGATCAGATAGCTTTTCAATTAAAACATTTACTTATTTTTTATGCATCCCTATTTACCCTGAACGTATCACTGTACACCTTCAACCTCATAAATTCCATGCCTTTGCGTTATATATCTTCTAATTACCCAAGACAGATAATAATATACCAAATGTCTAAACAGCAACGCATACGAATAAGTCTTTGATTATTTCACAGGCTTCGATATTACTGTAACTATAACAAAAGTAAATTACGAGAGGCAATCAATATCCGTACGTTATCTCAACAAATAAGAAAAAATAATTTGAAAAAACTTTACTGTTTGACATGATATCTTTCTAAATGGTATGGATTTTCAGTCACTTCTAATGGCATTATAGTTTATGCAGATAAATTATGTCAATAAAATTTTGAAAATATGTGTTATATTACACAGGCCTGCAAATTGAATTTTTTTTTATTTTTTTTTTCACCGTAATGGGTGAATCGTATGTATTTTGGTGCGCTGAGTCCAAATATGACCTCAGTTTTTCTCCAGCACGTAGGGATTTTCCGCAAAGTGAAAAAGAAAGTTATGCAAAACCCGCAGTACATATAGGTAAAAATGCATTTTGAAATTTAAAAAAAATATTACTAGTGGTTTATTTACATTTTTAAATACAATTTGATAAAAATAATATGTAGTATATACAATAAGGATTTATAATTCTTTATAATATCTACATCTTTTTCCCCCAAAACTCCGTTTTGAGCTTTTCCGTTTGTGTGGGATGTCTGGAAGTTCTCTATAAAGCATCCAACAGTAGTCTCCCACCATATTCACATCCCATCGTCCTTGGTACCTCCGTTCCATTTCTTTGATGTCTTGGTGGAACCTCTCGCCCTGCTCTTCACTTACGGCACCAAGGTTTTCTGGTAAATAACTCAAATGGGAGTTCAAAAAGTGAAGTTTCAAGCTCAGAGCACCCCAAGGTTTTAAAACATTTCAACATTTTATTTACAATTTCTTCATAATCCGGGTCCTTATTGTTCCCCAAAAACTTAGTCACAACTTCTTTAAATGATATCCATGCCTCTTTCTCAGCTTTTTTCATCACCTTTTCAAACTGATTGTCTTTCATTAGTTTCCGAATGTCCGGGCCAACAAAAACACCCTCCTTTAACTTTGCCTCAGACAGTCCCGGGAATTTCTTTTCAAGGTATTTGAACGTTTCGCCATCTTTTGGCAATGCCTTGACAAACTGCTTCATCAGTCCAAGCTTGATGTGAAGTGGGGGTAAAAGCACTTTTTTGGGATCAACCAAAGACTCAAAGTGAACATTTTTTTCTCCAACCTTCAAAGTTCTCGTTGGCCACACTTTTTGGCTCCAGTGCTGTGCTTTTGCCCGGCTATCCCACTCACATAGGAAACAGGGGAATTTCGTATAGCCACCTTGTTGTCCAAGCACCATAGAGATGACTTTGAGATCACCACAGATAGGCCATCCAAACTCCTTATATTTCAATTTATCAAGGATAAAAGCCACGTTGTCATACTTTTCTTTTAGATGCACAGAGTGCCCCACGGGTACAGAAGCGTATTTATTGCCGTTGTGTAGCAAAACTGCTTTTAAACTTCTTTTTGACGAGTCAGTAAAAAGCCTCCATTCATCTGACACATGTTGAATGTTAAACATTGACATCAACTTGGGAACATCAGAACAATATACAAGTTCGCCATCTTGAAAAAAATTTGACTCAAATTGTTTTTCTCTGCTTCTGTACCAAGAGAATGAAGTTCCAGATCTCAACAAGTTCTTTTCTTGAAGTCTAGAGCCCAGTAATTCAGCAGAGTTTTTAGAAAGCCCTAAATCACGAACGAGGTCGTTTAATTCTTCTTGTGAAAACTGTTGGAGTCCACAGTCTTCGACTTGAAACTCATCATCCAACTGCTCTGACTCGCTCTCTGATGACTCTGGCAAATCGTCAAAATTGTTTGGGGCACTGGTACTGGAATACCGGGTCCATGAGGCACAGGCCGAAGTGCAGATTGCATGTTTGGGTAACATATATCTTTTTTATTTTTGGCATTGTACCCTTGTATGTTGCAAGAACAAAAGTAGCAGTCATCGCCGTGGTTTCTCGGCTCTCTCCAAATCATAGGCACCCCAAAACGAAAAGATTTCACCTTTCCTTTAGACCACATGCGAAGTCCTTCAACACAGCCTGAACACACTCCATGAGGGGCCCAAGATTTTTCTTGATCTCCGATCTTCACACCAAAATAGGCAAAGTACACTTTTTTAATAAAAACTGCGTAATACTTCGAGATTGTTTTTTTAATACAAGTTCACCACAAATGTAACAGAAACTATCAGGATTATTAACACAAGCTCTTGAAGACATTTTGAAAGACACTTTAAGAATATTTAAATTGAAATGAACAAATCGAAGGACTACGAGGGGTATATATAGGGCAATGGGAAAATCCAGGTTTCATTTGTCAATAATGTTCACTACAATTACGCTAATTACCAGAAAGAATTTCTCCTATTTATTTATGTACTTTTAATAACAAAAACATTTATTACAGTAACATTGGAATCTGAAAACACCGAAGAAAAGCGATAAACCTTAATTGCATACTATTAAGGTAATGGGTTTCCATGATTCATACGCTGACTAATACTGTTAAATATACTAATTTTTATCATATTTCATAGTTTCTAATATAAAACTATGAAGCCGAATAGGAAAAACAACTTTTTTCGGCATATTCAGAAGTAATACTATAAGTACTAATTGGTTGAAATATCTACGAAAAAAATAATCACTTATAATATCATGAGTAGTCAAAGTTATGTCGACTATTTTTGCGGTGGTATCACGAATGTCCATTGCGCTTTGGTACGATTAGGAAGAATGTGCTAACACGAGTCCTAATCCCAAGCGCAATGGACATGAGTAGTGATACCACCACAAAAATAATCTACTTAACTTTGACTAATAATGGCATTCGAGGGACTATTCAATGAACCAAACTACTTTTTCAAATTAGTTTTCAGTAAATCTAGCAACAAACTACGCAATTTCTATAGTAACAGAACACTAATATTGACTTTTTCTAATAAAAATCACATTTGTTTAAAATAGTCACTTGAATACCTTCTAGGAAGATATATCCGCTGATATTTTTTTGATTGGTCAAGAAACGTCAAAATTCTGGATTTTCATTGGTCACTTTTTGACAGATGACAGGTGAATTGAATAGTCATAAATATACGCCTTACGGTAGGCAATCCCGCAGAAAAATGCATTTTGCGGAAAATGCTTACGTGCTGGGAAAAAACTGAGGGCATTTCCGAACTCAGCGCACCAAAATACATAAGAATCACCCATTATTTTAAAGAAAAAAATTTGGTCGCAGACCTGTGTTATTAATGCATGATTTTCACTATTGGAATAATAAAAAATCAATAAGTCGCGTAACATGTTTAATATTTTAAAACTTTGAAAATTACAAGACGTTTCGCAACTCATGGTTGCATCATCAGTTGTTATTAAAAATATATAGTTTAAAAATTGGGTTTACATTTCTGAAAGGAAAAACACAGATTAGCGAATACTTTCACCTCAATAAAACCTGCACACTTACATAACGATATTATATAGATGAAATTTGATATTCTGTTGAATTAAATAATTACGACTTTTTTCTAATTACGAAGTTAAGTAATTTAATTTATTTTAATAAATGATAGAAAATGCACCCCTAAAGGGTGCAATGAAAAATTTTAATATAACGTTAACATTCGGTATAAGCATAGCGGAATGCAGAAAGTAAATAAATTTTAGATTGCATCTACTCGCTCGTTTCCTGCATCGTCAATTTTTTTGGTTACTGCGCATACAGTCCTAAGCATTTAAACTATTTTACTATCTCTATCCTTTTTCAGTCTAGCTGCATTTTGCTGGTTTTTCTTCTACTGAAACTATCATGTCTTTTGTTTTTTCTTCTGTGTTAATTTTCATGATCTTTTTCTTTAATTCCGTATTGTAGATTTCAATATTCAGTTATGTAACTAAAACCACCATGTTTTCAACAAATAGAAGTCCTGAGTTGCCTCGATCTGGCAAGCGATCGATCCGGAGTGTGTTTGCGTCACCCCACATCGACGCAGCAAGCTGGAGAAGTTATCTGCAGGTGGTACAGCACGTATTCCAAGCGCTGCTCTAGGCAGGACACCTGAACGGCTCGAGAAACAGTTTCCAAACCAGGTCCAAACAATGGTGAACTTTTCTGGAATACAATAACTACTTGTGAAAGCCAGAAAATACCAAAAAAGTAACAGTACCTGAATTACACATCTGGGTCAAACTGGAATATCAACGCCAGGTGAATTGCTCATCAGAAATCCTTCATCAGTTATGGTCCAGAAGGGGTGTCAAGAACGTAAAGTAATTGGGGCGACCTGTATATAGAATTAAGTTAGCGTATAGATTTAAACTTGTAGTTAATTAATTCGTATATTTATTTTCCCGTTTTTTTTGTGTGGCATCGCTTGCAAGCTCGCCAAACACACATATGGAGAGTATTTCCATCAAATACACATGTGGTTTATAGCAGACATTTGGCGCGTGTTCCCGCCAATTTTCTCCAAAGGTCGGCGATTACGTCATCTGACGTATATGAACCAATTATATGACTAGGCGAGGGATAGGGAGTGTTTTTCAACACACCGAGGATAAATAAGGTTTTAGCGGCTTTTGGAGAGGGGCTGTTTTGTTTTAACTTGACTCACATGTACTACTTCTTAAAGTTCTTTTTTTGTTTTCAAAACCCACGATCTGTGTGTACTGAATTGAATATTTAACGTAAAAGATAAAACAGGTCTTTTCTGAAAAGTGTTGTTTGTTTCTACGCAAGTGAACTTCAATAGGCTACATGAGCTTAACTGATCAAACAAGGGGCTGAAGTAGTGATGGGCTTATTTGAATGAAAAATAACCGGTTATCCGGTTATTGAAATAACCTCTGTAACTCGGTTTTCGTTCCAAGTATTCGAATGAAAAATAACCTCATCTTGATACGTGCCGTATCTCAGCGACCTGCGAGTGATCGAAATTCTGTAAATAATAAGTCATTCATAACCATAAGCAAGGCAGATTGTACTGATTGACCCAAGTGAGGCTCGTGGCTGCTTGTTGATGTTATTAACACATTTGAGACTCCCAGTTGACCGACCAGTTAAATTTATGGGGCCGTTCCTATTAAAGATAACGCTCTGCTGAGTATGAGATTTGCCGAAGCTGTGTTGGTATTATAATTTATAACGGCCTAAATTTTTGCTTCGAAACGCGGTTGATTATGCCTAATAAGGGATAAACAGAAAGCGAAATAAGATTTTCCAATATCGTAACAGATTTATATTTAATTTTTAATAACGGAGCAGTCGTCATATGATATGAACGTGGAACAAGAAGTGGATTTCGATGTTTAAAATTTTAAGTGTGCGTCCTTAGAACCGCGGAAGGCTGAACGTAGATAAATTATGAATTCTAAAATATACCAGTATGATGTTCAAGCGAAAAGGGAAGGGTGGCTACTAGAGAATTTTAGGAACTAAAAATAGATTCAATAGATACTTTGTATTCGCATATTTATAATTTCTTTATGATTAGTACTGATATAGCTATTCTCAATGGTTTGAACTCCTTAGAAATCAAATAAAATCATTTATACAATTATTATAATTAACGATTAACTGAGTTCCTCTGCTATCTGCAAGTTACGGTGACAATGCAGATGATGGTGAACCGCCAACCGGCAAACCGGCGAAATCGAAACGAATCGAGAGCCAAAATGTATTCGAATTATTATTCAAATAATCATTCGGTTATTAATATCATTCGAATGCAAATAATTCGGTTATGAAAATTGTCCGGTTATGCCCATCACTAGGCTGAAGCATTCCTAGGCGCACCAAAACCGCACGTCAACCGTCAGCAACCCTTTCACAACACCTGTTGCCTGTTGCCCGACCTCGCGGGCAGCCATAGGAAATTGTGATTTCGACGCCGTCGCACTGCACTTCGAGCGAGCCCAGAACCGTACCAGGTTAATTTGGTAAACGTTCTGTTGCATTACTCTGTCAACATGAATAAATAGCCCGCGAATTTTGGTTAATGCCGTTACACCCATGTAAGGAATGATTTGATACTAAAATTACATTAAAGCAATATTATCCCTTTGATTTCAATGACCCCCTAAGAACCCGCGTTTGGAGATTAAATTTTTGTCCAGAAAAGTAACAAATTTAGTGTAAATTTCAATAACCCTGATAAGAATTCATTTCAACTTGAGTCACATGCAAGATTATTTATTAAACAAAATAATAAGAGCTGTTTGTGGTATCCCAAGACTGCACTTCGTAAGCTAAACAATTACAGGTAAGGCAAATGTAATCCTAGGTTAATAATAACATTTCCGCCCAGTGAACCTTTTTATTATAGGTGTAAAATTTAGTTAAGCATTCCCTTATCTGCAAGGACTTAATAAATAATTAATTAGCTGGGTTTGTGAGGGGATATCACGGCAATATACATCTCCTGACGATTTTTTGCATAATTAATAAAAAGTGTGACATTTAAATAATTATGTGTACTGTTGCTACAAAAAAACTAGAACAATTTCTAAATCCATTAGTCATACATGTTTATTATTTTAGTTGATCGAATGACTTTAAATGTCATGTGAATAATTCAAATCTGTCATATCAATTTTTGTTATCAAAAGCTGCAATATAAAACAATTATAAAACCAGATAAACAAGCAATTTTCAGTATAGTCATACGGTTTTCTAAGCAAGAAATAATTCTAGCTTTTGAAACTAAACTTACTCTAGGCATGATTGATAGTGACGTTTTCAAATAAAAATAATTTTAAAATGTATTCACATCTCAGTTGCCAAGTAAAAATTCAGTTTCAGACATCTAAAAAACTTTGCCCTAGTTTTTTGCAGGAGTTATTGATAAGGTACTTATATATTGCTATGAACACATTTTAGTCGCTGTATATTTCGAATGATAATCATTAGTAATTAATAACATAACCAACAAAACAGATATTTATTGTAAGAATGTCTAGTAAATGTAATAATTTTAATTTCAGAATTGCTAAAAAATAGCATAGGCTATGAAAATAATTGATAGAATGACGTTTTAAGAATAGCTTATCTTTGTTTAAAAACAAATTAAATTCAGAGCAGGCTTACCATTTTAAGCAACAAAAAATAAACTACAAACAAAACAATTGGGGTGGCTTTTTCAAGAGATTTGGTTGTATTTTTGCCAAGCTGTCCCAAAGTAAGTTATTTCTGCTTGTTAATAATTACCCAAGTTAACTAAAAGTAGTGTTTCATTAAGTGATTGTGTCCTAGGTCACTTGTGGAAGTTTTGCCTTGATTTGGGCTTCCGCGCAGGTAAATGCGAGGCGTCGGATTGGTCCAGTGGAAGCGGTGGTATTTGGATATCATTCTACGGAGATCCGGCCAGTTTTATAAGTTTCTGTACGAGTGTATAGGCGATCAGCGTACGTGTAGTGTAGCGGGGCCTTATATTTGTGCCTCCAGCTGAATCGATTCAAGAAGTGTCCGAGAGTTGCATCCGATCACTAGGTGGGTCCGAGCGCAGATTTGAGCCTTGCTAACTGCAGGCTTACAACGGCGAGTGATCCGGAGCATCGTGGGAATTCCAGTGAGGAACAGATAGCCCCATTTTCAACAGAGAAACCATCAAAAGGTCAGATTTGCCACCTAAAAGTATTAGTTCTGTGATTGTGCTTCGTTAACGTCCCTTTAGCGCGTCACTTCCGGTTCGTGGCGTGGGTAGCAGTGTTTTGTTTAAAGACGCGGAATACTTACGTTTGATTATGATCGCATAGCAACAGCTTTAGTTGCGTGGACATCAAGAATTTAATTAAAATTCGGAGCTCGTTTATGTATTTTCGAGGCCACGAAACTATTTTAATATTGTCTAGGTCCCATTAGCAAAATAACGATATGCAGAACGCTTACAATAAAATGTTTAATTTAAAATAAGACCTTCAATAATTAATGATATCAAAAGCAAGCAATAAATAGTAGACGTACACCTGAGAGAGAGAGAAAGAGAGAAAGAGATTTAATAATTATAAGTTAAAATTTTGTTTATGTTGCTTGTCAATTTCCAACTGCATACAGTCTTGGAAGGCTAGAGTTGACCTGGCCGAGTTTCTGTATATTCAACGCGCGCACGATTTGTCGCGTCGGGACTTGGGAATGGCCCAGACGCCACCAAGCGTGGATCGACATGGCTTGGCGAGCCACGGCATGCTCGCAACGCCACACACCGTGGGAAGCCGGCATTATAATTCTCTGTAGTTTAGCTCGCAATCTTGTTTCATAAATTCTTGTAAATATCTAGCCCGGGATACTAAGTAAGGTAATTCCGCTAGAATTAACTTTTGTCCCCCTTTTTGAATTTTTTTGCATTTCCCGCGTTTTAGCTTTTGCTTTCCTGTACTGAATATCGTTTTGCTTCATTTTCAATTACCTCTGTTTCACTGTTTCCTAATAGCTCTTGCTCTTTACTGACATTCCATGCTTTTAGTATTTTACATCTTATTATTTACGTTTGAAGCTTTAGCAGTATATAAAGCAAAGTTACTATTCTATCAATATAGTGGGACAATTTTTTATTTTTATTTCCTTTAATGGTAATAGTAATTAGCACACAATAAGAAAAGTCGATTTAAGCAGAATGTATTATAGAACCGAGTAAGTCTTTAATGAAACATATTCAATGTATACAAATGAGTAAGTTTTGAATCGGAAATCTAAAATGAATTGTATCGGTTCAGCTACAAGACATGTCATAAATAATATGTAGTTCAACTGCTTAATATTAAGACAAATAATATATTGAGAACCCTAGTAACTCTTTATGACGTCTTTTTTTTTTCTTCCCAGGTATGTGTTAGGCTAGAAACCTGTTACGTTCTTCTAGTTTTTATCTTTTCATCGTTTTGGAGATTTTTCTATTAATAATTAAACACTGTATTTGAATTACCTCTAATTAGGAAGAGAATTGATTACATTAAAAATTGCAACGCAACATTACGAGTAGGTTTAAAAAAAGAAAATGACATTCCTAAAGAGCCGTATCTTTGGAAAGTCACTACTATCGGTGATGAGCTTTAGTCAATCACGAACTATTTGTAGCAGGTTCAAACTCGTGTACTACCTACAATAGCATTGGAGGTTGCACGCGGTTAGCTAGTGGAATATATGTGGTTTTCAAATGACAAAGCAGGTGTTCGTTTGCGAAAGACAATGAGGTAGAGACAAACAGAGCTATTAATTATAGCTTAGGTGCCACATAATGCTGATTTATTAGCCAGAATTCACTGCTTTGTGAAATAGGAGTATTCAATGCCCGAACTCGCACTTAACTTACCTCTAGTTTGCTCTGAAATAAGTTATCTTACTTATCGGAAAAAGGCGTACTGCATTTGGTTTTACAAGAAAAGAGACAAAGTAAGATCTAAGTGCTAATATTCAACACATAAAATAACGTATGATTCACATCGGTCACAGCTGAAAGAGCCGGAGTCGTATTACATCCAAATACAAACTAAGTAAAATAGTAATGATTGCATGACAGCAAACCCATCACCGTTCCAGATAGCGATTAGCACACCCAGATGGGGCTATTGTCGAAATGTACTTTCGTTAAGCGGTCTTAACCATTCCACAATCATGCACATGCAATATTATTTTTCCGAAGACCACTACGAAAAATGACACATTGCACAGGTCACCTGAAAAGGTCACGTGGAGCGTGCGTTTTCCGTCTTGAAACACTAGTGCGACATGGTCTCCCGTAGCAACTAAAATGCGCGAAAGCGTCACTACCAATTCGGCATAAAACAGCTCGCAAGTCGCGAAACAAGCTGGTTCAAAAATCTAGTAAGCTAATGTTACAGAAATAGTATGACAATTTAAGTTGATGTTAAAACAATAATTGTTTCATTTTGCGGTTACAAGTTGTAAATTTGGTTTATATTATAAAAAATCAATAGTATATTGGTGGTCGTCGGAAAAGTATATTGTATAACACGTGCTGATTGGATATTTCACATTTCTGCGAATGACCATTCGTGTGAAATATCCAACTTTCAGCACTAGTTAGACAATATACTATTACACACTGGTGTCATATAAGTAGTACTTAGCTATAATTAAGCAATTGATGGAACATGACAGAAGGCGAGACATTTAAGGCTGCGGTCCGAACGGAGACCCCTTGGTGGCAAGTAGGCCAATGGATCAACGAAATTCTACGATACTTGAACGGAGTGTGAACACGCCTTTGTGCAAATTTAAGCTTATAAAGTGGTTTATATCTGACGGAAGCCGTAGTTTGCCACTAGAGCCGTTAATTTTCTTTCAAACAGGCAATTCACATCGCACTCTACAAAAACTGCCACAACGGTCTTTCCACGTAGCTCACGCTAGCTTTGCGGGTTCGCACGTGAAGAAATTCATATCTCTTCTCTGTTCAATTAAAATCACTGGTGGCGTCCATAAATTTCAAGACCATATATCACGCTAAAAAATATAATATTGGCATGCTTTTACTACTTATATTTCAACAAATTTTAAATTATTATAACTGTTTTCCAATAGATGTAACATGCATTTCATACTGTTATAGGTTAAACGATATTTAGGAATCTGGCGCAATATAAAGAAATTTTCGCTCGTTTGACTTGGTTCGACCTACAAAACACTAATTGTAGGTTTTGTAACGTAAATTACTATTGCGTGCCTCTCCAGTCAGTAACTTACCTTTCGATGTACTTAATTACTTAACTTAATTACTCTAAACCAGTGGTTCTCAACCTTTTTGTGTGTGAGCCCCCCATTTCTATATAAATATTATTCGTGCCTCCCCTTTCAATGAGGTAACCGAAACGCGTGAGAAGGAAAATTTCTAATCGCCCCAAATGCTTTCAGAATCGACAAGAAACAAAGCTAAAGAACCAGAAGCGACACTCGCCGCGGTGGCTTTGTTACCTCTGATGCCTGCTTGTGTTCCGTGGTATCGAGATTCTTGTAGCTATACGAAAACTCGATAATGCGTCCCGAATGTACTGGAAATACACCTGCGACGCCACCTATGCAGTTAAGACACTTGCATTGTTTATTGTGGTGTTTTAAAAGACACAACGCTCAGCATAGCAAGCGCAGCTCTGCTGAGCAGGCAGTTTGGTCGTATCCTAAAAGTGCTTCGGATTTGCGGTTCGCTTCGGTAAGAGTAACACTGGTGGATAGTGAAGTGTTTGACTGGACTTAAACCAGTATTGGACGATAATGAACCATCGACGTCAACAAATGTACAGAAAAAAACTATAGCGCCGAAATCAAAATTAAGACTATATTCTGAAGAATATTTAAATTTTGGATTTACAAAAACTGAAGTAAATGCCAAAGAAAGACCTTTGTGTGTTATTTGTTTGAAAACTTTGGCGACTGATAGTATGAAACCCAACAAACTTAAGCGACACTTAGAAACTTTATAGTGAGTACGTCAAGAAACCTCGGGAGTTTTTTGCTGACAAACTAAAATCTTATGAAAAGCAAACATCCACTTTTAATAAAGCTTTGTCTGTAAATGAAAAAGCTTTACTATCTTCTTACAAAGTTACATATAAAATTTCCAGATGCAAGAAGCTAGACACCATTGGGGAAGAACTGATTTTGCCAGCTGCAATTGAAATTGTGGAAGTTATGCTTGGAAATAATTTTGCCAAACAACTGCAGTCCCTACCTCTATCAAATGATACTGTTGCTCGTCGAATTGGCGACATATCTGAAGATATAGAGCAACAACTTTTGTGGAAGATTCGTGAGAATTTTTTTGCAATTCAGCTTGACGAGGCTACAGATGGTAACAAGGACTTGAAACAATTTTTTGGTTTCGCCTAATTGTTTCGCCAGTTATCCAATTATTTCAGGCTCAAGCTGTATATTTTTAGTTGAATTATAAATCCTTTGCATTTCAAATTCTTCAATTTTTCAAAGCAGCTTATTTTGTATCTGTATCAAGTTCCTTTCGTTTGCGCGATGCCCTTTCTGACCCTCGCTATCTCTTATCAGAGTGCGAACCTTCCTTTGGGCACGAATTGTTCGTACCTCCCACTTGCTATTTTTGGCCCGCCGTCACCGGCGTGGTTAAATAATGTTTGTTCAAGTCAAATTACGTGCGCTCAATTAATCTAATAAGCAGTGTATGTTTCCTAGGGCTGACAATGATCAGGTACGAGGGCGTTTTTCTGTTTGTTATTCCCATAGTAATTAAATTTTTTTCTTAGCTCTTTATTATCAGTTTCAACCACGAGTTTTTCTCGGAGGCCAAGCCGCTAGCCTTATCACATTTTCGACACCTGCTGGAGCTCTGCTTAGTTGCTACCGTTCGAGGGTGCCTTTGCTATAATTTGCATCCACGGCGATTTCGTCCATTATGGTAGCAGTTCACGACCAGCTTATTTTGAACCGAAGGGTGTAGCTACCCCGGCCGGCGTTTGCCTGTTAGCCGTTTATGAGCGTTGAAGAAGCGAAGTTAGTTTGTGTTATTCCGGGATTTATCGTATCTTTAATACCTGGATTTTACATTTATACATTTTAAACCCGTAATTATTTGGAATTTAAATTCACACGTTCCGCAATTATTAACATGTAATGTTCAATTTCATACATGCTCTTGCTTTTTACATTTGAATTTTTATGCTTATATTTAATTATGCTCAGTATTTAAAGTTGCTATTTTGATGTATTTCGACCCTCTGTAAAAGGTACAGCCACGCTTTTTTATTTCAATATCCTAAACAGAAGGATTTATTAAATGACTGTAATAAGCTTGTCTCACGAATAATTTGTTGTTAAAGTTATTAAAATAACCCGAAAGGGGTTTTTAATTTTATGCGTGTCGCAACCTTCAGTTTACGTACACAATTTTGTTATAACATTATTTGCATTCTAATCGTTCTGATAATTTACTACTGACACTACAAGACTATTTTATTGATTACTAATTAAACGTTAGTCACTTGCAGTTTATTTCCTCTTATTATTTGAAATCTTTTGATTTCTGGCGCCCATTTCCTTTTCCTTTTTTTGAAGACATTCCAGGGTACACAGCTGATGATTTGAACCTACGATCCAAGGCCGCCGAAATTTGAGTTAGTTAGGGCCATCGCGGTGAGTAAAGAGTTTTCAGAGCTGCCGTGGTGTATAAACTGTAGGGGGTTGATCTGCGATTTTTACTACCATTGCTTAATTTTATTAATTAATCGTAGGTCGGCTTCTTTATTGTTTCAGACTGCCATTTAATTGCTTATGTACGATTTTGTGATGGATTGTCAGCAAGCGAACAGCTATTGTTTTGCAAAACAATAGAAACAAGAGCCACCGCACTTGAGTTGTTCAAAATACTGGACGATTTTATATCCAAGGCAAATATACAGTGGAAAAACTGTGTTGAAATATGTACAGATGGTGCTCGAGCAATGTCAAAGTTTACAAGCTCTTGTGAGACAAGAATCTTCACAATGTATTTGGACACACTGCATGATCCACAGAGAAGCTCTTGCTGCAAAAGAAATGAGGCCAGATCTAAATAATGTATTAGCGATAGTTGTAACCGCGGTTAATTATATAAAAATGAGGACCTTGAAAGCAAGACTTTTTTCAGCACTTTGCAAAGACATGGGTGCAGAACATTCAACGCTACTATTTTACTGTAAATCAAGATGGTTATCACGTGGTAAATTCTTACAACGTCTTTACGAGTTGCTAGATGAAATTGCAATATCCTTGAAAGAAGAAAATCGCCCAGAAGCCGAACAGTTTCGATATCATTTATTTGTGATGAAATTGAGCTACTTGGTTGACATATTCGAAAAACTAAATATGTTAAATCTCCAACTCCAGGAAAAAAATACTCATATCTTGGACATGAGTGATTGAGTAAATGCTTTCTGTAGAAAAGTAGAATTATGGAATACTAACGTAAAAAAAAAAATAGAGAAATGTTTAAAAATGTGAATGAATTTCTCAAAACCTACAAGCCAAACGAGGTACACATCAAAGTTCTTTTTCCAACTATTGAAAAACATTTAACCATGTACACGAAGAATTTTCGAAAGTATTTTATCACCGATGACAGCATAATAGCAACATATGAGTGGGTTAGAAACCCAGTTCAAAATACTCCTGCAGGCATATCACTTGAAGAACAAGAACCATTTATAAACATCACGGAATGTGGCGAAATTCAGAGACAATAAGCTAATCAACACTATTAGAATTTTGGGTAGGTATTGATGATCAATATTCTGCACGTAAGGAAAGAGCTATTCGCATACTTTTGCCATTTCCTACTTCTTATCTTTGCGAAATCGGATTTTCTGCAGTGGCTTCCTCAAAAACAGAACACAGATCCCGGCTCAATATAGAAAGAGAACTCAGAGTATCGATTTCCAATATAGCACCTTCTTATGAAGAGCTTTGCTCTGCCAAACAAGCTCAAGGCTAAAATGTTAAGATTAGGATTAGGGCTAGGCAATAGTTATCACAAAACTGATTTCTTCTGTACATCATACAAATCACTTAATAAACAAAATATTAAATAGTAACAAAGACATGTCTGATAGTGGTTAAATTTTTATTAATTGTTTTTTACAGGTTGTTAGTATGTATGTAATTTACGCTTCCATTTATGTTCATAAATTAGTTTGTTGTTAGTATATTATATTATTATTATTATATATATTATATAACCTCTGCATGTAACATGTATTTTGTCGGTTTATTTTGTACAAAATAGTGTTGCCATAAATCAAATTAAATTAATTATTAATTGTTAAATTCAATGTTGTTCAAAAAATAAGTTTTGAAATACATATTGATATGTATATACCTACATATAGGAGCACCATTTTATTTTATTATTAGAATGTATCTTATTTTATGTTCGCTGGTGCTTTTTTATACAATAAATAGATTTTTACTTAAGTTTCTAATTTTTACGAGCCCCCTTTGAGATATCTTGCGCCCCCCTAGGGGGGCGCGCCCCACAGGTTGAGAACCACTGCTCTAAACCGCTTTGCAAAATTATTACAGAGCATACGAAATCAAAACACATGTGGAGGTAATTTCAACAATCTATTGTCATTTGGACCGGCTCACAATAGAAGCAGTGGTACAGACTGATTTCAAAGTTAATCATACCCTATGTGAGGTCACTGTATGTACAATATAACTCGGTTATTCAATATTCAATGCGTAAAGGCCCTGGAGTAAGCTTCCTAACTTAGTCAAGCTAATACGACAACATCCAATATCTGAAGGCAATAGAACAACCTGAAGAGTTTTCTCACGTGGCTTATTCGAAAAGTTTTTAGTAGGTGCGTCAAGATGCACACTTCATAAAAAGACTCACTTCACAAATAAGCTCTCTTCAGAATAATTTCCAAGACACTACTATTACATCTAGATAGGTAATAATCTCTAATATCTTATACAGCAGCTCGCAGTAACTCGAAGCTCAATTACAAGTGCCTGACTGTTGGAGTTTCCGCTAGTGCTCGGTGGCACAAAAAATAGAGTCTACGGCAGATGTCCACTTTACTTTCAGGAAAGCTTTTCCAGCGGCAGAAAGAATACGAGAATCGGGAATAGCTTGTAAATCCACTTAAAATGGGGACGGAGGGCGACAGAATACGCCCCAATCGGTAAAAAGAACGCCCCGTTCTTTAGAATACGTAAGGGAATCAAATGTCACATCCAGAATAAACCGTAGCAATTTCCTTGATATGCAGCTGTTCACTGCCGCGACTTGGACGTTAAATCAATACGTCCGCTCTACTTGGAGCCTTGAAAATTCTCCAGCCCTAAAACTGCATGACGTGTAACTTGATCCGAGTAGAGAGTAACATGTAACGATGTACTCGTTCTGGATTTTAGACCGTCGACTGGAGATGCTTGACGAAATGTGCAAGCTTGCCGCCTTGAATGCCTCTCCCCCTACTGCAATGTAAAATAAGCGGACAAGTAAGCTCTACCACAAGTGTCGTTAACATTTAAAATATCTTAACAAGTCCCTGTCACTTTTACAAGCATGTTGTACAGTTTTTACACAAAGAGTTTAACAAAATAGATCTGTTCCTGTTTCCGTTCTCGTTTGCGCTGCCATAGCTATTCAACACAACAATATAGTTTTACTGCTAGTTCCAATAGAAAAGAAACTGTTGCTACAATCAAACCAAAACACCACAGCGCAAAAACACTTGCAAGTTGATGGTAGCCTAAGGTGTCCGAATTCATTTTATTATTATTACTAGTAAAATAGCGCATTCGCTCATTATAATTTTCAATGTTTTTATAAAGATGGTCAATAACTCCGGAGCTTTTCAAATAAAACACCAATTTATTTACTTGGTCGAACATTGGGTATCCTTTGGTAAAGCACATGTGAAACATTGGACTCATCAGATTGGTTTCAAACATATATAACATCGAACTTCCATCTGGGTTGAGGTAATATATGGGCATTAAATATTCAATAAACCTTTTGGTTTTCATTGTAGCAAACTTACGGCCAAATGCCGTTTTGTTCACACAGCCAAAGCCCATCGGGCAACTGACATAATTTCTTAGAATAAACTGTTCATCATGATTAGATGAATGTTCAAAATATACAGCCACGTCTTTGTAAAATCCAAATTTCATATTCGACTGCAAAATATCATCCTGTGTACGTATTTGTTTCTCGAAAGCAATCCTACTGAATGTTACTAACAGTTTGCTTTGTAGTGCTGCACCAATAATGACACTAGAAATGCACCAAGTTATAAAACCTATCCTGGCCGGGTCTGTTCTTGGATACATAGGAACAGAATTGCTAATCAAAGCCCTAAAACTCGCTAAAATGCAATGATTGAGGTTTTTGAATTCGTGCCGCTCTAAAGATTTATTTGATAGGCAACAAATTATGCAAGCAGTAGATATGAGGAACACCCCTAGACATATCCATAGGGCTCGCGTAAATATTAATAAGATATTTTGAAGATGCTTCGATCTCTGAGCTGCTGGCACGATCCACTTCATGTTGTCTTCCATGTAAGGAAATGACATATCAAAATCCAGAGTTTCTTCATAAATTACATGATAAGCTCCTATGCCCAAATCAATTTTGTAATTTTGAAGATCTCCATAAGCGTGAGTATAAATTCCGTGGGAAAGTTTAGATCCCCAGTTTGAATAAGTCATGTTGACGTATGCTATTTGAAAATGCAAAAAATCTCTTATAATTTCCAAAACCTCTATTTCTAGCCCTCTGTTTTCTTTGCATTGATTGCAGATAACGTATGGATAATAAGGCATGGTTGAAACCCTAACAGTAGTATTGAACCAATATTTTGGTATTTTATGAGGAAAACAATCGAGATTATTTTGTAAAACCCCACCTGTACATTTTGCTAATAGAACTGGACGAGTATTTGTAAGCTTTGTGATGGAAGAATTGTAAGGAAGATACGTAAATATATCCATATTATATTCCAACGTTCTCTTTAATACTACTATGTTTAAGACATAGTGCTCGAAGGCAACTTCAAATATACGTTGCGGATTGCCGTCATAAATAACAAACATTTTAGCTCTGGGGTTCCAAATACTGTACTGCCTTAAGTATTTAAAAATTGATTGGAGGCTTTCCTTCACATATATTATATAAGCATCTACTTTAATAAACTTTTCTTGCAACAAATTTCTATTAATGTCTGTTATAATTATCCATCCACCTAGGAAGTTATTGTATTCAGTATGGTCAATGGGATTTAAAACGATCTTCACGTGGTTGAATTCAAAGTATTGCTTACAGATTTCAAACAAACATTGCTGGTAATGTTTATCTTTAGTATCCAGTGCATGTAAAATACTTTTGCTACATTCACCAAACTTTAAATTCAGCACGAATAGTATAGTAACGCTCGCCGAATAAATAGGCATGGTGACAGTATATGGCGACTACAGTAAATGATTGTTTTTATATTTTGGGTGGCGGGTGAATCTACTTCGAGCACTCTCAGGTTTTAAGGTGGACCTGTTGTGTTA
The DNA here is from genome assembly GCA_940337035.1 of Agriotes lineatus. Lineage (NCBI taxonomy): Eukaryota > Metazoa > Arthropoda > Insecta > Coleoptera > Elateridae > Agriotes > Agriotes lineatus. The sequence goes on from OW679194.1 coordinate 205,154,678, forward strand.
CCTCCAAGTCACGTGTATGTATAGGTTTTACGTGGAAATACCGAGTAGTTTTATAAAATGTACTCCCTTATTTTATTCGTAATACATGATCACGTGAGTTATATAAAAACTCTGTTGCTCTAGTTACACTTGCACCAAACAAGCAACATACGAATAGTTCGTTGAATTCCCAGAATTCTTCTGTTTTTCTAATGAAGTTCAAAGCTTCACAATATTTATAAAAAAAATGTACTATTGTGTGTTGATGACGACCTTATGACTCAAAACTACTGTAATTCTCTACTTCGCTTTTTCTCAACGAAAAATTGATTCAGTTATGAATCGTTGTTTACATTAAAGCTACATTATGTAGCTTTATTGACATACGTGTTCATATATTATAGGTACATATATCTATTGGTATTATTGCACTTCTCTTGCTGCTTGTCACAGAGTTATTAAGGGGTATAAAATATTTTCAGCCTAGTATTTGTATAGATCAACCATTTGACGGTGGTCTTAACAAGTAACCCTGTTTCGATCTGAAAAAATAATAACTACTCACTATCAAGATAGCTCAGTTGTAGTACTTACAGGAATTGTGTTTGCTATTATTATTATAGGTTTAGAATTACGTACATTAGGTTTATTAATGGATATTATTCCAAAACAGAATAACAAAATGATTAACAATATAGCAAACAGATAAATAAGTTACTGAAGGTTAATCTAAAGAAACAAATGTGTCTATTTTCAGCTTACACTATAGTATATAATCTGTTTTTATAACTATCGTTTCATTGTTTATATGTAATTTAGATTAACTTAATAAACTACAAAGCGTAAACCACTTAAATTGAATAGCCTCTATTAATCAATAACACCAATTATGTTTAAATAAATGGTTGCGATGAAACTTGTCAACTTCCAAGAAATTCCTGAAATATATTAAATGCTAGTGGACTTGTTCTATACTTCTAACTATATTGTCCGAATCATTTTTTAGTACTTTTTCAGAAAAAAATTTAATGGTAAATAGATTCTTTATGTAACCACTTATTGAAGATACGTCAAAGTCAGTGTTGTTAGTATAAATGTTGCACCAATTTCAATTAACCTAGTGTCCAGAAATTGCCTTGAGTTCAGCTATATTCGATTACTGCTATGTGGGATAGGTCATCCCTTGTTCGCTGGTGTGTATTCGGTTGTCTATCCTTCTTGGGAGCTAGAGAAAGTATACAGATATACAGAGAGATTTGCTGTATCCATCTTGGGGAGATTAATTGATTAATTGAAAGGTTAATGATTTTATTTACAACCATATATGTAATGCTAACATTACTGACCTCATTTGAGTGCGGGAAGTCGTACATTTCCGCCCGCTACTTCCCGCACTCACTTTCCGCACTCAATTTCTGTACTCATTGGCCGCTCTCGCCACCCAAGCCTCTTTCGCTCCTTATAAAATAGGAAGTGCATAGGGACTGTTAGTTCATAGATTAAAACAAAACTCTTTGGGAAAACTATTTAATGGTAAATAAAACAATTAACAATATAGGTAGCTAGAATAAACAACTAGAGCATGCCTGCCTAATGTCTGGAGGTGTACAATCGAACCCTTCGTCCGACATTTTTTTACAAATTAATGATGCAAGCAAATTGAGCAAAGAAGGTTTTTGATCAACGCACTAACACGGGCGCCTAAATAATTTTTGACGTTTGTTTTACTCCATGGTAACGCTAAAAATGTACCTGGCTTATCCTGACCAGGAAAAAATATCATAAAAAATAAATGTGAAATTTTGTGCTAAAATTTAGATTGTTGTAAATAAAATAGTATACAAACCTCGACAGGAAGTTTCCATAGTCTAGAGATAATAGCTGATCTCTCGACAGTAATGAAACACTTCCCATCTCGGGCTGTAATATACTATTCCTTAACGGAGATATTCTGTGCGCATTACAAAAAAGAAGAATGACCGATTTACATGGATGAATATTCAGTGCGTGATTAGATGAGACTACCTGTATATATTTTTTTTCCATTTTTATGTCTTGCAGGGATTGGTTAGTATTATTAGAATTGAAGGAGTAAAAAAGTTGATTTTATCGGCGTACATCCGTATTTTAGACATTTTTATTTGATTGCAGAAGCTGTGAGTGTAGATTGTTGCGAAACTCCCTGCGTCACAACTCTCCAATCAAATAAGCCTCTAGGCAACCTTACTCTTTGAAAACGACCAGACAAATATCTGCAAAAGAGGGCTAAGGCATCAGATGAAAGCCCTATATGTTTTAAAACAGCCAGAAGAATATTTTGAATAATAGCGGCAAATGCCTTGCTAAAGTCCATTAGAATTAAAATAATACTAACTTTAGTTTGGTATGTGCCTGCAAGCACTGTGATGTTCATGAACGCAGTCGCACAGCTGAATCCCGAAGAATATGGTACTTATTTACATAATGCCTTAGTATTATTAAGAAGGCAGTAATTAATAAAATGACTTACATATGGTAGGATTATTGGGCAGCAATAGTTAACTATAGGTAGTAATATTTATTTGATCAAATCCAGCAGAATTGCGTTTGAGACTAGAAGTTATTCTGGCAATATCAGCAATAGTAGTTGAAGAAAAAAAAAGGTTCAGTACTATTATGTTTATCAGAATTGCGGTAATTGTGTATGGTATCAGCTATCACAATATTACTAATTCCATCTGGTATGCTGTCTACAAAAAAATGTTTTATTTCCTTTGGTTGTTGTAAACTGTGGGGAACTTGATTGAGGGTAATATATATTGAGTTTTTTCAGTTTCCTCCAAGTATCCTTAAATTGGGCATTTGCCAATTTGTATTCCATATAAGCGCATTTTTCAAGTTTGATCTGCACAATGCTTTATCTCGAATGCTTTTTACTAACTCTAATATTTTTAGCAGAGCATTTTTATTTAGTACGGTTAAAATATTAGAATTAAAGAAGTCTACTTTTTCAATGACGTTGTTAAGATAAAATATAATTTCCCAGGGAATTAACCCCAAATCATTATAAAATAAGGATATGTTGAAACTACTAAAAGATCTTACTTTTTATAAGTTGAGGTGTCGAGTATTTTCAGTCTCTAAATGACAAAAATTGTTTCATGGTCGGAGAATTTAAAACTACCAATAACTCGGCTGCTACATCGAAAAACACAGTATCCAACATTTTTGTGAAATTGAGCTGAATGTTCATATGTAGATACTGTGTTGTCTCGCATCTTTCTAGCTAATCAGATTTGAGTTATCTATACTGGTTACCTACTTACAGCTACCCATAAACACAGTATCTACATGCATTCCTTCTGTTCTCCAATTTAAAACACAGCAAGTCATTATAATGTTCGAAAGAACCAAAGAAAACACAGTATCTGGTAGTTACTGTGTTTTCGAAAAAGCACCTAGCACACTTTTTTGTCAAAGTTCTGTGTATAACACAGCATCTACGAGATACTGGGTTACGTACCTACATAACCTTAATTTGTGAGTGTTTGTTATTGGTATGCAAGGTGTCAAATCATAAATTTTGGTTATTTTTATTGTTTTTGTATTTGTTTAAGTTGTCCAGCATATCTCTTTGATAAAAAAAAAATTCGAGTAGTTATCGTAAAAAAAATAATAAAACTATTCTTGTAGATACTGTGTAGAAAATTAATTTAATCCTCACTTCCGCCCACCCATGGGATTTCAAAACACAGTAACTACATTTTACCATGAAACCTTAGGGTTGCAAGATTTTTGGTCAGACAGTAAAAATTATACTTTAATACAGACGCAAATATACGGGATTAAACTGTGGGAATGCATGCAGAGTGTGGGGCCATCGATCTAAAGTGTTTCCTTGTTTCCCACAATTTTACTCATTATCACATATTGGGCCGGTTGCAGAAAGCATTGTTAAGTCTGGTGTTAGCTAACATCGCGTCAAAGTGAACAAAATCGCATCAAATTTTGTTTACTAATGTATTAGTTCCCATAAGCATTTGAGATTTGATTCGTTTTTGTTCACTTTGACGCGATGTTAGCTAACACCAGACTTAACATTGCTTTCTGCAACCGGCCCTAAGTGTTATTCGATGGAGCAGCCGAACTGCATGTGTGACCATAGCACTGTCAGATATGAAGATAAGGTCCAACAAGGATTTAATTCGCGTAGCCTCAGTGATAAGTTGTTTGCAGTGGAAAACATCGAATAATGTATTTATATACTTACTGTCTGCCCCATTAAGTTCAAGTAAATTAATGTTCATATCGCCCAAAACAAATCAGGCTACCACTTATAAAAGGTCCGCTCAGCTGATCACAAAAACTTTTATAGTTTTGCTTTGGCCAAGCTGTTGCGATACATGTTAATTGACTATTGTTTGTTAACCAATACTTTTCCTAGCTGTTGGAAACAGGCAATTGTCATTGCGATACCAACACATCGAATTCCTAGGCGTTTAAAGATTTACATCCGATTAGCATATTTCCAACGCTATCCAATATTTTATAAAAAGTAAGAAATTCACAGCTAAGAACTTACTTAAATGAAGATAAATTAATCTCGGACATGCAATCTGAATTTAGACCTAATCATAGCTGTACGACTGATAGAAATAAAATGTCAATTTTTATTATGCTAGATTTTAGTAAAACATTCGATACCATTAATTATCAAACTTTATTAGCTTTTTAAAAAGCTATTGGTATTGCTCCGAACGCTATTGCTCCGTTTGGAAGCTATTTAACTCGACGACATCAAATAGTCACTTAGAACCATTACAAGTGGTATACCTCAGGGTTCCATTTGGGTCCTCTACTGTTCACAATTTACACGCGATCTCTTTGTGAAACTATTAACACATGCACCGTACATATGTATGCTTATCATACTCAGCTGCACCACTCTTTCAAATACAAAAACTGCTAAACTTCTATCAAAAATATTCAGTAGTTATATCCCTAGTGCATTCTGTATATTCGAGTATACTCACATTATACAGAATGCATGAGGGAAATATTGCAAGATTATTCGTCGAAGAAATATCATCCTGTGTATACCACATTATTCATTTTTAAAGAATTTTCAGTTTTCTTTCTGAAATGTTTTTGTGTACCTAGCTGATCTACTTTTCATCTCGCAAATACTCGATATTGCACTTGTGCAAATACCCGGGTATTGCACTTGTACAAAATATGCGATTGATGGGATTGGTTTATATTATCTGAGGGGAATAATCAACATGATTTAGGTATTATACCTAGTACGTCTCTGCAACATTTATTAATAATTAATCTTAATAAATCTGTTATACTATTATTTCGCAACATATCTAAAATTGAATCTTGAAGACAATTTATGCAATTAAATATAAACAAATTGCCAATTCCTATCGAAACTAAAACTAGAAATTTGGGGCTTACAATGGACAACAGTTTCAAATACAAAACTCAAATTACTAACTGCATTAAGCGAGCCTACTTAAACCTAATTTTGATATATCCTCATCGGCGGCTTCTGACACAAAGTATATATTTTTTTTATTTATTTATTTAATTCGCACTCAGCCAACAGCCGTTAGGCCAATTATAGGCGTCGCTGTGTAGTTATGAGGACTTCCAACCCCACTAACGACTGCCCTGATGTTGTATGACCGCCGAGACCAACTTTTTTCCGTGATAGCCGTACCACGAGGCGCCGAGAGATGCAGCCGTGAAACTCCCATCCAAGTTCTGACCAGAGACAGCGTTGCTTAACTCTGCTGATCGAACGTGAACGCTTGTTCAAGCTACACCACTCGGGACCCAAAATTAAAGCAATGCTTTGTAAAACCCTAGTTCTTTGTAATTTTACCTACTGTTCAGAGATATATGACCCTTGTATTAATAAGGAATTTTCTCAGAGAATACAAAAGATTCAGAATTCATGCTTGAGATTAAATTTTATATCAGAACATTTTGTCACATATTGCATACACTTACTGATTTGTCATGGCTTAACATGCAAAATAGAAGACTGTTGAAGACTGCTTACCTTTATCATCAAATAATTAGAGCCAAAAGTTCTACGTATCTCTACAACAAAATCAGTTTTAAAGATGAGGTGCACAATTTGAATCTGAGATGCATAGGTAAAATGTCTCCACTAGGGATAAGAGCGTGACGAGAAAACAGTTAGGTCACGCTGGGTCACAGCGGGTTCCGTCGTGAACGTCAGTAATATTTGAAAATCGGACGGTGAACGTGAGTGAACATTTCCAAGGCGTGATTCACGTTTCACGTTAAACATTTAGTAACGAATAAAAGACTGCAGGGTGTCCCGCTCCCTCGCTGCCCACAAAAGTTCTTTTAAACCTAGGAATGAAAAGTGTTGCTTAGCAACATATACCTTCTAGTACTTGTATCGGTAAGTGGAACGTCAATTTCAATGGTTTGGTATTAAAGGTAATGTCTTTGAAAACGGTTGCAAGAAATGTTTTACGAGAAATCAGTATTTATCGCTTGTTATTCTGATTACAACACATCACGTAACTTATTTATTTTAAAGTTTTTAGTTATGTTGCGGGTTGTTATGTTGGTTTTAAATTTGAACACTCTGTTCTATCTGAATTTTCGTGAGAGGAGGATGAATGTAAGTGAGCGTGAGCGTGCGTCAAATAAGTGCATACTCACTCACACGTTCATCTCTACCCTCCACCTTTCCGCCGCACGTCTCTATACGAACGATCATTCTCGTTCCATTCAATTTCTTTAAATATTAAAAGTTGTTCCTTAAGCAGCGGTAAATATTTTTATGGTAAGTTGCTGTTTTGTATACAAGCCTCTTAAATGCTTTCCAATTTATTATACTACTGATATTCTTGGTGACCATGTTCTCCGTCTCTCAATTGCTTAAGCTGCACAGAAAGAATGTAAATGTTTTTTTGTGATATTAATTTTTTTTGTGATATTAAATTTAGGTATACTCAGGGTCTCACACCTAGTGAGAACGGGAAATAACGATCCCGAGGCACCCGAGCTAGATCTGACTGATTTTCTTCTGACTTTCAGTCAGATCTCTACTAGTCTCTCTTGACTGAACTCCTGACTTTTTCCAACCTCTCGGCTATTAGAGTTTTCAAGGACCGAGCGGTTTTCACTACGCACTATTATTTCTACTTGTCGAAACGGTTGCAATGGTGGAAGAGGTAACTGAAATAGAACCCAACAGCATATGGAAGCGGATAAAACTAAATACAGGGTGCTGCCTTGCATTATAGATGTTGGTACATTAAACGCTAAGGGAAGAACACCCTGAAAATAAATTACCTATCCTCCTAGTAGGGGGTTGTAGCAATGGGCTAACACCCTAGGCTACGTAAAAAAAATATGTTTAAAATCCTAATCAGATACAGCCGGACGGAACAATTCGAAAACTACTAAGCAAACGAAAAAGGACATTGATTATGAGTACCGTAGCGCTACGAGGAAAGTTAACACTAAAACCCTAAGCAAGAATATGTACTCACCCCACGATAGATAACGCCCCAAAGAACAAGTGTAGCTTGAATTCTATAGCTCGCACATTAGCCCGGAGGTGGTAGATAACGTGTTCATTGTCTTTTAAAAAGTACCGGTCAAAATCGAACCCAGCGTTACTTAAAGTTTAGTATAAAGTAGTTCTACTCCCGCCTTACGTACAGCTTGAAATTAATCAATTTTCCCCAAAATGCATCGCTTTATAAATTTTACAGAAAAAAGTATCAAATTTATTTGCCGCATAATGAGAAATTAGGCTTCTTATGTCGAAATTAAAAAATGGCCGCCAATTTTACTGTATTTTGTGTGTGTCTTCAATAGATCGACTTAGATAGTCTTACTGGTGAGTTTTTCTTGTATTTTTCAGTAAAGTAACTTGTAGGAATGATTCTAAAGAAAGCAAAACTAAAACTGACAGATATTTCAAGTGGTATATTAAAGGTAAGTGTCTTGTCTGTAGAACCTGCTGTTGGATCACCTCCCGATACAGCTCTTTTTCACGTTTTGTGATCTGAGTGCGTCGACAGCCGCATACGGAAGACGTGAAGACTAGGTATCTAAATTAGCATTTCTTATTTACTGTTTATCACCAAACCTACCCTTTGTCTCAACTGCAAGTGGGCCCGAGCAATACTTGTTGCAGGGTTGTTAGATTTCGTGATTTACTGATCGCTTAGCGTAGCCGTTGTTTTGGTTCGTTAATTCATACTGCAATCTAGTAATTATCATTGTAAACAAATGACTGGCCCGCAACCGAGCGATATTGCTTTGCGATTCAATTACCGTTTCACCCAGTAAAAGCCCAACACGAATTGAATTCCAATTTGAAATGTTTAAGCTATCTGAATATTAGCCAAAACAAAGATAAGCAACATGTTCTGAACATAAGCTCTTAAAGTGGCGCAATTTCAACGATATAGCATTGCTATATTTGAAAGGTAGGAGCTGTGAAACCTAGTAAAATGGCAATTTATGAAGAAATAAGAAAAATATCGCAAACGGGTAAAAAATGTTACAGTCGAAACTAAACTCGAATGCAATACAATACAATGACCTAAAAACAATTTAGTTAGTTATATATATCTACATATTTTCAATTTAAATAAAATTACCGTAGCGAAAAGCTACTTCCCTGGGAAACCTTCTACAAAGTTGAAAAAACTTGTGTGTAGAAAGTGTATTTATTTATTTTTTGATATTTTTAATTTTAAAATTAAATAACAAAAGTTAATGTTAGTTAAAATTAGCATCACATTTAAAAAAATTGTATTTTGTTTTTTTGTAGTGGAAGCAATTTTCAAAAAATATTACTATTTATTTTTTGTTTCTTGCCAACAATGTTTCTGCAAAATCTTCTTGATTGCGGACAAAACAGGCAGATCTTTTTTTAAATAATTTTTGGTGCACGCATTTGATGTCACCGGGAAGTGAGTTGTATAATTTAGGACCCAGAGATAGATAAAACTTTGCTGTGTAGCTGTTTTCTTACATTAATTATCTTAGGCGCCACCACCTTTTTAGATCGGTAAAATCAAGAACGTGCATTCAAAAGTGGCCACGCTCAGAGTACAGCTTCGTTAAACCTACCTTTATTTGAATTCCTAGCAGCTCACTAAACCCCCTTACAAAAAATACATCATAAGATACAAATTCGCATGGAACATATAAGAAAGAAAAGCACAACTAATTTCAAATGAAATGTATTAACTGAAAAATATTAATGTAAAATTTTGACATACATTAAATCAAGCGTATATATCAAATTTTTTGTAAAACAAGGGGACCACCCGCTGCGTTTAAAATAGCAGCGGTGAACAGACTACAAAACTTAAACAATGCCAGCTAAAAATAGACTCAGGTTTCAACTAAAGTACATGTAAGTCACGCGCAACAGTCCAAAAACAGCGAGCGCAACAATGAAAATATCTCACTCAATATTGGTAAAGGCGTCTCACTGTATAATTGGATTACACTGTATAATATACTTCACAAGATCTTCATTCAAGGAATCAGGAGCCGCTACATAATGCTCAACGATACCGTTGAAGCCGGCGCCTCCAGCCACTGCACAGATGATTAACAGAATGCGGGAACAGAGCCTCAACGGCCAAAGTGTTGTTATTAACCAAGGGAGCGAAAGCTATTATATCTCCAGAACGTGAATGAAAGACGTACATCAACGACTGGCAATTTACGACTCACAAAATTTTTTTGAAAAAGCTAGCACAAGTGAAAATTCCATTTACTATCAGCGCTTTCAAAGCTGGCCAAACTCTTCAGTATAAATGCTCGGCTGCTGTAACTTTATAAACGCCCTTCTATGGCTTAAACCTCGGAAAACTCGACAAGGGAGAAACAACGGCGTTAAAAAGGTACAAATAACCGTCAAAAAACAGAATCAACGGCTTCAAAAAGCACACAAAACGGCCTAGAGCCTTCTAGAAGAACATCTTTTAATAAAAGGGCACCCCGGCGGCATCAAGCCGCCGGGGCCCAGAATTCAAAAACTGCTTGTGAACTCTGTCAAAGAGGGAGCGTAAATGAATCTAGGAACGTGCCCGAGTTGCCGACTCTTCGCAAGTTGTATTCGCTAAATTGGTACTAAAAGTCTCCATTTTCAGATCAAAAGTCGCCAAATACGAAATACGCACATTAGAAAATCAATTCTTTATTTTTTTCCACAGAATAAATAAATAAGTAAACTACTTATGAACATAAAAATAAAAACTTACCTATTTATTTAAGGAAAAAACAATTTAACGTTCTAATTCTTCGTACCAAGTGATTACAATTGACAATGACAAATCTGGTTTGGTCACGTACGAAATACAAATAAATGTCAGGTATAATATAATTTCAGGAGTTAATCATATCAGTATAACAAATTTGCATATAATATTTTGAATTTTTACCCAAATGATGCGAGAAAACGGCGGTACTTGAAATAGAATAAATACTAAACGAAGTCATAAAAACTCAAATTGTCCTACCAAAAGACGACTATAGACTGTTACAATACACTAAGAACTAGAAAAACCATATTGAATGCGCGTCATACCAAATCAGGGTCATATAGAGAACATATTTGAAATAATATAGCTTAAACAATGGCAAGCAAAATAACAAAAGTGGAAAAAAGAAAAACAAAAATAATAAAGAAACTAAATATATCATGAAGGAAAGATGAGTATGGTTCAAGCTTAAACATGACACGACAATGCCTACAGAATTAAATAGAGACATCAGAAATTCCATTACCAAAGGTTCTATGGGTATGGCATGAACAAAAAACCATTGTTGGTAGAGATGCGATTACATCCATTAGATATGCAAATATGGCAACTTGACCAATGGTCAAAACCATATGTTATAAAAAAATCTACAAGCACCTGTACGATTCAAACACACAACATAAAGCCAGTTAAAATTACAAAGGAAGAAATTATTAATTCGAAAAAGATTCCAAATTAAGGGTGTTCGAAATAGGAAGCACGATCAAGAAGTTAAAGAAAAACGAAGTAGCAGGAGAAGACGGCATGCTTACTACCAGAAATGCGGAACGATAGCAACATCGTACCATAATTTCAATACGAAGGTATATTTAAGCTTACTTGATGGATTACGATGCTAGTGAAATAAGTATATCATGGACTGTGTCATTAGTTGTAGCTACGCCTCATAGATCATTAGAATTTATAAAAAATACGCTTCTCAAGGGTACTTAATCAATTAAGTTATACTACATGAATTTGGTTAACAAGAAAAATTAGTTTTCTATATCGCTTTACAAATACGAGATTATAAGCAGAAGTAACCGGCTAGTATTAGCCATTATTAGTGCCAAATCAACAGATCTCTTTCATTTATTTATACCGCACTTGCCTTATTTTGGTTCAAAATGGTGTAGTTTTCAATTTCAAACAATTAAAGATGTTGTATAATCATTCTAGTATCATATTGTTGTATCTTTTGTTACTTGTCGCGTGCCATGACAACTTTGTACCAAGTTATGATTATCAACGAGACTATTATAAAGACTGTTTCTGGGAAATAAGCATGAAATATTTTAAACGTGACGATTTTAAACTTGCCTTAAACTTCGACAAATCCATAGATTTTGGAATGTACTTAAACGAGTGGGCTGTGCAAACAACCATCGATAATCATATACGACAATTTCAATTTACGAGAATAAAAGCGTATTTAATAGTCCCGGGAGAGAAAAAATGGCAAGAAATTTTGCAATACTTAATGATGGAAGCTTCGTGGAACCCAAAAGCCAAAGTTATTATTATATCGGAAGAATCACCAGATGACGTTTTCAAGATCATCTCGAAACGATACGTTTGCAACGCTGTACTGTTAAAGAAAATTAACCAAGAAACAATCGGCGTATATTCATACTTTCCTTACATTAATTTGAACGTACAACTTCCCAATACAGATTCTGTAATCTTAGATACCTGTCTAAGGGGGGCTTTACAAAACCATTCCGATCTCTTTCCTAATAAGCTACCTAGAAGATGGACCAACACCACCGTTAGAATCGCTGCGAAGTTATATCCCCCTTATTCCATTTGCACACATTGCAAAAACAACAAGGGCATCGAAATAGAGTGTATGGAAATAATAAAAGATTTTATGGATTTTCGCATAGAATACATGAGCGACATGTATTCTCGTTGGGGAATGAAGGCGATGAATGGCACATATTCGCACGCATACGGAGATATGCAGAATTATAAGGCAGATGTTGCAGTGGGGATGTTCCATGTTGTCGAGACGGAACATTTAGACTTTGAAATGGCCTTCAATCATATGGAGGATGGCGCAAACTGGATAGTACCAGCAGCGCAACCTTTGTCCACACCCCAAAACATCATGCTGGTTTTTACAGTAGACACTTGGATATGTCTAATTGTTTTTTTGATATTCACAGCTTGCATGATGAGGTTATTATCTCACATTATATCCGAGCACGAAAGCTGTCAAAAGTTCCTGCACTGTCTTCTAATGAGTTTTCAAGCTTTGGTCAATACTTCCAGCGAAATATGTCCTAAAACTGATACGGTCAGAGTTGTATTCGCCATATGGTGCATGTCCACTTCCATTTTAAGCGCAGCATTTCAAAGCAAACTGCTGACGGTGTTCAGCACAACTCTTTACGAAAAGCAGATTACAACGTTGCAAGACATCATGGATGCGCAGATAGAAATTGGCTTTGATGCTGAGTTGAGAGCGATTTTCGAACTTCAAACCGATCCCAATGAGCAGTTCGTCAGGGACAATTTCCAAGACTGCGGCCAATCACTAGTGTGTTTGAACCGAACTGCGTTCGAAAGGAATTTTGCCACCATCAAGACTCCTCGATTTGTACAGTCGCTAGTTCCGGCACATTTTCTCAACGAAGACGGCAGTTCTAAGTTGTATATCTTTAAAACCCAACTACGTGGAGTTTCCATCCATGCCTTCTTTACCAAAGGTTATCCTCTTTTCCAGCAAATGAGCGAATTTATTTTCTATATGAAATCCAGTGGGTTCATCAGCCGCTTCTACAAGAATACCGACGAATATGTTAATCGAATGATCTACTTTAACAGAAAGAAGAATGAGATTAATTCCAAGACTCTCAACTTTCACCAACTAAACATTACTTTTATTATATGGTTTCTCGGTGTTTTAGTGTCTATTGCAAGTTTTTTAATCGAAATTGTAATCTTTCACTACAAACATTTAAACGAAGTGACTGATTTTAGTACCTAAATGTGTGTTGTGTAAAATAACTTAGAAAACAACGTTAAGTTACAGTTTAACATTTTGTGTGGATTTATAAATAAGATAATGACTTAATAGATTGACTAATAAATATTTTTCATTATTAATTATTGTAGTGTATTATGGCCCAAGTATTCATTGACACTTAACGCGTCCATTTTTCTAAAAAAAAGCAAAGAATAACATTATTCGGGTCATTAAAAACTTAGTACAATATTTGGCTGTAAAGAAATAAAGAAAAAATTAACAAAGATTCAAAATAATGATATTAGAGAACCTTACATCTACTGAAGTGCTGCGCTTCATCGTCGTTTCTTATCGGTTAGATAATCTCCTCCTAGGTCTTATTTTTTTCTCTGTTACTAAGTTTTTGTTTCCAAACCTTTTGTGTCAGCCCATCCGTGTCCGTCCTGCTCATGTAGATGTAGATAGCTTTTTAATATATTTAAAACCTGTTAGAAGTGAAAATGTATTTACTACCTGCAACGAAATTAAAGTGCGATGAACGTAGTCTTAAACTAATTGAACAGGTGTTTATTTTCGACGGTCAACTTCGCAGGTACCTATAAAAATATTAATCATTGTTGGATTGGGCACCATCCTGTTGTTTGCATTAGCCTGTGATGTAATAGGAAACAAGAAAAACCTCCGAAGTATTCCGGAACTGTGCGTACTCGACCACGGAGTGGACCTACTTTACGTTTATTTTCTTGGAAAGAGTCCACTTACATTTCGCGGATTGCACGTCGGTTCACAAGAAATAATACTCATTTAATGCGGTTACTAAACACACACAAAATTACAAGAACCTCTCAAAGGCTTTGTGCGGGCTGGGCCCGTGTCAAGTTAATCTGAATCTTAAACTACCTGAACGCCTGAAGCCACAAATAAAATAAGCTTTGTGGCCTGATAGCAAGTCGACCGAGGTTCCAAACAGCGATTAATGAACCCAGACAGAGATTAACTCAAAATTTAAATCGGACAGTGTTACAAGTCGCTGGTTTCAAGATATATTGTACATCTGCATCAGCATGTTTGGAAGCCTCATATGCTTTTTTCGTCCTAGTGCTCTCCGGCATTCGAATTTGTCTAGAAGAAGTAACTTCAGCAAAGCGTATAAGTTTTATTGTAGGATGCGGCCTAAATATACCACTTTGCGATGGTTAACAATGCTCAGAAGTTTTTGGTCTTTTAGAACTTCCTCCTTCGTTTGCGTGTTCTCTCCACGAGATTCCGAGTAACCGTATCAGAATCCACATTTCAAGATCTTCAATGCAGTTTAGAAATGTGATTTTAAGCGACTGCGTCTCTAATGCCATGCATGAGGATGGACCATACATAAAATTTTACTATTCTCAGACGGAATACTAAGGGTACATGACGTTCACACAAAAAATTACTAAATCTAGTAAAAACTTTCCTTCCTAATCCTAGATGTAGTTTTATCTCTTTGCCGCGATTCCAACTCGTTTATTGAACATCAAGGATATCTATAGGATGGTACCTAATCTTCGCAAATCTCATAACTCGAAAATATCGAAACATCAGATAACAGTTTTATTTTTGGTTTTGCAACTATAACTGTCACTGCTTCTTCCTAGGGCTCAGCTAAGTCTGCCCCACTGCCTTTTACTCTCGTTCAAGTTCAAAACATTTGCTTCACTAAAGCATCTACTTAATAAACCAAACTTTGGTGGTTTACTTAGTAACTTGTGAAAACTTCAAGAGCTGCTTTTCCATGGGGCCATATAAATTGTCATCACCGTAGCGGAACCAGCATTTAGGTTTGAGTTGACTGGACTAAATAGCTTCTTCTTCAAAGGCTTTCATAAATATGTTGGCAGTGACTGAAGATAACGGGGATTCCATAGCGGCTCCTTCCTTTTGCTCGTAGTACATTCCTTCCCAAAGAAAGGAGGTCGTCATGAGGCACATCGTTACTAACTCTGGAACGTCTTCTCGGAGTCCTTGAGGAACGAAGCATTCTTGTATAAGATTTACTGAATCTTCTAAGCAGCTCTTGAAGTTTTCTTGGCATAGGTAAACAACCACCAAGCCAAAATAAGATTTACTATGGAAATTGAAGAAAATAGGCGCCTACATTTCCTGCACGTATTAGTGAAATGAACCGCTTACAGCAGATTAAGCCATACAGTGTATCGAAAGAAGATTCACACTGACCGCTATCTACATGCTTCGTGTCATCATCATCCCCAACAAAACATTAAAAACATTCATCAAGACTTTTATTCATTGGGCTAACGCTATTTGTGACGAGGACAGTGAACCACAAGAACTAAGACATGTAGAAGAAGCTTTACACAAGAATGGCTACAATCGACTAGACATCAGAAAAGAATGCCAATACACCATAAAACCGAACGAGCCTAAACTTAAACCTATGAATAACGTCTGCTTTCCCTTTATCCCCGGAGTAACCGACAGAATAATAAAAGTCTGAGATAAGAAAAGCATCTGGATCCGCTGTGATACAACAAGAAAGGTCGAACAATTGATCCCCTCCAACAAAGACTCTTTGCTCAGGCTACAGACAGAAGGCGTTTACCAGCTCCAATGTACTTGTAACAAATCTTACATTGGACAAATAGGAAGAAGCATCCAATGTAGACTAAAAAAAAGAACACCAGAACCACACACAACTTGGAAACACACAAAGATCAGCCATCGCAGAACACTATTAGGACCTTGAGACCACAAAATAAATTACGACTCCGTGAACGCACTAGCCAGGACTAACATCCGTCGTGTTATTCGGGAATCCCTAAAAATATTAACCGAACAATTTCAATCGAAAAAACAGTTACTAGCCAAGTAACACATGGAAGGTAGCTCTGCAAAATCAATCCAACCATAATAAACTTTCAAGTGAGCAACCAAGCCGAAAAACGATGTCCCAATAACATACAAGATTTACATGAGCAGCTAACCGACTCCTCGGTGACGATAGCATTTAAGTTGACAATGCTTCACCTGATTCTGAAGATATGTGATAACGAAACAAATATTGTAAGCGCAAATCAAGAGCTCGAAAAATGAGTGAATTAAATGGATGAAGATAAGAGATAATATAAGTTTTCCGTAAGCTGATTGAATTGGAAGCTCGTCCCTTTTTCATCAACATACATGGAGAGCATGGGAGTGAATGGTACGCTCAGTTGAAGTAACCCTTAACGCAATTCCGAAAGAAAGGTTACCAAAATCAAACTGTTAGAGCCTTTATTGGTAGAAGCTCAGAGTTTGATGAACAGCCAATCGTTAACGTAGAATCTTCTTCGTTCTTTACATTATTCTTAACTTTCTTGATTACCCTTTGTAGGCATAAGGCCGATTTTTTCGCAATGCAGTTTTAAGTAAGCCGAGTTTCTACCTAACTTCTAATCAGTAGAATATAGCTTTCTCAATACTACCACGCAACTTGAAGAAAGTCTCTCTCATGAGTTCTTCCACAATAGACAAGTTTCATATTCGTCACCAACTTTTCTCAATGTGGACAAAATCGCTTCCATGTTTTCATCTTAACTTGACCGTAAGTTTATATCGTTGATGATATCAAATGTATATGTTTTCCAAGTGTCTTTAATTAGCTGGTTAATCTTTTGTAATGTGTCTTGTTTGGACACTGTAATGTAATTTTCTGGATTCATTAAAACCACTAAGACATTTTCCCGTTCGTTTAACCTGCAACGTGTGTCCACCACGGCCCAAAGTTGAAATGACATCAACGCCTTACCGTAGACTATTCATTGTTAAAGGCAACTTCGTTTAAGCACAAGATATTCAGATGTAATTTAGCTAGTGTTTATATTAACTAACATTTATTTGATTGACAACAAACTTGAGCTTAACGTCATTACATATCGTCTTTCTTTTGATTACAGTGTAATTCCGCAATAGATACGAGGATGTACTGAAAAGTTCCTGACTTTACATAGAAAGAAACGTGCTATCTCAAGCTAACACATTTAGCACATCGGTTCTTCAGTTTTCTTAACCCCTCCAAATGTCCAAATAGAAGTGGGACGGTTGTCCCTCCAAAAACGCCTCCGTAGCTGTGATAACTTCCTTATTGGAGCCAAACTTGGTACCCTTCAGTTGTTTATTCAGCTGTGGGAAGAGGTGGTAGTCCGAAGGGGCTAGATCTGGGGAATAGGGCGGGTGGTTCAACAATTCGAAGCCAATTTGGTTGATTTTCGTCAGGGTGTGTTGAGCGGTATGGGCAGATGCATGCACCGCCATGTCTGCTTTATTAATATGTAAAATGAAAACTCCAGCACGTACAATTCTGTTACTGTGCATGTGCGCTACTGAATAGTTAAACATGCTGCAGTATTGTTTACATGGGCCTCACTTACTCCATTAGCACCAAAGCCAGACACTTTTCAGCACAACCTCGTATAAGATATGTGTGATTATTTTTGTCAACGTTTACCGATGTTACATTTTATGATGTTCAGAAGGCAATTCGAGATGGTATACTCGAGGATTAATGTTTTTAGTTGTGCACTCGGAGTATACTATTTTGAGTCAAGCTGGCTTCCCGTTCTTTACAGGAATCTCTCATTATTATTTGCTATGTGTTTTACCGAATTACTTAACCAATAAGGAACGGTGTCACTTTAATAGTCGAAGCATTTAGGCATTTAATTAACAAACGCGTAAGTATTTATTTTGCACTAGGCTCACTCCGCTTCGGCCATGAACGAAATGAGCTGTTCAAGCTATGTGCTTAATTTATTACAGTGGTGCCGTAATATCTTCCTGCTTTAACTATCCCGAAACAGGACCGGACTTTACGAATACCGTGAACCTCCCCTCCTCGCGAGTTAGCTGTCGACAATTTCGAGCTTTAATACCTCCCAACGCAACTTAGATCTGTAGTAAGTGCGGCCCGGTGTTATCGTAAAGTCGTGTTTATACCGTAACAATACATTTATATTATTTGTTTTTTTATTACCGAGTAGAATTTCATGGATGGCCCATCCTAATAATGTCTTGGAGACAAGTGCTTCGCATAACGGTCCTCGAGCAGATGTTTTAGGATAGCCCAAATGCCAGTTGTCGTCGCCGATTAACACAGCTTTGAAGTATCCTTCAACAGCTACATTCTTCTAATGCTTCCATTCACTCTTTAAGTTCTTCGCATTCAGTAATTGTGCTCTACACACATAATTTTTCACCGTTCTTTATGTAGTATGAACCAACACAATGTCTTAAATGATACCCTTCTTGACTCAACTTCATTGATAACGACATTACTGGCACCGCTCTAAATAAGTGATTCTGCTGGCCCAGAAAGTCATTTTAGCAACCTCTTCATTCATTATCGTGCTTGTGCATCCATCGTCCATGAAAGAAAATATATACAAAGGGCCTACAGGGCCTTCAAACCTCACAAATAAACTTCTTAGCAACACTTTTCTTTCAACATCTTGAATGGTATTGATTGACTTTCATTTCTCTTATTTAGCTTTATCGGTTGTCTGCCTTTCCTACAAATGCAGAACAGTGTGGTGCTTCTGACCACAACCACTTAGGAAACATCCAGAAGATCCGGATTTACAGTTTCCAACCAGCTAACTTAATGTTCTCAAGCTCACTCAACTCTAGTCGCAATCTTTCGGCTTGAGAAGTTTCGGCAATCCAGTGTGACCAGTCTTCGTAGAACATTGCACTTGAGGCCCGGCCCAATATCCCAACGGATGTGGAAGCCGATTCCGCAAATCCGCCCTCCGACCGCAAATTCAATATTTAATCTCCAAATGCTCTTGTCATGTATAATAATAATTTTCACAATTCAATGAAGAATTCTCTGTCCTCTGTTGGAGCCGTTGTAGCCTATTGCGCCCGAAAGACCCAAGACAATTTCTATACAAACTCATTAATGAGCATATAATTGCTGATGCGATTGATATATTCATGATGACTCTATTGTTGTTATAAAGTTGACAACCTCACTTGCATAGTTAATGGGTGACGACAAATTTTCGCAGTAAAAGACGGTAACTTCGTTATTTACTTTAAAGTAACAAATATGATATACTTAGGTCTACCATACCGTTCCTTCAGTAATAGGATTCTGTTCATATTCTTGGAGTTTATCATCAGTCAATAAGCCTAGTTATTATTTTGGAGATAATTAATGTCAGAAAATTATTGAAAATAAGTGAATATCAAAAATGCATGATTTTCATTATTATTAGAATAATAAAAATCATAAGTCGTAACATGTTTATTATCAATTAAAAGTTTAACAATACGTTTCGCAATTTTTGATTGCTTCATCAGTTGTAAATTTGAAAATTATTAAAAAATATTGGTTTACATTTCTGAAATATAGTAAAACACCAGATTAGCAAATACATTCACTTCAAGCAAAAAACCTGTATACTTACATAACATTATTGTAAAGTAGCACAAAATAGTATTGTTGAAAATATTACGACATTTATCTTAAAATTATGTAGAACACAATAAAAGGTTATGTTGAAAAATTATTGTTACATAGGTAACATAATGACAAGTTTACACTTTAAAACAAAGGACGAAAGGACGAAAACAGCCCCTCTGTAAGGGTTAAAACTGTCATAGGAAGTTTTAAAAATTTCATTTCGCTCGGTTTGAGTATTAAGAAATGCGACAAATAAATGAACTTTTGATAAAAGCATGCAAGGTTGTTTCCTAAAAATGTTATCGTGCTGCGCAGTCGGTATGAGAATATATAGTTTGTTAATAATTTAGACAGGGTTGTATTAAGGTTAAAATTTAAGATTTTTGAAATCATAAATGAAAGGAAATATGAATATAACTTCAAAAGGTTGTTTATAAATTTGAGAAATGCATCACACGAAAAATCTATTTGAAAAGGTTGTGGTAAATAAAACTTAAATTGTCAATGTCTGTTTTGTAATTAATTGTTGTGGGGCCTTTTTGTATTTCAATCATTTCTAGGCAAAGGAGTTTTTTTAAATTGCTCTCTCTATGCAGGATAGTGGGTTTATTAAAATTAAAAGTATGAAAATGTTTAGTTGCGTGATCAGTTAGGGCTGTTTTATTGGAAGAAGGTGATATGTTGTTAATTTTGACAGAATACTTATGTTGTCTTATTCTATTTTTTAATAATTGCTTCGTTTGACCAATATACGTAGAGGTGCAATTGTTACAATTCAGTTGGTAAACTACTTGAGATTCCATATTAATGTTAGTTTTATCTTTTAAGTTAGTAAAAATCAAATTGCCTAGATTATTGTGGTTGTTAAAAGCAGTTTTGATATTGTATTTTTTAATTTCAGTTTCAATTTTTTCTGCAAGTTTGGGAATATATGGAATAGATACATATTTATTTTCTGGTGAGGTATTTGAATTATTAAAATCATTACCTAAGCAGTTAGGTTGTAGGGCTATAGATTGATTAAGCATGTTATGGTTTTTAATTTTATTTATTCGGAAGTTAATGTGTTGCTTGATAAAATCAATTGGATAATCATTTATAACTAGAATTGGTGTAATTAGTTCTAAGTTTTTTTTAATGAAACTGTTTTGAGGATAAATGAATTGCTCTGTCTACTAAACTATTTATGACGCTAATTTTATATTTGATTGTTGTGTTAGAGTTAAAATTTAAGTATTTCTTTGTTTTACTACTTTTACGGTACCAATTTGTTAAGATTAATCCATTCTTTTGTCTGAAAAGTGTAAGATCTAAAAAGTTTAAAGAGGCATTGGAATTCTCATTTTCAATTGTAAATTTTAGTCTGGGGTGTACATTATTAAAGAGATTAAAAAATATTTGTTTGTTTTGAGTGTCTGTTGCCATTATGATGTCATCCACATATCTTAACTAAAGAAATAAATTGGTATTTTGATTAAGAATATTAGTCTCGATATCTTCCATTACGAGGTTAGCAATTGTTGACGAAATAGGTGAACCAATTGCACATCCAAAGGTTTGAGAATAAATATTGTTATTGTATGTAAAATAAGTGGTATTTAAAACAAATTCAACAACTTGAATAAAATCATTTAGTGGAATGTTTGTATGTTTTTTAATTCTATTCCAGTACTTTTTTATAGTGTTTAAGGCAAGATCAATCAGTATGTTTGTGTACAAAGAGACTACATCTAAAGAGAAAAGAGTATAGTTAGGATTAATTTTGGTGTTATTTATAAGTTCTTTGAATTTCCATGAGTCTTGAATGCTGAATTTATTAAGAGAAGTTATATTAGTTAAGATTTTTGAAAGATATTTAGAAAGATTGTAGTTTGGACTCATGTAAGAAGCAACAATAGGTCTTAAAGGTATATTTTCTTTATATAATTTCGGTAAACCGTATATTTTAGGCGGAAGTCCGTTATGTGAGATTAAAGTTTTATATGTAAATTTGTCAATTAAGTTTTTATAAAAAAAAATTTAATTATTGTGTTGTTTTTGTTTTGAATGATTAATGTAGGATCTTTAAGTTCTTTTTTATATGTATTAACATCGCTCAATAAACTAGTCATTTTATTATGGTAGTCAGATTTAGTCATTATAACTGTTTTTTGTGTTTTGTCTGCAGATGTTACTATAAG
>OW679194.1:205176656-205418645 GCA_940337035.1 Agriotes lineatus
CCAAAATTTCACCCCCCCCCCCCTCCCACCACCCACCAATATTTTGATATCGTAGGGTCTATTAGAGATGACGTAAGGCCCAGGTGGTTGAGCTCCACAATACACCTGCATATTATACGTATAAAACGTTTGTGAGTCACAGAGGGCGTAAATTTTCAATCCATACTTGGCCGGATTTTGAGCCATATCTTTATATATATAATTCTTCTGTACGTGTGTATGTCACTGAACTCCTCCTAAACGGCTGGACCGATTTTGATGACATTTTTTGTGTGTGTTTGAGTGGGTTCCTGGATGGTTTAGATTCACAATTGGATCCGGTAGGTGGCGCTGCAGTCGGGTTCTAGGAATTGTTTTAATTTTTTTTTTGACAAATTTCTCTTTTTAAATTTTTTAAAGATTTCTCGCATACCATAACATATAACTTCAAAATTTCACCCCCCCCCCCCCCGCTCCCAATATTTTTAAAATGAAAAAAAATCGATAATTAGAAAATCGAAAAAACCTTTGCTGAACCTGCTAATAGCAGGCAAACCAACGTTCGGACAGGACAACGTCTGCGGGTCCCCCAAAATTTCACCCCCCCCCCTCCCACCACCCACCAATATTTGGATATCGTAGGGTCTATTAGAGATGACGTAAGGCCCAGGTGGTTGAGCTCCACAATACACCTGCATATTATACGTATAAAACGTTTGTGAGTCACAGAGGGCGTAAATTTTCAATCCATACTTGGCCGGCTTTTGAGCCATATCTTTATATATAACGGGTGTTTATAAACAGTCGTCATCCCAGTAGGTTTTGACTTCAGAAACGTATGTCTATTAAAATTGAGAAAAAATGCGCTATGACAGTACTCAATGACGTTTCATTGTGTTGCACGAATCAATCAAAGACATAACTTTTGTTTTTCAAAGTAACTGGGATGACGACTGTTTATGAACACCCGTTATAATTCTTCTGTACGTGTGTATGTCACTGAACTCCTCCTAAACGGCTGGACCGATTTTGATGAAATTTTTTGTGTGTATTTGAGTGGGTCCCTGAATGGTTTAGATTCACAATTGGACCCGGTAGGTGGCGCTGCAATCGGGTTCTAGGAATTTTTTAAATTTTTTTTTGACAAATTTCTTTTTTTAAATTTTTTTAAGATATCTCGCATATCAGAACATATAACCCCAAAATGGGGTGAAATGGGGTAAATAAGCCTAAACAATCGATATGGGTGTCGTTATTGAGGTTTTTTGGGACGTTGATTGCGAAAATGGCATTTACTCCAAGACGATGAACATGACATAAAATTAAAACTCTATAGTGGTGAAACGGGGTTTCAGAGACAAATTATTTTTGGGCAGAACAACGTTTGCCGGGCCAGCTAGTATGTAATATAAAACGTCAACGACTAATTCTAATATTAATATAATCTATTTTGCTGTACCCTATAAATATTCAATTTATTAAAGCCTTGGTAATTAAATTTCACACTTCTTTCATACGATCTACTGTTACTTCTTCGTTTTTTTAGGTTTGCGTAAGATAGAAGCGGTGAACAGTGAGTGGAGCTTTTTAAAAATGTTAGATCGAATTTATCGTTGTCTCTATACGGTAACTGGGGCCCATGTTGCTTTTTTTATAAGACCAAATTTTTCCAATACTTATGATAATATAATCACCGAGAATTTGAATTAGCCTGGACACTAAATCTTCCAAAAAATGTATAGGATGGTACAAGCATTACCATGTCAGAATAATATTTAGTTGTAATACAATTTCAGCTAGTGCTGAATGTTGTTTTAATTATTCTCTGTATTTTTGTTTTCCTATTTCTTACATATATAGCTTTAGATATTATTATTTTGTATATGTGTATATCATGTATTTCCTAGGGATTGCCTACATAAAATACGTCTGTCTTATGTTAAGTATGTAACGTTATCCTGGTACAAATCTAATAAAAAAAGCAATTCATGCATTTGATACTTGCGCCTAGCTAAGTTCCTGTCGCATTTGCTGTTTTGAAGCTTACCTTGTTACTGAGATATTCCAGCAATACAGAACGTTTCAATGACCTTAAGGTCATGGCAGCATTCCCGTGTAAAAATGTTGATAACGCCCGTAGTCTAGCACGCATATTTCATGAATTCATTCTCCCACTCAATGACAACCCACAAGATAACGCCGAGTATAAATGCAAGCAATTTCGCCATTAAATGGAACCTATATTCCATAACTGCTGGACAGAACCTCACCCGGCATCCTGGCCTGTGTGCCTCCATCTCTCTGAAAGGCGAACTCACGCGCTCTCAAACCGCCGCCGTCCCTGCTATTACGAACTTATTTTTGCATGCTCCGGATCACCATCAATTCTTACCTGTTGAAGTTAAACCTTTACGGAAAGCTTTGTTAGACAGCCCTCTGTTACGTTCCAACCGCGGGGTGTGTTGTCGAAGCTGAACTCGGTATCGACTGTACCCTCTCTGCGTGCCCGGCTATCGGACCGCAAAACAATATTCCTCCCCTGTAATGTCCGCATCTGGCAACTGCATCGCTAAAATGAGTCGTGTCCACAACGTCGATTGCCACAACGTCGACCGGATATTTTGAACGCCCACAACGTCGACCGTGTCTACAACGTCGACGGCGGTTTGTTGGCCACAGCGTCGACCGTGCCCATAAGGGCCCCTTGGAGAGGGGCAGATCCAAGAGGGCCCTCTTGGAGAGGGGCGGAGCCCCAAGGGCCTCCTTCTTTGGCCAGGTGGACGGCAGGAAGAGGCAGGAGCGGGGTGTGTAACAGAACGGAAAGGCCCAACATAATAGGTCTAAAATGGTCATAAATTGAATAGGATAGACGGCGCAATAGCGCGCGCAGCTCCGTTTATAAGGTTAATAATTAAATTAGAATTAACTTCTTGGTAGTGAGAAAAACGTAATGGGCAACGCGTAGGTAAGTTTCTTTTCTGTCTTAGGTCGTATTATGGACCCCAGCTCTGCTTCGGTCCACAAAAACGACCTCGGACAGAAAAATTCACGTATCTCTACTTGGAGCGCAAATTACTATTACCTAAAATGTAATTTTTCTTAACCCCACGCATTCGTTTTTTCCTATGCCGTAGATACGTTTTGAATAAATTATCGTATATTGTTACCTGTTTGACAGAATTTGTTGGACCTTCTATATTATACTCAAGCATTTTACACCAGTTCCGCAATTCTGTAGCTAGGAATAAACCAACAATATAATATCACTAGAACTTTCTTAATGTGAAAATTATATTACTTTTTTAACAAAAAATTAACAGCGATGCGCTTTCAGATTTTTCCTACCTTCATTTGTTGCTGAATAGTGACGTCGTCGGAGGTTTTTACTTCCTTTTACTATATTGGATTCACCCAAAAATTCGAAATTGAGTTTTCAACTGATCTTCACGTTTTAGAGTCCCCCGAACCCAAAACAGATATTTTTGTTCATTGGTCTGTCTGTCTGTCTGTCTGTCTGTGAACAGTATATCTCAAAAACGAAAAGAGGTATGGCGTTTGAAACTTCATATACAAGTTATGTGTACTATCTAGATGCGACAGCAAGCTTTACATTTTTATTAAATTTTAATGTGTATTGATGTGAGATAGATGATTTTCCAGTTGAATACCTCTAAAATGGGTTTATTTTGTTTTCTTTCTATTTTATTATTAACTCCTATTTTAAATAGAACACCCGGTAGATTATTACATTTTTGAATTCAGCTTAAACTTTTAGTGAAAATTGCTCTGTTTAACTAACGCTATTTTGTACGGTTTCTGTAATTTTTGAAATTTTTGACAAATGCTTAAAAATTAGAAACAAATTTTTGGCTAATTATAAGGTCACTGTAAAAGGAAGAGGCGTGCGTGTGTCACACCAAATTTTTTTATTTATTGTGCTAGAAACAATCAGAAGCTTGTTAGGGGTTTTCCAAAAACATGTAAATAAGTTCTTTGTTCGAAATGCCAATATTTACCCAATTCTTTACCTAGTATTACTCAATTGTTAAAATGGCGGAAAAAGCGGATTCACATTTTTTAGTTTCTGAAAGCGAAATGCTACATATTGTTATGATACATGAGGCAGTGTAATCAAATACAATAAAGAAATATTTAAAACGAATAAATTTGGAAGATTGCTATAATTAAATCTTGATGGGTGTTAAATTTTAAACATTATTAATAGATTTAATTGAGACAATGAGAGAGGAGATTTTGATATTAATTGAATACTAATTTAATGGTTACAGAAAATTTTGATAAAGTTCAAGCCAAGGTTACAATTGACAAATGTATTTGTTAGAATGATAATAATTAATAGCATGTAATAATAGGATTTTTAAAATAAATAACTGTGCAATAAGAATTGTATCTAACATAAATAAAAATTTTGTTTAAGTTAGTTGTATTAAACAACTCATAAAAAACAGACATGTGTTTCCTGAATTAAAGCATTTTGTAAATAAAACTAGAAAGTTATGCCTAAATTTGTATTATTTTGGTAAATACAAATTTAAAACGGGTCTTAAACAAATCTGCGTGGTGAGATAAAATGAAAATGTTAATTGGAACTTATGGAGGTACATAATCGGTCAAGAGATTATACAAGTACAGTCAATTGGAAATAAACATACAGAAGGTTATATTCATTGAATAAATTTGGATTGGAGAGTATACAAGATATTATTGGAGATTCTGACAAGTAACTAATTGATTTGGATAAGTTGTAAGTGTTGCTGTAGAGATCGGAATAGCTATAAAAAGGAACAAGGTTAGATTTGGAACTTCATAAGATTGGAACTTACCAGAGGTTGAATGTTTTGATGGTGACAGTTGCAAGGAGGGAGGATTGGATTCTGTAAGCAGTGCGGGTGATATTCTGGATGGATGCAGTCAAAGGGGTTCACGTGCCATCCTGGGTGTCACTGTTTGAGGAGTGAGCAGTAAGTTTTGCAGTCTGACAATATTGGGATCCGTTGTTGGTTGGAGTTTGGCAGGAAAAGCAAGAGAAAGTATTAAGGTTTGTGTAAAGAGTTAATGAAAGTTTTTTTAATAACAGTTAGTACAAGAAGGTGTTCAAATAGACTTGATTTATTACTTACTTAGCAGAATTGATTAATATGTGTGTTAAGATAATATACAATTGTCAATACCTGGCTTGATGAGTTTTGAAAATCGGTTTGACAGCAAATGTCATTAACTGTAATATTAAAATTCAATTAATAGAGATCTTGATTTGGCGAACCACCTGAGATAAGAGAACTTGATTTTAAAAAGGAATGATTATTTAATTAGAAAGGGCATTGCATTAATAAAGGGCTAGTTTAAAGTGGTGCATTACATTTCATAAAATATATGGATAGTCGAACGTTAAGCTTTATATAGCCATTACATAATAATATATTTCTTAAAATGGATATACAAATCGATTTTTAATTTTAAAACAACTTGGTGGTAGTTGGTTGCTCATGTTAGTGCAGTGAAATTATTATTTAGAAATAGGTATGCCTACAATAAAAGTTTGTAAAAGGGAACCTGTTTATTTTTAATCTTGTTCTGCTTTCCATTTAAATAATAAATCAATATTTTCTTTTTGCCTATTTTACTTATTTAAGTGCATTGTGTATATTTAGGTGCATATTTAACAAATTTAAGTGTATAATGCACTTAAAAATAATTATTATCTTGCTTGCATATTTAGATTTTTTGGTGCGTATAAATCCGGCCTCTAGTTATTACTTATTATCAGCAATCGCCTGCTTGTCTGTTACCATTTGGTGCCATTTATATTGCTGGTTTATTCCTAACTACAGAATTGCGGAACTGGTGTATAATGCTTCTTTATAATATAGAAGGTCCAACAAATTCTGTCAAACCGGTAACAACAAACGATAATTTATTCAAACTGTATCTACAGCATAGGAAAAAATCTGTCAAAGGCTTTACCCAGAACTTCCTTCGTCGACCATTATGACACTAAATAATTTTAAAAATCAAATTTTGTGAAATATTCTCTATCGGTTGAGTCTTATTTTCGGCAAATGTAAAGCCTGCCCTATGTGAAAGTTATCACTTCTTTCTATTTCAAATTAACGCAAAAATAAACTAAAAATTTAATTTTTTTAAGGTGCTCACCCTGTATATATTTGTATGAAATTGTACCGGTTTCATGCGAAGTAGTATATAATATGTATGCAAAATATCGTCTTCCTGCGACAAATAGTTTTTGAGCTGTACTGCCAACAGACAGACAGACAGACAGATGGACGGACGGCCGGACGGACGGACGGACGGACGGACGGAATTAAGAAATAAACGTTTTTTTCGTCATCTAGGGACCTTGAAACGTGAAGATCTGAGAAAATCTCGGAAGGTGATTTTTTCGTGATTACAATATTTCCTTCGTCTTTCTGACGAGGGAAGTAAAAATGAATGCGTGGGGTTAAGAAAAATTACATTTTAGGTAAAATCACAGGACGTAGCTCCAGATGAGTCGACGTTATGGGCACGGTCGACGATGCGTCCCTCAAGACGAGTCGACGATATGGCACGATCGACGTTGCGTCCCTCGTTCCATATAGGTATTATTGCCGCGATGTACGTAGAGTCATTTTATACGAGTCGACGGAGTGGGCACGGTCGACGTTGTGTCCCTGAAGACAGGTCGACGTTATGGGTACGGTCGACGCTGTGGCCAACAAACCGCCGTCGACTTTGTGGACACGGTCGACGTTGTGGGCGTTCAAAATACCCGGTCGACGTTGTGTCCAGGTCCGGCTAAAATATCATCCCCGGCGAATCGAGCTTCAGAAATCCATTTACTTGGTCAAAGGCTCGCATCTGCACCTTCCAACACTAGCACTAAATCCGCTTAACGTTCCGATTTCCAACAGGGATCGGTATAAACGTTAGATTCAGTAACAAGCACCTGATATTGTTAAAAACGTCCAACAGGTCGATAAAGTAGACACTGACCCCGATGGCCTGAAAGATTACCGTCCCGAATTCGCCCAAACCAGAGACGGACGACCGGTTTGCCCGTGCTGTTATATTGGTTGCTTATCTGACACTACCGATGAATCAATTTATTCTAAATCAAATGTACAGAGTTTACAGAATTTTAATTTAATGTATCTAACAGAATAATAGAATTATTTTATATTTTATCTCTTGCTTATTTGTGTTTACTCGGGTATTATGACGGACCCTGACCCGCTGAAGCTACCATTTAAAGGCAAGTAATCGGGATTTTACGTCTTGTCAAAATTATCAGTGAGAGTTCATTTGGGAAGTTCAAAATATCGTAAAATTTGAGATATTACAAGTACATTTTTAGAATAATTTGGAAGAACTATTTATATTGCTCTATGATCATTGTAGTTTGCCGATTTTTTTGTGTTGCATGAGAGCAAACAGGGATTTTCTTCGTGTCAGGGGGTATTCGTTTATCTTTTTTCTAGGTTTATTGCAAAACATATTTTACTAATTTCTGTAGCTTGAATATTTGTTTTAAACCATTTAGGTGTATTATTATCATGACCGGCGATTCTTTCACTTTCTTGCCAGGAATATTATTTCCTTTCCAATCCGTCTTTGGTCGTTTTAGTTCTTCTATTGCGATTATGTATCGGTTCGTCATTGTTCACGTTTAATCCTATGGATAAACATAAAATTTAACGTCTTTTTCTCATGTCCCATTTAAACGTCGCATTAAGGAAGTAAAGCCTGTTTCCATAATTCTGTTGAGTGTCGAAAAATGATCATGCCGAGTAAATGAACGTAACACGTGATATGTTTCATTATTGAATTGACGAATGGAAATTTACATTTCTGTAGAGGTCGAGAGAGTTTATAGATGCTGAAAACCATATTAGAAATAATTTACAACATTAAACTGTTCCGATTGCATCATATATCGATTGCAATTTTACTTTAATGCGCGACAATGCAAAACCACGTATTGCGACATGTGTTTGTCAGTGTTCAGAGGAAGTTCAAATTGGGCGTAATGACTTTACTGCACTTACCTACTCTCGACATGAATCTCATAGAACATTGTGAAGTCAAATTAGTTTGATCAGTTATGTGATCAGAAGAAAGAGAGCATCTGTTTTACTAATGATAGCAATGAAAGTCGGGTTAGTATTGTAAAAGCGATTTGGCCCTTGCTCTCCTTTCTGTAATATTTCTTCATGTGGAATCAATTTTAACGACTGCAACTGTTTGTGACCATATTGACAGTGAATGCCTGCACTTTAAGTACTTTTTCTGGCAATAAACTGCAATTATCGCGTAATTTATTACAATACCGTTTACCACAGACAATGCCGACATAGGAACATAATCTCGATGAAAGCGAAAGCAGACGTACAAATTCCTGCAGCGCGCTTCTTCCTCAAAGCAATGAATTATTCTTTGTGTTCATTACAGCGACGTTACAACAGGTGTTAACCTTCCGCACTTAAGCACTAAAAGCAGCTGGTATGGCCGATGAATTATTTATAAAATGAGATTGACTGTTAACTCTGACGCCTACGATTTTCAAAAGACAGGTTAATCTTTAGGCTATCTGCAGCTGTGCTTTGTATTGCTCTCAATATATGGAGATTTGGACCACGATTTTGAAGAGGAAATAAACAATTAATAATCAATTCCTATGTTCTTTCCCAGCTATTAGCTTTGTGTAACGTTATTTGTAATTAGAAAGTCTGATAAAGGAACAACATTGTGTTCTAATTATCAATTTAAATTGAAGTGAATCTCATTAAACGTTTTGTTTAACAATTACCTTGGGTAATTAGAAGAATAGCTTCCCAACTTACTTTGTTTTTATAGATGTTATAAGTTATCTGCATTCTTAAAAGTTCTATAATGGTATAAGCTGAATTTTAGACTACCTACTTTAAATTTTATTTCAAACTGAGTGGAAAATTGCTTAAATGCAAATTTCACCCTGTCCACAGCATGTAGGACTGACTAACGCTCATTTCTCTAAACTTTCACATGTACGTCCTTGTCGTATAATAAATAGCAGAGAAATTGCTTTATACCTTCGAACTTTACATGTGGCGTTAGAAATTTCCTTGAATCATAATGCTTGCTAATACTGACAGCGAAAATCTTCACTTCTTCCCGGCAATTTATGAAGTGTAAGGTACGCAATTCTGTTAGTTCAAAACGTTACTTTCGGAATAAGTTAAATAACGGTCGTCATATATTTAAATTCTGTGACATTCTATCACAGCACAGGTTCGAATTGTGTCTCAGACAACTTTAACTGGGGTTATGGCGTTGCCGATTCATTCGTCAGCAATCATTGAGACCTATCAACATCTAAGGTATGCAATAAAAGCAATATTTCTCGTGGATGAATTCATGTGTAAGCCTCCTTACTTGAGTAGTTTTGGGCTCTTTTTTACACTCTTGCAACTAATATTTTCTGCAGACAACAAAGGAGCCAGGGTCTTGTTTGCAGCTCCTTGTCGTATAATGAAGAGATCGCAGCGGAGGGCGACCCTGTGAATATTTGGATAATTAAAATATTTAAAATTGTTTTGCCCTAAAATACTGAAATATAAGATGTAAAAATATGAAAATGCCTAGTCTAAATATTCACCTCTTGTGTGAACACCGTTGCATATACGATAGTCGCACTCTAGAAAGAAAATTTAGAACAAGCCTGCGGAATGTCTTAATTCACACGTGTTGAAATAATTGTCGACTATCTATTGCCTGCAAAAATGGAACCAATAGATTTATAATGAATTCAGATTTATTAACATACAGTGAAACCTATCATTAATTCCTCAAATGGAGGTGTCGTAATTTGTGCTATATAGGATTTACTATGCGAGGTTGCTTAATAAACACAGCGAAAGAAATGATCGTAAATGGAAACGTCTTCGCTTGGCGACGGTTAAGGATGATATAGTGATGTAAAGCAATTAAAGTGCACATTTTAGTTTTATCACTTAAATTACCAATACGTGTAAGAATAGTAGTTTTTATTTTAAGTCCCTACTAATATAAGGTTATCCGTTAGAAAGATTTTATCTAAAGACCTGCTAATAACGGTGCTAAAGCCTGTAATTGTTCAAGTCAACAAAGTGGGGCTCGGATGCGCCACTTTCAATGAACCAAATAAAAGGAACCGACCTCGTCCTGCAACCGGAGCATAACAAAGGAGTAGAGACATTGCTCAACCGTTTTTAAGAAACCTTGAAACATCTTTCAAAAATTGTATCTGGTGCAATGTAATTGCAACAATTCTAACTACCCATTGTGTGTTACTATAATAAATATGGAGCTATGACATCACTAACTGCCTTTTTAACAACACAACGTGGAAAAGCCTTCCTGATGAAATTGAAAAGAGCTGCAAAATAATTGTCATTTCCTGTAACAATAGCAGCTTTTGCAGTAGCTTCAGAAGCAGCTTTTTTGGCAAGCATGCATCTGTGCCCTTAAAAAAGTTTTATATTAAAAGTTTTTTAAAAAACGTGGCTTTTTGGTATTACCACATACGAGTAATAAATGCCTTGTCATATTTGAATGAATCAGAATTCGAGATTCTGGTATCTGCATATTGCAACCATTTTCATCCAATCGATTTTAGGCTAATCATCTTCTTACTTAACAAACGTTTAGAATGTAATAGAAAGTGGTTTTAAATAAACCGGAAGGTCGTAGAACGCAGCAGACTGTGTTTAACTAATAATCGTGCCATATTTTAATTAGAATATTCGGTAGCACAGCCTCAACCTCTTAAGTTCACTACGTTCTCACCGCTGCGAGTATCACAAACGATAGCAGGTGTTCTATTATTGATATTTATCAATTCCATTTTTATGCGAGTAATTTCCTTAAATTTCTTAAAACGGTGAAGATTCACGTTTATTAAATACTAATGTATTTTAAACGTATTGTACAAGCTCTCAAACTATGTATAAATAGAAGCACTTATTATCGACTATTACTGGTAAATTCATGCACCAAAAAGAGTATCTCAAAATGTTGGCGTGGACACATGCCCCATATATCTTATATCGACTAAAATATTTTTAGAATTGCTCTTATGCAGTGAAGAAGGGATGCGTGATTCTGTTTTTGGTTGCTCTCGTCAAAATAGGGTCATACACAAGGGGTTTTACATGACAATCTGGGAAACTGTTAGGCACCACCTGCTTATCCAAGGCTGGAGGTGAAGTGGAAAGTCTTTCACCAAAATAAAGACTTTTCCTGATTTCGGTAGAACTGACCAGGCTCTGGATCAACACTGGATTCTTACAATGCTTTATACTCTGCTTGAAAGCGAGCGGCGTGCTTTTAGTTTACACCTAACACACAACGTATTAAATAAGAATCGGCTAAAATATCAAAAAAAGCTACAATTTACAACTTCAGCGGCAGTCAACAGCTCAATAACTGCACGAAAATACCCTAAACAAAACAATAAAAAATAAATAAAAACCTAAACCATTCGCTTCTTGCATAACCATGCATAATTTAAAACGGGCGACGTCTAGAAAATATGAGAAGCTGCTTGCTATCTTAAAACTAAGCGGAAACGACAGAATTGCGGGCACAGCCAGGTTATTTGAAAAGATGCGATACGTCAATGGCACTTTGAGGATGTGCTCATTAGACCGGTTTTGCTAATTTTATAGTGTCGAAGCGTCAACTTGCATCAGCAAATTATATTTACTAAGAATATTAAATTAAAACTAGAGACTAACAATTTACGTATATTGCCAACAAAACCTTGTATGAATAAACACATTTTGTTACATCTCAAAATGCATTTTACTACAAGAACAAACAACAACGAGCTCTACAGGTCGGTATTAATTTACTGTCAGAAAATCGTGAATTGTGACCGAAAGACTGTTAGGACAATTCCAGATTCTAGTACTCTCTGAAAAATTCTCGTATTTTCCGCAAAATTAAGTTTATTTAGGATAAATTCATGTCAAGATAACTAGCAACGCCTTTTGTTTCCCCCGTCGCATGTTTGCAGAGCCCTATAGAAGCAGCATTTTTATTTTTACCGCTTCACTCTTTACGCTAGGCCATCAAATAATAGAAGCCGCTTCACATCTCGTTTGGAAAGTAATTGTTCATCACATTGCGTCGGTCGTCCAGCGCCACTGAGGTGGCTTTTCGGCGACAGGTTTTAACTTGTTTCGCATCTTCGTGGGAAGCCCGCCGATCTGAGATCTGAGATCTAATTTGTTCTTTATTGGCAGTTACCAAACAAACCTCGAAGTAGATGAAAGCTTAATTAACCAAGCCGTGCCTTTGTGTGGGGTTGTTTCCAATTTGTGGGTCGTGTAGAGGTTTGTAGCCAAGAATCTTTCATTGTATGTTGATGTAGTCCTACAAAAATACGCCCTGTTTCGAATTTAAACAAGAAAGGTTCAAATATGCTCAATTATCAAGCGGGCCGCAATTTTCGTCGTGTTCACCTTCTCCCCCCCCCGCTCCCCTCCAGCTTGTAGTTTAGAGGATCTATAACCCGCAGCCCTCTATAAAGTAGATATCATCCTCAACGTCGTTATTGTGACCAAGAATTTCGTGGTACACCGCCTGAACCAGCTACCACCAACATCAACCATTAAGGGTGTTTTTGATGTACGACGCCGTAGCCAGTCTGACATTACTCGCAAGCAAACACCAGGTGGTTCTCGTAAAATATTACGAATTTGTCGCTGTATCGCCCCAAGTAGGTACAATTGCTATGACTATCGTGAGCAGACCCCTGTTAATTTCAGTCTAACACCCACCTCTTACAATAAGCACTGCACCCTTGTAAGATTCTTACCTGTCGTGAACGGGGTTTCCTCTGTAGCAGACGCTGTATTCATTCTTCAATATATTCTTGTAAGCCTATGCGGCATAGTTTAAATAAGATGTGTTTTCATTTGACTTCTACACATATTAGAAGTTTATCAACTAACTTGGGCGTACAGTAAGATAAGTAGTCTATGTAATATAATGCATGTCCTTTTTTTGATATTTCGCCACTCTGAAAAATTAAAAATATTAAATATCGAACGTTTCGAGGGACAATCTGCCCTCGTTATCAACGATTAACAGTTGTTTAGTTTACGAGGGCAAATTTTCCGTCGAAACGTTCGATATTTAATATTTTTAATTTCTCAGAGTGACGAAATACCCAAAAAAGAACATGAAGGTAGAAATAAATTCGAATAAATGGGTATTATACTCGACTGGAGAAGCCTTATAACGTTATGTTACAGCACATATGAAGCCGAAGGCTCTACACCATAACACAATACGACACTGGCCTCACACTCGAGGGCGTGTCGAAGGTTAAAAATGGCTTTTTACGACCATTTACCAAGCTAGCTCATGGTAGGGATGTCCACGAAAGACGGCTATTGGCGCTCCTGGAGAAGATTATGATTGGTCTTTAAGTGTGCGTTTATTTACAATTACTATGTACAATGTTATATAATTACTCCCAAAACTATATATATAACAACAATAAAATAAAATAAGCTATGCCGTGTGCGTGCCCGGTGGAGGGCATCTCCGAGGGCGAGAAGTGGATGGTGGCGGTCGACCTGGCAGCAGGAACACTTCGGCCAGGACTTCTTAGACCTGGGGCTCGTGTCCTAGCGAGGCCCTTTGGGGCGGGGCGGTGTCCACGTTCCGGATGACCTAGAGGCAGGATGACACACCTCGGCGGCAGGCCAAGGGGGCGGCGGCGGAGGCTTGAGGCGTCATTGCCGTGGCAGGTGCATCCTCGGCGGAGCTGTGCGAAGCCGGGGCGATGGTGCTTGGAAGCGCGAGCTCAGGCAAAGTCCTCTTCGTGGCGCGGAGTTTCTGGTGTTTCAGGAGCGACCTGGGGATGGCGTCGAGCCGGATGATGCGCGACGGGCCGGAGCGCTCTCTGGTTCGCAAGCAGCTAGCGTCTCTCTGAAGCTTGGGGCGCCTTGGGGCCGAGCAGAACGCGTCTGACGACAGCACACTCCAGGTGCGGGCTGCTGCAGCGAAGCTCGAGCTTGGCGACGGCGGGCAGCGAATTCGGGCGTCGGCTGTCCATCCTCCTCTTCCTCGATGATCGATGGCTAGGCCCCGCTGGAAGGCGTGGGCTCTAGGTTGACATGGCGTAGCTTGTGGCTACGAGGGGGCGGCGGCGAGCGTCCTTTGTGGATGCTGCGGCGGCGGCGATGATTGGTTTCCTCTATGGAAGCGGTGTCGGGCGGCCTTCTGCTATGGGTGCAGTGGCGGCGAGGCTGAACGGCGTCAGCTAGTGGCGCAAGCGAGCGGCGTCGCTTGGCGGCAATTGCCCTCTGTGGAGGTTGGGGGGTTCGCGTAGACGGCGGTGGCGTCTTTGGCGTGATGCGAGCTCCCTGACATAGGAGCGGCAGCGTACGTGGAGGCGACCTGTGTGGCGGCATCTTCCTCGCAGTGAACTGGACGTAGGTGAAGGCGGCAGCGGCGCCTGTGGAAGGGTGCGTGCTTCTGGACATGGGAGCGGCAGCGTACGTGGAGGCGGCCTGTGTGGCGTCTTCCTCCTCGCAGTGGGCTGGACGTAGGGGCAGACGGCGGCGGCGTCTGTCTTCACTCGCATGTTTTGGTTTCTGCGAACTAGATTCGAGTAGCTGTGTTTGTTTCTGAGAACTTACGTGGGCGGCATCCTGGCGTGTCGCGTGTCGCGGTGCTGCGGAGCGATGCAAAGGAGGCGGCGAGGTTCTCCATGGGGCCTGGGCTATGCATAGCGGGCGGCAGGACCTGGGGCATAGCGCAGCGTAGGCCTGGGCTTGAGACGGGCGGCGACGTCGGTGGCTACTAGGGCTCGATTCGACGTGGGGCTGGACGCTCTTCCAGGCGTGGACAGCGAGGATGGCAGGCGTAGATAGTGGCAACCCGGACACCCTTTAGCAATAACGAGCAGGGCTCGAGTTATCCCCAGGAGTCACAAGGCTGACTTCTGTGAGCAGAGCTCGAACAGAAGGTTTTTGGCAGTTTTGGAATTCTCTAGTGGCCGGAGGGCCCAAGCTGAGAAAGTTTTTGGTCTTAGAGCAGAGCTCGATAAGATGGTTTTTGATCCTAGAGCAGAGCTCGATAAGATCCCCATTTAGGCCAGGGAAGCTCCTTTTATAGGGGTCCGTACTCCCACTGCTTCCTTCCGGCTGTAGGGTTTTTTTAGAGTGGGACGAACTAATTTCGCTTACGGGGGTTGATTTGAAGCATTTTATCGATTTTTGCATTTGGCGTCCTTAATTTCGTACGGCGGCTTTTTTTATGTGGCCCATCGTTTTCCTTATTAAATTATGCTTCTTTACATACCACGCATGCCTATAGTCTTATTAAAATTACTTGTAATTTAATTTGTTCGCGCTATTTGCTTTTTTTTTAATTGTTGCGTGGCATGTCTGCATTGACCTCCTTATGGATAATTCTTTCCGGCGCTGGCCCAGTTCTCTGAGTTGACACCTTCGTTCTTATTTACCTTAGCTAATCCCTTGAAGGGAAGGCTTAAGCCGTTCTTTCTTTGTGCGTTTGTTTGTTAGCTCGAGCGGCCGACGACATGCTGATTTGGCTTATTTGGCCTTTCCTTTAACGGACCTAAAATCTCGGGTTGTTGGCCTGGTTCTCTTTTTGGGCCGTTTACCGTAAGAATGCTATTTTTAAAACTTAGGCGTTCGGCTTTTGTTTAGCCAAAAGAATAACATGGCTGTAATTACGTGTTTTTCTGCTCCTTGAGAAATTGCATGCGAGGTTTGAGGGCGTTAACTCACATGTGATTTTTTTAATTGGGCCGCTATCTTGACGAATAGGCGACAAGCGGCGATTATGCACGTGCGAGTCATATCAACCATTCAGCAACTGACATCTGACGAATATTAACGTGTATGAGTGAGATACTTTTCACCCCTAGTAGTTCTAGACTTTGGGGATGCTTTAGGCTCTCCTTTACTGCATTTTGATGTCATATTGAGGAGGTGACATTGAAGTCGGCGTAAGACTACAGGCGAAAAGCTTCTGGTAGGATAGAGACATTAGAGGAGATCCTTAGTGTCAAATTGCTGTTACTACATTTTTATCATTTCATAAAAAAATAGTTAAGGTTTATCAGATTATCAGTAATCACAATTTTCTATAAAATATTGAATTCTATTGTAATTTTATTTGACGTAGGTACCCTCCTTGGTAGCTTCATACGCTTGTGAAACCGGTTTTCGAATAAAATATATTTCCATGGAGATACAATTTTGCCCTAAAAAATAAGTTTTTAAATATTTCAATTAAAAAAGTAAATGTGATCTTCCAGCCGTTATACGTAAAGAAAGCTTGTGTCATTTTTTAATGAACGACGATATCATCAACAATTTTCATCCACTTTATCTTAGGTTAATTATCTTCTTACTTAACAAACATTTAGAATGTAATAGAAAGTGACTTCAACATAAACCGGAAGGTCACATAACGAAGCAGACTGTGTTCGATTAGTATTCGTGTAATACCATAATTAACATATTTGGTGCCACTCAATAGAATTAATTGAATCTAAAAGAATTCCTTTCAATAAGCATCAGCCCGAACAGTTTGCCCAAATGAACTTTATTTTAGAAAAAATTAAAATGTGTTGCGTGACACCCATATTTCATCCGCTAGTAGTTTATCGATAATAATCAATTTCATACCAAAAAATGTTATACTAGTATGGAGTATTATAAGGAAAATATCATCAAAATGTTTTTTTCTAAATTAATTTTAAAGTAGTCTTAACGAATCGTATTTGGAAACAAATAAGCTACCGACATTTTCTACAAGCCATGTATTACAAATAGATTCCATAACGTACTCAAAAAGAATTAATATAAAGTTGTAAACAATACAAACTGGACTGCTATTTAAGCAAAAGAGCCGGCAGTTCTTTTTGGTACACACCTAACATGAGTCATTATTTGGTGTACAAGAAAATTAACACAGAATTCTTTATTAAGTATTTAACCATTGCTATCAACGAAATATTTTCAACTACATCTGTTAAATCTGGTGAACGCTGTGTTGTAATTGAGATCTATTTGATTGCTTCACGTAACGATCTATTAAGTGTGACTCAACTGCTAAGTACCAAAAAGATGTTGCGTTGAAAGGCAATAATACCAAAGACTTTTTCGGATTCACTACCAACTGAATCTCAGTACTTTTTGCTACCGACTTGGAATATTAAGCAACGTTTTCAGAAGTAGGAAAGGTAACGAAAAACCTTCTCTGCGCTAGTTTCGTTAGCTTTTCTAAGCATGGTTTGTCAGACGGTTACATCCTTTCCCATTATTATTCGATACCGACTTATTGTAGAAAGGCACCTGACCCACATTTGTCATCAATTGCGTAACAATTAGAAGCAAACTAAAAGGATGTAAGTGAAATAGAAAAAATAGGAGTCTCCTTGCAGCCAGTGCACAGAGCCAAGTGGATCTTTCACATCGTTACATAATTAAAATAAGAATGCGTCTTGAACAATTATTGCGGAAGTTAGGTAACCGCGCAAATTAAACATTGTCCGGATAAAAAGCCGTCGTCAACTCGCCATCCACGCGGGAACGCAATTAACCGTAATCAGCCTCAAATTTACAACAAAGCCGCGTTGTCAGTAATAAATCGTTCGAAATGAGCGGCGGCGCATCTCCTTTCACTCGGGCGATGCCAACTACTGCAGGAAATCTTTCCGGAACCGGAAAAGCGGCGACTCTATGAGAATCGAGGTGGGCGCTGGTGATTGTGCCGCTCGGATCGCCGGGTTATGAGAAAAGGACGGTACTGCGTGCAGTTACCTAATGTGTGTGATCCTGGCACTTTTCTTAATTATGTCTTAAGGCTGGAAATCAGTCCGGAACCATTTCTTGACTTGAATGTTCAAGTGGATCGAGTTGCCCTCTTTGATCTCTTTTTGTCAACAAATCTTTCCCCGAGGACAGGAAATGTCAATGAATAAAATTCCTCTTTATCAGTAAGGATGCATTCGCAAATCGATAATTACTATCTAAATTTAGAGCTGTTGATAAGGATTCTTCAATAAGATGAAAACACCTGGAAGTACCTGTTTATAGAGGGCTTACATGTATAACAAAGCTGCAATGATGATTTATAATTATTTTTTACTTTTAGAAAACGGTAGCACTCGATTAAATTGAGCAGCTACTAACTACCAAATCAAACTCTTAGTTATTTGATCGGTTTCTAATTGCTGTATGATA
The DNA here is from genome assembly GCA_940337035.1 of Agriotes lineatus. NCBI lineage: Eukaryota > Metazoa > Arthropoda > Insecta > Coleoptera > Elateridae > Agriotes > Agriotes lineatus. Next base: position 205,194,911 of record OW679194.1, read on the forward strand.
ACATTCATAAACGAAAATACTGTTTATCTTTGGTGATTTCTAAGATTATGTGAAGAGGTAACTTCCTACTACCGGTATTGATTTTTGTCAGAAATTCGCAATCGATTAGTTGAGATCTTCCTATACAAATATAGGTATTCACATCCATGAGAAAAAATAAGTTGTGAAGAATTTGAAAAACAAGCCTAACCATGTAATCACAGACGCCTATTATTTTTTTTTCTAAAAGTGTCGATTATTCTTCATCAAAAATTTACTTTACAGCTATCACGACCTCTTTATACTCAGGTTCTTCTGAGACGTGCGAAATTCCAGGAAACCACAAAAACAAGAATCGAATACAGCTGGGAGACTGAGAAAGTTGATATTCGATTTTGGTGAAGAAATCCTGGTATGAGAAAACTCATAGTGAAACTGAAGAAGATTATGAAAAAGCTTTTGACCCAGTCCTTAGGCAGAAAATGCCACAGTCAGCATAGACACAAGGAAAGAAATAACACAAGAACTTCATACTAACCAAAGTGTGAAACAGGCTTGTAGTCTGCAACCAAGCACCATATAACAAACAGGGTGATTTAAAAGTTGTGGACAAAACCGTAGGGGTTGATTAATCATGCAATTTGGAGTAATAGTATATTACGAGCCCAGAATCATATCATTTGGCTCAGATACATAAAGCTCTTAAATTTGCTGGTGTAATATTTGGAGTTAGTCCCAAATTTGGCTTTATGCTATGGATCCTGTTGTTTTATAGTTTCACAATATTTCATACACTATAATACGATAATTGCAACTGTTTTGAAATGTTACCACAGGAATTACCAGAATTAAACAAATTGACAATAGCTTTACCACCCGCCATTTTTGCAAAAAGATTATCGACACTAAACTGTAAAAATGTTATTAAATAACAAACAGCTTGTTTCACTCTAACCAAAACATATTACTGTGAACGAGATTATATTTTGATCATATGGGCCAAATGACATAAATCAGTAACTTTTTTTAAGTTAGTGTTTCCCGACTATCTTTTATTATTTGTTATTGCTAAAGCTGTTTAAAATATTGCTAAAAACTCCTACAATTATGTTGTAAGAATATTGACCAAAAAGATTTTCTTTTATGGGTACAAAATAAAGATACCTGAAATATCTTCTGGGCCAAATGATGTGATTCTGGGCTCGTATATCATGAGGGACTAAATTGCACCATTTAATCCCGTGAGTGGAGTTTGTTGCCTAGAGGGCGAGGCCCTAGGGCAACAACCACTCAGGGGATTTAAATTATTGCAAAGTAAACACTGTCTTCCTAAGGGCAATAATTTAAATTTTTACGAAATCTTCGAAATTGTCTCCCGGTTAAACGATCCTCAATGAGGTCACAGAGTTTGCAAACAGTAGCAGTTATATATTCCTTAATCTAAAATTTGATTAATTGCTTAACTTATTCCATTTATCGGTTTTTGTGGCTTTGTTACGTATTTAAAGTTCTCACCTTGGCTGACCGTTGTAGATAAACCAATAATTTATTTCATTTAACATGTCGGTCACGTTGTCTTGTGTCTGTTATAATTTTGTTTGTTTATTTATGACTGTCCACTTTTGACATTAGGTGCGGTGTTTGCTCTTTGGTTTTCCCCCATATTTTTATAAACTTTATCTTTTAGCCTGAAGATGGTTTAATATATAAGCCGAAACATGTAGCGTATGTAAAATATATGTTAATTTTTATGAGAAAGACAGTGTTTACTTTGCAATAATTTACTGAATCACCTCATTGTGAGAATGGACCAGATCCTGAATTTTCAAGGGATTTAGGCACTTTAGTCCCGAGGTATATACGCTATTTTTTTGCACTTTTTGAAACATTATCATCAAACATTTCCAAAATTAGGAATTTGTCAATTTGAAAACTGACAATTACAATTTATTAAAAACTGTGCAGCAGGTCCTGGATAGCCTGAATCAGTTGGCAGTACTGAAGGGTATTGTCAGTATATGTGTACATAAATTTACCATAGTTACGGTATCATTTTTACTTTAGTCCCTAGCGATTAAGGGCCGGTTCTACAATGCAAGTATATACCTAGAATAAGCTATCCGAGGTATAATTGTCATAGTTTTCATTGTTACAACAATCGTTTCTAGGGTATTTATTCCCCGTATAACTTTATCCTTGGATTGTAGAACTGGCCCTAAATGAGCTACTTTAGTCCCTGTTTACGGGGACTAAAGTATCAACTTTAGTCCCGGAAGTGCAAAAATAGTATATTATATCATGAGGGACTAAAGTGCACCATTTAATCCCGCGAGTGGAGTTTGTTACTCCACTCATGGGATTTAGGCACTTTAGTCCCGAGGTATATACGCTATTTTTTGCACTTTTGGGAACATTATCATAAAAAATTTCCAAAATTTGGAATCTGTCAATTTGGAAACTGACAATTACAATTCTTTAAAAACTGAATTGCAATATGCCCTGGGTAGCCTGAATCAGTTGGCAGTACTGAAATGTATTGTTAGTATATGTCAAATTCGAGATTTGCAGGTTAAGTTTTGCGTCAGTGTGTTTTAAATGACAAACAAAACCTAACCTACTAACCTCGTGTGTACATAAATTTACCATAGTTATGGTATCATTTTTACTTTAGTCCCTAGGGATTAAATGAGCTACTTTAGTCCCGGAAGTGTAAAAAAAATATAATATACTCATGTCCGATTCTCAAGGGTTACTGAGATAATGAGGAAAAATATTTATTTAGAGTACATCTAGTTAACATTCAAAACTAACTCTGGTTGACTTTTATATATAAGGCTGTTTAAAAGAAAAAGTGTATTCTGTTGCAATCTAGAGTCAGTAGCACATAATAAATCGAATTCAAGAAGCTGCAGCAGAAATTTGTCAAAAGCCGGGATAATTGTGTAATGCACAAAATTACTTGCTCGTCGATGTCAAGTCTGCATAGCTTGATGACAATGACTTTGAACAGTATTTAAATTGGATTACTTCATACTGTCCGGAAAATATGATTTTGCGTCATTAATTTGAGGCCGGAAAGTGGAACATTACATCACAACACTTTCCGGCCTCTTGTCTTTTTTTACAAAAAATGTCATACATTTTCATAACACCTCCTACGCCCCTGCCGTCCACCTGACCAAAGAAGGGGGCTCTCGGGGCTCCGCCCCTTTTCGAGGGGGCCCTTGGTGCTCCGCCCCTTTCCAAGGTGGCTGTAGGTTTTGCTTCTTAATTTCTCGTATTATTTAATTGAAGCACCAATAAAACTCTCGCTGATTTTAATGTTATTTATTCACAACAAACTTAACCAAATATTGAAAACAACTTGTTACGACAAATGTGAATTGGCAACTGCCCGCACATGTGTGTGTGTGGACCCTTGTCGGCTCGGTTCCTGTGTGCCCTCGCTCTTCTACCTGGGCCCAAAATAGCCCAAAATATCAGTGGTGTCTTTTAGATTAAACATACCGCCCACCTTGAAATGTAGGTTTCAAAATTCACTGGACAATAGTAAAATTATTGACTTGCACAAGATAATAGAAAATGTTTACACACAATAGATAATAATCGTTAATGAATAATTAAACTAAAGTAAATGTCTGTTTCTTTTAACCTACACTCTTAAATTAGAAACATCGTCTTGTTCGATTGGTAGCACGCACACCTTTGACACAGCCCGTTTCACTACACCCCTTGCAGTTTTTAATGTCACTACACGTCGTCTCCTGGATAAAGTTCTTGGACACGACCCAATTGCCACGTGTAGGAGGGTGAATTATCATCCCGTAGTAGAACCATGTCGTTGACTCCAATTGGTTTGAATGGGTTGTCCTTCCATTTGGTCCGTTGCTGAAGGGTTGCTAACATAGATATATTAAACAAGATACAGCCATGCGGAAACATAGTTCAAAATGACGTACCTTCTATTGCTGTCACTCTCAGTGCTTGAATTACGTATAGCGCTATCCTTTAGAGAGGTACCATTGCTTGCATAGAAAAATGTGTTGGTGGCACTGTAAGTCTATGTCAAATTCGAGGTTACCAGGTTAGGTTTTGCGTCAGTTTGTGACAAATCTGCTAACCAGTTAAATGTTCAAAATTATAAGGAAAATATGTAGAAGGATTGTAATTGGCCTCGGATTCTGCATTTTAGCCCAAAGCAGTGGGTATTAAATAAATAGTAGCGTTTATTTGATTGTGCATTATGTTTTATATTAGGTACAATGAGAGGACAGCATATTGTAAGACCTAAAAACCATGGTACAACTTAAGGAAAACCTGAGGTTGAAAAGCCTGGAAAATAATAGGAAAGGCCAGGACACACCCGCAGTTTTGAAACAAGACAGAAAGCAGTCTAGAAACTAAGTACAGGTAATAGGTAGGTATTATTTAGGTATTTTAAAAGAGTTTACGCATCGATGGAAGGATAAATCTTCATAAAAAGAACTATAAGAAATAGAATACAGTATACAAGTCCTCATTTTGATTATAAATATTAATTGAGTTCTTTATCATTGCAATAAACTACGTAAATTACGAGTTTGGCGTAATTTGAAATTTGAATGACACTTCAAAACAAAGCACTCGAAATTCCTGCGACTTACGGCTAACTAATAAAAAGAAATAACAAATACATTAAATGCGTGGCAAAATGAAATGGAGAGATGTACCGAATTCTTTGATATGTTTTCTAAGCACGGACATACGTTTACCGCGCATGGCTGTATCTTGTTTAATATATCTATGGTTGCTAAATACACCGTGCTCCATCTCTTCCAGAAATGTTGATTCAGCTGGCACACTCGCTCCCAACGAGATAGACGGTTTGTAGGGACCTCCCGAAAATTATTTTCCGCAAGAGCCGCTAAGGAATCTCCGATCAAAAAATGCCCAGGGGTGAGGACTGTCAAGTCATTAGGATTATTGGAAAATGGTGTTAAAGGACGTGAATTCAGACAAGCTTCTATTTTTACTAATAGAGTGTACATTTCTTCAAACGTGAGATTGGCATTACCGAAAATTTTTCGTAAATGTTTTTTGGCAGATTTGACAGCTGCCTCCCATACTCCACCAAAGTGTGGGGATCGCGCAGGAATGAAATGCCAGGTGATGTTCTCTTCCGAGAGTAATTCTTCAATTTTTTGCTGGTTTTCGGCCCTTGTTAGAAAATCTTGCAGCTCAACCAGTTCATTTTTTGCTCCCACAAAATTAGTTGCATTATCAGAATAAATGTGGGAGCATTTTCCTAGAAGTGAAATAAATCTTTTTAGTGTGTTCAGAAAACTTTCGCTGGTCAAGCTGCTCACTAGCTCTAGATGAACAGCCTTTGTGGTAAAACAAACGAAAATTGCAAGATACGCCTTTGTTACGCTTCTTGATCGTCTGGTGTCTTCTTTTATTAAAAATGGTCCCGCATAATCGATTCCGCATACATTGAAGGGTCTAGATGGTATAATCCTATGTTGTGGTAGATTACCCATTAACTGATGAGTTCTAGTGGGGTTCGATTTAAAACATATCACGCAGTTACGAATTATTTTTCGTACATTTCGTATTCGCAAAGGCCAAAATCTTAGTCGAATTAATGACATCAATAATTGTGGACCTGCATTCAAATGTTTTATATGCTCATTCCTAACAATTAGGTTTGTTAGTGCATGTGAAGCAGGTAACAAAATTGGATGACGTTGCTCGTATAGTACAGCTGCATGTTTTAATCTGCCGCCCACCCTGAGAACTCCTTGTTCGTCTATAAAGGGGTTTAGCGACAATATCTTGCTGTTGCGACTTATAGGTTGATTCTTCAGCAAATCTTGAATTTCTTGAGAAAACTCTTGATTTTGAGCCAGTTTGGTTAACCGTTGGAGTGCACCTTCCAGTTCCATTGGTGTTAGATTTCTGGTAAATCGTAGTTTCTTGGGATTTCGTATGTTATTTATAAAGCGTAAACAGTAGGCTGTCACTCTTATTAGCCTGGTGAGTGATGAATACTTTTCAAACAATGGTACTTCTGCCACACTGGTTAAGGCCGCTACGATTTTCCTTTTTTCTGGTAGATCTTGGATGTTATTATTAAACTGGTGTAGAACTGGCCATTTGCTTGCATTTTGAGAGAGCCACGTTGGTCCAGTCCACCAGATATTACATTTTTGCAGTTGAATAGGCTGAATACCTCTTGAAATTAAGTCTGCAGGATTGTCAAATGTACGAACATGCCGCCAAGAATATTGCCGAGTTATTTCTTGAATCTGAGATACGCGATTGGCAGTGAAGGTCTTCCAGGTGTTTGGGGCTGCTGATAGCCATGCTAGTGTTATTGTCGAGTCCGTCCAAAAATAACAATTATCGAATCTTAATCCTAGCGCTGCGTTGACTCTTTGAAATAACTGAGCTAGAAGTAGCGCTCCACATAATTCAAGTTTGGGTAATGTGATCTTTTTTAGTGGGGCTACTCGGGATTTGGAACATAAGAGTCGTGTAGTGACGTTGCCATGGTAATCTTCTGATCTGATGTATACACAGCCGCCATATGCATTTTCAGACGCATCACAAAAAGAGTGAAGTTGGACAGTCCTGGGAGAATTGCAAACCACTCTTCGATCTACTGAAATGTTATTTAAAACAGAAAGTTGATTTCTATATTGATTTCAGGTTGTATATAATTCGATTGGAAGTGATTCATCCCATTCGAGTCCTAACTGCCATAACTGCTGCATTATCAATTTTGCCGTTATCGTAGCAGGTCCAAGTAAACCAAGGGGATCATAAATACTGGCAACTGCAGATAAAATTGTCCTTTTGGTTACTCTGTCTCTGGTTTTGTCTGCCTTGATAGAATATTGTAGTGAATCGTTCGCAGCTTTCCATAATAGTCCTAACGTTTTGTTCTGCTTGTTTTTGTCAAGAAACAATGTATTTGCCTCTGTATTGTGAACTGGGAGATTTTCTAAACATTCAGTTTCATTAGAAGCCCATTTTCGTAATGTAAAGCCAGCTTGCTGTAATAGCACAATGAGATCATTTCTAGTGGTGATTACTTCTTGAATGGAATCTCCTCCAAATAATCCGTCGTCTACATAAAAATCCCTCACAATTGTACGTGCTGCTTCAGGGAAACGCTCTTGTTGGTCAACGGCTAGCTGACGTAGACATCTCATTGCTAGAAATGGTGCACAAGCTGTTCCATAAGTGACCGTCATTAGCTGAAAAATTGATACCGGTTCGTCCTCGGATCTTCTCCAAAGCATTCTTTGTAGATTAACGTCTTCCTCGTTGACCCTTACTTGGCGATACATTTTCTCAATATCCGCTGTCAAGACATATTTGTGAATTCCAAACCTTAGCAATATTTCAAATATGTCTTGTTGAATTGGAGGTCCTACCATTAGTATGTCGTTTAATGATAAACCACTGGATGTTTTTGCCGAGCCGTCATACACGACTCGGAGCTTGGTTGTCAGACTGTCTTCTTTGACCACAGCGTGATGAGGCAGGTAATATGTTGTTGTTGTATTAGCGGTGTTGGTTACAAGCTTCATATGGCCAAGTAGTTCGTACTCTTTCATAAAGTTATGATATTGACATTTTATGGCTGGTTGTTTATTCAATCTTTTCTCGAGGGCTAAAAAACGTTTCAAAGCTGCTTCATATGATTCGCCGAGTAGTTTGATGTTTGCTTTAGTAGGCAGTTTTACTATAAAGCGACCGTTAATATCACCTGTCATATTAGCCAGAAAATGAATTTCACACGTATTTTCTTCATCGGAATACAAATTGCCGTGAGGTTTGCAATCTTCAAGCTCCCAGAAACGTCGAAGGTCGAAATCCAAATTTGCAGATGTAGACAAATTGCATACTGTACTTGTAGTTATGTTATTTAATACGATTTTGCCTGTCACAATGCAGCCTAAATGTGTCTTTTGGAGTAGAGGTTGATTAATTGTCTTCTTGATTTGACCTATGCATAACAATCTCCAAAATAGTTCTGCTCCAATTAACATATCCACTTCTTTAGAGGTGAAAAATTCTGAATCCGCAAGTTTTATATTTGGTGGTATAACAAAATTTGTTTTGCAGATGGATACTTGAGGTAAATTTTCTGTAATTTTGTTTAAAACAAGACATTTTATTGTTGCTCCAAATGCATTAAAACGAGATTTAAAGCATACCGTTACTGCATGGTGAACTTGAACACTAGCTTGATTAATTCCTGCTACCGCCGGCCTTTGATTCTTTGGGCAAATTTAGGCGCGCTACTAACGAAGATGTTACAAAATTTGATTGCGAACCGGAATCTAGAAGAACCCTGCAAACGTGTTGATTTCCACTGCTGTCATAAACATTAATTAATGCTGTTGATAATAAAATTGTAGATAATTCCTGTGATGGCAGCGAGTGGTAACTAGTTGTAGCATGTTGTGCTTGGTCGGTTGAATTATTTCCATTGATTGAATCCGATTGCGACGTTGCAATTGCTTGAACTGCATTTTCCATAACCTGTGATTGTTGAACAGGTAAATGTAAAAGGGTGTTATGGCGTTTGTGACATTTCCTACAAGTGCTTGCAAAACAACGATGAGCTGTGGTTCTTAAGCAGTTTAAGCACATTCTTTTTGACTTCATTTCCGCGATTCTTTGTTCAATAGGCATCGCTAAGAATTTGTCACAGTGAACTACATAATGTTCTTGGGAGCATAATTGACAAATAAGCTTCTTTGTTAAAACATGTGCTAATGGAGATTTATGGAAGCCCGATTTCGACTTAGGAGCGATTGGTTGTTGATTTGCACTTTTGGATATAACTTCCAACGTTTGGCATTTGTGGGTTAAAAATTCAATAAGCTGATTTATTGTCGGAAGCTCGTTTGAAGTTTGCCTGCTTTCCCATTCTTTGTTAGTTATGGGGTCCAGTTTAGCGGTGATTAAGTGAGTAAGCAAATCGTCCCAGGCTTCAGTCGGACGTTTTAGGGCCTTAAGTGCTCGCAGATGTTTTAAAATGCCATCCACTATTTCCCGTAAACCGTGTAAACTTTCCTTCGTCAACACGGGTAAATCATAGATAGCTTTTACGTGGTTTCGTACTATAATTCGCTTGTTGTCGTACCTGTTTTTAAGTAAAGCCCAGGCTTCTTGATAGTTTTCCGCCGAAATTTCGAGGGATTGAATTACATCAGAAGCCGTGCTAGAAACGGAACTTTTCAAATATTGGAATTTTTGTATGTCCGTTATTGAATTATTTGCATGGATCAATGATGAAAATGTGTTGTAGAATGTAAACCATTCCTCGTATAAACCAGAGAAACACGGTAGATTTATTCGCGGGAGACGAATTTGATTTTGCAATTGATTTTCGGTGTTGCTTGTAGGCTCATTTAGATTATTTGATGTATGGACGATCGTTGATTGATTATGCCTAGCAATGAGATCTTCAGCCTTACTAATTAACCGAAAATAATTGTTTTCGAATTCTTCGCGTTCTGTACCGTCAATTTTGTTTAGATCTACTTCATCAATTTGAGATTGTATGTCATCAAAGAGCTGCCAATGTTCTTGAAATTTAGTAGTATGTTGCCGTAACTCGATTGCGCTGAGGTTGTTGTCGCTTATATTGTTTAAAGAGTTTAGAAAAGTGGAGAATCTTGTCACGGTGGATTTGATTTGGCCCCGCTTTGTTCTTAAACTCTTTAAAGCATTGTCTGACTCACTCATGGTTGGGGTTTGTTTAGGTGAATTAATAAGGAATGTTGCGTAATGTAGGGATTTCAATGAAGTGCTTAGCAGGGGTTAACAAAATATCATTGATCGGAGACTCACCTTAGTGGATTGTTGTCCTGGCACGTTGATATGAAGTTCCCTTGGTGGATTGTTGTCCTGGCACGTTGATATGAAGTTCCCTTGTTGTAATTAACGAATTAAATTCATCCGGCTGGAAGGACCATGTAGGTTTTGCTTCTTAATTTCTCGTATTATTTAATTGAAGCACCAATAAAACTCTCGCTGATTTTAATGTTATTTATTCACAACAAACTTAACCAAATATTGAAAACAACTTGTTACGACAAATGTGAATTGGCAACTGCCCGCACATGTGTGTGTGTGGACCCTTGTCGGCTCGGTTCCTGTGTGCCCTTGCTCTTCTACCTGGGCCCAAAATAGCCCACAATAACAGTGGTGTCTTTTAGATTAAACAGTGGCTCTCGGGATTCCTCCCCTCTACAAGGGGGCCCTTGGAACTCTGCCCCTCTCCAAGAGGCCCTCGGAGCTCCGCCCCTCTCCAAGGGGGCCCTCGGGGCTCTGCTCCTCTCCGAGGCGGTCTTTGGGGTTCCGCCCCTCTCCAAGGGGGCCTTCGGGGCTCCGCTACCGTAACCCGCATTGTACGATACGCGGCCGTAAAATATTATTAAAATAATCGTTTAGGAATTCCAGACTCGGCTCGTTCCTCGCCTCGGCCGCAAACATCTAAACTCGTACTTTAATAAGTCATTTTCCGGCCTTGTAACGTAAATTACTATTTATTACGCTTTTAACGTTAACTAGATGAACACTAAATAATAATTTTTTTCACTATTTTCCTTGCAAGGTTGCAAGTGATTCTTACACTGTACGATTTCAGGGATGTAGGAAACATTTACAAAAATTGTTACAGTTTCTATTACAATGTACTTACGTCCCTAGAGAAGTGAATTACTTACATCCCGCATTTACTACAACTGAGGAGATGTCGTATTTGCCATTTGATTAACATGAAGAAAACTATTATCACTCTTACCATTATCCATTTTTTAATCAGAATACAAGCACAAAGCTCACAAAACAGCAATCGCAATCGCATTCAGGCATTTTCCACAGTGCGTTCATAACTGTCAAACAAAACGTCACAGCACTGTAACAGCGCCCCAAGCTCCGAAATAGGACTGTAACTTAGAAAATGTAATAATTTTACGCTGTTGCCATTTATTTTACACACAACCTGCTGAATTGTTTGGAAAACGTCACTGTATACGGCCTGGGCATATGTGAAGTTTCGCGATTCTCCGCAGAGCGCTGTATACCCACGAGCGGTACAGTGACTATATAATCACAGTGTGGCCATACGGTGGTCATGTTTTCTATTGGTTGAAGGCAAAAGGATTCCAAGTTATTGTCATTTTTAACAGTGTACAGAATGTTTAGTTACAAAAAGTTACTAATGTCAAAATAACACATTGGTATTTTATAACTTGTCAAAAGTTTGAGTGCAATCTGCCATTAGTCTTCCCGTGGCCGTGAGTTTTCCAAACTATAGTTTGCCAATTAGTTATTTACGATATTCAGTATTAACATCACACAAACCAGAACATTTAACAGAGAAATAAATATTTTCATAAGTTTCATATTGCTTAAATATTCGTAAGTAACTGCTCAATAGATTATTATAGGGTTCAAAAGCATGTCCGAAATTGTCTTATTTTAAATATCTCTTTTTGTTGTTCATCGTGCTTCAAAATATTCAGTACTTTGCCAAATTACACCTATAAAACATGTATCGGGAAAACTCTAGTATACTCCATTCACTATGGTCCCGGATTGTCAAAAATGACGTTTTATGGTAGCACTGTTGAATTTCGATTGGTTTTTTTGTTACTACTAGGTTGGACAACGCAAAAGCGTAATTTTGAAAATTTGCGTTTTTGTTACCTGGCAACTTTTATTTATATTTGCTTAAGTCAGTGCAAAATGTAACCTATAATTTATAGTTTTGACATTAGCAACTCAATTAATTGTTTCTAGTTACCCATAGCTTGACTTAAAAGTATTAACCATGATATAAAGGATTGTTTTTAATTGGATTTTGACATTGACAATCCGGGACTATAGTGAATAGAGTATATAGCCCACTGGTACATTTTGACATTTACGGAATATGCGCATAAAGGAACTGTTATGCCAGTGGTGAAACTGGATTTTAAGCTATGGATAAGAGAAATACTCATTGGGAAATTCAAATTCACAATTATATACGACGATTGAAATAACTCCTTTTTTTACGGTGATGCACAGGCATTTTTGTACTAAGTACACACAAATCTTAAACTGTAGCTAACTTAAATTAACACCTTGACGGCAGTCAAGATTGGGTCTGACATGAGACTCCCGTGTTTTGCCTCCATTGCCTGAACATTTGTAGAACCTCCGACAAACTGAGAATCACATTATCACGCGCATGCGCCTAAGCACCAGTGGGCTATATTGGGGTTTAGCCCATGTAACTATCTAATAAAATTTAGATGTTAATAAAGCATATTAAATTACCGAAAAGATTTCTACAAATGATGCTATATCATATGTGTTTTGGATTTGAACTTTCCAATTTCCATTAATTGTAATAAATTGAAGACACCGTATGACTCATATTTCTTCAACATTTAAACCCCATTGTGGTATTTTATTGTATTTGAGACATCAGTCATTTTTAATAACAATCTTTCACTTCAGCAAATGAATTGTCAAATTTTATTTTGACTTTAGTAATTTTTTGTTACCAAATGTCGGTTACACCGTTAAAAAAATTCCATTTTTTTATTACATCACCATGGTTTTTCGCAAAATCTGATTTTGACATTGGATCCAAAAGTACCAGCCAACAATTGTATGGCCACACTGTGATTATATAGTCACTGTAACGAGCGGTAGTGTACCTGTATAATACTTTAGTAAGAGTAGAGCAAACAGCTAAAAATTTTGGATCATTTTTTCATGGCTACCAAGATTTAATGATACATTGAAAAACAAGGTTGGTAAAACTGACACACGAGTTGTCAGTTTCATTAAATTCAAGGTTTGCAGGTTAGGTTTTGTGTCAGTCTGTGTCAAAACTGATGCAAAACCTAACCTGCTAACCTCGAATTTGATTAAACTGACAACTCGTGTGTCAGTTTTGCCAACCTTGTTTTTCATTATATCATTAAATCTTGGTAGCCAAGAAAAAATGATCCAAAATTTTTCGCTGTTTGCTCTACTCTTACTAAAGTATTATACAGGTACACTAACGAGCGGTAACGAGCGGGAATTTAAATTTTGCAATGTAACTCAGTTACTACGTTGACTACAATGCAAATATTTGATGAAATTTTACGATGTTTCTTAAAATTTTACAACGATAATATAACCCTCCCGTGTATTTTTTACTTTGATTTTCTATTGTGTTTTTTGATCAGTTTCCTGCTAATTTTTTCGTGTATTTTCTCTTTTACATTATTTACGTTCACAGTATAATTTGTTGATTAATTTATTCGTTATTATTGCTTATGATTTCGTTTGGTATTGTTAAAATAGAAAGCGGTTCTACAACGTGCAAATATACCAATTGGGGAAGATCTTACCATGAATTTACCTCCAACTAAGTTTTACGAAGGAAACGGTCAGAAAGCTAAATTTAAATTATCGTTCTGGTGCTTCAAATAACCTTTTTAGCGATTTCTATTTTCTATTTTTATTTAAATAGGTATCAATAAACAACGGGAAAGAATTGTTAGTTGTAGCTTTCAAGAAAGGGGTTTCCGAGTAACTTCTTCTGGGCGAAGACTATAAAATCACATCGCACTTCCTTTATTAGTACATTTTTAATTACTACATTTACAGATAGATATCTAATAAAATAAATAACTTTTAAACGTTTAATTTAAATATTTTTACAATAAATTACACATAAACTTACAACCTTGCAATAACACACAGAATAAAATACTTCATTACTATTACCACCTAGAACATCTTCCAAATTTGTAAGAAATACGATTATCTGCACATCATGAACTACTTTAGAGCAAATGTGTGAGCTATCCAAAAAATACCTTCCTGAAAATATGAATCCGTCTTCAACTGCGAATTCTTGGAGTTCCACAACTCTCTCAATAAAAATATTAAAACTATAGATCTCTAAGGTACTTACACGACACTAAATAATAGATTACACCATTCATATTTATATTTCATTCAAAACAATAGGTCCTTATCCTACTGATACTGAATTTAAAAAATAATTTCTAAACACGAATTAGTCTTGACAGCCGTTGTCATTTAAATGTCATCGTGGGTATGTGGCGCCAAACGGCCAAAATTGGCGTTTTCTCAGAAATGAAAACAACAATGGATTTCAAAAACATGCCCAGGCCGTATAAAGTGACATTTGTCACACAATTCAGCAGGCCGTGATTTTACATAACGAAATATTAGTAGTGAAAAAAATTATGTACTTTACACAGGATGTAGGATGATTTACACTACCTCGCACATTGCTGCTCTCGTTCGCTGCGCTCACATCCCTTGTAAAGTAATATACTATTCCTCATTATTTGAGTACCCCTGGAGAATCGGACAGGGATATTATTACTTTTTAATCCAAATTGCATGATTAGTCAACCCATAAAGTTATGTCCACATCTTTTATATCACCTTGTATATACAGGGTTTGGCAACGATGCGAGATGGAAGATATTTAAAAAAATGTGAGAGTTACTTATTATAGACCAGTGGCGTGTTTTTAACCACAAAACGGTTCTATGAGCCCTCTTTACTCGTGAGCCGGATAGGTGGCAAAGTCTTGTCCGTCTAAAGTGAGGAAGAGTTTTCTTATTAGGGGTTAATGACTACCACAGGTGTTAACATAGTAGCCGGAGAGCGTACGATTTTTAATATCCCGGTGTAGCCGTCGGGGATCGAACGCGGTCCGGCCGGCTGAGACTCAAGTATGGTGCTCGCTCGGCCATCCGTTCTCTACATAAATATTGTGTACATAAAAGTTGTAGGTGCGAAGGTGGTGCACATAACTAAGATTGTTTTGATTATACAGGGTGGCTTAAAAAATGTTGCAAATCAAACTTACTTTTTCGTGAATTACCTTTCGAGTGAAAAATAGTGGTTGTAGGTATTACCACTATGTAGGATGGTCAACATTTGCAATGTTAATCATTTTGGATTTTTACTTCCTTTTACAAGTACTGAATTCACTCCAAAAATTCGAAATTGAGTTTTCAATAGATCTTCATGTTATATAGTCCTCTGAACCCAAAACCATGTTTTTGTTCATTGATCTGTCTTCAAAAATGAAAAGAAGTATGACGTTGAAACTTCATATATAAGTTTTGTGTACTATCTAGATACGACAGCAAGCTTTTCAAGAAAATTGCAGAACCGGAAGTATGGTGTTTACTCTTGTGATTTTTCAGTTTTTTAAATTTTTTTAAAAATGGCCGTAACGATCTTTTCCAACTTTACATTTTTATTGCGTTTTTAATGTGTATTGATGTGATATAGGTGATTTTCCAGTTGAATACCTCTAAAATGGGTTTCATTTGTTTTTCTTATTAACTCTTATTTTAAATAGAACATTTTTGAATTCGGTTTACAATTTTAGAGAACATACTTAAAAATTCAAAATAAAATTTTTGGCTAATTATAAGATCACTGTAAAAGGAAAACTCTTTAGGACCTGGCGAAGTTGGAGAACGCAACGATAAAGGCCATATACTAGTAAATTTCGCAGAAGAACAGCAGTTGAAAATAATGAATACCTTCTATAAAAAGAAGATGCAATGTGTATGGGCCTGGCAGAGCCCACATGGTCGAATAAACAACGAAATAGACTTTATCATAACAAATAATAAAGTTATAATAAAAAATGTAGCTGCCTTAAACTGCATACATATGAGTGATCATAGGCTTTTGAGATCTAAACTAATATAAGACAAAAACCGAAAGCAAAAAAGCTAATAAAAAAGAAACCCACAAAATCGACGCAAATCAGCTAGAGAAACTTAAAGAATAGCTAGAAGGTAATAAGGACACATTAACGGAAGATCCAAACAACATCGCAGACATCGATGGATTCAATAAATATATTACCAAAAGTATACACAAAGCTGCCAACATGACAATAAAAAAAAGGAAATACGAAACAGAAAAAAAGCATAATATCTGAAAACACAAAAGAACTAATAATGAACAGGAGCAAGCAAAGACATATGTTATCCAAAGAAAGAGTAAAACAAGCAAACAAAGAAATAAGGAACGACACTAGATTATATATAGCGATTTTATACGGAACTATACACTTCAAAATACAATGAATCTGCTCGCACCCGAACAGATAAAAACTTGCTTTAAAGCAAATGGAAAATCATAAAGCCGAAGGACCAGACGGATTAGTGATAGAATACATAAAATTGGGAGGTAGGAAATTGTTTATTTAGAAAAACTATTTAATGACTGCATTGACAACGGCAAAATGCCAGAAACCTGGAAAACTGCCAAAACAATCATTATATACAGTGCGTCCCAGGATTAATTTTGCAAGAAAGGAGATGGACTAAACATTTTTGAATTTTATTTTAATATTGTGGGATTAGGTCCTGCTTGGTCTGAAGAAAATTTTAAGAATATTTTCAGTTTTTGAAAAAACAACGCGGCCTTGACAGTGAAGCGAAAACTATTTTCTTCAAAATTTTACCAAGAAAAGTTGTTCAGAATGATAAATTATGAACCTATACATAATTTCAAGAAGTTCTACCTACTTAGATCAAACCGCCACGCCATTTTTAATAAATACAATTTTAACGGTTTAATTTAAGTAGGTATATATCTTTCGGAAATTCTGTATAGAGCCATAATTTACTATTCTGAACAACTTTTCTTAGTAAAATTTTGCCGTATCGTAAATAAAATGGGTAGTTTACCTGAAAAGAAAATAGTTTTCAACATCTGCAACTACTGAAATACTGTTTGACACCTTCGAATCGTTTAAACTAATCGATAAAAATGCTAAACCCACCAGAGTCTTCCGGAACGTAGATGGTACCATTTCTGCTACTACCATAGATTACCTCGTTACAAATCTAGGAGAGGACAGCTTTGTTTATATAATAATAAAAACTGATATATCTGATCATTACGCCAACATGCTAACCATAATGGACTCAAACTGTACGACAAACCTTCAAACTGCGTCGACTCAGAGGACGAAAAGACTAATTACTCCACAAAATCTTGAAAATTTCAAGCTTAGTCTGTTATACAGTGTGTCTGCTTAAGTTCGCACCATATGGAAAACTTTTTTATTATTAATTTTAAGAAAAAAGTTATTCGTTATAAAAAGTTCTGCATGGTCCAAAACTTAAAATGCAATCATCAGATATCAATTTTTTAAGCCGTATACGAGGAATGTCAAAAAATATGAATTGTGCTCAAGAGTAAAGTACCTTTATTTGTGACAATATCGAAAATTGTTATTAAGAAAAGTTGATTAGAATCGAAAACTACGTTCAAATATCTAATTACACTTATCTACGATAAAAATCAGGTTTTGTTATTTTTCATATTTTTTAAAAGTTGTTTCATATGGAAAACTTTATTTTTGACAATATCGGAAACTTTTTTCAGTTATCTCTTTATTCGTTAAAACTATGATATCCATTTTGTTTTAAATTAATAATAAAAAAGTTTTCCATATGAAACAACTTAAAAAAAAATGTGAAATAACAAAACCTGATTTTCTTCGTAGATAGGTGTAATTGGATATTTGAACGTAGTTTTCGATTCTTATCCCCTTTTGTTAATAACAATTTTCCATATTGTTACAAATAAAGGTACTTTACTCTTGAGCAGAATTTATATTTTTTGACATTCCTCGTATACGGCTTAAAAAAATTGATATCTGATGATTGAATTTTAAATTTTGGACCATGTAGAGCTTTTTATAAAGAATAAATTTTTTTTGTAAAATTAATAATAAAAAAGTTTTCCATATGGTGCGAACTTAAGCAGACACACTGTATATCAGCTGGGACCAGATATTTCAAGACGATGAAGATTCAGCTTTTGACGCTTTTATCGAAACTTTCTTATGTGAATTCGACCGCAACTGCCCGAAAATCTCGTTCAGCGGTCAAACACATGGCCCTGCAAAGCCTAGATGGATTTCTCATCAAATAATAAAAATGGGACCCGAACTAAAATTGATTTATACGATAATTCAATATGCAAATTTGGAGAAATTAAATCTACACTATAAGTTAATGAAAAAAACGTACAAGCTCAAAATTAAAACTGCAAAAAAGCAATACTACAGCAAGCTAATTGACAAAGCAGAAAGCAAACCAAGCTCATTATGGAAGATCATCAATAACGAGATCTGCTTCAAAAAAAAAACAAAAATATGCCATTCTCAAGAAAGATGGCAACACAATTACCGACCCAACCGAGGTGGCAAATACGTTCGCCCAATATTTTTCCTCTGTCGTCGAGGAGCTATCTGTACAACACTTCTGTTCAAATTCTGCTACCGATGTGACCACTTGTGACACACGCCGAATAATTATATTTACACCCAGTGACACTGGAAAAAATTTCCTCTGCTGTGGATGACCTAAATAACACCTGCAGCTCAGGTCCTGACGGTATTTCAGCTAGAATATTTAAACACGTTTTCCTGGCTATTGCTGAAGGTTTCCTCCATATTATCAATATGTCTTTAACCTAAGGTAAATTTTCAAACAGCTTAAAATTAGCATCTCAGTGTCTTTTCCAAAGTGTGCGAAAAAGTTGTGGCAAATCGAATGGTATCGTTCCTGAATAAATACCATCTGTTCTCTGAACCACAACACGGCTTCAGACAGCTCAGATCTACAGAAACTGCTAGTTTTAGCCTGCTCCGCTATGTCTATCAGCAACTGGATAACGGTAAATTTGTTGCATCAATATTTGTCGACATATCGCGTGCATTCGACACTGTGAATGTGGAATTCATTTGAAAAAAGTTATGTTGCTTAGGCGTTCTTCACTTCTTATGTGGCTGATATCTTTTCTTACTAATAGAACACAAAATGAATGATGTAACATCTGTCTACCACTGTCCGTAGGTGTTGTTCAGGGCTCGGCATTAGGCCCCTTACTGTATCTACTGTATGTTACCGATTTGCCCTTACATGTCACATGCGCCCAAATCGTTAGCTTTGCTGACGACACAGGCTTCACTGTATCTGCCAATACGGTAAAGGCACTTATAAAATTGAAATTTGTCACCGGGAGTTCAAAAACTGGTGCTTAAAAAATCAACTTGTACTCAACATGAACAAAACGGTTTGCGTGAATTTTAATGTCTTGCAGAATATCAAGGACATTCCATATAATTCCCAATTGTGCGCTTATCTAGGCATATGTATCGATCGATTCTAACCTCGACTGGAGGAAACAAATAAACTTAGTATGTACAAAACTGAATTAATTGTGCTTACTACGCTATTTTAAAATTAAAGCCAGTACTTGACACGTCTGACTTAATACAGGTATATTATGTCTTGGCTTTCAGCCACATAACTTATAATGTTTTGTTATGGGGTATGGCTACAGAATGGAAGCGAGTATTTGTTCTCCAAAAGCGTCGTGCAAGTCCTTCTTTTTGGAGAACAACTTACTAACATTTCCATCTATAATGATTTTCAAATTAGCAGTATTTGCGCATCAACATATGCACTATTTTACAACGAGTAACAACACTCATCAATATCCCACCAGACATGGTGACCTGTTAGCCATACCTAGGCATCGGACTGCTAAATTTAAAAAGTCACCCATTTATAATTGTGTTAAAATCTACAATTTGTTACTGATACATATTAAATCATATAAAATCGATAAATTTAAGGATACACTTAAATTCATTTTAATTAAGAAGTGTTTCTATGACTACATCAATATTGTATTACATTAGGTAGCCTCTACACCGCAAGGTAAATGAGGTTACAGATTATACATACATACATACATACATTATTTTTATCTGACAATGTCCATGTCATTCTTGTAGTTCATCTGTTGTCAATAAACGATACTTACTTACCCGCTTCACTCTCAATGCCGACTTGTTTTTTCAAAAACTGAAAATATTCTTAAAAGTCTCTTCAGACCAAGCAGGACCTAATCCCACAATCTTAGAATAAAATTCAAAAATTTTTAGTCTATCTCACCTCTTGTAACATCAATCCTGGGACACACTGTATAAGAAAGGAAACAGAGGGGACCTAAGAAATTATCGACCAATTTCATTACTGTCCCACTTATACGAATTGTTGACAAAGCTTATCACAAATCGTAGACTCGATGCATTTCAATCAAATGAACAAGCAGGTTTCAGGAAAGGGCACAGTACCACTGACCATATACTATACACACAATACGCCATATAATAGAAAAATCCCTAGAATACAACCAACATATCTTTTTGGCGTTTATTGATTTCAAAAAAGGGTTCGATACCATTGAGAAGTGCGGTATAATCTATACACTAAGACGATGTCAGATCGGTCATAGATACATAGAACGTATAAGGGCTCTCTATGACGACGCAAAAATAACTGTACAAGTTTTCGAATTAACTCAACCAATAGTAGTAAAAAAAAGGCATACGGCAAGGGGATATCATCATCTCTCCGAAGCTCTTTACTACAACCCTGCAAGATATATTTAAATTCTTAGAATGGAACAACATAGATGTTAATATAAAAGGTAAATACCTAAACTACCTCCGCTCAGCGGATGATATAGTAGTGATCGCAGAATGCATGAAAGACCTACACAATCTAGTCACTGAGTTAAAAACAGTAGCTCAACAATGTGGACTTAACATGAATATACCAACAACTAAAATTATAAGTAACGCGAACAGCGAGGTTATCGAAATAGCTGAGGAATATATATATATATATATATATATATATACCTGCGAAGCCGGGTAGCGCAGTTGGGTAGCGCTAGGCTTGCTAGTAAGCAAGTCCTTGGTTCGAATCCCGCGGGGGCCGGAATTTTTCCGAAGCCTTGGCGATTGGAATCGGGCTCGGTGAGACCATTCACAGTTGGGCACCAAATTAACTGTGCTCTACTCAGATCCACAGACCTAAGAGATAGAGTAACAAGGTCAACACATCAACATGACACACACTTCACACAATGGTTGCTGTGTAAGCACAAAAGGCGCGCTCCAACTTTGTATCCCGAATCCGGGGCAAGTTGAGCATTGTACCGCCAGATGCAAGCACATAAAGCACCAGCCTCTACACCGCAAGGTAAAACGAGGTTAACGATAATACATACATACATATATATACCTGGGGTAGAAAATATTATTCACAAAAAAATGCCAACCAGATGAGGTACTAAGGAGGATAAGACAGGTATTTAAATCAGATTTTTCACAACATCTGACTGCACAAGTATATAACCAATGCGTTTTACCAACTTTGACATATGCAGCCGAAACGCGGACGTTCACGGAAGGTTATATGGAAAAATTAAGGGTGGCCCAGAGGAAAATGGAAAGATACATGTCGGGGATACGGTTACAAGACAGAGTCAAAAATGAAACAATTAGAAAAAAGACTAAAGTAACAGACATTGCTGAATACGTAGCTAAAAAGAAGTGGCAATGGGCAGGACACCTTATGCAAACAACGGATGATAGATGGACAAAAAATGTGACGGAATGGAGGCCAAGACTGTGGAAGCGTGATCGAGGTAGGCCTAAAACAAGATGGAAAGATGACATTCAAAAGATTGCTAAAACACATTGGATGAGCAAAACACCATGAAACAATAAGAAAGCCGACCTGCGATTAATTAATAAATAAGCAATGGTAGTAAAAATCGCAGATCAACCCCCCTACCATTTATACACCACGGCAGCTCTGAAAAACTCTTTCTTACTCACCGCGATGGCCGACTAGCTCAAATATCGGCGGCCTTAGATCGTAGGTTCAGATCATCAGCTATGTACCCTGGAATGTCTTCAAAAAAGGAAAGGAAAATGGAAATGGGCGCCAGAAATCAAAAGATTTCAAATAACAAGAAGAAAAATAAATTGCAAGTGACTAGCGTTTAATTAATCAACAATAAGAAGTTTTGAAATGTCAATAATCAATAATCAGGATAATTAAAATGTAAATAATGTAATGACAAAATTGTGTATCTTAACTGAAGGTTTCGACACGCATAAAATTAAGAACCCCTTTCGGGTTATTATAATAATTTACCAAAACCACTCGTGGGATAAGCTTATCACAGTCATCTAATAAAACCTTCTGTTAGGCTATTGAAAATAAATAGCGTGACTGTACCTTTTACATAGGGTCGAAACACACATCAAAAATAGCAAAATTTATAAACTGTGCATAATTAAATATAAGCATTAAAATTCAAATATTAAAACAAGAGCATGTATGAAATTGAACATTACAGGTTAATAATGGCAAAACGTATGAATATAAATTTTAAATATTGACGGGTTTAAAATACACAGATGTAAATTTCTGGTATTGAAAATAAGTCGAAGTAATATAAATCTCGGAGTAGCACTAACTAACCTCGAAACGTAAGCTGGACGTGAACGGCAATAATCATTGTTGAAGTCGCCGGGGAAGCGCCGAAAATTGCTGCAATAGCATCTTCAAACGGCAGCAAATACGCCGGACCCAGCAGGTGTCGAAAATGCGATAAGACTTGGCCTCCGAGATAAACTCGTTGTTGAAACGGATAATTAAGATTAAGATTAAGAGCTAAGAAAGATATAATTAGTATGGAGATAATAAAACAGAAAAAGCGCAATCGTACCTGATTACAATCAGCCCTTAGAAAATACACTGCTCGTTGAAATTGGTTGAGCGCACGTAATTCGACATAATTAAAAACAAGGCTTAGCCGCGCCGGTATCGACGGGCTCAAGCGAAGACAGCAAAGTGCCCGGACGAAGAATTTCGTTTCCTCGAGGAAGGCTCGCACTCTGATAAGAGATAGCACAGGTCAAAAGAGCAAATTGCAAACGATAGGAACTTGATCCAGGTACAAAATGCGTTGGTTTGGAAAATTTACGAATTCGAAATGCAAAAGGAATTATAATTTAACTAAAAATATACAGGTTAAGCCTGAAATAATTGAATAAATGGCGAAACAATAAGGCTAAGCCAAAAAATTGTTTCAACTAGACAGAAACGGATGGAAGAGTCTTGGAGAGGTATATATCCAAAGATGAAGTTTATAAATGCTAACAATGATGATGATGATGATGATTATTATTATAATTATTTAAAAAGAAGTTGTGTGCGTGTATTACACCAGATTTTTTAAAATGGTACGCCTTACTTCATACCCCTAAATTCAACTGTTTTTCAGATATGCGTGATTGAAACAATTTAAGTTCGTTAAGGTGCTTTATTTTACGGGATGAAAAACCAACTCCATTATAATGCGAATTTGAATAACGCCATGAGCAAAACAAAAATTAGGTTTAGAAAATAAAAATCCAGTCAATGCTCAAACTAAAAATGACAAATACGAAAAAGGCAGGAGAATATTAAATCTGCAAAGCGATTGAATTTAGGGCTAGGAAATGAAATATCAAAAAAATTTCATTAAAAGTGCTTTTTAAAAATACAGAGATATACAGGGTGTTCCATTTAAACAAATCAAAATTATTATATTTGTAAATTATGAGCTCTCTGCACAGCTTGAATGCCCAAAGAACGGAAGGAGAAATATTTCAACATTTAATGTAATTACGTAAAATATTTTGGTGTATTGGCTTTTTTCTTTAAATCTGTTTTCCTTTGCTCCTGGAATTCATTTACTCCCGAATTTCCTGCTGTTTTCCTGTTTATTATTTCTAGAATATCTAGAATGACTAGATTTACATTTTCTAAACCTGGTTTCATGTTTTTTTTTTCTGTGTTTAAATTGTAATTTTAACGGCGTCTGTTAGTTATCCTTTGAAATAAAGGATCTCAAGGACCTCACATTGTTGTTTACGTTCAAGCACGCGTATATGAAAAATACTTGAATTTAAAGGTATACGGGTGAGGCACATAAAGTGTTACAGAGCAATAGCACTCAAACTATTGATCATATCCAAAAATGTTTCAGACAAAAGTTTCAGTGTTCGAGAAGGCCATCATACTGGACCACCCTATTTTTTTATCGGTGGAGGCGCTGAAGCTACGTCAAGGTCAACTCCAGATTTTTAAATGGAACTATGTATTTTTTTTCGATGACATTATTACCGATTTTAAGACAAATTCAGCTACCTGCAACACAAAGTCATTCTAGTTAGCAAAGTATGAAGATAAGTCAAAACATCGAAAAATATCGGAATAATCACTTTCAAAGAATCCACTAACCTTGGTTTGGTTCTACCTACAGAAGATGCTCGAAGTGATGACCCTCGACTTGTAAGCACTTGTTAATTCGCTGATGAAAAGACCGTCTAACTTCAGCTAACATTTGTGGTGCAATTTCATGTCGTCAGGCGTGGTAGGTGCTACCGCCATTACGCGATAGGGTGGTCCAGTATGACGGCCTTCTCGAACACTGAAAATTTTTTCTGAAACATTTTTGGATGTGATCAATAGTTTGAGTGCTATTGCTCTGTAACACTTTATGTGCCTCACCCTGTATAGTGGTATACAGGATGTCCTATTTTTTTCTGCAACATTTTTGTGTAGATACTAAGTGTTATTCTGGACCAGTTACAGTATATTACAAAAGAAATACGAATATTTATTAATGTAACAAAACAAGCAACAAATTTACAAAAAAAGAGTATTAATTCTAATGAGAAAAACAAACACATTATACTAAATGTTCAAAATGACCTCCACCAACTTCTACGCATTTCTGGCAGCGCCCACAATGGCTTCTTGCACACATTCTAGTATTTCGATGTTATTCATTAATATATTAAAAGCGTTCTAATAATTGGTGCCTGGTGCCCACCCGTGTTCTGTCCACTTCCGATTTCCGATAGCCCCAAATATGAAAATCCAAAATTGTAATATCTGGCCAGCGAGATCGTCATTGAACGGTCGCGGCCAATCCAATGCTGGTTATAAAGCATGTTTAATTAGTTTCTCACCAATCTGCCATAATGAGCTGGAGCACCATTTAACTGAAACCACCCATATTGACGATGATAAATGGACATATTGATTTATTGTAATATTTCAAGAACTTGTTAAGGAGTCAAAAAAAGTATAAGTCTATATAAATTTTGTTGTTAAGAATAACATTTACTATCTACAAAAAAAACTACGGGTGAAAAAAACAGGACACCCTGTATTAAAAGAAAGGGCTTTTCAAAAATTTAAAGGATTCAGGGTATTCCATTACAAAAAAAAACAAATTATTACATTTGTAAATGTTGAGCATCCTGTATAGAATTAATACTCATAACTACTATTTTAAACTCAAAAGGTAATTAACGAAAAACATAATTTTTGGTAACGCTTGCTATCAGCAGCAAATACCCAAACCAAATTTTATCAATAACCCTCACCAGCTTCAAATCGTAGCAAACGACCGTACACGTACATGGGAGGGCCGACTAGCTACAATGAAGATGTCGTGCGGTTCTTATTCTATTATGTAAAAGGTATTCTAAGTTACCAAGGGGGGGGGGGCGAGGGGGCCAAAGGTCCTTTATACAATCAATAATCCCATAACCTTGCGAGAACTCTTAAACTCATTATGGTACCATGCGTAGCTGAGTCACTAAGATTTGAAACAGAATTCAGAAGGAAACAATAGCTCAACAGCTGGAATTAGCCATACACAATAAATTAATAAACATGAACAAGGTTTATATAGAGAGACCAAAAATAAACTTGGTCTCGGAAACCACTGAAAACAATCAAACTTGTTTAATATGCCTTTTTTTTAACATAGAACTTTAGTTTTCTTTAGTTTAGAGTTTGTTTTCGACATCTTGCTTAACTTATTCACTTGTTATTTTAATATACCAAGAATTTTTTTATCATTATTACTATACTTGCATTTGCTTAGATAATAATTAATAGGTGGCGCTTTTTGTGTACAATTCTTCTTCTTCGTTCTTTTGGACGCTATTCTGATTTGAACCGACTTGAGACGCCCTTATTCCTCATATGTATACCTTTCGTCGAGTACAGACTTTTTACTGTCGGATTTAAAGTACTTGTTGTACTTTCATGTTATTGGCTCGCCTTTGTCGTCGACGACTTGTGGTTCTTCTAACTTCCATTTGCCTTTTATATTTTCTGGAACACGGTTGACTTTCATTCATTCTACAAATCCCTCCTAGTCTTAGAACTTTGCTACTATTTGCAATATTCGTTGCTCAAATCTTTATAGTAGAAAACGTGTTTCAGTCTCAGCTGATATTTACTTTAATTCTATTCTCGTTAATTATAGTATGATCAAAGTAAAATACTCTCATCTAGTATGGCTATGGAATAGTTAATTTATTAATACAATTATAAGTGACTCAAAAATCAAATGTCAAGTTTGACATTGAAGCATACACATAGTTGCATTCATAAATTAGGAACTATTCCATAGCCATACTAAATAAAAATAATATTTGATCATGCTTTATTTAAACTCCAAAGTGCTTAATTATTGAACTAATTCGAAACTGTTGTCTTTTATTTTCACGTTTTGTCATATTATTCTTGCTTGCTTCACATTTTCTAGTGTAGTTTTCTTATAGTTGTCCTGTAACCTGCAACGCTGACCCTCTTTTAGCTACCTACACTTACTGAATTACTACTTTAATTTGCCCTGGGCTTGCTAGCTGATTCAGTCGGTATCTATGAGTCTCTTTTTTTCATTCCCAGTGCGACGCCTTTTTTCATTCCCAGTGCAGCTAAGGGTAAGCTAATGTTATTTGAGACCAAACTAATATTATTTAAGGCCAGCTCGTGAACACCTGAAATGTTGTACTCACCAACGTAAATATGAATGACAATAAAAATCCCGACAATTTTAATTTAATACATATAATCTGTAAATAAACAAGAACACACAAACAAAAGATACATAAAAACAAGTACACAACGTAGGTATATACTACGCAGAACAGAGAACCTTATAATAAACCATAAACGTTTAATAGAGTCGACAAAGTTAATTTCATGCACCCCAAGACGGTTGGTACTCGCCGCTGTCTATTCTTGTTTTACCGAGGACGCATTGTGATTCACGCTTCAAAATGCACACGCCGCAAAATAACGTGCAATCGTACGGTAATTTTCCCTTATCAATCCGTAACACCACATTCGCTGATTATTGCGCCGTGGTTTATTTCAGCAATGATCGGCCAACTCGCAGTAACACACAGAACTAACCTGGTGATCTTTTATTGTTTCTCTCGTAGCTCGGAGCCGCTGCCGGACTCTGTAGCTTTGGCAGTCGTTAGCTTCTTCCAGGACCTGCTATAATTCCTAGCTAGTCCTAGCCGAAGGTCTCCAGTTAAACCGTGGAGGTGTCACGTACTATTTCACCTGGTTAGTTATCTATGAACGAACTAAATTGGCCCACGTTGTTCGCAGGTCTTTTAGTTTTTCTGCGTTCGTTGGCTTAGGCGCTAATCGCTTGATTCGCCGAGCTGGCTGGCTTGGGCGCGAATGATACCTCTTGCAGGCGTTCAGCGTTGATTCACTTATCGGCCGGTTATTCACTCGCGAAAACTGCCTGGTCGGCGCATTGTTTCACGAACTCGCGGCCCAACGCCCTTATAGTCATTGACAGCTTATCCATTAAATATCACTCTATAGTACTAAACTACGTGCATAAATACAAGAGCACTTACTGTTAGGCTTCATTGCTAATTATTATATAATAAATAGATATAATTTGAATAAATACAGGTGGCACGAATTGACCCGTTTCAAACCATATTGGTTGGGGTGGCGTTTCAATGTTTCAATAGTTGTTCTTAATTTATCTTTTTGATCGAGCTATCAGAATATTTTCGTTCTCATACCCGGGTGAACCAGTCTTCAAAAATTCAAATATTAGTTTATGTGTTATAGTATCCTTAATACTCAATTAATTTAATAATTCAGCAAGGACTTTATGATCAAGCAATCTGCCTGAATAATATATTGTTTATCAGAAACCTGATATTACTGTGGTAACCAGATATACAAAATAATTACACGTTTTCTTAACTTCTTCGAAATTATAGAACCATCACTAAATTTCTCGCTTGCCTTGAACTGCTTTACATATAATAAATTAAGTGGAACGTCAGTTAGCCATCACATTAAACATTAGTCTTTATGCAGCTTGCACCACAAAACCAATGCTGTTGCATATGAGGTAAAATTTGTAGCTACCCATGTGCCCAATAGATAAGATTGAAATTGTTTAGGAATTGTACAATTTTAGTACAGCCATTGATATGAGAGACTGATGAAAATATGTCTAAACTATTAATAGCGAACTTGTACTGGGTGGTTTATTTCTGTTCGGATTTAGAGCTAGAAGAAAGCAGTTTGCACATTATGGGGTTATTATTCCACGTTATTTTCTCACTTTAGTAATAGTTGAGATACCCACTTAATTCTGTCGAAAGTGGGACGTTCTGTACATGAATCAGTTGCTAAACATCTAAATTACGAAGTGCAAGTAAGTAATAAGTAGTGTCTAGGAATAATTAATAAAATGTTGTATTTGTAACAGCTCATCAAGCATTCACAAAAATCGCTTCCTTTCCATCGAAGTCGCAGTTGCGAAAATTACCCTTTAAATCGAGACGTGATTACTTTCAGTAACCTACTGATCTCTTACCAGCGATGGAACATCCAGTGTTCACGGTGTGAATTAACAACGAAGGCCAAGCAAAGACATTGACCGGTAAAGGTGCACGACAGCATCTCACATAATGATAGGGAAAGTTTCCTGAATAGTAATTTTTGATGCTCTGGTTACCGTTTGACAACGAACCGCGGGCTTAATTTTAGAAACGGTGTCAAAGAAAAAAAATTAAAGGATCTCGTGTGTAGAAACCGGCTCGTTGTTTGCACCGGAATGGAAATAATGTCTTATTTGTTATGCAATACGCAAATTGCTGGATCACGCCGAATCGTATTTCGGGACCTGGTTTCTGCTGCTTTATGTGTTATTTATTTTCTTTTATTTATTTATTTATATTGTCGCCAACAATGTGATTCATTAAAATTAGGCGTCAGAATAAAAGTAAATTTTTTGTTCGACACTAATTTTAAATTGACCTCATCGAATACAGTGACTTTCATATGAAACTTTTTTTCGTATCTCTTATACTTACGAATATATTTGACATACAAGAAAATGACAGTTTTTAGTTTTTTTAATAACTTCTGACTGGTTCGGCATTTTGAACTTTTTCAAACAGATTTTAAATCAGCATATGAAACTGCAAAACATTGTCCATTTAACAAAATCTCCATCTTCAATGATAAGAACGTTATCCATACAATCCCACTCGATCTGGGACACACCGTATACCTTGTATTTATAATGATCCTAACGACCTACCGCTATCGTACGTTGATTGTCCGTTTGTTAAACGCCACGACGGCCACATGCATATTCTCCTTGCGTTTGCATTGGTCCTAGCAGCCTGCCGAATTCTGTATACCTACCCATTGAAGCAAATGAACTATCATAAATCAGAGAGAACAAAATTACAACTTGATCTTGAACTATTTTCCTAAAAATATACAAAACACTTTCTATTGACCATTATGATTATTACACAAATGTTTTCATAAACAAAATGCAATCTGACATTCACCTACAGACTTAAGTTAAGACGTGCCTAGAATTTCTATCTTTCTTTCCAAGGCCTGCCCTAAATGAGTTTTTTTTAGCACACGATAGAATGAGCTGCAAAGATTATCCAAGATTACAAAAAACATATGCAACATAAGCAAGATTCTGAAAAATAAAAAATGCACAGGGAAACCTGTTATCAAAAGAAGAAGAGATAATAAAAATATAGGCAATAAAAGACAATGTGGACACAGATTCCACAGATAATGAAATAGGACATAAAGGAAAGGGTAAGCTTTGGGGTAACCCTTACAGAAAGAATAATAATACGAATGGATAGAGAGGAACTATAAAATGAAGTACAAAAATCTGGTGTGATACACTCACACAACTTCCTTTTACAGTGATCTTATAATTAGTCAAAAATTTAATTTTTAATTTTTAAGCATTTGTCAAAAATTACGAATTCTACAAAAACGGTACAAAATAGAGCGTTAGTTGAAGAGACAAATTTTCTCTAAAATCTTAAGCAGGATTCAAAAATGTAATAATATACCGGGTGTTCTATTTAAAATAGGAGTTAATAAAAAAAATTGAAAAAAAACAAAAGAAACCCACTTTAGAAGTTTTCAACTGGAAAATTACCTATCTCACGTCAATGCACATTAAAAATGTAAGAAAAATGTAAAGTTTAAAAAAAGTCGTTAGAGCCGTTTTTGAAAAAATCAAAAAAAACTGAAAAATCACAAGAGTAAACACCTACTTCCGGTTATGCGATTTTCTTCAAAAGCTTGCTGTCTCATCTACATAGTACACAAAACTTATATATGAAGTTTCAACGCCATACCTCTTTTCGTTTTTGAGATATTCTGTTCACAGACAGACACACAGACAGACACACAGACACACAGACAGACAGACACACAGACCAATGAAAAAAAATATGTTTTTTGGGATCAGGGGACTCTAAAACGTGAAGATTTGTTGAAAACTCAATTTCGAATTTTTGGGGTGAATCCAATACTTCCTTTATCGTAAAAGGAAGTAAAAAGTAGAAATAGGAAATGAAGGAGGGGATATCAGAAGAAATTATTAAATATATAGAGGAACACGCTTTATGAAATTTATGGAAATATTAAACCAAGTGTTACAAGGCTTTCTGCAAAATCAGTTTGCGCATTTGCAAGTGAGAAAGAGAGAGAGAGGGAGAAAGATGCTATGTACATCTTGCTTTTACAACCTTAAGCTATAGAACGTTTTTTATACGATATATCCTCCGACTTGTTCTTGGTAAAGCATGTTATTTAATCAGGTTACATCTGTACGAATCATTACTATAAAGAGATGTACATAAAAGTCTCTTGCTCTCTCTACAATGTAGGCAAATTGATTTTCCAAAGACTATATTGAACGATGGTTAAACAAGAATGATCACATTAATACATAAACAAGAAGCGTATCGAAACAAATCGTGACTAGAATTTTAGAAACTCGACTAATAGACATGCTAGAAGGCACACAAAAACGAAAAGTACAGGATCTGATATTTATGTTACGAGAAATAAGCAGAAAGATACTTAAGAAAAGAAGATAACTGCACATAAATATGCTTCATAGACTTTCAAAGAGCATTTGACGGATTTTTCTTATTGTCAACGACTATTTACAATCTACAATTCTTTAAATGAAAAATGACATGCAAAAGTAATCATCCAGTAATGACACTTTCAGTTGCTTAACTAAATCAATAGAAATGCTTGCCTCTAACTATTACATATAAAATAGATCTTCCATAACAGAATGAAGGAAGTTTGGTATTATGTATTCGCTGTCTAACAGTGTTAAGTATATTGCTAATTAAATCTATATGGTAAATCTAGGGTATAATAGAGGCATGCCTTTTATGTATTGTCGTTTACAGATTTACCGCCAATTTCGAATATAGAACCGTACAGCGCTCGAATCTCTCTAAATCTAGAAGCTCAAAACAGTTGAAAGATATAGGATTAGTGAAATTGTTTAGTCACAGCGTCATTTCAAAGTTGTCAAGTCGCGTACGAAAATGAATTTCTCTAAGGAAAATTTTCGTGCAATAATTTTCTACAACTTTCGAAGAGGACTAACACGACTTCAATGTTTCGAGGAGCTGACTTCAGTGTTCAATGATTATGCCCCATGTCTTAGAACCGTCGAACGCTGGTATTGAGAGTTCCAGCTTGGACATACCAGCCTTAGTGACAAATCTCGTGAAGGACGTCCAAAAACCGCCTTTACTGAAGACAAACATCGTTGCTGTGAGACAACTAATCATCGAAGACCGTCGTGTGACATATCGTGAGATTGAAAAATCATTAGGCATTTCAGGGACAACAATCCAAAAGATCCTGCACGAAGCGCTTGGTGCGAGAAAGCTGGTCTCCCGTTGGATCCCGCATTCGCTTTCTGACGATCACAAGGCGGCTCGTGTTAAATGGTGTAGGAAAACTCTTCAACGATTCAACCGAGGAGAGTCAAATCACGTCTACGACATCATCAGAGGGGATAAATCGCGGATTTGTGCCTATGATCCTGATTCTAAACAGAAATCGACCGTCTGGGTCTTCCAAGATGAGCCAAAACCGACGAAAGTTGTTCGCTCCCGATGCACTTCAAAGAAGATGGTAGCCACGTTCGTAGCGAAAACAGGTCACGTTGCGACGATTGAACTAGAGGATCGTAGGACGGTTAATGCAGAGTGGTAGACCACAGTCTGTTTACCACAAGTTATCACCGAGCTTCGTAAAACCAACCCAAGCGACGCACCATCCTGCATCATGACAACGCAAGCTCACACACCGCTCGCCAAACAATTGAGTATCTGGAGCAGCAAAACGTAGAAATTCTGGACCCCCCCCCCCTATAGTCTTGACTTAAGCCCTAACGATTTTTTTACTTTTCCCAAAATTAAGAAAAATCTGCGTGGTCAACGGTTTCAGTCTAGTGAAGGAGCAATCGAAGCTTTCAAATCAGCGATTTTGAGTACCCCTACCTCGGAGTGGAATAAATGTTTCAAAAACTGGTTCGAGCTTATGGTAAAGTGCATAAAATATCGTGGTGAATACTTTAAAAAACAATAAAATGTATATAAGGTTTTAGCTGTTTATTTTTTTCTCAAACGACAAAACATAAAAGGCAAGCCTCGTATCTCTTAAGTCTGCGATTGTCCTCACTATTGTCAAGTAGATTTAACGCTAGACTATTCGGATGCATTTGTAATTTCTCTAAGTATTTTTCACTTACGCGCACTATTTCACTTTTTATTGTATTCATCTTAAGGTCGATGTTTATTTCAGCGTTTGTAATAAACTGTGGAGCGTTGGTGATGGTCCGTAATATATTTGATTGGAATCTCTCTAGAATGGATATGTTCGAATTTGACGCTGTCCCCCATATTTGGATTCCGTAGAGCCAAACGGGTTTAAAGATCACTTTATATATTAACAATTTGTTGTCCAGGCTAAGCTGGGAGTTTCTGCCTAGCAGCCAGTAGTAGCTTTTAAATTTCAAATTCAGTTGTAGTCGCTTTTTCCAGGTATGAGTTCGCCATGTAAGAGTCTTATCGATATGAATACCCAAGTACTTAGCACTGTCAGATGGTAGTATTTCCTTTCCATTTAATGCAATATGGGGACATATGCCTCTTCGCTTTGTGAACGGAACATATACAGACTTAGTTTCGTTTAATTTTATGTGCCATTTATTAAACCGATCTTGTGCATGATCCAAACTGTCTTGCAGTTTTTGTACTGCCCTAACTGGGTTTTCATCGGTGGTTAAAATAGCCGTATCATCGGCAAATGTGGCAAACATAGCATTGTTGTCAGTGGGCAGGTCAGCTGTAAATATAAGATATAATAGGGGTCCCATGACGCTTCCTTGGGGAACTCCCGCTTTTATCTCTGCCAGTTTTGTCATCTCTTCTTCGTGCTTGACTAGGAAATATCTTTCTTGTAGATATGATTTTAATATAACATAAAACGTATCCGGTAGACATTGCTTTAGTTTCAAAAGAAGTCCCTCGTGCCATACTTTATCAAATGCTTGACTTACATCGATAAAGATAGCAGGGCAGTATTGTTTTGCTTCGAACGCTGCAGTTATGTAATGTACCACACGATGTACCTGTTCGATCGTCGAATGCTGCTGATGTTCCGGTATTATTGTTGTTTCGTGTAGTATGGGCATTAGACGTTTCATTAACAGCTTCCCGAATAATTTACTTAAAATAGGCAAGAGACTGATCGGTGTATGATGTTACTTCGTAGTCTGGTTTTCCTGGTTTTAAGATTAGGATAATCTTGGCTATCTTCAGGGAAGTAGCCAGTTCTTAGTATGGCGTTAAAAATGTGTGTTATCAGCGTGGTCTATTTATTTGGTAGCTCCTTTAGGACACGTCCCGTAATCAAATCATACCCAGGTGATTTTTTGTCTTTCAGGCCTTCAGTCATTTTCCTGACCTCGTTATATGAGAGGAATTTAATCGGCAAGGATAATTGTAGGGATACATCCAAGAGGTTTTGTATTTCGTCACGTTCTATTGCTGAGATAGCTTCAGCTGGTTGGAAGACTGGTGGTGCTCTGCAGAAACCTCTGCCTTTTCAGAGTACTCTTGGCCCAGCTTCCATCGTTCCTGCGGATCGGAGGAATTGTTTGTTGAGGTTGTTTGAGGCGTTTGGTGGCATTCCACAAGGAATAGTCAGTAACCTCCGTTGCAGAGAGACCTTCAAGGTAGCGCGTAAAGGCTTTATTTTTGTAATCGCTGATTAATTTCTTTAATTCTCTACAGGCGTTGTTATACCTACGTTTTTCTTCTGGGTAGCGTCTAGTTTGCCATATCTTGCGTAATCTTCTTTTATCAACAATTTGATCCATGATCACATCGGGAAGATAACTTTTGGTTGGTTGCGCTTGTGCTGTTGGTGTAGCATTCCAGGCCGTGTTTTGTATGGTAGTAGTTAGGATTTCAACAGCATTTTCCATATCCTCGTTGCTTTTTAAAGAAAGATTTAAAGAATGGTTCTTATCTAATGTCTCTCTAAACTCATCCCAATTGATAAGGTACGTATGTAATTGCGGAGCTTTTGTTCTTAGTATAATAGATGAGGTCAAGGTTAGGATAACTGGCGAGTGATCGTAACATAAGTCAAAATTTTCATCCACCATCATATTTGTATTGGCGATACCATTGGTAATAAATATATCTATGCAATCGAGTATTTTTTGCTTGTCGGACGGCCAGTAGGTAGGTTTGCCTGTTGATACGGTATTGTAGTGTTTTTCGGCTGTAACAGTTTGCAGAATTCTGCCTGTAGGGGTGCACAATCGGGAGCCCCACTGGTAATGCTTTGCGTTAAGATCCCCGCCAGAAATAAACCTTGTTCCTAGTGTTTGGAAATACGCAATGAAGCCATCTTTATTTGGTCTATATCTTGGAGGGCAGTACACTGCCGACGCAGCCAGAGGACCTCTCCAGTCGGTTACCATCACTGTAGTTGCTTGCAGGTAGTCCGTTTCATATTTAGTTGCTTCATAATGTTTTATGTTTTGTCTAATAAGTATTTCAGTGCCTCCTCTAGCATTCCCATTTGGATGTTTTGTGTCGTAGATCCTAAATCCCGGAATTTTGAAATATGTACGGTCAGTGAAATGTGCTTCAGAAATTAGTAGTATATCTATTTGGTTTGTGCTTAAGAATACGTCTACTTCCTGCCGACGTTGCGTCAAGCCGTTAGAGTTCCACGTGACAATTTTATACTGGTCCATTACTGGTGATTTTTTCTCTTAACAGTGTAATTTCTTTAGATATGTTTTGGATTATCTGTTTCATTTCTCTGGCCTCGTTCATAAGGTCTATTATGATTTTATTTTGATTTATGAATGTATCTTGCATGAATTGCATGTTGTGTGTTTCGTTAAGATATGGATGTGATTGTAAAGGTGCTCCCGGTTGCACAGTTTTGTTCATTGAAATACCTGTATCCTGCACCCATGGCGTTAGGCTTTGATGTTGTATTGTTGGTATTTGTTGGTGTTTTTTCTGTAGTGGGGGAAACTCTGTTAGTGGTGGTACCGTTTTCTGTTATTGTCCTTGTGTAGTTGGGATGTTGGGTTTGCATCTTTCTAATATTTCTTTGTAGACTTGGCACCCTTTGTAATTGGCAGGATGGTCAACTTTACAAAGAGCACATACTGGTGCTGTTTCTTTATTTTTGTTTTGCAATCTTTAGTGTCGTGGTTTGCCCCGCATTTGACACATCTATAAGGTCGCGTGTAAAAGTTACGTGTGTGCCCATAGCATTGTCACCGCTTGCATTGAACTATTCTTTTTTTATGTGTGGTGGTTCAATTATTACTTTGGCTTTTAAAAGATACTGTACATTGAAGATTTCTTTGTTGTTTTCTTTTGACGGAATTAAAAGAAGAAACGTATGGAAAAAATTAGAAGCAAGAGGCGAGCTAAATCCTTTCGGCTGTCTCTGGATCAACTCCATCCCGACGCCGCACCGTGACCGTCTCTTTCTGAGTTAGGAAAGGTTCACAAACTCTTAGACTAGAACATATGATTCACTGGCGATTGGCAAATCACTATTACATACTCTCCGCATCCTACCAGAATTGACTGACACCAAAGTAGACCCGCGCCTGTATACCCACTGGTGAGAGTTCCACACAGAAAGATTAATGTCGTTAGAGATTATATACTAAAAAAAATAGGTATAACTGCTTAAATCAGTTTAAATGAAAATGAAAGAAAGGAAAACCAAGAATAAATTTGGGAACAATTACAGGATCTCACTGAATACAGCAAAGGAGAAGTGTTAATGATAGGAGACCGGAATGTCAGAGTCGGCAATAAAACAGGAGGATACGAACACGTGTTACGAAAACAGGAAAGCTAAGCTAAACAACAACGGAAAAAGACTAAAATTTTGGAGAGGTAATGTTATGATAACTGCGAGGCTGAATCGTACAAAACACATATAACGAAAGCAAATCATGGAGAAAACTACAACCCATAACAGGAATTAAATATATCTACTTTATTGATTTTTCAAAAGCTTTCGGATAAATGACATAAGAATTATGCATCACCAGATTGAAAGTATGAAACTCCTAATCAACAAACGCCAATAGATCATAGTGCAAACAACAGTAAAACTAAGAGTTTACAATATCATCTAACTACATGCCGACCCTAACTACAGCAGTGAAACGTGGACGACCACAACAATACATAAGGGGAGACACCAAGCAAGCAAAATTAAATTTCTCTGCAGAATAGGAGTGGCGAAGAGAGGTAGGATAAGAAACAAGGAAATGAGAGAAAGGCTGCAGGTGAAACCACTGAAGGTGAAAACAGATGCAAACTAGTTACGTTGGCTCAAACATTTACATACATCGATAAAGAAACAAGGCTATTATATCGGAAGCGAGATCAACAGGAAAAAATCTGTAAAGGGGTTTACACAGAAATTCCCTTGCGCGAATTTGATCAATTAGCAAATAAGAAAATGTAGTCCGCTGGGATTCGAACTCCGCGCTCCGAGGTGAATATTTCGAGCAATTTAAGATAACTGAGCCACGGGCGCGTTTGAATTGGAAGAGTTTCTGATGCGTTATAAAGCACCATACTATTCTGTTCCATTTGTGGTGTTTATCCTGTATCTGCTAGGTCTCATTTGCGCCAATGATAAAGCCTCAGCTATGTGCAAATTATTACTTAAAGTTTTTGCAAATGAAAAGTCTTCGCCTTTTCGACGAGTGAAGTAAAAATGTAATCCGCTGGAATTTGCACTCCGCACTTCGCTGCTAGAATAACTGAGCCACGGGCATGCTCGAAGTGGACGAGTTTCTGTTGCGTTATAAAGCACCATACTATTTTTTCCAATTTGTGATGCTTACTCTGTATCTGTTAGGTCACATTTTCGCTAGTGATAAAGCCTGAGCTATGTGCAAATTATCACTTGTATCCATTTCTTAGGAAAATCAAAACTAACAAAATTTAGTTTGTTAGGGTACTCACCCTATATATATTTCTCGGAAATTTTCTCGATTTCATACCAGGTAGACATATAATATGCATGCAAAATATAGCCTTCCTCCAACAAATAGTTTTTGAGTTATACCGCCAACAGACAGACATACAGACAGGGGGAATTGAGAAAACCGGGTTTTTGTCATCTAGGGACCCTGCAACGTGAAATCTGAAGAAATCTCCGTAGGTAATTTTTTCGTGATTACAATACTTTTTTCGTCTTTTGAACGAGGGAAGTATAAAATCGCGAGGGCGGTCTGTAAAGACGTTAAATCAAAACATGCAAAGAGTGATAGGAAAGAGGAATCTCAATTGGGTATGGGCTAGGGCAGGGGTGGCGAACCTTTATTGATCTACGTGCCATTTTTTCTAAAGAAATTGTTAATGAGGGCATGACGTGCCATCAAATAATGCCAGGTAGAAATAGGCTAAAAATACATATTCCTAGGTACATAACCGAGCTAAAAGGCGGGAGCTGAAGAAGACTAACCTGGAGGTGGCGGACAGCCTGGAGTGCCGTGCAAACAACGAAAGTGGGCCCCAAAATTCCGCAAGAGCGTAGTGAACGTAAGGATTGCAACCATAAACAATTACCCTAACGTTCAGTGGGCTTTCGTTGCTTCCAAATTCTCCCCTCACAAATGAACCAAGCTATAATTAAGCTGGTGAAGCACGAAGCCGAGGAGCAACCAACTTATTCAAGCGAAGGCTGGGATGGAAAAGGCCGAGAAATACTACCACATGCAATTCAACTCAGGTTATCAAAATCTCCCAAGAATTGGAAGAGGACCACCAGAAAATCTATTGGAATGCAGAGCGGTCTAAATTGATAGCAACGTAGCTGTAATTTGCTAAAAAATGTTATCACAAGATGAAAATAGGGTTGCCTAACTACGCAGGGGAAAATGTATTCAATATTTAAAAACAAATGTGAATAGGGCTGCTAACGATCCAGGGAAAAACTTACAAAATAAATGCTTAAAGTAAAATCCAACTAGTTATTTCAAATACTGCATGCGAACTACAAACTAAGCTCACTCCCATCCGTTTGGTCAGAAATTCGCGCGAAATCTACCTATTTCTGTCGCGCAGTCTGTTGCCGTTCCGGCATCGGTAGCCTTGTTCACAATGAACTTTGTTACTATGACCTCAAATGTAGACGAAAAAATAAATTGTTTCGATGAGGTACCTAAATTCCTCAGTTAAGGCCGTGCCCAAATTATTTTGCCGCGTGCCATCAATGGCACGCGTGCCATTGGTTCGCCACCCTGGGCTAGGGCATAATTCGGTTAAAAAAGCGAAGAATAAGGAGAGCAAAGAAGTTACTTTTTATGCCATATTTTTATATAAAATTAACGAATTATATGGCCACCATCCAATCATGTCCTTTAAAGAATTGGCTTACTCAAAACGCACCAACATTAAAAAACGAAAATAATAGAATATCTCCACAATAAATAATATTTATCGATACCTTTTTAAAGAAGCAGCCATATAAACTCTCCCAGAAGTTCAGTTCTTCGTTGCAGTTGGTTTGAACGTAAATATGACAGATCAAAATTCGTCAACAATTTTGTTTTGAACTAGTGATAGAAAAAAATAAGTATCCATAAAACTACCTGTTATATCCAATTTGTAAGCTTAAAAATGAATAGCTCCTTAGTGTCCATCGCTTTTAAGGATCAAGGTATATGTATAGATATTCTAAGCCATGGAAATGTATCTCAAGTAAAAGTAAAATTTACAAGTATAAGGAAAGAACATTTTAGCTGTATTTTAAATTACGTCTTTCTTTTTTGTAATAATTTAAATATTAATAAAACGTTTATGTTTTCATTACAAGTATTTTACTCTTGTGGATAATATTTAAATAATATTAAATCTATTACAATATTCTAATAATATACGTGAACGCTCTTTGTATATGATAGGGAAGTCAATATGGTCGTTATCTATTGTTGAACAAGCAGATCCAACGTTGAAGTACCAATACAAACACATCAAATCGCTGTAGAAAATTAACACAATAAGCTACGCCTGTGTTCACACTTCATCTCATTACAACCGACCAGTGATGCTTCCTAGCGAATGTGCAATTACATTAATGTATTCTCATCGCCTTTAGGAACTACGTGATGAATTTGACATAAGCCGATTGTGTACAATGATTTACTCATGCGTATTCTTGGAAGCAAAGGCGATTTTCTATCTCTCTTATTGCTACCTTTTAAAAAGTCAAGCAAAATGTAAGCAACCAAGACTCACTAGTCGTAAAACAGCTGCTCGTTAGCGAGCAGCAATAATACGAATTTAATAATACGGTTCGAAGAGTATTTTTCTTAGTTGAAACAAATACGAGCTTTTTTGTATATACATGTCAAAAGCAGTGTCTCATAACGTTGTGCAATATCTAATATATCACAGTGTCTGCATGCTAGTGGTAGACTACGACATAGATTTTATTATTTTGATGTGCGCAATATCGACACTGGAAATGTTGATGATAGATCGGTAGATGAGAAGAATGTTTTAATTTTAACCCTCGGAATACCAACCTCTTTACTTCCCTCGTCTAAAAGACGAAGGAAGTATTGTAATCGCGAAAAAATCACCTTCCGAGATTTCTTCAGATCTTCACGTTTCAGAGTGCTTAGATGACGAAAAACAGGTTTTCTTAATTCCGCCTGTCTGTCTGTCTTGCTGTCTGTCTGTCTGTCTGTTGGCGATATAACTCAAAAACTTTTTGTCAAAGGAAGATGATATTTTGCATACACATTGTATATATACCTGGTATGAAACCGGTACAATTTCATACACATATACAGGGTGAGCACCTTAAAAAAATTTTGTTTATTTGTGCTCGAACTGAGAAATACATAAAAGTACAAATTTGTATATAGTGCTGGCTTTATCCTTTCCAAAAAATCAACAAATACACGAACAATGAATAAGTGCGTTACGTTAAATAGACCTGGATCTCAAGAATTGCCAGCACGGGCGCGGAGCAGTCAGAGCAGCCGTAGTTCACCGCCAATGGTAAAGCCTGAGCTATGTGCAAATTATTACGTTTATCTTTTGCAAATAAAAAATTTCTTTGTATTTTAGACGAGGGAAGTGAAAACGTAGGTCGCTGGAATTCGCACTCCGCGCACTGCCACTAAAATAACTGAGCCACGGGAGTGTTCTAATCCGACGAGTTTCTGGATATTCTGTCCAATTTTTGATATTTACCCTCTATCTCTTAGGTCTCATTTTGACCAGTGATAAAGCCCAAGCTACAGGTTACAGAATCTAGATTGACTCTCAAGGTAGGCCATGAAAGGCGCTGTCATCATATTTGATTTCACTGAATTGGCAATATGTGGAAAGAAGTAATTGTCAAAACATACAAAATTTGTTTATATTTTAAATGACAAGTAATCAGTAGCGGTGGGTAGAGGGATTTCTTTTGATAAGTAACTAACGTCATATGACATATTCTTTGTGTTTTAAAGTGTGAATGAATCATTATCTGGGATAGAAGATTTAACAGAGCCTGGTTGTTCAACTCAACACCGCTATTTCTGCAATCCTATTTAAGATTCATAAACTGATATTGCGCCATACCACAATGTTGAGCACGCCTCTGATTTATTGTGTCATTTAGCTTAAATAAGGTTAACAATTTAATGTCAATATGATAGATATCAAAAATGTTACCAATACGAAACTTGGAAATTACTAGATTCTAACGTTAGTTCCAATTTTCACCGCTCTTCAATCTAGATTCTGTAAGCTGTATATGCAAATT
Organism: Agriotes lineatus; assembly: GCA_940337035.1. Lineage (NCBI taxonomy): Eukaryota > Metazoa > Arthropoda > Insecta > Coleoptera > Elateridae > Agriotes > Agriotes lineatus. Next base: position 205,236,382 of record OW679194.1, read on the forward strand.
ACTACTTGTATCTACATGTTCATTTAAAAAGTCCATAAGAGGCGGCTGTGGAAATTTTAGACATATGAATAATATGTTGGTGGCACTGTAAGTCTATGTCAAATTCGAGATTTCTCGTCAGTTTTGACACAGACTGACGGAAAACTTGGGGCTCAAAGAAGTAGTGCATGCGTCATACACGATGCTGCTTCCAGCTAGCGTCGCATAGCCTCTTCTACCCAATCCCGACTCTCACCTCTCCGTGGTGAATTCTAGTAACCTGAGCAATCCTACTATAGATCGGGTAACCAACCCCGGTGGAAGGTAGGATCAGGGCTAACGAGAGCGGAAAAAATGGCCTTTCGAAAAGGGGGTTGGGCATGGGGCTAACTACCCCTGGGGCTCACACCCTATACCTGCAAAAACCCTGCAGTTACGAATACCCTAATTTTGTCTCGGACTGAACGGCTAAAAGGACGACGACTCAAGCAAAGAGATAAGGATATGATTTTGGACATGGAATGTTAGAACGCTGTACCAAGTAGGAGCCCTAGCCCCTATTACCTAGACATTATAGCCTTGCAAGAAATGAGATGGACAGGACAAGGACGACTGCAGAGACAGGAATGGGATATCTATTATAGCGGAACAAACAACAATATCCACGAATTCGGTGTTGGATTTATAATCGGCAACAGATTGAAAGACAAAATAATCAGCTTTGAACCCATCAATGAACGAATATGCTAAGTTCCACAACATATCAATCTTCCCAGTTCATGCCCCAACCGAAGAAAAAGAAGACCAAGACCAAGTTAAAGTGAAGAAGAACGTGAAGATCTGAAGAAATCTCGGAAGGTGTTTTTTTTGTGATTACAATATTTCCTTCGTCTTTCAGACGAGGGAATTAAAACACAATGGAAGCAAGACGGTTGAGTAAAAATTATTGCATCGACCGCGAATTGCAGAAATCAAAATTGAGAACCAAAGTCGACGATATACCGGAAGAGAGAGAAACTTTTTATGGTAAATTTTCGAGAATAACTTTTAGGAAATTCTGCTACTACTCAATGCCTTTTTAAATTCGAGATGTTTGTATTCCTACATTTAATTCAGAATTTATTAATTTGTGAATATATTTAATAAATGTGGTATGAAAATTCAGATATTAACAGTCACAATAAATGGTAATAACCATAAAGAATGTGCAACCTTGTTTTTCGATAATTTTATATTTGACATACCATAGTGTTTTGCTTGATTGTATACTAAAATAACATTACTAAAGGCTACTTCTAGTGTACAGGTTGGAACTGATGAGTAGTTATTTTAGCTGTTGTCACATTTGTATCATTATTGTTCAGTTAAAGTAATACTAGGAGTCTTCTCTACTAAGATTCCATTTGTCTAAGTTTTTCAGTGTTAGCCAATATTTATTTGTTGTGAATCACAAATTCACGTTTCAAATAGGTGAAAGTTTAGCACGGCGACGAAGAAATTTAATAATCCACACCAGATGGCTATTATTATACCATAAAATACAATGTTTAAGATTCGTTGCATTTTTTTATAATTTATGTTATTTATAAGACCCTCACCAGTTTAGAGCTAAATGAAACCAAGCTTAACATTCATAGTCTGATAGACTCAACATACTTTATCGATCTTCTCTTCGCTTCTGCTCGATTTAATGTAAAACGTTTATGAGCCACTTTCATTTTAAGGTACTTCCACATTGTGTAGGTGATATTGCAGCCAGTTTGTTCTACATACAGGCAACATCGATGCATTGAAATTGCTCTTAGCAAATGTCGCCCAGGTTCCAAAAAGTTAATGTGAATGCTATTTCGAATCCCATAATTGTTTTCGAATCAGCGCAAAAACATCTTTACTTAGCGAAGTTAGTTGGCTTGCACTACACTGCACAATACTTAAATATTGAAAGCACTTGAACTTAACAACGCCATCAATAGCGAAAAATGTAAGAGGAAACAATCGGTACAGCGCCGATCAAAAGGTGAGAGGTCGAGCGAGTGGTTTACCGTCGAAGAAAGTAACATGAGGTTAGTGAAAGGGACCCGGGGCAGTGCCTTCTTCCCATACAGATGCTATTCATGTCTTTGTTGGATTAAATATTGTGATGTACAAGATGCGAGGAACCACAAACAGCGCCTCTCGAAACCGACAGCATTTCTTTCCATTGTCAGGTTTTCGGCCAGCAACCCAACGAGTTTCTAACACTAGCACAACTTGAACTTAGTTTCTTTTCTTCGCGCCCATTAATTGTAATGGTATGCCTTTCACAGTCAATTATTTTTTTAGCCTGGGTCATGGTCTGTGGTAAAATGAGAACCGTTTATTAGGCATAAAATCCACCTTTGGAATTCCGAGTAACTGAATACCATTGCGGCTTGTTCGTGTGGACATAACCTGACAGGATACATTAAAAACAGCTATTAACTAGTTGGTAGCATATCTATAATGAATCAATATCAATTGTCAGTGACACATACTCTATTAGTTTTGGAAATGTTATAATACAGAACGAATCAGAAATAACAAGCAATTTTTATAGTTATTTAATTGAAACCGTTATAAATGCGAATAGTTTAACTCCAACGGTAAAGCTTCTACTGCTAGTAGAGAGTCTATTGAGAACCATTAAAATGAACTCGAAAAGTATTATTTGTTATGGTATTCACAATACGGATAAGTTAGTTGTAACCACATGTTCATCTCAATGGTAGTTAGAGAACACCATCAAGTGAACGGAAGCTAAATAAAATGACTAGTTTAATTGTTTTTAATATATTTTGATCACTCTACGCAATAGATGACTTTCGGAAAGTTATGCTTGAGAGTAAGACCCAGTTTTCGATTGTTTTTTTTACTTCCATCGTCTAAAAGACGAAGGCAGTATTGTAATTGCGAAAAAATCACCTTCCGAGATTTCTCCAGGTTTTCACGTTTCAGGTCCCTAGATGACGAAAAACAGGTTTTCCCAATTGCGCCTGTCTGTCTTTCTGTCTGTTTGTCTGTCTATTTGTCTGTCTGTCTGTTTGTCTGTCTGTCTGTTGGCGGTATAACTCAAAAACTATTTGTTGAAAGGTGACGATATTTTGCATGTAGATTATGTTTACCTGGCATGAAACCGAGAAAATTGCAGACAAATATATACAGGGTAAGCACCTTACAAAAATTAAGTTTTGTTTAGTTTTGCGTTAACGTTGAAATAGATGGAAGTGATAATTTTCCCATAGGTCAGGCTTTACACTTGCCGAAAATAGGACTCAACAGATACAGATAATGTCACAAAAGAGTCGAAAAATTTCAACAATGAGACCGTTCCATTAAATAGAAGCCCGTCCCGCGCTTATTTCAATAAGGCTGGATGGCGCAGTACGACTTATCGTATTCAAACTCCAGCGGAATACAATTTTTTTTAAATTTTCAAATTCATCTAATTCGCGCGAGGGAAGTTCCGTGTAAGGCCCTTGACAGATTTTTGTATTTTAAAATCGAGAAAGCAATTCCCTATTAATATTTAATTGCCGTTACTACTACAAATACTCGTATTAAAACATTATGTTTATCTACTAAACAATAGTTGCACGTTCCGTTATAATAGACGTGAGGTTTGTATGATAATTTTTTGACATAAATATTCTAACCCCACTTTAAAAAAATGTAATTACTCGATATTTAGGCATTCTCGATAATAAAAGTGTATTTAAAATCAGGAGGAGATGATGCAAAGCTGTTAAGGCTGAAGCTGACACTTGAAAGACATGCTTCAGGATTACAAAGATAGCAAGACGACTAGAATAAGAATGAAATTGTTAACAAATTCAGTGGTTATGATGTTCCAGAACCTAATTCAAAGTTGGAGAAAGGTCCTGCAAGATCCTGAATTATTATAAGACACCGATATAATGAACAATGGGAAAAAATGCATTCGATGAAGTTTCAGAGGATAGTGACGAAAGTGGCCGTTGCGTGTTCATTAATCCAAATAAGACTAGAGCTCTACCAGATAATAAAATCAAATCAAAGAAAAAATTCTGTAAAGGGGTTTACACGGAACTTCCTTCGCCCGACTTAGATTAATTTGTAAACGCTGGGGTTTGAACTCTCGCCGCATTTGCGTAGCGATTGTAACCGCATCAGTTGTCGTACTGCGCCATCCAGGCTTATTGGAACGAGTGCGGTGCGCGACTCTATTTAATAAAACGGTCTTATTGTTGAAACGTTTTGACTATTTTGTGACATTATCCTGTATCTGTTGAATCCTATTCTCGGCAAGTGTAAAGCCTGACCTATCTGAAATTTATTATTTCCATCTATTTCAAAATTAACGCAAAAATAAACAAAACTTAATATTTTAAGGTGCTTACCCCGTATATATTTGTCTGAACTTTTCTCGGTTTCATGCCAGGTAACCATATAATCTACATGCAAAATATCATCATCCTCCAACAAATAGTTTTTGAGTTATACCGCCAACAGGCAGACAAACAGACAGACGGAATTGAGAAAACCTGTTTTTCGTCATCTAGAAAACCTGAAACGTAAAGATCTGAAGAAATCTCGAAATGTGATTTTTTCGCCATTGCCATACTTCCTTCGTCTTTTAGACGAGGGAAGTAAAAATGAAGCGAAACTTTACTTGAATATAAGAAGACACTACAAATGAAAACAGTAATTTTACAATTATTGATTATTTTTCTATATACTGCTGAATAAAAGTGCAAAATTTATTACCATCGATAAGTGCGTTTAACATAAAATTAAGATTTCACCTGTCCTTAACACATCAATACAAAGATTTTACTAAAAGTATGACGTTGGGCGCAAGATAAATCCAGTAACATACCGGATGACCAGTTTCAAAACAGAACATAGTAAGTTTTAAATTTTTAGTAAGCACATGATATGTCTAACGTAATTGTTGGCTAAACAACTTTTAGCCTCCCCTCTACCCTATAATTTAAAGTACTGATCTTGACAACTTTTGTTTTTAATTAAATTAAAAGTTTGTAGTAACTTTCTGATATACCATGCTTTTGCTATGTTCTGTTTTGAAATCGGTCACCCGGTATAATGATTAATTGGACTACCTTAGAGAAAGAATTTTAAAGCTAGGTTTCATTAAATTAACAATTGGCCATCAAAGCTAACTCTTTTCGATTGAAATTTTTCCTCGGAACAGGCTTGAATGGAGTGATCTCTCTAATTATCATCACGTAAATCAGTCGGAGAAGATTTGGTGACTTCAATACCATCAAATCTTATTAATGCCATTTGATCTTAGTGCTGCAACAAGCACATCGTGGTCGGGTTGTCGTAGTTGGCAAATGTGATGCCTGTTTGTGGCGAGTGACCTGAGGAATATACGACTTATTTTTTTTGACACATGCACATTTTGATGAACCAACTATCGCTTTTGGTAGATCTGATCGTGTCGAAAACAAGATATTTCACTACTTTACAACTAAAATCTTTCATAGGTACGTAGGGTTAACCCAGCAATCCATAGAATATAAAAGTGTTGACAATACAAGCGTCAATAAAATAAAATAATATCCTGTGCCACCATTTTCTGCACTTGCGATTTATTTCAGCAGGTTTTCTTCTGATCAAACTTATTCACTGCATTAATTTGATGGTTGGAATTCGTCAACATAATTAGGCATGCCACATCCTTGCTGGACCCATCTCTATCTTTTCGGTTGACTGTGGTTGTTTCTTGATGATCGTGGAAATTGGAAATTAGACTGCTCTCTTTCCTTTCTCTTGCGGAAATTCCTTGATTGTTAATATAATAATCAAATTGCCCCTTTTCAGCTCTTTCTCAGATATGAATGGTGGCAGATGTTTTTTGCTTTTTGTTTGTGGCACCATATGCCCATATTTTCATGTCTCTCAGTTCTTGCATTAGATTGAAAGAATTGAAATAATTTTCTAAGTAAATTTTATGTTCGTTAGCCTCTAATTATCATCATCTTTTGCCTCTTTTACCCGTAGGTGTCGAGGTAATTTTCTATATTACATTTCCACAGCAAAGTTTCGCCATTTCGTTGTTCCAGGTTGTTCTGGGTCGTCCTCTTCCGTTTTTACCTGTTTTTCTAGCTTCCCATACTTTCTTAACTTGCTTTGTGTTATCTATTCGGATTAGGTGACCTGCCCATTTTAATTTCTTTTGCTCTATTTTGTTTTTCAGAGATTTTATTTTTCGTTGTTCTCAGCCCCATATGTTATATGTCCTTGTTGATGTTTTGATTCTATTTCCTATATCTTCTTCCTGTGTTGCTTTACTATTTATAATTATTCTGAGGTACTTGAATTTACTTACTTGTTCTAATATTTCTTCTCCGAGTCTGATACTGATTTTCTCTTCATTACTACGTTACATTTCAATCCAGAGCATATATTCTTGATTACACGCGATTCCAACATTTTTTGCTGTTTTCACATTATTTTCTTTTTACTGCGTGACTTCGTAATTTACCCAAACACCAAGATTGGTCTGCCAAACACCAAACTTAAAATTCTTGTTTTATTGCTTTTTTGGAAGATATTGTTTAATCACGCTTCTCCCGTTAAACCCATCAATCGCTTTACATTCTGGCAATGCAAAATGTTCCAAAACGTCCAACAAGGGCATTTGAATAGTTTGTTAAAACCATGCTGACCCCATTTATGCATTACTACATTGTTAAGATGAAGGTTACCAGGTAGTTAACTAAATCTATTTACTGACATTTACTTATATATGGGTTATGAAAATCGGGGCAAGTGTACCAGTGATCTCTATAATAAATAAGTCCCAGAAATATCATAATTTCAAACTTTGTTGCTGGTTGGATAGCCTTCCCTTTTATTTGATGAAGTATTTTTATGGTGTGCATATAAATTAGTTCGAGAAACAATATGTTCTGCAGGTCCATCATCAATGAAAAGCTGAAAAATTTTCCAACTTGCAAATTATGAAGTTCCATCAGATTAGAAGCTTCAAACACGTAGCTACAAGTTCTTTTGTTGCCCTCCGCAACCATCTGACATCATTCTTACTGCTGTTATGTTTGGTTGATTCATCACATAATCAAAAATAAATGCAGGTATTTCGTTAGATCTCTTTTCTCCCTCTATCACCCCATAGGTAGCATTCTACTTTATGTATTGCAAGGTTATAAACCGTGAAATTATACAATGCCAATGCTTTGCCTTTCGGTGTGTATAAAACGGTTTGCAAAACTGAATTAAACGCCAATACTGATGTGTCTGCTTTAGCTAATTCCTTGTCGTCATCTCTAAGTTTTCGAGCAGCTTCTTTTTTTCAATATGATTTTGATGAGCTCCTTTATTTAATTCTCTTTCTTCTTCTGTTATGCTCGAATAAGACAAATATTTTTTGCAGTGATCTTTTTTAGGATTAAAAATTTTAAATTACATTCTTTAAAGACACTCCGATATTTTTCTGCCGATACAGGATTTTTGTTTGATTCTAAACACTTTTCCTTGTACAGGCGATGCATAATCGAAATGTTTAAGTTAGCATTCAGATACTTTTTTGAAGACAACGGTCTGCAATAATGCGAACCGGAAACGATAAAATATGATTACGCAAAAATATTTTGTTGACCTGTTAAATGTAACGGCAACCAAATAAACAGCAAACTAATTTGTTGATGCTTTGAGATGATTTAGTAATTTCAAGGCACCGCTGATTCGTCTAAAAATGGTATTTTATTTCTTTAAATTTTCGGTTTTCCGAAATGTAAAATGATAAATTCTGGCTTAAATGGATACAGAATTTTTTTCTCTACAGAAAACTTCCATACAAGTTTGCTCTAAAATAATTAGGGAAGCAAATATTTTCATATGAAGAAATTACCATTGAAACTCCCTATGGTGCGTAAAGCATTTCTACACCCTGTATACGGGTGTCTTAAAATGAATTACATCTAGTATGCTTTGAATTTCCCATAATGCAATCTAAAATTTTACTTGAAATTGGCAAGACTGTAAGTCTATGTCAAATTCGAGGTAAGTAGGTTAGGTTTTGCGACAGTCGGTGTCAAAAGTGACGCAAAACCTAACCTACTAACCTTGAATTTGACATAGACTTACAGTCTTGCCAATTTCAAGTAAAATTTTAGATTGCATTATGGGAAATTCAAAGCATACTAGATGTAATTCATTTTAAGACACCCGGTATAAGCCGTTCACGACCTTTTTGGGACAGAGTTGACTATGATTTTTTCTTTTCATGTTGGACTAACTGATTCGATAATGTAGCAGATGCAACTTTTTTTTCTCAGTGTCTGTTCGACATTTTCTTGCCACCACATTGCCAGATTTATTATTTTAATATTCGTAAGAAAATAAATGATTTATCAAATGTGTAAAAATAATTTTAGTTTCCGTCAAAGGAAAAGTCAAAATGCCCAAAATAATTTTGTTACAACAAAAAATTTCGATTAAACGATGCTACTTCCAATTTTAAAAGGACAGACCAAATTTAAAAGAACGCGAGTCGATGTGAAGACTAGAGAATATCCGGCAACAATGTACCTATTCAGAAAATATAACCTTAAACTGAAAACCACCTAACCTAACACAAAAAGTGTCAATTTCCATGAGGGAATTTAGTTGCAACAGAGGTTCTGCCAACAAAATTACTAGATGGTCATAGCCTCACCTGACCCAAAAAGATCTTGAACGGCTTTTATACTGGCTCTGTCACATACTAGAGTACCTACATAATAAGTAGATAAGAGTACGGCAAATGCAGGAACAGTATTAGATTGGTTGGATCCTTATGCATGTACAATAGATCTAGATGCGATTTAGAAGTAGTCGACAGGTTTTTGAATGTTTGTAATTGGTGACATTCAACTGACATTAAACTTTTCAAAGTTGCAAAAACACGCAGTTCGTAATCAATTTGTAAAATAAGTGAAGAAATTTGAGGTTTTTTCGCACATAATTTTGTGAATAATTTTTCAATTTTCTTTTTCCCTTGACCTAGTTCCAATCATTTCGTTTTATCATGAATGGTTGCTCTGTCCATAGTTGAAAGAACCATTCTGAAAATGGTGTTTACTTAGCTAGTGTTCCAAAGGATGGGCTAAGCAAAAGAATTTGGCTAAACAAGATCGGCAAGGAACATTGAAGTTACACAAGACAAAGAATTTGTGAAAAGCATTTCCACAATGATCAGTGGGAGTTTAGAGAAAATGGAACAATAATATTAAAAAAACATTTTGATTACAAAAACATGTCTATTTTTCTGCTAGTACAACACATTAAATTGCGACGAAATTACAGAAAATTAAACCGTCTTCTTTGTGAGACAAAAAGAAAGAATAATTTTTTTAAACAAAAATTAAGAATGACTTACCAATGATCAAATTCAAACATTGACAACTACCAAAAATGAGTATAGCAAATGCTCCAATAAAACCTTAGAAAGGTCATTAAGGCTGAGATTTTCATGTGGACAAACTGGGTATAATAATTTTAGGAAAACAGGACTTCCATTTCCGTCTATTTGTACATTAAATTTCCATTTGCAGCATTTAAATTTTCAACCTGGCATTTTAACAATGTCTTTACTTTATTAAAGATTAAAATTGCAAACTATAAACAATTTTCGAAAAAGACTGCATTCTTACTTTAGAGTTTAGATGATATAAGAAAGAATATGGATTTTTGTGCGGCCACGAATTCTTTTAAGGGAGGTGTAATATTGCCAAATCAGGTCAATCGTTTAGCTTCTAAAGCTTTAGTTTTTGTGTTAGGTATATAAAATATTAGAACAATCTTAGGTTTTTAATATTCACTCTTCTATTATTTGTAGGGGGTATTACAACTAGATGAAAGCAAACGGTGGCTTACTGCTTTACGTCAGAAAATACTAACAGTTCAATAGTCGCGGATATTCTAATTAACATTGTGGACATGCTACAAACAAGGCATGTGGAGAAATTTAGGAATTATTGCCGGAAAATGTTGCAAAATAGTCAATTGAAGAACAAAAAATATATTTTTTAGCACATGTTTGTCTCTATTCTATATTATTTGCATTTTCTAATACGTACATAACACATGCAGTTTCGTTAATTACTCATTGATATTTCATGTTCTTATCATTTCGTTTATTATTACTTTGAATTTTAGGACATAGGTATCTCTTTAACATATTAAGTGGCATATTGTAATTAATGTAACTGTTTCAACAAAAGTTGTAATTGTAGTTTAAATTTGAATAAGCAATATAAAACTCCTAATTCATTATTGTATATGACTTAAATTGTATAAATTTCGCTTATATGTTGTATCAATGTATTTCATAAAAGTAGAACTATAATTAATAAATGTGCAACTACACAATAACAAAGTAACGTAATTAACTATGGCATTTCCGACAAACTTCATTTTTTGGATCCCGAAACGTCATCGTTTGGTTTACTCTTAGTCCCAGAGCCAGCAACGGATTTCTTACAGTATTTTAACAAGTCTGTAGGAAGGTCCCTTTGAATATACTGAGAAGGGAACCCGTAGTCTGGCAAGCCTGCGGTGGTGATTTTAGCTCCCTTGCATCCTTGAAGGGCGGAAAAAATAATGTCAAAACTGACACAAAACTTGTGAATAATATGTTGGTAACACTGTAAGTCTATGTGAAATTCGAGGTTAGCAGGTTAGATTTTGCGTCAGTCTGTGTCAAAACTGACGGAAAACCTAACCTGGTAACTCGAATTTGACAGACTTACAGTGCTACCAACTTATTATTCACACGTTTGAATTTCCACAGCGCGCTTTTTGGATCTCTCGATATTTTACAGTAAATGGTTAAGTTTTATTATGCAAGACTTGTTATTATATTGTTTTCTTATTATTTTTTTCATCCTTCAAGGATGCAAGGGCGCCAAAACCACCACCGCAGGCTTGCCAGACTTCGGGGTTTCTTCTCAGTATATTCAAAGGGACCTTCCATAACAGTTACACGCTTGTTAAAAATACTGTAAGCTAACCCGTTGCTGGCTCGTGGACTATCTTATCTTATATACGGGTGATTTAAATTAAGTGCTATCTTTGTTATTATTGCTTTTACAAAGTAGGTTAAATTAGCAAACTAGTAGTGTTTTCGGTGCTGATTAATATGCAATTAATAAAAAAACAATCGAATAACTCGTTGGCGACCAAATTAAAAAATATATATTATTTTAAATAAAGCACTCTGTATATTTTTCAAAAACTTGAAATAGAAATGAATTTGTGATATAAAAGTCTTAATACACTATTGTCTTAAAATGAATACTAAAGAAGTTTTCGCAAGTTTCAGTTTATAGATAAATACGTACATTATTCTACTGTAAAAATTCATTGCAGGCTTGTTTTAAGTCTGATAACCAGAAACAGTAACAAAACAATAAGAAATAAATAAACATCGCTAAAATCTTTCGACAACCAAACGTACGACAAATTTATTTTGACAGTTCTGATGTTTACGTTATTGTTTTTGTTTTTAGTAGCAGCCTACTATGAATTTTTCGTAAGTACGGTGTATTGTTGATATAGGTAAACTAAAATATCCCCTAACTTCTTTAATATTCATTTTAAGACAATAGTGTATTAAGACTTTTATATCACAAATTAATTTTTATTTCAAGTTTTTGAAATATATACAGGGTGTTCCTTAAAAAAAACTAAAAGTTTTAAATTTTGTCGCAAACTCGTTATTCGATTGTTTTTTTTATTAATTGCATATTAATCAGCGCCAAAAACACTACTACTTTGCTAATTTAACCTACTTTGTAAAATGAATAATAACAAAGATAGCAATAGTGCGCACCTAATTTGAATCACCCTGTATAGTCTGTTCAGTAAACATAAAAACACAAAGTGGCCTTTGATTTCCAGAATTTCATGAGTGTACTTCCAGAATTCATCTTTGTCTAGGAATGTACAGTTACGGCCAAATAAAACCTGGCAGTACTTTACTCTATTGTGAATTATTGGTATTAAATCACCTAAGAAACATAAAAATTAAAAATGACATATTAAGAATTCAAATTGTCAAGGTACTGTCAAGTAAAATCCTAATTTACCAAAATTTCTAAAAATGAGATAGAATGTCAAAATGGTGGTCGTTTTTATTTGGCCGTAACCGTACTTACAAAAAGTTACTAAAACAAATAGGTTAAGGGTGTGACATTTATTTTCCATCTGTCATAAATGTTGTAATTAACTAATTTTAAGGATATTATACAAATACTGTGTTGGATACCATTGACGTAGCATTTATTAATAGGTATTTTTATTACATTTTATAAAACTTCAGGTGAGAATTTCTAGAAAAATATCTACTTTGACACTGACAATGAGAAATACTAATTGTTTTTTTAAATTCAAATCTGCCTGTATGCAGGTGTGGAAACCTTTGCAAAACAAAATACAGAATCCCTAATACAAAAATGATATGCACATGCCAACTTCAAAAAAATTTAAATGTTTTTGTGTTTACTGAATACCCTATACGTGCTCTATCACCTACGCGATATGAGCGCACTCTGCAATAGACAATTTGTACTACATAACACATTCTCGTTTTTCAACCTCCCGCATTCGGGAGGTAGGGGGTCCGATTCCCCTGGCAGTCTGCTCTGATTCAGGTTTTTAGATAGTTTTCCTGAGTCAACAGAGTACTTTCTCTGAGGCGAATGCCGGGGCAGTACTTCTCCACCTTCTCCTGGCCTCTCTTCCATTTTCCACCCCTCCTTTCTCTCACCCATCCTATAATATCCGTTCTTGATGAGAGGGAAGCAAGGTCCCTATAGCAGCCCGCCCCCAGTTGGGGGAATTGCAATAACCCTAAACCTTTACCTTTTACCACAGCACAGTCAAAATCAGCAAATTTGCACATACGCGGTTTTGGCGTAGGACCCATGTATAAAATTTTACCTGCAATCGCCAATAAAGTCAAACCAAAGCATAAAACTGATTCATAACCTCGAGATTTTGAAAACGTCATTTTGACAATCCTTTAAAAACTAGTGATCAGGTCTGTTACAGAACATAAGGTTTCTAGAAAGTTAATCATTTCACGGCTAGTACAGTAATATCAGGCAGGTAAAAATATTACTGTACTAGTTGTGTAATAGTTAATTTTCTAGACCCACAATAACCTTGAAAGTTTGACTTTCTTGACGTTTTCAGCTAAAATAATTTCAACAAATTAATGTCATCAGTCTTGATTGGTACGTTTAATAGTAGATTATGCAATGAGGAAGAGAAATGCGTTATTTTGCTGAGGTACAATTTTCTCTCCGAGTTGCATATACTATTTTTTTCACGTTGTAGAAAGATTTAAAACGAAAACCCGCTTTTTAAACGTCATTTATTGACATTTTAGTTACAATTATTTTAAAATTAGCAGCCTATGGTAAATTTTAAAGTTGGTGGCACTGTAAGTCATTATGGCAAGAGCTCACAATTATGCCACAACTGACACAACAATTATGTCGAAACGAATTATGTTAAAACGAAAACCCGTTTTTTTAAACGTCATTTATTGACATTTTAGTTACAATTATTTTAAAATTAGCAGCCTATGGTAAATTTTAAAGTTGGTGGCACTGTAAGTCATTATGGCAAGAGCTCACAATTATGTCACAACTGACACAACAATTATGTCAAATTCGAGGTTAGCAGGTTAGGTTTTGCGTCAGTTTTGACACAAACTGACACAACAATTATGTCAAATTCGAGGTTAGCAGGTTAGGTTTTGCGTCAGTTTTGACACAAACTGACACAAAACCTAACCTGATAACCTCGAATTTGAGATAATTGTTGTGTCAGTTATAATGAAAACTCCCTATGGAAATTTTTGTCTTATTTAGTCTCTAGCAAGTAAATGTTTTACTTCTGTCACAATTTTGATGCCATAGAAACCGACTTCTACTCCCGGTCGTGGAAAAATTTCATTTATTTGACAGGTGCTAATAAAAACATAAATCAGTAACAGTGCAACAAAATGTTTGGCGGATTGGAAGCAGCCAACAAATTGAAAACTTGAAAATGCAAAGCTATTACAGATAGAAGCGGCGCGGCGGTGTCTCTTGCAGCAACAGACGGGGGAGTAGGGTCCACTACTTAGAGCTGAGCAACACTTCTCAGAACATATACTCTATTCACTATGGTCCCGGATTGTCAAAAATGACGTTTTATGGTAGCACTGTTGAATTTCGATTGGTTTTTTTGTTACTACTAGGATGGACAACACAAAACCGTAATTTTGAAAATTTGGTTTTTGTTACCTGGCAACTTTTATTTATTTTTGCTTAAGTCAGTTCGAAATTTAACCTATAATTTATAGTTTTGACATTAGTAACTTAATTAGTTGTTTCTAGTTACCCATAGCTTGACTTAAAAGTATTAACCATGATATAAAGGATTGTTTTTAATTAGCTTTTGACATTGACAATCCGGGACTATAGTGAATAGAGTTTAGTGATCAAACGGTATAGTATTCCAACCAGAAATTGGAAAGCTATTTAAAATCAGGCGAGTATTGAGAACAGTAAGTCACTTCGTAAATTAATTCATAAAATTACTGTTTGATTGTCATGCAGTGACACTTCGACAGTAACCTTCAAATTTGACAGATGCATTGGGAAGTTTGGAAGACATATACGTTTTTCAACATTTTCTATGCTACTATACGGTTTTAAAAACTCAACTAGTACCTACTTAAATCATGCACAATGTTACAATGCCTTAACAAAACAGTTACATGTACAGTTTGCAGATGAACTGTCATTACTTGAAAGCTGATTGACATTAGAATATTATTTACCGATTGTATGAAACCAACTTAGACATGACATGGTGTACTGGATTTTAAAAACTTTCCAATTTTTGTTTGGAATACTATACCTAATGTTATTTCTTTTTTAAAGACATAAAGGAGATTTACTTAACGACAATTAGCAACGTTGCGATAATTCCAGTGAATTGAAACCCTGAGAGAATCGATTATTGTTTAGTTCCACTACCAGAGTCGAGATAAACTGCCCTCGTCCAATGTAAATAAGGGTCTTAAATAAATTACTTGTTACGCAAATACAGTGTACGACGAATCAAATATATTTTTAACATAGCATATTTTATTGAACACCAACACCCTCCACCAATAGCATAGCTATTTCACATGTATAAATATTCAAATGCAAAATACAAGTACATCACCATATTTTAGATTTAACGGTACCTGAAACTAAACTAAATGATATAGCTATTGCATGTCTATAATGAAACACTCTGAAACACGAATGTACTGGAAAAAGTGTATAGATCTTTGATAATTTCCGTAAAGTGAATTATTGAAAAACAAAAAAGAAATAGTTGTCCGTGCCAAGAGAATTTAGTGTTGCTGAAGACGAACAGATGAGACCATTCACAAGCATTTGTTGAGTAAAACAATTTGTTAGGGTAAACCTACCTCCAGTGGTCGGAATGTAAACTTTGACGAACCGGAACGCTGTCGGGGGGGGGGGGGGGGGCGCAAGCGAAAATTTGCGAGGAAAATAATAATAATGTTGATAATAATAAGTGTTTTTTCCGTCAATAGTCGACACAAACCAGTTTAATTTAATATTTAATTTCAAAGCGAAAAGACCCTAATTACAAAAAAAAAACAAGTGTATTCATTTCCTTCTAGAATAACTCAGAAATAGGCAATAAAATCAAAATAATTCAACAAAATTCAAAACTTTAAATATTCTAAGGTAACAGAACAGATAATACATTATAGGTAATTATTAATAATGTTGATACTAATAAAAATATAAACATTGGTTAAAGAGTTAAAAAGATCCCAGATTTCTTGGTACCGAGTCTCCTTTTTGTGCTCTCTCTTTCTGCTGTTTATGTCAGACGCAGAATGATGAACAAAATAGGTAATGGAGGATGGAGCATAATGAGTAATGACTACCAAAGTACCAAGTCACACGCCTTTGAGCAGTTTCTAGCTATTGCCGTATGGTGGGTTGTCATCATTAATGGGTTTCACGTGTGATTTCGATTCAGATGGTTTCAAACAGCAGGACACTGGCGCGCAAAGAATTTCAGCATAAAAAACGTGGGTGTAATAAACGGAATGGTTTTTTTGGTAAATTTTTCACGAAAAGGAACGGCTTTTGATGAAATTTCACGAGACGGAACGACTCTTGATAATATTTCACGAACCGGAACGCCGTTCCGGTCCGTTCCGGTACATTCCGACCACTGCCTACCTCTGAAGGTTTAAACATCCTTTATGTGTGCTGCTCCGTCAGGTTTGCCCTTAGACTTTAAAGTAGAAATACCAGGCTAAAGACACTTTCCTGTGGGAAGACAGGTGCACATGAACTGGAGGTAGAAGACTCAATTTGTATGAGACTAAATAACACAGACGACATGCCTTCATAGACAAATGTGTCTCTACCCTTCTCTTACTAGAAAACTTATGAAAGAAAAAAAATCATTGAACACAGACGATAATGAATTTTGAACTCTGAAAAATAATTTCTGGATAAGGAAACAGTGACTTCAGTTTTTGAGAGATTTTGGAGTAGACCCAATTCGGTGAAATCATCATCATTGTTGGCGCTACAACCCAGGTCGGGTCTTGGCCTGCTCCAAGATTTGACGCCATTCTGTCCTATCTCTTGCAGTCCTCCGCCATCCGCGGATATGGAGGTTAACGAGATCTTTTTCCACCTCATTCATCCATCGTGTTCTTGGTCGTCCTCGTCTTCGTATACCTTCAGGTTTACTGTTTGTTAGTTTTTTGGGGATTTGTTGGTCGTCCATTCTTGTTAGATGCCCTACCCATTGTAACCTCATAATTTTAATATATCTGGTAATGTCAGGTTCTTGGTACATTGCATACAATTCGAAATTGTATCTGATACGCCACTGATTTTGTTCTTTACTAGGCCCATATTTTTCCGCAATATTTTTCTTTCGAACGTGCCAAGTGCCCTTTTGTCATTTTCAGTAATGGACCACGTTTCTGCGCCATATGTAAGTACAGGTCTAATAAGAGTTTTATAAATTGAGATTTTTGTTTTTCTGCTAACTGCACTTGATCTAAAGTGGGCTTGCAGTCCCCAGTAGCATCTGTTGGCCATCATGATTCGCCGTTGTATCTCCTCAGTAACTGTATTCGTAGAGTTGATTAATACCCCCAGGTAGACGAAGCTCGTTACCTGTTCAAAGGAGAACTCTCCTATCTTTAATGCTCTTGTGGGTATAACTGCATCCTTCGTCGCCAGCATATACTTCGTCTTGTGTTCGTTAACACACAGCCCTATATTTCTTGCCGCTCTTTCTAGCAGTACAAAGCTCTCAATCACTGCTTGCTTGGTGCGTCCGATGATATCAATATCATCCGCATACCCCAGAATCTGGACGGACTTATTATATATTGTTCCACTTACATTGATCCCAGATTCTCTAACAGCTTTTTCCAGCGCAATGTTAAATAGGAGACACGCCAATGCATCCCCTTGTCGTACTCCATTTTTTATTTCAAAAATATTTGAGGTTTCGCCTTGAATTTTAATACACGCGCTGGATTTCATTATCGTCATCTTAGTAAGCCTTACTAATTTGCTGGGAATTCCAAAGTCCATCATGGCTTGAAGCAGTGGCGCTCTCAGAATGCTGTCATAGGCCGCTTTGAAATCCACAAATAGATGGTGTGTGTCGATGTTGTATTTAAACGTTTTCTGAAGGATTTGCCGTACTGAGTGTATTTGGTCGGTTGTTGACCTCCCAGGTGTGAAACCACATTGGTATTTACCAATAATATGGTCGGTGTAATGTCTCAGCCTTTTGCAGAGAATTTGTGCTAGTATTTTATAGGCTGTGCTTAGGAGGGTAATTCCTCTATAATTCTCGCACTCCAGTACATCGCCTTTTTTATGTATAGGGCATATGATACCCAGATGCCAATCACTGGGCATTACTTCCGTATTCCATACAATTTGTATAAGGTTGCATATGACTTTCTGCAGTGTTTGGCCTCCGAACTTGTACAATTCACTGTTGATCTCATCAACTCCCGGAGCTTTATTATTTTTTAGACTGGCGATGGCTGCTTTAACCTCTTCTTCTGAGGGTACTTCAGTATTGATTGCCATCTCCTCTCCTGATTCAGTTTCATTTGGCAAGTGTATGTTCTCTTGCGAGTAATCATTCAGTTTTGTTTCAAAATGTTCTGCCCATCGCTTTAGTATTGCATCTCTATCATTTAACATTTCTCCATTTCTTCCCCTGCAGCTTGTTACTCCGGGTTTGAATTTATTTCTTGCTTCTTTAACTTTTCTATAGAATTTTCTCACTTCCTTTTGGCTATATAAGCTTTCTATCTCTCTCATACGTTGTTCTTCCCATGCTCTCTTTTTTCTTCTGTGGATTTTCTTCTCTAGCCGCCTCAACTGCCTATATTCCTCTTTTGTTTTTCTAGTCACTCGTCCATTTAGAGTTCTCATATGTGCTACATTTTTCTTATTTGTTGCTTCTTGACATTCTGCATCAAACCATTCCTTGCTCTTTTTGGGTTTTGATTTCCCCAGGGTATTCCTGGCTTTTTCAAGCACTATTTCTTTACAAGCTTGCCACAGTTGGTTTACATCATGTATGTTGTCACAATTCTTTTCGTTTAATTCTTCTTCCACTTGTCTTTCATAGTCTTCTTTCATAGTGACATCTTTAATGCCCTCAATGTTTATTTTTTCTACCCTTGTTGTTTTGCCTTTTCTAGTGTTGGATATTCTTGCTCTTATTCTGGCTTGTACCAAGTAGTGGTCGCTATCAATATTCGGCCCTCTGTAGCTTCTCACGTCCAAGAGGTTAGACACATGTCTGGCGTCTATAAGGACATGATCAATTTGGTTAACAGTTTCGCCATCGGGTGATTTCCATGTCCCCTTGTGTATGTTCCTATGTTCAAATGTTGTTCCTCCTATGACCATGTTTTTAGCGCTAGCAAAATTTACCAGCCGTATGCCATTGTCGTTGGATTCAGAGTGCAGGCTATGTTTTCCAATTGTTGGCTGAAAGATATTTTCCTTTCCTACTTTGGCATTGAGATCGCCAATGATTATTTTAATATCATGATTTGCCACTCTGTCCAGTTCTCTTTCTATTGTGTCATAGAATGCATCTTTGTCTTCCTCACTTTTTTCCTCTGTGGGCGCGTGTACGTTCAGGAGACTATAGTTGAAGAATTTGCCTTTGATGCGTAGGTAGCACATTCTGCTGTTGATAGGTCGGAAGTCTAATACTGCACTCTTCATTCTTTTACTGACTACAAAAGCGGTTCCCAATTCATGGGCTTTTTCTTGGCCACTGTAATATATACTGTAGTCTTTTCTTTCTATTATCCCCTTTCCAATCCATCTGGTCTCTTGAATGGCGGTTATATCTGCTTTCACACGCGTTAGTTGTTCCACCAGCAGTCTTGTGGCTCCAGGGGTATATAGCGTTCTCACATTCCATGTAATAAGTTTGAAATCATTGTCCTTATTTCGTTTGCGGGGTCGTCGTCTAAAGTCCAGTCCGGCATTTTCTCTTTGAGCTTTCGTAACCAGATTGTTTTTACAAGATAGGGGAGTTAGCCCTTTGCTTAACCTCCAACCTGGAGGACCAGGATATTCCTCTTAGTCTGGCTCTTCACCTACGATCTGTCTGGCAAGGGAGACCCTGCCAGTAGCTAAGCTACCGCCGGCATAGCTTTCAAGATCATTAGAGCACGCAAGCCCCATCACCCGGCAAAGGATGCCTTCTTCAAGGTGGGAATATCAAGCGAGGGGTGAAATGCGAATACTTAACCCCAATTCTCTTGTTAAGATATCTTCTGTAGCTCTTAGGTCTGACATGCAAGAGTGATGTCAGCAACATAGATACCTTTAACAGGTGGTAGTTGGGTAGTCCATGTGTATACATATAATAGCAGCGCTGCCAATACAAAGCCCTGGACAGACCATCATGCAGCTTTCTATCACAATTTCTGGGGACTGGACCTATCCATCTTACAGCATCGTCCAGCTGTTTAGTAAACTTGTGTAAATTTGCCCTTTGTAGATTTCATCTGGGTTGGGGATTAATCAGATGTGGTACCCAAATACAATAATTAATTAAATTGGCAGATTGGACCTTACCGATCGCATGACTGCTTACTACAGTATCAGTATAAGGATGAATCATTTAAAAAAATGGACCTAGCAATCATCAACTCTTGAAGTTCTTTACCGACATCAGCAGTATGTTTTAGTACTTATTTTCAGTCAGAGACCATAAAGTAGTCTTGTAAAACATTTACTTAAGTTAGGGCATCATGAGTATATGCAAGACAATTTTGGGTTCCTGGAAGTCCTCCTGGACCTTTTTCGATTATATTTTGAGACACTTTGATTGAGATTATAAATAAATCCCTACAAAAAGGGAATACATTAGTAATGGCAATACCGAAAGTCAAAACTTTCACAAATGTGAAGTACTTATATTAGCTTTTATACAAAATATTCGACCACTACCGTAGGATTTTACAGAAAAACTGTAATGGTACTAGCTAAAACAGCGCTGTCAAGACAGTTCAGAGCAAACCTTCATAGTTCGAAAAAATATAAAACATGAATGTTAGATCTATGAAACGTTTTCATTCGTAGACCTATGTTGCACGTTTTCTGTGTAATTCGAATAACCGTATTACTAGATTTTAACCGTAGATAAAAATCTATCTTCATTATTTTAATCCGCATTGAAACGTTAAAGTATGGATAGGAAATATCCATTAAACTCTTACAAACTTCCCGGAACACTATCAGCAAGGCGGTTTATTCCGAAGACCTGCAAAGATTGTGGGGGAACAATTGCGACAACTTAATTACAGACATTTATTTCAGGAAAATTCGAAAAGTGCTTCAAGTACCGTTTATATGGCTGCAATTTACATAGGACTATTAAAACAACTTCCTTATTCGCTAGACTCAGCCCCAAGTAGCGATATTTTATCATCCTGACACCATCAAGTGTAGGTGCATACTTTACCATCGTTACAGTAAGTATACGAAAACTTTAAGCGATTGTCCAAAAAACAAATTAATTTTATTTGACCAAAACGGTTGCTTATAAATTAGGTATGTTAATTGCTAAACCCTCTTCATACACTATGTGTTATACTGCCGTTTAAGTAATTGTCAATAAGTGTCGACTTATGTCATTGTGCAATTTTTAAACTTGATTTAACAGCTTCCTTTTTCAGCAGTGCGAAACAACACTTTAATCGTCACCAAACAAGAAAACCGCTTAAGGTCAATATTGACACCTCCAAACGAATCTTCAGGATGTTACAGTAGCTACGAGGTATATCAATGTAAATATTAATGCGGCAACTAGAATTTCCCAATTATGCAAATAATAAAGCACTATTTAAAATACTAACGTCGAGAAGCGATTACGCAAAGATTACACTGTCGAATATTTACGCCGAAATAAACATCTTGTGCAATTTTTCATGTGAATAACTCGGCATTCGTTGCATAAAGGTGGCGGATTCGTGTCACGGTTTCGGAGATGTAAATTAACCTAAAAAGGGATTTGTAAATAAACCCGTACGGAGATTATGAATGAGAATGACTGTCCTCTTCGTTTAAAGATTTGTGCTAGAAATTTCGTTGAAATATGTGCAATATTAGCAAGCGGTATTTTTTTTAGAAAAATCGTTTACTTGTTAAAAAAATATAAGAGGAGCAATAACTTTTGAAGAACAAAGATACAATTTTGATGTTGACTTTAAAGCATGTTTGTAGAAAGGTGCTTGGAGGTCCAGCAATAATTCGAACAGTTTAATAACATTTGTTTTGCCAGCAGGTGTATCTTTGTTAATTACTGCTGGAAATTTTCGTTTTTGCAGGTGGAAAGCTGCCAATTATGTAATTGAGTAATTGCAAATTGTTGTTCTTGCAACTTCTAAACATTCGTACAAACAACTTGACATCTTCTAATGGGGGTGTGGTGTTGGAAACGCCGTTCTGCTTTGATAGTATTTCTTCCTTTGAAACCAACACACAATTAAAAATTTCTGTTTCCTATCGTCAAATTTATGAAAAACGATATAGAATTATTTTTTCACTGCTCTTGAAAATATCGCTGGTGGTATTCTTAGTGCAAAAGATATTATTTGGCAGATCAAGGAAAGTTAATAAATGAAAAGCAAAACGTGCCATCACCATTTCTGGATTAACCCAATTACTGTTTACAAAATTTACTTAGAGGGATAATTAGTTCAAGAGTGCAGTTAGTCACGGGAGTGTGGACCCAAATTCGCGACAATGCGCGCATGATTAAAGATAAAATAATAACCTCTGATTAATTCTATTAAATCCAAATATGTGCGTGACAGTGCCACTTGGAAGAAAGTAAAATTCAGAATTAATCTAATAGCCATGTGCAAAATACGACATCCGTCAATTGGCGTTTTCGTAGTTAAATAAAAAATTGTACCTCACCAATGACCCCAAGTTCATTAACCAGGTTTGATTTTAAAACTATTATTACTAATCCGCTTTATGCCTTGTAACATATATCCCCGTTGGGGAAAATAATGTATTTAAACTAGAGCGGGTGCCTTTCACGACTTGCTGCTCTATTTTATATTTTTTATTGTTGCTACCTTTTTGGCTTCATATTTCTTATTGTTTCGAAAACAGTTCCTGATTTTCTTTGGGTACGTTTTTAATATTTTTTCCAAATTCTTGCCACGACTTTTCTTTCTCTTATTTTAGTAACCTGTAATGCCCCGTTTCAATTTCATTTTTATAGCGCGTTAATGCATTTGGCACCTTATTTCGGATCACCGTATAACTAACTATTGTAGCAAAAGAATTCGAGTTTATAGCAGCGGGCTTGTGTGCGAAGAGATAAATGCCTGCAGTTTTCGCATTGGAACTTGATTGGCTTTTCGATTTTAGTAGGCCGCTAAAACAACCGAATAGCTGGAAGAGTATTGATTTTTCGAGAAGCACGCTCTCGCCGATGTGAAATTCTGGGCTAAACTGAAACCGTTTTTGTTGCTTAACAAGCGAAGCTGCTAAGTGTTGTTTTTCGTAAGGCGCATTTAGCGTAGGTAAGAAAGCTCATCTAATTGTATACTTTGCGTACTGATCTGTATATTTAAACTGGATTTCCTTGCACTGCCAATAATTGAAACCGAATGCTAAAAATTCAGCTAATTCAGTTCCCCGATTCTACCTGCGTATGGGTTAGGAATTGCCGACATGTGACGGTTCCTTTTGTTGTTAGATGGCTTCTAACAGTGGCAACCTTGAGATTCATAGAATTTAGCAGCCAAATTCGGCTTAGCGTCTTCATGGATAAATG
Source organism: Agriotes lineatus (assembly GCA_940337035.1). Classification (NCBI taxonomy): domain Eukaryota; kingdom Metazoa; phylum Arthropoda; class Insecta; order Coleoptera; family Elateridae; genus Agriotes; species Agriotes lineatus. The sequence goes on from OW679194.1 coordinate 205,259,794, forward strand.
CAACACAACAGGATTTCACCGACCGATCGCTGGACTTCAACATCAAGTTAAACTGTAAGTACATGCCATTATCAGCTCTGTTTTTTCGACAAAGGCATTCGCCTTAATTATGTCGGTTCTTACTAAGATTTTAGCAAATCAAACTCAACGTATTTAATCAACTTTTTGGCACAATATTTTATGACGCTAATAAGCGAGGATTTAAATAATTTAAAATTGCTGTAATAAGCATGTGAATTGTGACTTATGAGCCTCGCCTTGGGCGTTGTGCATTTATCCCAGTTGCAATAGCACATGTGTTGTCCTGAAATTGTGAATTAAGCTATAATTAGAATTTTGTAGATTGAATATTTGGAAGTAAATTCCTATTTATGATTTATTAATTCATTTGATAGGCAATAGTCCTACAACTTTATTTGTTGTCACATAGCATGAGGACAAATGCACATGATTCATATTGTTTAATTTTGAATTAAACACACATAAATTTTAATAACAAAATTTACGAAATCCAGTCAGAAGTCCTAAATGTAATTCTGATTTCATAAACAAGCAGTTTTAATCTCCAGTTTTGCTTCATAATTTCGCCAGTTTATTATGTTTAATTTAGATTTGTTTAATCTTGAATTAAACAGGCAAATTTCAGTTCACATTTACGAAATATTAAAAAAACCACTGTTTCGCAAGCATCGAGTTTAAAGACCGGAGTAAACCTGCAACTTGGCATGTCACGCCGTAAGCGACCTACTAAACCCAAGTTCACCGCTCTGGCTTGCAAACGCACACGGAAATACAATCAGCTTACAGTGCTGAATTGCTATTTCGTACCTTTAAACGCGCTCCAGTAATCTACACAATAATTGAACTTTGTTTTGTATAAATAGACCATTTATTTTTATAATAAAATCAATCTGCATCTAATGTCTGATTCATTCACTACGTCGCTACCCTGCTACTAAGCCATGATATCATTGGGACGTGAGGCTGTGTCCCCCAGGGTAGTTTACTGTCGCCCATTTAAGTGTCATTGACTACATTGGCTTAAAACATAAATGCAGTATCATTTATGTGCTTAAAATTAGGGATAGAACCAGCGCAAAGCAACGGAAACCTGATCATCCTCCAGGCAATTCTGTTCACATATGTTACTGCAATTTTTGGGTTTAAATAAATGTCCCTATTGATATTATTGGTTTTTGTTTTCTCCCGCAACCCCTCTAGCTGAACGAGAAATCTAGGTATGCGGTGGAATACCAAAGGTAGGTGGCGTAATTTTAAGTAGCTAGTTTTGTGGTTATATGTTGTAACGACAAAGCGCCCAATTTGTATTAGTCCTTCAGTTCGATTGAAAATCCCAAATTCTTTCTCAGCCTGATCCTTACACCACGCTATATTCTGCCGAGAGTTAAAAGACCTAGCCAATGCCTTGTCAACCGCTTCGTGTCTTGATGTTAATTTGAAGTATATGTCTTTTACAGGGTACGGACTCTAAAGTAATTTAGAGTGAGAGGGAACAACGATCTGTCGGTACCTTGATCATTATCTCCTCTCACTCTAAACTGCTTTAGATTGAGAGGGGACAACGACCTGTCCCTACTCTGGTAAGAATAAATACGTCAAATTGACATCAAAGCACCCTAATACTACTTACCTTTCCATTAATATCTTCCATGATTGTTACTTTATCTCTGTTTTTATCTACTTTTTCTTGTAGTTTTTTGAAGAATTAGTAATTTTCCTCACTTTTCGTGTCATGCCACTATTATTGTTTACTCTTAATTTTCTTCTCCTTCTTTTATATTTATTGGCAATAGGTAATCTTTCGTTAACCATGTCTTCTTTTTCTACAGGTTTTATTTTCGCTTTTCCAAACGGCATTGCTACTCTCGTTGTTGTATAATCTTCTTCTTTTACTCCTGATCACTGATCAGTATATTCAATATCCTGACGTTGTGCAAGGCTTTGTTATCTTTGTTGCTATATGAGTTAATTCAAGCGTTGTCAGTTCTTCAGTTAGTTCCTACCGTTTTTTAAGAAAAGTGTTTGTACGAAGAGAACAAGAAATATGTAATACGTAAGAATATGGAATTAATAGAATTTGTAGTGCAAGAGGAATTAAGACAAGGAGGAGTAATGAGCCCAACCCTAGTCACCATCTTTATGGGCGATATTATGTAAGATTACTCACCTATATTAAAGAAACTAGAAGTAGCCAGATTATGCAGCTGTTACAGCAAGTAAAGGAAGAAACTTACAACATAATTCAAAGACATAGAACGAAACCCTGACCAAGTAAGGTATGAGAATCGTACAGAAAACAAAAGCATCGATGATATCCCGAAAATACTAATAAAATACACAAATAAAAGGCGAAAGAATAGAACAAGTAATCCAATTTAAATATCTGTGTAATAGTATAAGAAAAGAAAAATCAAGATATAGACTTAAATGAGATAATCAATAAATCGAGAAAGTATTTCATGTTATTAAGAACGAATTTATCACGAACAAAGGAAGAAACGAAATATCAGAGAAAACTAAAATAACATCATTTAATACCATATACAAACATATACTTACGTGGGTGCTGTCAAGGGCGATGAAGAACAAATACAAGCTCTCGAAACATAATGTTTACAAATAGTCGAAGAAGTACAGGCATAAGAGAAAAACTCGGAACGAAACCTATACTAGAATGTATAGAACAAAACCAGTTAAGTTGGTGGGGATATATGAAAAGAATGAAAGACAATGTACCGGTAACAAGCTAATATGAGAAAAGTGGAAAAATATTGTAACATAGACAACTTTAAATCGAGATTATACAGTAAATTAGGTAAGCATAAAAGACATTTTGACTTTGGCTACTTTATGTCTGATTGAGTTCTCTAAATTTAGAAAATATTTCGTACACATTTACATTTTCCACACATTTTTCAGCTATAAATGCAGATTTAGGCCAGTGTCTACACTGTTTTAGTCAGTCAAGCAGCATAAATAAATGTTTATTTTGCTAAATAGAAAAGTCCTGTAAAGTATTCAGTCAAACAGAAACGAACTTGAAGTTTGCAAGCTGAAGTGCCTGCCAATTTCTAATTTGTTTTAACGGTAGCAGCCTAACAGCTAGGCAAATATTTAAAGAAGAACTTATTGATGCGATTAAACGATATTTCTATGTCAGCGGAGTAGTTCACTAGTCCTTCTAAAAAAGTGGAATTATTTTGCAATCCGGGTTTATTGCTCCATTGCATTCTAAAATTGCTGTTATGCTATCGAGCAGTAAAGTTTTATATTATTTCATAGCAGTCTGCAAATTAATATCGGCAATAAACACTAGCCTGCTGTTCCTGCAATAAAGTGGAAATAAACGTCCAAGCGCTTTCATCCACAGCGTCCTTACAAGTTCGAGCTAATCGTTACAGCAGTCCAAACGGTATGCAAATAAGTAATAGTCGGAGAAAGTTTTCTGTAAGGTACGTAGTTGCAACAAAGGTGCATTCTTTCGCAGCCGTTAATCAGGAAAGCGTCCTCGCCAAATTCATGATGCGATTTTTCCTGTTTAGGAGCCGAGAGTGGTACACTATGGGTATGAAGCAGAATTGTACTTCCATTTTTCCAAGTTTATTACAAGGGAGCGGGTACTATGATATCAAAGAAATAATGTAATTAATATTAGTAAATTAATGTAGTTGGTATTCGTTGCCTTCAAAAAAATTACACATTTTGAAAACGGCTACTACAATGAATAAAGATATTGTACGTATTTCAATCAACAGCTTCAAATGAGTTTAAAGAATGTAACAAAAGAAGAACTAACAAACACATGTTGTGTTTTGTGTTCTACTGCTTTCGACATCTTTAGAAATATTTTTCTTGTCGAAGTTTGTGTTATGTGGTTGGAATTTAACTATTTTCCTTCACAAATATATCGCACCTGTCAAGTGTGTTTGTTATTGCTCGAGATGGCTACACCACCAGTTGTACCACAAACCACAAAATGAATAAACAGATTGTGTAAGCTACTTATCGTAATATCGTAAAGGCAGGGTTCAGGTGCTCTGAGAATTTCTCTAAATCCTACTAATTGTAAAATCCATCTTCACTGCACAATTGCTTCTAAATAAATTATATTAGCTTTGTCGAAAAAATGAATAAGTAGAAGTTGCTTCGTAAATCACAGAACACATTACCCGATTATTTTTCCTGTTCTTTACATCTTGTTTCTATAGCAACAACGCATTTTAAAGTTTCTTGGATTGAGGAATTTTTCCTTTATACTGGCCTAAAGCCTGTACCTGGTTACGTTAAAAAGTGTGATAACTTGTTTGAAAGTATACTAATTGAAATCGTGCTTCATGCTACTCGACCAATTATTGCTACCAAATAAACGTGACGGTAATTAACAATCATTACTTAAAGACGATCTTCGAGCTTCTTACAGCATTTTCAGTTTGATTAAATTAGTAAGTACGCCTCTGGCAATGAAGTAATGGTTGAAGTTGGAAGATATGTAACAAATCTTTCCAGGGAGAAAAGTTATTTATATATAAGCTCTTCGATGTACACAGTTTCTACAGAGAAAAAAAAATTCATTGACAACTTATAAAGTTCCAAACTTCCATAAGGAAAATACAAATTATCATAGTTCGTATACATTTATTATACATCGTTATTGTGTAAGCAGTTAAATAACGAAATATATACCTACTATTGTACTATTGCCCATTCCACATGATATAGTACAAAACATATTTAAGTAAGCAATAGTATTATAGAATTATGATATTCATCCGCTTCTCTTCTTAACTTAAATAAAAATGCGATATTTGAATAAAGAATAGTTTATTGAAGGTTTTGGGTCATTATCAAAAAATCTATTTTTTTAATCAAATCTTGGGGTGTTATTTAAAATGCAGTTCAAGGACACGTAATTTTAATTACATTTACCCATCTACAAGGACTTAACAGAGAATGTTAAACATTGTATATAGGCTATACAAAAATGAACTGGACCACCCATAAAAATCGCATTTGTTGCATTATGTCACAAAAAAATATATAATAGTTTTTGTTTTATAGTGTAATTATATTAAGCATATTTAATTTCACTATTCTCTAATATTAACTGACGCATTAACAAAATAATATTAATATAATAATAAATAAAAAATTATAAAAAGCTATATTTAACAAAACTAAGAGGAAGAACAAAAAAAGAAATTAATAGTTTTGTGGGTCTCCTCAGAGCGTTTAATAGTTTTTGGCAACGATTTGGCATAGTTTGTATGTAATGTGCTATCAACATTTGGATAAAATTCAACATTTTCAAATGGTAATATTTTATTAATGGATGTAGTTTTATTCAAACCAAATTATGAAAAGAAATGATTTTTATTGTGACACAATCCTGAAAGGTTGCCAAAAATGCCATGACTGTTCTTTTGGAAAATATTTTTTTAAATTACACCAATATATGCAAATGGTCCAGTTCATTTGTTGAGCAGTATACAGGGTGTTATGGAAATGAGTGCAAATATTTTAACCAGTGATAGAGCTCACCAAAATGAACAACTTTTCTATTTATCGTTTTTAATTTAATCGTATATTTTTTCAATAATTTTTCTCCCCTAAATTTGACGAGCCGCTTGGTCAGCAAATCTAAGTTAAAGGTAAACGATACAAGGTATATTAAAACTGCAAAGTTCTTGCACAAAAAACATGTGGTCAATAACTTACCTACCTCAATTGATAAGGAACGTTGGTGACCAGATGTGAACTATAGGTTTTATCAGTGTGCGTTTAAATTAAAATATTATTCCATAAGCGGGTATGAATTTTTAGAGTAAAACTGTTTTTAATTTTAACTCAGTTTTGGGGGCGTTTTCGAAAAAATGATAAATGGAGAAGTTGTTCAGTTTAGCGAGCTCTATTAGGGTTAAAATATTTGCACTCATTTCCATAACACCCTGTATATTGCTATGAAAACATTTTAAGCCTTTAAGATTATAATATCAATTACTAACAATTCAAGAATATCAAATGTTATTTTATAAAATGTTCCAGAAATGTGCTAGTTTAATTTTTGCAAATTGTATAATATAGCATTGGCCTTGGTATAGTAATTAGTAAGACGGTATTAAAAATAGTATTAGCCTTCATTAAAAAACGACTTCCGGGATAGGACCGTGTCATTATTGAATTCTTCGATCTTAATAATGACAGGGTCCAATCCCAGAAGTCGTTTTTTAATTAATGACAATGGCCGTAAATGCTTCCGAAACAGTGTTGACCTTGATTTGAACCACAAAATGTAGGGAAGCCAAGCTGTGAAGTGGTGTTAATTTTGGGTTACCCAATAGATAATTATTAAAAAGTCAATAAATACCCTTTTCTCAATTCAGTGTGTGTGAAATTAATTCTATATCCTTTGGGTGGACTGTAGTAGTTTGTATTAATTCGTAGCAGCTTTACAGAGGTTTTAGAAAAAGTGTTTAATTTGTGCATCGAGTGGTAGCAAGTTTTCCGAAGCTATGCACGAGGTTTGAGCAGTATAATTGGAGCCTTGTGAGCTAGAGGTAGACAGCGACCTTCGTGGGAAGTAGTTGAATCCCCTAGGTGTGGGGCAACGGCTGAATTGGAGGCAGCTTCGAAATGGTCGAGCTACAGGAGTCGTTCTGCAAGACATCAGCGGCTTGCATCTGCAAGCCAACGGAGAAAGAGGGGCCCAGGTATTTTGGGAGTTGCTGAGGGCTTGAGTTAAGCCCTAGTTTCCATTGGAAAAGCAGCATAAAGGTCGGGAAAGTTTATCCTAAAACATTGAATTTAGTGATTTGTAAGCGGTGTCGATTTGTTGTGCATTTCCGGCAGACGCATTATATGAGCGTTTTTTTGGTCTTACCGTTATCACCTACGCAACGCTTAAATTACGTAATCATTGATAATTTGTCGAGGAATAGTGAACTTGTTTTGCGAAATTATGAGGTTGGATAGCCATATTTATAATTTGGTTCCCATTAGTTAAAATATTCGTTATTGTAACGGTTCTAGTGTTTTTTTTATTGTCTCCAAATTTTTGTACAATCTGTGAGTGCAGACATTAAATACATCTTATGTAAAATACTTAAACTATTTCTTAAATAACTAAGTTATGACTTAAAGAGAATTGATCCTGTGAGCACACTCAGAAGTAAATTTTAATATGTGTAATATAATACAGCATTGATAATATATAATAGTTAATTAAAAATGATAGCAATTTAGACGAAACGGGTTGGGAGGTCTGTAGGTTTGAACCTTTTCAGTCTTCTTCATCATCAAAGAGCGTGTTTGTCAGTTCATTATGATGTGTTACCATCGTGTTTACATGTTTAACACTGATAGTTGTGATTTCTTGCCTTACGGTTGCCTAGGTCTGTGTGTATAATTGCGTTGGAAACATACCAAGGTGCATTTACTACAGCTCGTAGGACTTTATTCTGAAATCTTTGGATGATTTCTACATTTGACTTACCAGCAGTGCCGCAGAGTGGGATTCCATATTTCCAGATTGGTTGTCAGATAGTTTTATAGAGTAATAATTTGTTGTCAGTCGTTAGTACGGAGTTTCTACCCAAGAGCCAATACATTTGACTGAATTTCTTCCCTAGTAGTTTTCTTTTGTTAAAGATGTGTGTGCGCCATGTTAGTCTTCTGTCTAAGTGAAGACCGAGATATTTTATGTTATCGGTACGCGGTATGAGAGTTCCGTTTAAAGTTACACCTGGACAGTTTCCACGCTTCAATGTAAATGTTATGTGCGTTGATTTTGTTTCATTGGCTTTAATCCTCCAAAGCTGAAGCCATTATTCGAGGTGAGTAAGGTGTGTTTATAGGTTTAGAGAAGCAGTGATAGGATCTTCGTGTGATGCCAATATGATTGTACCATCTGCATAGGTTGCAATTATTGTTTGAGGAGTTTCAGGTAAATCTGCAGTGTAGAGGGAATATAGTATTGGACCAAGGAGACTTCCTTGCGGCACTCCAGATAGGACTGGGAGGATGTTAGAGTGGGCTTCTTGATATTTAATTGGAACGGTTCTATTTGTAAGGTAAGATCTTAATATGGCATAGATTGGGTGAGGAAAGCTACGTTTAAGTTTGTAAAGCAATCCGGTTATCCAAACTTTGTCGAATGCCTGACTTATGTCTATGCATACGGCTGAATAATATTGTTTAGTTTCGAATACACAGTTGATTTGCCGGGGTCGGTAGCTCAGTGGTAAGCATCCTGACTACTGATCTAAGGGTCGCGAGTTCGATTCCCGGTCCCGGTGAGGTTTTCAAAAATTAAAAAAAAATGCAGATAAAAGCTTCTACAGAATTCCATCATTCGGAAGTGATGTAAAGCTGTGGGTCCCATGTTACTACGATGTGTAGCATGTAAAAGATCCCTTGCTAGGGTTGGAACTCCTTAGTCTCGGCAAAATTCTAAGTAGGACTTTGACCATATGACCAAAGCAGTCGGTGTCTAAGGTACCTGGTACTCTGCATGCCTAGACCTTGTCCATTAACAAACAAACAAACAAACAGTTGATTTGGTGGACTAATTGGTGAATTTGTTCTAGGGTGCCATGATTTTTCCGAAAACCAAACAGATGATTTGGAATGAGCTGCTGCTCATCAATGAGTGGTGTTATTCTATTGAGAATATCTTTTTCTAAAACCTTTGGGAGAGTTGGGAGAAGACTGATAGGCCTGTAAGATGAGATTTCATTGGGATTTTTGCCAGGTTTTGGTATCATCACAATTTCTGCGACTTTCCACTGACAAGGAAAATGTTCAATTCTTAATGCTGCATTGTAAATATATGTCAGTATTTTATATCCTTTTTCAGATAGTTCCCTCAGTACTTTGCCTGTAATAAGGTCAAATCCAGGTGCCTTTTTGGTATTTAATCCACTTATAATTGTTTCTACTTCCCACTGATTTGTTTTTTTTTTATAGGACATATGATGAGGAATATTCAAAAATTTAGTAGTATCAGCTTCTGTTGTTGGTGACTGAGATGGAGTAGGTTGGAAAACCAGTGGTTAAATAAGCATTGTCTAAAGCATTTACAATAAGTTATAAAGAATATACCGCGATATTTAAGTTAATAGCAAATGTATTTCCAATAAATTACACTAAATAAAGATAATGCTTGTTAGCATGTAGAAACCCTTTGAGACTATTATTAAGGTCTTTCATTTAAATAAATACAATCCACAACAATGTATATAACTTCACATAACTTAACAAAATACCTAATAGTGAGTTGAAATAGAACAGTACTCCAAAATTTTTTAATCGCAAAAATGTTTATTACACCAATACTTCATCTTTCGGCTCTACGCCGGCTGTCAAGACGTTTTATAACAAAATTGATTACCTAACCATAATATTAATATTTCGATCTTTATCTACTTAGTGCTACTTAGACCAAAAAAAAAAATGTATAACACTTAGATTTTTTTTAATTCTTCATACTTCATGTTCATAATTACAATAACTACACTACTCTTCGTCCTCCATCCGTTTTTATTTGCGCTCCACCTGTAAACTTTCGATATTTTCTCCCAAGTATTTGCTACCATTCTATCTCTGTCGCCAGCGTATCGACGTCCTCCAAATATCTCGAACAACACGGTTGTTCCGTGGACTTCACCGTAGTAGCATGCATCGCTATCGGCCTTTCCGATCCGTACCAGGTAGGAGTGGAAGACGCAGTGGCCGAGTACGACGTTACGAGCTGAACTGTATGCCGATCTAGCGGCTCGATAAATTTACTTTTGTCGTCGAGAATTCATCTCTCGATCAGTCGTTCAAGCGTGGCCGCCCTCTACGTCGAGTTGGCGAGAGAGCGAGAGCGAGAGACCCTTGGCTACGAAATTGAACCCGATATCGCCACGTCCGCTTTAGCCCCCTAACCAACTCGAGTCGCATTCGTTTCTCTCGACGCCTGATGAGTACCTTCATCCATGAATCGAATGCGTCCGCAAAGTGCCATGGTCACCTGCCACACCTCTCCTTGGAACTCTGTGGGTTTGGAACGCTATAAGAGCAGACCTGCTGTCCGAAAACACCGATACTCTCGCGAATTTCAGCCCTTCTCGTGATATGTAATCCAATGTATTATGAGTAGCTAACAGCCAACATTAAAATATGGAGCTTCGCTCAGTCAGCCTGGCGGTGCTTGTCTCTTGCCGAAGGCGACAAATGCGGCGCTTGTTCTGCCGTCCTTCTTACGCAAATCCAACGTCTTCGTCCTAGCCCCAAGCGTTTCACGATCCTTGCTCATATCGCACCAGGGTGCCTGCTCGGCAGTCGAAAAATAATATCGAGGAGCTGTAACTTTCTTAACACTAGCGCAGCGTCCGTTGTTACAGTTCTTTCAAGCCCACTACACGTTGTACGCTTAGAAGCTGCCCCGATTGTCGTACTTTGCGTACACTCACGCCACGTACAACATGACCGGCTCGATATTTTAGCAAAAACGTGGGCTGTTGCTAACCTATATGCTTTCTGATAAAAACCCCTTCTGACTTTCTATTATTAAACATCAATTTAGATTCGGTGGCTCACCGGTGCAGTTTACCAAATGCCTTGTTCGATTTTGACTTTAAAGTCATATACTGCGGCACTCCAAGGGGGCTAGTTGGCTGTACCATAGAATAAATTACGACTCTGTGAACATACTAGCCAGGACTAAAAAATACTGCTACTTCAATCGAGACGACAGTTATCATTTTAGTAACACAGGGAAGGTAGCTCTGCAAAACAAATCAAAACCATACACAAGTTTCATGTGAGCAACCAAGTGGAACAACGACAAGTCCCAATAACATACAAGATTTACATGAGCAGCCAATCGTAACGACTTCTCGGTATACAACCAGGTGCATGAGACACTAACATCAGTCTTTTTCTGATGCTGACAGCATAGGCAGTGAGACGTCAAGTTAAAATCGACAACCACGGCATAACCCGGAAGAACCTATCATTATGAACAACGGGCATAAAAGCTTACATTTGACTTTAATACTGTTGAGTAATAACATAATATCACATTTTTGGTTTTCAATTTATTCTCTCATAATGGTTTGGTGAAATTCGATTTAAATTTTCCTGCTGATTTAAATAGAAGAGCCAATTTTTGTCTGCTTGCTAATTATGCACATGCGATTTAATTAACTCATTTCGATTTTTCTGCCGAATCGAACACAATCGAATTGTGTATTATTTCAATTTTGATTTTAGACGCTGCTGTATTAAAATAATCAGTTTCGTTTGTTATAACGAATCCAACTGTATCTTTGCAAATTGAAGTAATCCTTAGCCTTGTTTCATACGATGCTGTGCTTATGATTTGATTAATCAATTTCAACCTTTTTGGGAAATGATATTGAACGCAATCTACATAATTAAGTAACAACACCTTCAGTTAAATGACTACGATTGTATTGCCGACTCGGATCGAATCGCAGTTTTGTTGTCCAATCCTGTGTTCTATTAAAGCTCTGATTAGATTGATTGATTTCGATTCTGTTGCCGAATTCAGTACAATCCCGTAAAATTAAAGCCCATTTTTTACACAAGTCTAGCTTCTAATGATGTATCGTCGTTAATTTTATCACCAAATCGAAAAAAATCGCACATTTTCTTGACTATTCAACTCACTTGGCATTTATCAAAAGCTGTCCAATAAAAATACAAAATTTGATGTCTTTGCGCCAATAAAAATGAACTATATTGACAATTTTCACTAGTGAAAATAATCGACAATTTTCACTAATGGTATAGTGAATTTTTTAAGCAAATGTGATTTTTATTAGAAAAAGTCAATATTAGTGTTCTGTTACTATAGACATTGCGTAGTTTGTTGCTAGATTTACTAATAAGTAATTTGAGAAAGTAGTTTGGTTCATTGAATAGTCCTTCGAATGCCATTCTTAGTCAAAGTTAAGTAGAATATTTTTGCGGTGGTATCACTCATGTCCATTGCGCTTGGGATTAGGACGAGTGCTAAGCGCAATGGACATTAGTGATACGACAGCAAAAATATTCGACATAACTTTGACTACTCGTGTTATTATATGTGAAAATTCTATTTCTATCAATTATTGGATTAGGATTTCATTAATTGACTTTAATAGGGATGTGTAATTGTATAACACTGAATTTTTGTTCGTGCTACTCGCTAATGATGCTTTTGCATAATTCGAATAACTAATTTTCATTTTCCTGCTGAATTAATATATCAAATTCAACCGATTTTTGCCTGCTTGCTAATGGCGCTGATGTGACTCAATTAATCGATTTCTGTCTCCTGGCGAATCGAATTGAATAAAATTGAACCATATTTGTTCCCAATCTTGATTTTTAGTGATGTTGTAGTTGTGATTAGAATACTTAGCGAAATTTGTTTCTGCTGCCGAATCGCATTGAACTTTTCATGTAGCAGTTTTATCATTGAAAATTTTTCACGAATTGGAGATGTGACGCTAGTAAGGTGCTCTTCTAGCGATTTGTGTGACGCTTGGAAAATGCACAGTTTTTAAGTATTTGTGTAAGCTGTACATGTGTACATATTGCAGGTGTTGGTATCATTTTGAAGCTCTCGGCGAACTTTCTGGAGAGGTTGTGAAACTGTAAAATTCGAGTGGGCGAAAATACGGGGGTTAAAACAATTTTTTTGACACGAAAGCGTTCGGTGCTGTTACATCGCATATTTTTTGAAAGATATAAATGTGATTTGGGGCTAGTTGGAAAGAGGATAAACCAACACTCATCGCACTGACTGGTTTTTGGGGTCTGCGATGCACGGGGGCGAAGTTACAGGGGTATGAAGCTGAGGTGCATTTTGTAGTAACTTGGATGTTCGCTTAAATAGGAGGAAAGAAATAAATGTCGAATTTTGTTTTTGGCCGCATGTGGATGAATCTGTGGGTTTTTAAATTTTGCGGCTCAGGTTGAATTAGGGGTTGCAAAATGGGGAAACCGTTATACTTATCAGAAAACTTGTAAAATGATTATTTTTGTGAAATGCGCTGTTTGGAGATTTTCTACTGGTCGAATTTATTTTTAAGAGAATTTGGGAGGTGGGAATTTGGCGGGCCATGTGGATTTGGGAGTTCCAAAATGGAGAAAATCGTTATAATTATCAGAAAAACTTTAAAATTAATATTTGTGTGAAATGCGCTGTTTGGAGACTTTCTACTGGTCGCTTTAATTTTTAAGAGAATTTGGGAGGTGGGAGTTTGGCGGCCCAGGTGGATTTGGCTGTTGCAAAATGGAGAAAACCATTATAATTATCAGCAAAACTTTAAAACTAATATTTGTGTGAAATGCGCTGTTTGGAGACTTTCTACTGGTCGCTTTAATTTTTTAAGAGAATTTGGGAGGTAGGAGTTTGGCGGCCCAGGTGGACTTGGGGGTTGTAAAATGGGTAAAACCGTTATAATTATCAGAAAAACCTTAAAATTAATATTTGTGTGAAATGCGCTGTTTGGAGACTTTTTACTGGTCGCTTTAATTTCTAAGAGAATTTGGGAGGTGGGAGTTTGGCGGCCCAGGTGGATATGGGGGTTGCAAAATGGGGAAAACCATTATAATTATCAGAAAAACTTTAAAATTAATATTTGTGTGAAATGCGCTGTTTGGAGACTTTTTACTGGTCGCTTTAATTTCTAAGAGAATTTGGGAGGTGAAAGTTTGGCGGCCCAGGTGGATTTGGAGGTTGCCAAATGGGGAAAACCATTATAATTATCAGAAAAAGTTTAAAATTAATATTTGCGTGAAATGATCTGTTTGGAGACCTTCTACCAGTGTTTTTATTTTTTAAGAAAATTCCGAATGTGGAAATTTTGGGGTCCAGGTAAATTTGGGAGTTGCAAAATGGGGAAAACGTTATAATTATCAGAAAAACCTTAACATGACTATTTGTGTGAAATTCGCTGTTTCGAGATTTACTGCTGGTGGATTGTATTTTTTAAGAAAATTCGGCATGTGGCAATTTACGGTCCAGTTGAATTTGGAGGTGCAAAAACGGGAAAAACGTATAATTATCGGAAAAACCTTAAAATCAATATTTGTGTGAAATTCGCTGCTTGGAGATTTTTCTCCTGGTCAATTGTATTTTTTAAGAAAATTCACATTGTGGAAATTTTGCGGCCCAGGTGCATTTGGGGGTTGCAAAATGGGGAAAACGTTATAATTATCAGAAAAACCTTAAAAACAACATTTATGTGAAATTCGCTGTTTGAAGACTTTCTACTAGTCGATTTTATTTATTAAGAAAATTCGGGATTTGGGAACTTTGCGGCCGAGGCGGATTTGGAGGTTGCAAAATGGGAAAAACGATATAATTATCAGAAAAGCCTTAAAGGTAGTATTTGTGTGAAATTCGCTGTTTGGAGACTTTCTACTAGGCAATTATATTTTTTAAGAGAATTAGGGTTCTGGGAATTTTGCGACCCAGGTAGATTTGGAGGTGGTAAAATGAGGAAAACGATATAATTAAAAGAAAAACCTTAAAATCAATAGTTGTGTGAAATTCGCTGTTTGGAGATTCTATTTTTTATGAGAGTAGGTGACGCGGTTGTAAAGGTGGGGGGAGGGGGGTTAAAACCCAGACGTGTGGTCTGTCTGTGAACATTGCATTGCAGGAAGGTGCTTGAAAGGGTCGATTTGCAGATCAGGAAGAGGTTGCCGTCTGGAGCGTTGTGTGAGCCAAATACAAGGTGGATGATTTCTTATCAAAATCCTAACTAGAAACTAAATAAAGGCAATAAAGTGAAATTAATTAAGAAATAATTACTTACTGTTTTTTTTAAATATTATTGTGTGCCATTCAAAAGATTGGGCATTTGTCATTAGAATTTCAAATTTGTTTGACAGTCGGTTGACATAAGCATTATGACTTATGCAAATGAGAATTAAAATATTAGAACATCAATATTTCAGAAAGCAAGTAACTAGATAAAAGAATCCACGCCTGAGTTTTCAGGAGCTATCTGTAATAGTAATTATTGACATTAGAATACAAAAGAGAGCAATTTTGTAATTTAAAGAATTGATTAATGTCAATACTTGAAGTTTTAGTTAATAAATAAGGCACTGCAAAGAGGAGTCAGTGCAGTATATATACAGAAAATTCAAAGTTACTTACTTTATAGAATGTAAAAGCTCCCAATATAACAAATCCGTTTAAAATATATTTATTGAAAAATTAACACCAAACTAAAGATACATATCGATTAAACAACTCAAAGGTCAAATCACATATAATTCATTTTTCACACTGCCCTGTTCCTCCTATTAAAAGCATCTACGCTCCAGTTTTTATATTTGCTATTAAAGCACGTGTCATAGTAAACAAAATAAACTATGAATAATAATAATATGTGGAGCCGCCGATTGGAAGGCTTGTAATTCTTAGAACTTCTTTAAAATAGCTAATAAATGTAATAATAAGAATGGATCATATAAGCAATACATCCCCTAAAGTTATATAAAAAAATTGAATGTAATATCGAATTTAACATCTTTATCTAATTGCAAATTAATATTAAAGTGTACAAGATGCTGAAAAGGTTCAAAACTGTAGTACCTATTATTTATTAATGATCTGCTATGTAGTAGAACTTCGCAGTGGCGTATAATAAACAATAATAATACAAATGTGAACAATTTTAAAACTTTTGTGCCAGACTTGAAAATTAGCAACATTCATTTTCAATGCATTAACGAAGGTTGGTAAATTGCAATTTCTGTAAATTTTTCTGTCGGAGCCTTATTCATTATGATGTTGTGCTTGTGAGTGTATTAATCGATTTTCAGTCCTCTTGGTGAACGATATCGAACATAATATAATTAAATCGCAGCACATTAAATTAATAAATTTAAATTCTGTGGCCGACTCGAAGAGTTGCCCAGTCCTGTTCTCTGGTAGAGTTGTGATTCTATTCGATTGATTAGTTTTGATTCTATTACCGAACTGAGTACAATAGCATTGAATAAAAGCATATTTTTTAATCCAAGTTTAGCTTCTAATGATGTATATCGTCATTGATTTTATTACAATATCGAATAAATCGCAAATTTTTCTGCACATTTAATTTCTATTGATTATAGGATTAGGATTTGAGTAATTGACTGTAATCAATTTAATAATGGAAAGTTAGTTGCTTTCGTTCACTTACCATTTTCTAGATGCTCAGTGATAAGACCTAGTCCTAAGTAGCCTAACTAAAATTCAAGATAATATAAGTTTTGGTTGCCTAAGCATTAGTTCGTTTCATTATATTATAAAACAAAACAGGCAGTTTAGTTTCCATTGCCTCTTCCGTTTTTTTCTTGTTTCACATCTTAGGTCATTACTGTCTCATGGTTATAAGTAAAAGTGAATCGAAATTTAATATTTCATTTGCTACAGAACCAAACACCTTCAAATTTACCATTTAGGTGCTACGCTTCTTTGTTCTAACAGCAACATCTGTCCACAGACAGATAGAAATCGTTTTGAAAGTGAGGTATTTTTCGATTACATCAGCCTATTAATTGAAGGGCTACATAGTAATCAGACAGTGAATGGCATAACGCATTTACGGCTGTTTTAAAACATGTCCTTAGAATACTCTAAAAGCTTTTTTGAATATTTCCATGAGTGGGTTGATGACAACCTGTGTATTTGGGTTTCAATGTCAATGACCGTCTGCAACTGAAAATAATCATAAATTTCACCATAACAAATATCAATCACTGTTTGCCATTTCCGTTGGAGATTATGTAACGAACACATCCGATAAATTTTAAATTGCGAAACTCCAAGATGAATAGGGTTAGACGTAAAGAAGCCCACGGCGCAACAACGTGTTGTGTTTTAAGCAATAATGATTATGGAAGCAATAAGCTTAAAAAGCCATGATTTAGATGTTAGCTTTCGCAAAATATACATACAACGGAAACCATTAATTAAGCAATTTGCATGTGTAGCAATTTTTTTTTTCATCTACAGCCTAGCTTGAAATTATTATATAATGTTATGTGTATTAAATCGGACATAACACTTCCTCATTGAACTTATTTGTATCACATTTTTTCATGGTAAATGACTATGTCATTCAATTAGTACATGTCAATAGAAGAACGTGACTACAACTAAAATTGCATTTCATTTAATTATAATTAAGAAATGCAGTTGTGCACTGACAGGTTGATCTTATTGAGAATCTAAAGGTTAATTAAACGAACAGAATTGAATTATAGTTGCGTAATTAAAACTGTATAGTTTAATTGGAACAAGTTTTTTACGTTGAAGAGAAATTACATCACTTAAATCAACCTAGGGTTTACCTTTACCAATTGATATCTAGATGCTAGATAATTTAACCGAATAAGACGATGCACATTCATCTTTCTTTGGAACAATATTAGCTTATTGATTAAATAAATTTTATTGAGAACGAGATTTTTTCTCAAAATGTTTACTTAATAATATTGGTACGTCATATCAGTGTGGCCAAATGTTAAAACTGAGAAAAAACGTCACCAAAAATCATAGCTTATGCCTCTATTACAGCAAAAAAAGAATGTAGTATCACTAAAAACATAATCACTTAAAATTAGCAAAATATTAAAACCTAGAATATATATGTTTTGATATATTACATAATATTGATGACATCAATTCACCTGTCATCTGTCAAAAAGTGACCAAAGAAAATCCAGAATTTAACGTTTCTTGACCACTCAAAAAAATATCAGCGGATATATCTTCCTAGAAGGTATTCAAGTTAATATTTTAAACAAATGTGATTTTTATTAATAAAAGTCAATATTAGCGTTCTGTTGCTATAGAAATTGTGTAGTTGGTTGCTAGATTTACCGAAAACTAATTTGAAAAGGCCCTTATCGAACCTAAGCGCAAACCTTCTAAAAAATATTTGATTTAAAACGGACGATTGATTCAAGTATTATAGATAAAAGTCGTGCTGAGTCGTTTAATTAGTCAATTCGATTTACGATATGAGTCACTTAATGACCTCCATCGATCAAATCAGATTATATAAAATCTCTAATTAAACCGAATTCTAGTTTGTAATCCAAAATCGATTTTATTGAATTAGGGAACGCAGTCGAAGCTAATTGATAAGACTTAAAAGCACCTTTATCATTTTTATCGCATTTTTCTGTCATTGTTCCTAATAAGAAATTTATTCAGATATTGTAAATCAAAGTTAGTGGAGAAGTTTATTATTCTATCCGATAAACAATATGAATCGACTAACGATTAGAAGTCCCATCGATATTCGATTCGATTTGAAATCGACAGTCCAGTGAATTTCCAAAATAAGTTGAGATTCGAGTTCCATTCACGATTTGATTGGTTTAAACGAAAAACAAAACATAGATTATTTTCTTTAATGCCGAAAATTGTGCAGTCGCTTAATTATTCAATTCGCGTCGGAAATTGAATTGATTGGTAATTCAGAATGTTAATCCATATTCGACTTGATTCACAACTGAAATCGATTTAACAGTTTAGCCAATTTTTAATTAATTTGATATACAATTCGTTTGGGTTCAAAATTAAATTCGTTAAATGTCGAAAGAGCGATTTTTCCTTTAATCTCGAAAATTATACGGGGTCGTTAAATTATTCAGTTCGATTCGGAATAGAAGTTGATTAGCGATTTCTAATTCTAATCAATATTCGAGTTGATTCGATTTATAACTGAAATCGATTCGATAGTTTAATCAATTTGCGGTTTTATTTGATTCACGATTGTATTCGTTGATTGGGAAATTTCAATGTTTTCTTTCATTCGGAATTCGTTTAATTATTCAATTCGATTCAGGATAGTAATCTGGGGAAATTATATGGAGTAGTTTAATTATTAATTTCGATTCGGAATACAAGTCGATTAGCGGTCCAGAATTCTAATCCATATTCAATTCAATTCACAATTGAAATCGATTCGACAGTCCAGTCACTTCGATATTAAGTTGATCCTGAATTTTATTTGATGCACGATTCAACTAGATAGGCAATTAGCTTCGATTCACGATTTGATTGGTTAATCCAGAAGTATCTATTTTTCCTGTATTCCGGAAAAATTATATGGGGTCGTTTAATTATTCAATTCGATTCGTGAAACTAGTCGATAACGGTTTAGAATTGTAATCTATACTCGACTTGCTTCAAATCACAACTAAAATCGATTCAACAGTCTAGTCAATTCGTGATTTGGTTTCGTGTACGATTCGGTTGGATTCACAATTTGGGAAACATCGATTTTTCTGGTGGCGTTACCTATGTGGACTCCATTAACTATTCAAATCGATTCACTGAAATCGATTCGATAGTCCAGTCAATTCGCGATTTGATATGACTTACGATTTGATTCGATTGCGATTATTCGAAAATAGTATCGATTTCTCCTTTTATATACAGTGTGTCCCCGGATTGAGTTCACTATAGGTATAATTGACAAAAACTTTTACAATTTTATTTTAATGTTTTGGGATTCCGCCCTGCTTGGTCTGAAGAGAATTTTAAGAATATTTACAGTTTTTGAAAACATAAGTTGGCCTTGACAGTGAAGCAAAAACTATTTTCTTTTCAGGTAAACTACCCTTTCTGTCCATGATACGGCAAAATTTTATTAAGAAAAGTTGTTTAGAACCATAAATTACTGCCCTATGCAAAATTTCAGAAAGATCTGTTGACTTAGAAAACACCATTATTTTTTAGATAATTGTATTTTATTTTCAGGTAAACTACTTTTTTTGTTCATGATACGGAAAAATTGTATTAAGAAAAGTTGTTTAGAATGAGAAGTTGTGACCCTATACAAAATTTCAGAAAGATCTGTTGACTTAGATGAAACCGTCATTTTTAATAAATGCAATTTTAATCTAAAAAATAACGGTTTAGTCTAAGTCTACAGATCTTTTTGAAATTTGGTACAGGGCCATAATTTTTCATTCTGAACAACTTTTTTTAATACATTATTTCCGTATCATGAACAAAAAAAGTAGTTTACCTGAAAATAAAATGCAATTATCTAAAAAATAACGGTGTTTTCTAAGTCAACAGATCTTTCTAAAATTTTGTATAGGGCCGTAATTTATGATTCTAAACAACTTTTCTTAACAAAATTTTGCCGTATCATGAACAAAAAGGGTAGTTTACCTAAATAGAAAATAGTTTTTTGCACATTTTTCATGGCCGACTTAATTTCTAAAAATTAAAACTCTGCTTAAAATTGTTTTCAGACCAAGCAGGGCGGGATCCCAAAACATTAAAATAAAATTGTAACATTTTTTGTCGATTATACCTATAGTGAACTCAATCCGGGGACACACTGTATAGTTGATCAGCGAAATTCTATTCAATATTCGCGTTTATTCGATTCATAACTGAAGTCGATTAGACAGATCCATCAATTTGTGGTTTTATTTGATTAACGATTGTATTCGTTGATTGAAAAGTTCCAATGTTTTCTTTCATTCGGAATTCGTTTAATTATTCAGTTCAATTCAGGATAGTAATCCGCTGAAATTATGTGCAGTCGTTTAATTATTATTCAAGTCGGTTCAGGACACGAGTTGAATAGTGATTCAGATATTCGATTCACAACTGAAAACGATTCACAATTCAGTCAATTCGCGATTTAAATTAATCCAGAAATAAATGTCCATTTTTGCATGAAACCTGAAAGTTTGTGTCTTCATTATTTTGTTCGATTTAGGATACGAGTTAATTAGCGATTCAGAACTCTAATCGATATTCTGGTCGATTCAATTCACAACTAAAGTCGATTCAACAGTTCAGTATTCGCGATTTTATTTGATTCGCGATTTGTTTCGGTTCACGATTTGATTGGAGCAATTTAATTGAATCGATTTCCCCTTTAATGGGAAAACTTATGTGAATTAGCTTACTTATTCAATTCCATTAAGGGTATTAGTCAATTAACGATTTAAAATCATCATCACCTTTCGAAGCGATTCGACTTATAACTGAAATCAATTCCAAGATCAAGTAAATTCGTGATATTAGTTCTTTTACGATTTGGATTTGTTTAATCAGGAAAATTAATGATTCTCGCCTCGGTTCAATTCACGATTTGATTTGATTACGCAGCAATTCGCTGTTTTCTTTAATCTGGAAAATTTACTTGATTCAGGATAGGAATCGATTAATGGTTGATTACTCTAATAGATGTGCGTTTCGACTTGATTCATAACTAGGGGTGGGCGATATTAAAATTTACATATCGATATTCGATATCAGAATTATATCGATAGTTATCGATATATCGATATTTATCAATATATCGATAAATATCTTAAAAATACCGATATATCGATAAATATCGATATTCGATATATCGGTTTATCGATATATCGATAGGTCGATATCTGATATTTCCATATATCGATATATAGATATGGAAATAATATCGATATTTATCGATATATCGCCCAGCCATACTGTTGACTGCTGACTATCAAATATTATGTAGAATTCCCCGATGTGAAAAAAGTGTAGCATAAACAAAACAAAAATGGCGAAAAAGGATTTATCCAAGCAAATTAAATCTGCAGACCTGCACAATATTTTTAAATTTAGGGTCTTTACAAGAAGTCTTTATTTAAAAGTTGCAAAATGCAATACTTGTTAAATTCGGAGTACGGACTTACGGAGTGCGAATATACTTTATATCGTTATCAATGTTATTATATTGTATTGCATTATTTTAAGAAAATAAATTGTACTTATTAAAATATGTGTTAAAAAATTTGAATAATTAAAGTATATTTCTATCTTGCTAATTATATGTGTTACAAAAGTAAAGCATTAACAAATATTAGGTATTTATTTCACTGTAACATGAGATGTGTATGTATGTATACAACTGTACACCACAATCAATGCGTTTTATAACTTTAGTTTCTGAATAGCCAAATTCAGTTTAGATGAATAGTGGCAACGCAACAAATTAAGTTCGAAAATGGTTATACAGCTCTCGAATGTTTTAAAGATTACCTAATAGTTAACAGAAACGTCGTTTATAGTGCATTCATATTCATATCGATTTTTGAAAAAACAATTTATGAATGTAAAATATTGTTCTGCGTGGTTACAATAGGTCAATATGTAAAATAACATAGTAGATCATTTTAGATATGAAGTATTGTTATTAGGATTCTTAAAACAAATTGAATTTATGGCACTTCAAATTAAGCGAATGTTATACATGCGCAGATACGAGGTATACTGTATACATACAAAAAGTTATCGTAAACCAATCTGAACATTTTCATGGTGACCAGTTTCTGACAACAGTTGGATTATAGACAAGTGGAAACTACTAATTTGACAGCTATTCCATAAATCTCGATTATATATGTATTTATCGATAATATGGAGATATCGATAATGATGGCGATATCAATAATTATGGGGATAGCGATAAATAACGATATTCGATAAATATTGATATCAGATATTTCCATATTTGATACATATGGATATTCGATATTTCGATATATAGATATTCGATAAATATCCATATATTGATATTCGATAAATATCGATATTCGATATTTCGATATCCCGATATTCAATAAATATCGATATATCGATATTCGAAAAATATAGATATATCGATATTCTATAAATATCGATATTCGATATTTCTATATTCGATATATCGATATCGGATATTTCCATATATCGATATATCGATATGGAAATAATATCGATATTTATCGATATATCGCCCAGCCCTATTCATAACTGAAATCGACTCGGCAATCCAGTCAATTCGTAATTTTATTCATTCATAATTAATCAAGGAATAATAGTAGTGTTATGTTATAATATGTCTAAAATGACACTGAAACAACACCGCCTACGGGATCTTTGATTCAGAATCACTCATTAAAAAAATAGTTTATTTTCATTCATAATAAGTGGTTATGTAATGTATTTTTTTTAAATTTAATTCAATTTAATAGAGAAACATCAACCACAACATTTTCAGTAAAAATAAAAGAATCAAGACAGACATGATAGCTGCTTCCTTATGTATGGATCGTAGTAGTTCCTGTTTCTCTATTCACAAATATGGTGCTATGACACAGTGTCCTGTCATTATCTATACATTACATACAAGAACTAACAATAACCATTATTTATGTTGTTGATATTAAAAGAGAAACCTGGCATTAATTTTTATAAGTGTTTATAAAATATTGAAACTAAAGATACTTAACTTAAATTAGAATGTATTTCGTGATGATATTCTCGGGCTGCACTTGCACTTTAAAGTCAGACAGTTCCTCAGGAAAAAATGCCAGCAATAAATGCAATTAGCTTTGTTCTCATATTCCCACGAAGCGAATGCACTAGACAGTTGTTATTGAACGTATTCCCAACAATGAAATTGCTTCCGAAAGCCTCCGGAGGCTGTCACAATGCATGTTGAATAGACTAAAACTTAAACTACAAATTGTTGCCTAATTTGCTTACAGTGCGAATTTAGTAGGAAGAGCTCTAAGTATAGGTTTATCGCTGTCTGCGATCTCGAAAAGAAAGCAAATGCGTTGAGTTTCAGAATGATCTAATTGTACGTCAGAGGCATGAACACAATGGCGGTGGAGCATTAGCTGTTAAGAGGTTGACTAGGCATGGATTAATGTGAAATCTATTAAATTTGAGTAATGTACTTAATACTTTATTGTGCCCTCTTCTTGAATAGGAAATTCAAATGATTCCCAAAATTATGGTGTTATTTACTAATTTCAATACAAGTTTCCTGGGAAAACATTAGATTTGTACTGAAAAAAAGCTATCTAAAAATTCAAAAGGAAGGGGTATATCGCCACAAAATATTATGTACACTAATTCCCAAAATACTTAGTATTCTTCTAATTCCATACTAATTCCCTACTAATTCCTTAGCAATTTTCCTAATTCCCCACAACGATAACTAGGTACCACCAATAGTATCGTGTGTTAAAAACAAACTTATTTAGAGCAGGCCTTGGAAAGAAGGATAAAAAATCTGGTGTGATACAGGCACACAACTTTCTTTTACAGTGATCTTATAATTAGCCAAAAATTTGATTTAAAATTTTTAAGCATTTGGCAAAAATGTTCAAAAATTACAAATTCTGCAAAAACGGTACAAAATAGAGGGTTAGTTGAAGAAACAAATTTTCTCTAGAATTTTAAGCTGAATTCAAAAATATAATAATATACAGGGTGTTCTATTTAAAATAAGAGTTAATAAAAAAAATAGAAAAAGAAACCCATTTTAGAAGTATTCAACTAGAAAATCACCTATCTCACATCAATACACATTCAAAATGTAATAAAAATGTGAAGTTTGAAAAAAATAGTTAAAGCCGTTTTTGAAAAAATCGAAAAAACTGAAAAATCACAAGAGTAAACACCTACTTCCGGTTATACGATTTTCTTCAAAGGCTTGCTCTCGCATGTAAATAGCACACAAAACTTATATATGACGTATCAACGCCATACCTGGTTTCGTTTTTGAGATATTCTGTGCACAGACACAGACACAGCCAGACACAGACACAGACACAGCCAGACACACACACAGACACACAGACAGACCTATGAAAAAAACATGTTTTTTGGGTTCAGGGGCTCTAAAACGTGAAGATCTGTTGAAAACTCAATTTCGAATTTTTGGGGTGAATCCAATACTTCCTTTATGGTAAAAGGACAGGCAATAGTTAACACTGCATTAAGTTTACTCGTATCAAGCAAAAATTAAAATAAGAAGGCATTTGCACAACAAAAACGAGTGTAATAATCATAATAGCCAATAAAAATTGTTTTTTTATTAACATTATTATAGTGCCGTAACTGCATTGGTGTTTGGCACTATGAGAACATTAAATACATTTAATAAGTTTTACATCCGTCAGGTATAGTAATAATTTTTCTATTTCGGTTGCGTTATTGCTCAGAGCAGTTTTCATTTCCTTGTCGATTTGGTGATTTCTTCTTTGGTTGAGGTATTGTTAACATTCCGTTATAAGATGTTGCACAGTAAGGGGTTGTTCGCAATGGTTACATATGGGTGGATCTTCTTTATTTAAAAGGTAATTATGAGTTGCCTTTATGTGTCCAATTCTAAGTCTATTTAACAGTACTTCTTCCGGTCTAGTTTTTATAACTGTATTGGTCCATCTTGACACGGTGCTTTTAATTTTTTGTAGTTTATTCGTTGTTGCATGATCCCATTGTTGTTGCCATTCATCCCATATTAGTTCTTTTTGTTAGTTTTTAATGTCTTTTACGGTTAAATAATCGCTATTAATGTTCATTTTCTGAGTTGCCAGCTTTGCTTTCCGGTCTACCAATTCGTTCTTCTGTATTCCTACATGAGATGGTATCCACATGACGCGCACAATTTTCCCATTTTTGTATGCACTAGTTAGTTTTTTACGAAATTGTATCACATGGAGATTTTATTATAGAGATCTGTTATGGCAGATAAAGCATTTAAAGAGTCACTCATAATGATGTATTTATTAGAATGTTTATTTTGTTGGATGTAGTCCAATGATTTATTGAGAGCAAATAATTCAGCTTCAAACACTGAACATTTGTCGTTTAGTCGATAACTTTCACTGTAGTCATTGCACATAATCGCACATCCTGTACCACTATCTGTTTTTGAACCATCAGTGTATATCTGAAGATAATCGGGGAACTCACTTAAGATGATAGAATGTAATGTTACTTTGTAGATGAAGGCAGGTGTACTATCTTTTGGGTATTGCGTTAGGTGCCAATTTACTGGGACGGGATAGGTAAGCCAAGGAGCTATAGATGGTTTCCCATGCGAGAGACGATAGTTGATGGCTCCAAGTAAAGCTTAGCTCGTATAGTATAGGGAGGAGTTTTTTGGGCGTTAAGACTGTACAGGTTTTGGTAATCGGGATGTAGAACATCACTATGGTTTATGTGCTGCGGGTTACTTTTTACTGCTGCTGTGTAATTTAGTAGTTGTAGATTTATTTTATAAGATGGTGGTAATTCTCCTGTGGTACTGTAAAAACTAATCAGTGGGCTAGTTCTGTGAGCTCCAGTGACTAGTCTCAATCCATTATTTTAAACAGCGTCCAGACTTATATAGTATAGTATAGTTGTGGCTGAATTTGAGTACAAAAAACTTCCATAGTTTAGTTTAGATTCTATGGTCGCTTTAAAGATTCGGAGTAACACGCTTTGATTTCCTCCCCATTCTTGGTGCGAAATTACTTTTAATAGGTCGATGGATTTTTGACACGCATGATTTATATAGTTTATGTGAGAAATCCATGTCAATATTTTGTCTAATATCATTGTTCAAACTAATTTGAACATGGGATTTTAGTGAATAGTGTAAAATAAACTGTAATCCAGTAAATACAAAAGTTCACGCAATTAGCCCACAAAAACTGCATAACTTGCGCCAGATAAGATATGGGTCAAGTTTCCGTGTCGTGATAACAATTAAATGTAAGCGACACACGCAACAAGCAGCAGTTCCGTGTTTACAAACAGGCGTTGCACTTTTAATATATCGTATGTCGAAGGCACAACGCAGCAATTCTGCAATGCTAGTGGGTTAACATACGCTGTAATAGGACTAAGACTTCAATATACCTTTAACCACGATTGTGTATATTCATTGATGGGGTTGAACACAGGCTAAAATTGTTCATAACGAGGTACCACGCCTAGCTACTTCCCCCTATCTCTTAACAACAAAATAAACTCCATCTCTTATCAAATAAAACTAAACTGGTTTTAAAACAAACATAAAGGTGCTAAGTTCCAAATAATTTGGGCCACATCTTTTACAATCATACCTAGATATTTTATTTCAGAGACAAAGTCTAACTGTATTGCATCTAGATATAGCACGGGATCAGTTCGGTTTCGTTTTCTTGTGAAATGAATGCATTTGGTTTTTTCATTGCTTACTTTCAGACCGTTTGAATTGGTCCATATTTGTAGAGTATTTAGAGCATTTTGGAGATAGTTTCTAGTTTGTTCTAGGTTTGAATTTGAACAATAAATGATTAAGTCATCTGCATCCCTAATAGATGTTATCTTATGTAGTGACCCCTCATTGGTCAGGTCATCTGGTGTTGAGGTTAATAATGAATCTGATCACGAAATAGTTTATTGTACTCTTGCTGTAAAATCACCTAAACAGCTACCGATAATAAAAACATATCGCGATTTCAAATATTTTGACATTAATAAATTTAGAAATGATCTATATTTGTTGCCCTTGCAACAAATATATCACACTCAAAATATTAACAATAAAGTTTCTGTCCTTAATAATAGCTTAAACAGTTTATTTGATGTACATGCTCCGTGGAAAACAGTTAAAATTACAAAAAATTTTGCTCCGTGGATAACGGATAATATTAAACTAATGATGAAGATGAGGGATGCTGCTAAACGTAAATATTTGAAATCTAAAAATCCAGCGCACTGGGAATATTACAAAAATCTTAGAAATTTTACAAGTACGAGTATAGTAAACGAAAAAAGGGCATACTTTGTGTACAAAACTAAAAACTGCAGTATAAAACAAATTTGGAAAGACCTTCACTTACTCAATTTACAAAAATCTCAAAATACAGAAATTCCTGGTCAGCTATGTAATCCTGAGAATATTAACAATTTTTTCATAGACAGCATACCGAATTTACCTATTAGTGATGAAATCAAAAACTATTATTTGACGCGTATCAATAATATTCCGGAATTTAATTTCGAAACAATAACAGAAGAGGAAGTGGGCAGAATACTATATGAGATTAAAAGTAATGCTATGGGCGTTGACGGTCTAAATATTAAAATGATTATGTATTGCTGTCCATTTATACTTCAACCTTTAACTCATATTATAAATTTTTGCTTGAAGTATAATGTGTACCCTGATAGTTGGAAGCATGCCCTTGTTATTCCATTGCCGAAAGTAAACGAACCTGGGCATTACTCAGACCTTAGGCCGATTAGTATCTTGCCTACTTTCTCTAAAATAATTGAAGAAATTATGAATAAACAAATCCGATATTTTCTAAATACATTCAATTTGCTACCGGAATTTCATTCAGGTTTTCGTAAATGTTATAGCTGCACTACTGCAATTGCAAAGGTAACAGACGACATACTCGAGGCTACAGATAACGGAAAGTTAACAATTTTGGTTCTATTGGATTACAGTAAGGCATTTGACACTATTAATCAGGAATTATTACTTTTAATATTGCACTTTATAGGGTTCTCGTCAAATGCAATTGATTTAATTAAACATTATTTCAGTAATAGATCGCAAAGTGTCAAAATTAATGAACATAATTCATCTTTACGTAACATTGAAAAGGGCGTGCCTCAGGGGTCGATTTTAGGACCCTTGTTGTATACCATTTATACATCAAATTTCTATAAATCTGCTACCTATTGCAAAATGCACATGTATGCCGATGATACTCAGCTTTATTATTCATTTCAACCATCGGATTTTGACTCTGCCGTAAGAGAGGTTACGCATGATTTAAATGAACTCTATAAAACATCTGTACATCACGGACTAAAATTAAATCCATCAAAATCGTGTGCTATTTCATTTGGCAGATCATCTAATTTATTGAATATTCAAAATTTGTTACGTATAACTATTAATGATATTGAAATTCCAATAACTACACAAGCAAAAAATTTAGGATTGATAATTGACAACACTTTTAGATATCGGCCTCATATAAACAAATGTATTCAGAAAGCGTATTTAAATTTAAAATTGTTATATCCACACAGATCTTATTTAAATAAGATTCATAAAAAAATGCTCTGCGATTCTCTTGTATTATCCCAGTTTTCATATTGTTCTGAAATTATAGGTCCTTGCTTAGATGTTGATACCAGAAATAGATTGCAAAGGGTGCAAAATTCATGTTTGAGGTACATTCACGGTATACGTAAATATGAGCACATTTCACATAAGTTGCAGGAAACAAAGTGGCTTAACATGAAAAATAGATGCTTATTACAAACTGCATGTTTTTATCATAAATTGATACTTTGTAAAACCCCACCGCATCTCTATAATAAAATAACTTTCAGGACGGACGTGCATAGTTTAAATTTGAGGTTTAGAGGTTTAATTACGCCACCTCAACACCGAACCGCTTTGTTTGAAAGATCGTTTACATTCAATATCAGTAAAGTATATAATGAGTTACCATTATCATTCAAAACCCTTTCTGTTAAACAATTTCGAATAAAGTTATTTAATTTGTATCTAAAATCTCAAGAAACGTGAGTGACCTAAATTAACGAACTTTTTAAATTTACCACTTTTTAATAAAACAAAAATTTTGAGTTTGCAAGAATTGCTCGGACTTGAAATATATTTGGAAACGACGGGCTTGTATTTGTATTTTGTGTTTGTATTTTGTGTTTGTCATGTGTATTACTTAAACTTAAAAATTTAATTTATATTTGCAAGGTTCAGATGAAAAACAGTTGTACTGATCTGGACCTTGAGATTTTGAAAATATTTTAATTTGTATATGGTTTTTTATATATCTGTTTATTTTCAAATAAAAACAATTATTATTATTATTATTATTATATAAAATTGTTTTTATATAGTCGTTCATTCCTTCGGTTATACTGTTAATGGGTATCAAGAAAAGGCTTACACTTAAAACAGATCCTTGTGGAATTCCATTGTCTTGACTTCGAACTTTAGAAATAGTTTCATTTATTTTGGCAGAGAAAGTTCTATGTGTTAAAATTTTTTTAAGAAAATGTAACATATGACTTTTAAACCCCCAGTGGATCAATGTTTTTATGATTTGATGTTTCCACACCTTATCGTATGCATTTTCTATATCGCAGAAGATGGCGACCAAATGATGTCCATTGAGGAAAGCATTCCTTATGTCGTTCTCTAGTTTAGCTAAGTTATCGTAAGTACATCTGCTATTTCTGAACCCACTTTGTGTTACGTTTAGCATGTCCTTTTCTATGCACCACATTAAGCGTTTATTAACCGTTTTTTCTAATAACTTGCACAATACGTTAGTCATGCTTATGGGCCTGTAACTAAAGCATTCACTTTTCTGTTTCCCCGGTTTCAGTATAGGGACTACCATTGCATTTCACCAACTTCTTGGGAAAGTTTCAGTATTCCAAAGATGGTTATAGAAATTTAGTAGCGAAATTTTTGCAGATTGAGGTAAATGCTTTATCATTTGGAAATGAATCTGATCAGGACCAGGACTGCTATCTTTGCAATTTTTTAGTGCATGCTCTAATTCAGGTAAGGTAAAGGTGATGTTAAAATCTTCGCTGTTGTCCGAGGTTGAAGTAGAAGATACAACACTGTTATTTAATTCACATTCCTTTCTTGATTTTAGTTCCAAAAAAGCATTTGAATAACTGTTATTACTGGATACATTATAGTAGAATTTACTAATCGCTTCTGCTATTTCAGGTGTCGATGTAACTATGCCATTATTTATACTTAGAGCTGGTATATGAAATGCATTGTTATTCCCTTTAACCTGTTTAATTCTGTGCCATAATTCTTTATTGGTAGTCATATGATTAATTGAGCTTATGTAATTAGCCCAAGTTGTTGCTTTGCTTTCTTTAATAGTCGTTCTAGCTTTTGCTCTAGCTTTTTTGAAAGCTATTAGATTGTCTAGCGATTTGTTTTTGAGGTACAAGTTGAAGGCCTTCTTCTTTTCTTGAACAGCTACCTTGCATTGCTGGTTCCGCCATGGAATTGTATATTTGTTGACTCTTGATTCTTTCGTTGGTATTGATTTTTCAGCAGCTTCTAATATTTGACTTGTTATCATTTCAGTATTGGTATCGATGTCGTTGTGTATAGAGAAAGATAGGTTGTTATGTTTAAAAATTTCAGCGAAGAGCATCCAGTTTGCTTTTTTAAAACCCTATTTAGGTCCATATGTTGGCTGAGGTTGATTTCTTGTGTTATACTTAATTTCTGTTAATATAGGTAAATGATCACTACCATATGGGTATGACAGGGGTAACCAATTGATTGCAGTTTTTATTTTAGCATGACAGATTGTTAGTTCAATTGCCGAAAAAATTTGTGTTCTTTCATCAATGCGGGTAAAGGACCGATCATTTAAGAGTGTTATGTGGTCAGCTTCCAGAATTTTCTTGATCTTCTTTCCATTCGCATTTGTTTTGTAACTTCCCCACAGATAGTCATGAGCATTGAAATCGCCTAGAATTATATAGGGTGTTGGGAGATTATTTATTACGGTTGATAGATCGTCTGTGTTTAGTTCATAATTTGGAGGTACACTTGCTTTCAAAACTTTCGCGTACACATTCAAAATCAAGTAACAACGATTTTGCAAAAGTTTAGCTGTGTCACCGGGTAATTTTGAGATTAGGTTAAAGATGACATTGACAGCATGCGCTCTGTCAGTCGAGGCATTTTGACTTTTCAAATATTTAAATGTCAGAGTTGATTAATTACAACCCTGATTTAATACAGGCAAAAATAGGTGTACGCGAAAGTTTTGAAAGCAAGTGTACAGGGTGGCCAGATAAGAATGCAAAGTGCTGTATCTCGGAAACTATTCGTCGTAGAGACTTTCGGTAAAAAATTTTATGACTAAAGTGGCCAAAAGAAGACCGTGGAAAATATTTTCAGATTTCCAAAATGGTCACCAGGGGGCGTAACCACCATCTTAAACCTTTAAAGTGATTTTTCACTGAAATCCACCTAGTAAATGTTACCAAAAGATATATGCTTATTAAAGCTAAGCTTTACTCGAGTAGTTTTTGTTTAACACTTTTTGACTTATCTATTAAAATAAAGTGGTGGGGCTAATTTAATTTTTTTTTAATAAACAGCTGTAACTCCTAAACCACTGAACGGATTTTAACAAACCTAGTCTCGTTGGAAAAAGCATTTATTGTTCCATGAAATCCATTTTACCTGTAATATGTCTAATTTTTAGTGATGCCACTAGAGCGCGTTCTTTGATATAATATCAGAAAATAGCAAAATTCTCTAAAAAATTAAAGGCAATAATATGACTTTTTTTCATAAAAACATAGTGAAATGATACCTAAATAGGCTAGTGAAAACCGTATCTCGATATCTTATTCGTAGCCTGAAATATCGAAGAAATAAAATTTAGTTATCATATAATTTTAAAAAGACATTATTACACCGATATTTATTGTTATTTATTTGTCGTTTTTCAAGATTCAATGATAAAATTTTATAATTTAATAATATTTAAATAATAAAAGTATTCTTAGTTCAAATAATTTAAAAAAAACGTGTAGGGGCATAATATGAAAAAATGGCCGATTTTGAAATAAAACGAATGCCTCCTTAAATGCTCGAACTGTCTTCCATCACACTCAATGCATTGTTGGAGCCGCTCATGCGTGGACATTACAGCAACTTCAATTTCTGCTCTTGAAAGGCTACGAATGGCCTCCTGTATTCGGATTTTCATGTCGTCTCTCGTTGTTGGTGGAATTTGATAAACAATATCTTTCAACCGACCCCATAGATAGAAGTCCAAACAGGTGAGGTCTGGGGATCGGGGTGGCCAAGGAAATAGACTTCCTCGCCCAATCCACTTCTGGTGATATGTTAGATCTAAATGTTCTCGCACATTTCTTGAGAAATGTGCTGGGCAACCGTCTAGTTGCAAAAACATATTTTGCCGTAATTGCAAGGGCACATCTTCTAATAAAATAAGCAATTGGTTTACCAGAAAATCAAGGAACACGGCACCATTTAGTGGTTGATCAAAGAAATAGGGACCTATAATAAATAGTTCCGCCCAGGATGCCACACCACACATTGAGACTCCAATGGCCTTGATGTTGGACCTCGCCGCAACCAGTGAGGATTGTTGTCAGACCAATAATGCATATTATGCAAATTAATGTTTCCATCACTTCTAAAAGTGGCCTCATCCGTCCAAAGAATTTCGGATAAAAATTCTCTATTTTCCCTAATCATGCCCAACATCCAATGACAATAATCTATCCGTCGGTCAAAGTCTTCGTGATTTAAGGCTTGATGTAAAACCATATGATATGGGTGCAGTCTAAAAATTTGAAATAACAAATACATTGTGAAACATGTAAGGTAGTATTTTTAGTGATATAAAAACTTACCTGTGATCCTAAAATGTTTAGAATAGTAGTACGTGATATACCCAACGCGCGAGACATTGCTCTCGTACTAACGTGGGGATTCAATTCCACGTCTGCTAAGACATTAACAATATTGTCTTCCGTTGTTCTAGCAGAGTGTCTTCGCAACTGAGGTCGAAAGCTGCCAGTATTACACAAATTTTGCACTAAATGTGGAAAAATTCTCGCATCGCGTAAACGCCGATTTGGATATCGAGCTCTGTATACTCTTTGAGCCAATGCCGCATTTTGAAGACATTCAAAATATACCGCAATCATA
This sequence comes from Agriotes lineatus, assembly GCA_940337035.1. NCBI lineage: Eukaryota > Metazoa > Arthropoda > Insecta > Coleoptera > Elateridae > Agriotes > Agriotes lineatus. Next base: position 205,293,363 of record OW679194.1, read on the forward strand.
TCGACAGCTTCATCATTTGTAAAAGGCATTTTAATAGTTTCAAGGCCTTACTTGTGTGTGCAACGAACACAAATTACACTGTCTCTATAAGTATAATTTTAATATTTGTTGACAAATTGATTTTAGGCATTTATTTTTTCTCCATGGCCTACTCTTCATATTCTGCCTACCTTGCACTTGCATACTAGCTGCATTGATTATTATGCCCCTACACGTTTTTTTAAAAATTTTTTGAACTAAGAATGCTTTTATTATTTAAAAATTATTAAATTATGAAATTTTATCATTGAATCTTGAAAAAAGACAAATAAATCACAATAAATACCGGTGTAATAGCGTCTTTTTAAAATTAGATGATAACTAAATTTTCTGTCTTCGATATTTCAGGCTACGAATAAGATATCGAGATATGGTTTTTACTAGCCTATTTAGGTGTCATTTCACTACATTTTTATGGAAAAAAGTCAAATTATTGCATTTAATTTTTTAGAGAATTTTGCAATTTTCTGTTATTATATCAAAAAAACGCGCTCTAGCGGCATCACTAAGAATTAGACATATCACAGGTAAGATGGGTTTCATGGAACAATAAATGCTTTTTCCAACAAGACCAAGTTTGTTAAAATCCGTTCAGTGGTTTAGGAGTTACAGCTGTTTATTTAAAAAAAAACATTGAATTACCCCCCACCACTTTATTTTAATAGATACATCAAAAAGTGTTAAACAAAACTTACTCGAGTAAAGCTTAGCTTTAGAAACCATATATTTTTTGGTAACATTTACTAGATGGATTTCAGTGAAAAATCACTTTAAAGGTTTTAGATGGCGGTTACGCCCCCTGGCGACGATCTTGGAAATCTGAAAATATTTTCCACGGTCTTCTTTTGGCCACTTTGGTCATAATTTTTTTTACCGAAAGTCGTTACGACGAATAGTTTCCGATATACAGCACTTTGCATTCTTATCTGGCCACCCTGTACATATATGTTACTGATTGCTAGTTTCTGTGGAGTATATATTTCAATGGAAATTGCTTCCAGTTCTGTATTTAATTGAAATTCTACAGCATGATGGTCTGTCTTAATAAAAAAAAAGCTTAGCCGCGCATGTACGGCTGAAAACCACACTTACAAAAAGAAAATTCGGATTTTTAAATAATCAAATATCTCGAAAACTATTCAAGATATCGTGAAATGAGTGACATATTTAGAATCAGGAGAGAAAACTACATAAAAGTGATATTAAAGCCTAAAATGTGAAAAATTCGAACATTAAAGTTGAATATTTCGAAAACGGGTTGAGATATCGAAAAGCCAGTGGTGGATTCGGATTCAGGGGACAAAAATACATAGGAATCCACCATCAGTTGTATTCTGTCTTAACGGGAACCGTGCGACAGACACACAGACACACAGAAAGAGCGATCATAGTAACCACTTACCTTGTAAGTTTGGTTGATAAAAATACTAACTCCTCCGCTTGCGTGATTTCGTTGCCTACAATAATGGAAACCTTGATAGCCCTTGAGATATGGAGTTTGATTGTTTTTGAAATGCGTTTCCTGTAGACACAGAACATCTGGATTGTTCTCAGATAGGAGAAGTTGGATGTCGTTGAGTCTTGTGTAAAAACCGTTGCAATTAAACTGAATTATTGTGAACACTTAGATAGATAATTGTGAATTATTATAGTCTGATGGTGCATCAGACATGTCAGTGTTTGTTTGTAGTAGCTGTTTATTTATATTTGACATTATACGCATGAATCCATACTTTATTTTTCTATGTTTAAGAGAAGCGTACATATCCTTTAAACTTCTTAATAGGAGGTCTACATCTTTAGTATATTTTTTTGTTACTGCTAACGGGTCAGGTGCTGAGTATATTTCCTTTATGAACAGTTTTAGATCTTTGAATGATATTCCGTACCTGTCGGGGTGTGCACTTAGTAGATCTTTTAAGGGTTCTAATTGTTCATCTAAAGAGGGTTGATTTGTACAGCTATTGTCTTCTGCGTTTGCTTGTATTTTTGAGGGTGTTTTTTTCTTCTTTTTATTTTTATTCCCTGTTTTTTGGTGTAGGTGGAGTTTCATGTGAATTACTATTTGCATCGCTATCGGGCTCCTCTTCGGTCTTATTAGCCGTGTCATTGCTAGTTGAATGTAACAGTATCTTGTTTCCTTTGTTTATAGGTATCTGGTATGTTGTTTCGTTATTTTGTGGACTCCATAACTCTTGTATTTCAGCATCCATAATATTTGTACATTCTGATGTAACCTGATCGGGTGGTATATTTTGGGTTTCTTTGTCTTTGAGATTGGTGCATGCTGATGCGGAGTGTCCTGCCTGGTGACATTTGTAACATTTGTTATCGTCTTCTTGAATGTATATCCTATACTGATCGTGTTCAGATGATATTAGTAAGGAATTCGGTAGGGTCTGATTTTCATTTGGTGCAATAAAAACATATCTGCGAAAGCTTACAATATGAGCATATTCACTGTCTCCTAATCCAGCTCTGATAAAATATATTGGAGATACTAATTTTACCCCTACGTCGGTAAGGGTTCGTTCTAGAATTTCATTGGGGATAATTGGACTCACGTTAGATATAATTACTTTTTTTGCTGGGTTTATAAGCCGACGTATCTCTACATTTCCGTCATTTATTTTTATTCTTCGGTTGTTGTTAATGATATTATCAACTATGTTCTTATTCGTAAGATATATGCAGGTTCTGTTATTTGATAGCCTAGAAGCAGTAAGTATATTTTTTGGATTGACAAGTTTACCAACAGCATAGATATAATCTTTTATGCTAATTCCATCGACTGCATTTATAACTACCGCCTGGTCTTTTTTTGGGTATCTAAATGGGGTTACATCTTTAACAGATTTTGCAAAATTTTGCATCCTGTTTGGCTGAGGATGAGACACGTTGGGGTTAATTAATATTTGAGAAGTAGCGGAGTTTCTATGGCTGGAAACCTCACTTCATTAGCTGCAAGCCCGTCCATCCTGATTTTGGTGCATGACCTGCCGGTCACGACCGTATGATAAATAGTGTTAAGTCATTTTGCTGTCGCAGATGCTTAATTGCATTTCACGCCTTTATTTACGTCATTTTGGTATTTTAAATAGCCACCTAGGCTTTAGGGCAGCGTGCCCGTATGCTAAGCCCTTTTAGTTCTTTATTTGGCTCCATCGCCTAATTTCAGAATCACGATGTCGCACATATTTAGCTCCAAAAGCAGTATTTTTCGTCGGTTGGAGCTCCCCTCTGATGGCGCCGTGGCAGCCGAGCGTATCGCCCGCAAGAATTCCGAATCTTCTAGAAGGCACGCCGCTGAGGCGTGATACCATTGGTGCCGGCATTAATTTGTTTCATTTTATCGCCCCGCAATTGGCTGCCGAGGTTTAGTCACGTGGGGACGCGATCAAGGTGACCTTTGCCAACGCTTCCCTCTGGGCATTCAGCCGAGAGCCGTCGAACGAACAAGTGGTCAGATAGTGTGTGAGTTCGTGCGACCCCCTTGGCGGGGGCGTCAGCCCTTTTCCCGTCGAGTGCTGCTTCAGCACGTATGTGACATACGGTTTCGCCTTAAGGGCAGTTGTCCGCAGCCCGTTGCAAAGAACGCTCGTGTGGTGGTTGTGAGTCGGAGTTTTTCGAATTGTCTTCGGCGTAGCGTGGGTGTTTGGAGCCCAGTTCCTGCTTCCGTAAGTAAGGGGTCGTGCCCCCTTCATCTCGACCTACCAGGATCTGTTCCGCAGAACGAAAGTGGCCCATTTTTCGTCGTCCCGTTGTACGCGTCCTGGACGCGTCTCACGTCGCCATTAAGGCGGTTGTGCACTCATCCCTACAGCCGTTGTAACATCGAAGGTATCTGCCACCTACGACTGCAGCCTGTCGCAACTCAACTGTACCAGACTCCCTCGCCGCCTACGCATTAAGGTTTGTGTCTTTAACCTGATTACCGCTGTGATCGCGAGTGCTAATTTAATCTTCGCTGTCCGCTGCATAAGGCGTCGCGCCATCATATTGGTGCATTCCTTCAGAATTGCAGACTGTCCATATCGCGAGTGCTAATTTAATCTTCGCTGTCCGCTGCATAAGGCGTCGCGCCCGCATATTGGTGCATTCCTTCAGAATTGCAGACTGTCCATATCGCGAGTGCTAATTCAATCTTCGCTGTCCGCTGCATAAGGCGACGCGCCAGCATATTTGTACTCATTACTACTCATTACTGTTCATTACTGTTCACTACTGTTCAACATCTGTCGCTAAGTTTAGAGCGCGCGTGCCAGCTGGTGCCCTTAATTATAGTCTAAGTATAGATATAGGGCGACGCACTCTGCCGCCCCATTGTAACCCGAAGTTCAATACATGATTGGTTAGTTAAGGGATTTATTGTTTTGTTTCGACTTGTGCATGTTCTGTTACAGATAGACGCCCCCTTCATTGTACTGATTCTTGTACGACGGAACGAGGGAGCTTTGAGCGTGCAGGTGGGTGAGACAGCTGCGTAGTCGCGGTCGGATTGACACCTAATTACAATCCTTGCATAAGGCAATCCCGAAATTGTTATTTGACCTTGCAACTCTTGAGTAATCCTATTGGCGGAGTATTTTGCATGCTTCGCTCCCGTCTAACCGTCGAGGCCCGGTTAGCCGGGTTAAGACAGGCTTGGTGGCGCCCTCATGATTTCGACATACCCTGTATATATTATGCCACCACACGCTTGCCCAGAACGTATCGTGTGACTCACGCCCGACTCCCTGAGCGTCCCAGCCGTGGCCCTTTTAGCCTATTTCGAACCGATTTCAGGGCAAGTGTGCCAGTTTTTCAGGACTGATTCCGTGGTGCGATGCTCACCTTGGGTGGGTGTCGTAAAGTTCTTTTAATACCGTAACAATAGTTAACTTATCGCTGTATTTGGGAAAGAATTGTTAGGTAGGTATCGAAAAGGTGTATGCACTTGCGTTTGCGGTAAACAGTGAAATAGGCAGCCGTCGCAGAAGCACAAAACTACGTCCACTCGATACCCACGATCACCCGGAACTCCCAAAAATTGTTTTTATTAAATGTCCTAGTGAAAAGCTTCTTTGTTTATTTTTAGTTTTAATTGTTAATCGTTAATCGAAACATTTGATATTTAATATTTTTAATTTTGCGTGTGGCGAAATACCCAAAAAAGAACATGTACGTGTGCATTTCTGTGCTGCATCTTACCTGCAACAGAATTAGGGCCAGTCAGATGGGAACGTAATTTTTAGTTAAGCGAAGGGTTAAAAATTAAATTAAGTATGAAAGCATACATGCAAGAAGTTACATAAAAAATGTGGGATGCTTGCGAAATCTAAATTTAATAAAAACAGTTGTCTACCCATATTAGAGCGAATCACAGATAGAAAGAGAGTAAATGTCATCATGTCATGGTTTTCGGTTTGACAAATGTACACTTTTTTAATTTCTGCTTTCATATAATAGCATCGTTTACATCTAAAAGCACGAGTGATTGTTCATTAACTGAATTTATAGCTTGTAAAGTATAAAATGCAATAAATATTCTGTAAAAAGCCGGATACTGGTCGTCTAAAGGATAAATTTTAGGTGAGTAAAAATATATCTATGCAAATTTTTATAGTTCCAATTGAGACCTATTACATCCGCATTTAAGAAAAAAATTGATGTTGACATAAAAAGCTGGACGAATCAGAGTGTAAATATAGTTAGTTCCAAATCGATGTATCTTACATATCTGACATTTATTGAACTCATTAGCAATCGAAAAGATAAACTTCATTTTAAATGTCATAAAAAATAGTAATGATATTGGTATAAAATAACAATCAAAGAAAACGTAATCGCCACACCTGATGCATACGAAAGTTGTTTCGCTAAGAGGGTCAGTGTTATTATACGTATCAGCCGGATTTGCAAATACCATCCAGGTCCATTTCATGCCTACACACAGAATTTAATTCAAAATTGCATGTTTTTGTTAGCATTAAAGTTGATGTGATAAACCACCCACGCAAGATAGTGCAAATTCTTTATCTATTGGGTTTTCGATTAAAGTAGACGCATTTGCAAGTGTAGAAGGAAGTAAAGTACCTAACTAGTTCAATTTTCAACTATCGAAGAGGTGGCTTTTCTAGGTCTAACCTTTCAGAAGAACCATATAATCCGACATTTAGTATTCAAATATGGATTGTGCCCTAGTAATACTAAAACAAAAGAACGTCTTAATTAACTTTTTAAAGTGAAAATGTCAACTCGAGTTCCAACAGCAGCTGCTCACATTAAAATAAATTTTAGGATGTAAACAGTAGTAAGTTGCATAACACCACCGCCTCATGAATTCCAATGAACTTGATTTGTAATTCACGACACAAAATATTCCAGCCCATTTTTATAATAGTTACGTTGCTATAATTTGAATTTCCCAAAATAATTAAAAATAGCTTAGCAGCTCCGTGCAGAAGAAAGCTGAACGTACAAAGTAGTACAACGCTTTGCACAAATGCATTCTAACATCGAAACAGTAATAAAATAAAAAGCAATCTAAATTCTGCACTGTTTAGTATTCTTTTCAACTCTTAGGTGTTTTATATATTTTACGTTGTTGCAATATCTGATGCGAAATCATCCCTACTATTTACAAAGTTACAGCAAAATTACTTAATGCTCAACTACGCATATTGTATTCCGCAAGAATAACCACGTGAAATTCGAGTAAATAAAGCAGAGCATGCGATTCTCATTGTTTTGAATTGTAAAATTAAAAATACAATTTGTTTAGTCTCACGCACTTGCCACACATTAATTAGATTACGGAAATGCTTTTTAAGAAGGATTAAGTGTTAATCTGCATAAGACTGGGTCAGAGGTGGTGTTACTTCATAGGGAAACTTTTGATTTAGATCAGCACATTGAATTCTGTTACCTAGCTGTTAAATGGAAGATACAGAATTAACTAGAAATCAACAAACACTACTCAGAACATGTGAACTTTACATCAAGTGGATGTTAAAGCCTGTATAAAGTTTCCTGATCAATCTGCACTTAAAACAATGGCAAAGCGGAAATTATTTGCAAGGCGGAAATCGTTTTATACCATTAGATGCACGTTTTCGATCGTTGAACGCTTAGTGACTGCTCAAACTTAGTTCAATCACTTGTCATTATCAGGTAAAAAAGAGCATGTAAATATGTAAAAGTTTGATTTCAAATAAAAAAGCGACACAGTTTTTCAATTTTTTGGAAATGTCTATGACCATATTGTTAAATTACGTTGCAAAGGTGTCGATGGAATTTGAAATACCAAACTATTTTTGCCGTATAACTCCAGCTGAAGAGATATTACCCCAAAAATAACTAGAAGATATGAACAAACTTACAGTTAATGCAGATACTATGAAAGCACGTAAAGGATAGCAACAGAGAAGTTAACTTGATAAGACAAGAAAAAAATACTAATAAATAATCAAAAGCACAATCGAAAAAGAAATCACAAATGGAAGTGGATTTGATTACGAGTACATGGTTGCCTTTTCGCTGTGTAAGTTTTTCGTAGCTACCGATAATGACAGCGTGGCTGTCGAAATACGTATTTAGCAGTTGTTAAATATTTGTGTGGTTAGGGGTTTTAATGAATTTGTGATATTTTCAAACCACATACGATTATAGTAGCGGAACATAAAATTGAGGCAGAAGAGTTCAAGAGTTTACATCAACGACTTTACATATTCTGGCATTAACCGAGACGACGAAAGAAACGGAAAGGAAATACAATATAATAGGAGATTGGCATATACTAATCTCCAGTGGGGTATAACCGTGCAAAAGAGGTAAAGCAACAAGACAAACATCCTACAGGCAGCAGAGGAGGTTTATCGTGTTGCAAAAGTGCATGGTTGCATGCTGGTCTCCAAACATAAAAGTACAGGTAGCAATAAAGATATTTTGTGGAAGAAGTACTTAGCAACAACAACGTTATAAGGTTAGAAATACAACGAAAAATGATCTACAGTAAAAAAGACTGCAAAATTGATAAAGCAAACAACGTAGGAGCAATTTGGGATATTGATGGAAGATAGCAAAGATGGAGAAGTACTGACATGAGACGCCCCTATCCTGGGAAGATGGAGAGAACAGTTCAAAAAACTGTTAGGGGGCAAATTATAAAGAAAATTTGTAAGAAACACATTTATAAAAGTAGTAAACATAGACTGGAAACAAAAGAAAATACTTTTAGATTAGGAAATGCTAGTTATCATTGTTCTACTGAAGAAGAGCGACAACAGGTTGTGCGGAAATTATAGCAGTATATGACTCCGCAGTATCTCAAGCAAAAATATATTTAAAAAATCTGGTGTGATACACGCACAACTTCCTTTTACAGTGACCTTATAATTAGCCAAAAATTTGATTTAAAATTACAAATTCTGCAAAACGGTACAAAATAGAGCATTAGTTGAACAGACAAATTTTCTCTATAATTTTAAGCTAAATTCAAAACTGTAATAATATACCGGGTGTTCTATTTAAAATAGGAGTAAATAAAAAAAATTTAAAAAAACAAAAGAAACCCATTTTAGAAGTATTCAACTGGAAAATCACCCATCTCACATCAATACACATTCAAAATGTAATAAAATTGTAAAGTTTGAAAAAAATCGTAGCATCCGTTTTTCAAAAAATCGAAAAAACTGAAAAATTACTAGAGTAAACACCTACTTCCGGTTATACGATTTTCTTCAAAAGCTTGCTGTCGCATCTACATAGTACACATATTCTGTTCACAGACAGACACACACACACAGACAGACCAATGAAGAAAATATGTTTTTTTGGTTCAGGGGACTCTAAAACGTGAAGATCTGTTGCAAACTCAATTTGACATTTTTGGGGTGAATCCAATAGGTACTTCCTTTATTGTAAAAGGAAGTAAAAAATCTGAAATCGAAGTCAGAAAAGAAGTGGAATTACAAACAAGGGGAACAACAGTGCTTTTAGTTTCGAAAAAGGCATCCGACATTAATATTCACACTCGGACAAATCATAGAAAAAACAATAAAATATAACCAGGTGGTGTGTTTTCAGCTTCATTGATTTGGTACTTTCCAGAAACAAGATACCATAACAGTTTGGCAGGAGGGTGTAATTAGCCCTCTTATATTTATTTTATTATTGGGTGAAGTCATGAAAAAAAGACAAACAAAAGGCACAAAATTTCTGGTTGGATACCATCAAATGCAAGCAACGTTCATTACAGAATTGGCATACCCAAACGACCTGGTTCTACTTGCCAAGTCATAAAACGATATACCGGGTGTCAACGAATTTATTAGACAAGTCATAACTTCCAGAGTATTAGGTTTATCAAAATGAGATTTGGTATAGGTAAATGGTATAGGGAGAGGAGAGTTTTCGCATATTTTCACTTTCCGGTCACTTCCGGTTTCACCGGAAATGGCTCCGATTTCGAATTTTTAAATGAAACACCCTGTATATTTTTGCATATTTGGATTTCTGAGACAATTTTGGATCAGAATGTGACATTTTAAAAAGTTTTTAAGCCTACTTGATTTTTTTAGAACCACTTTTAATATGGCATCTAGGTGGCCATGATCAGACGCAAACTAATCTAAAGACCTCAGGTGATGTTAGAAAATTACAATCACAAAGTTTTAGTGATTAGTATGATAGATAGGAATAAGACAAGTTGGCAAAAGCACGTTTTCTTGTCTAACTATTTTTTTTCAAATGGCGACCCTTTTTTGACAAGCACTTTCCGAAAAGAGGATTTTTTGGCGAATCTAACGATACTAATTTATTTGCGATTGAATTAAAAATAAGCTCATAAGTTAAATATTTCTAAGCAAAATACTGGATAATAATTTATTTACTTTTGTCAAGTGTGCCATGGATAAGTTTTTAAAATGTTACATGCTGATCCAAAATTGTCTTAGAAATCCAAACATGCAAAAATATACAGGGTGTTTTATTTAAAAATTCGAAACGGGAGCCATTTCCGGTGAAACCGGAAGTGACCGGAAAGTGAAAAATATGAGAAAACTCTCCTCTCCCTATATCATTTACCCATACCAAATCTCATTTTGATACACCTAATACTCTAGAAGTTATGACTTGTCCAATAAATTCGTTGACACCCGGTATATGTATCGGTTTAAAATTCTTTTTCGAACAGCTATTGGAACCAATTTCATACACTCACGCTTTTCACTAGTAACTGGATAGAGCTATAATCTACAAATTTTTGCTTGCTTTATAATAATTAAATCAGTTGTTGTTTTCCTGAACTTACACAGTATCGTTTCATTAATAGTCAAAATAGTAGACGGGGTGTTGTTTGCAGCGCAAGTTGGCGTGTACCGAAATGTTTGTTTTTAGAGCGATAACTCAATTTTAAGTATACACTCGTTGAGTTTTAGGAGGCTTCCGCGATAAGCGATATGTTACCAGCTTAACTTAGTTATGAGAACTTCGCTGTTCGATTACTGGCGTATGTAGGGTGTCCCAGAAATAAGCAAACGAAACATCCATAAAGGAAGCCACTGAATTAACACACTTTCTGAAATAATTAAGTAAATCGTCGTATGCATTGTTGAATTAAAAATTATTGAAATGTTATCTAAAAAATCCAGTGCATCACTGCGTTTTACTTTACTGCTGTTGGCCTATTAATTTTTATAACAATATTGTTGATAACCATATACAAAAATAACTTTTGAACGTAGGTATTTTCTTAGGAAATGCATCTTTCTGAAAGCGGGCATACCATTCACTTAATGTATTCTTTAAATATTAACATTTCAGTTCTGGAGTTATTTTGTATCTCACGAACTTAGTGTAATATAGATATTAACTTGAATCTAACCTGTAGCATTAACTTCCAAGCTACTTTGCATATCTAAATCTGGCATAATTGATACGTCACAGACTATTTTTCTTTAAATTGAATGCACTTGGTTCTACCTTTCGGGTATTACAACCGCTAAAACCTTGGTGCTGAAATTTGACTGCTCTCTCGTATTTGATCCACCGATAATTTTTTAGTTTTTTAAACATTAGGATTACGTGTAATATATCGAATTTTGTAATCTTTTGATCTCAGATCAGGTTAAATTTAGCAATTACTGTTGTTCAATTACTCGTCCTGAATGACAGCTCAGCAAACCAAGCGTTCGTTTTATTTTCGAGTGAAATAGTATAAGAACCGAATAAATAACATACGTCCATTGGTCTTTGCATTACAAATCGAAATCTTTTAAAATAAAATCAATTGTACAAATTACGTAAATAAAATAAAAATAAAGAACCTTTTCGGCTTGCTGGAAGCACCTCGAACACTTGTGAGGGTAGGGAGCCCAATCAACGTTTTGAGAATCGGTGGCGCTAAGAGAAGAACGGAAGCTACTGGAACTAGACTATTGATTTTAGTAGCGCTGCTCACGGTTTTCGGCGATTGTTACTGCCATTAATAAAGTAGAACGATTCAATAGTCGTGCGTGTAAACAACGGCAGTGCAATACCTTTAAGAGTAATTAACACTCTCACTACTGTTTTTTCTGGAGTTCGAATATTATGTTAATGCTTTGGCTTGTGTTTGGCCAATCTACATGGCCTGAGGAGCCGCGAGCAAGACGGATTTTTACCTTTAAGGATACTTGGTTCAGGGAAACAAACGCTATCGTCTGGCGGGCGGTCTTTATATAAGTCTCTATAAGTTCACCTGGAAGAGCTATAGGGCCTTCCCTTCGCCAAGAAGTTAAGCTTCTTCGTAAAATAATTCGAGTTTATGCCTATTTATGGTGCTGGTGACAAGCCAAGGTTTTCCTTTCTTCTGAAAAATATGGCTTACATAGGACATTCTGTTTAGCTGAGGAGCCGCTATCTAGGGATCCATGTTGACTTCGGACCGCCAGGTGCTTTTTCTCGTTACAGGAGGTGGTGAAGCTGCTTCAGGAGAAGGGGATGGGACAAACGAATGAGTAAGTGCTTTAAGGAAGGCCCATAACCGAAATGGCTAGGTGAATGCTATAGGGGCGGCAGGATAGCTCACTACTGATTAGCAGTTTGATGGGCTACTAGGGGCTGCAAAATCTCTCACATCTCTGATGGCGTTGTGGTGAGCAAATAGGTACTTTGGGGAATGCTTATTAACGATAACAGCTAGGTGTGCTTAGACTGGCAAGGTTTCTAGGAGAAACGGACGGGGGGCTATTCTTGCGGGTGGCCTCACATTATTACAGTTTCGGGTTACTTTTCAGGTGTTGGAGCTTATGGCAGCTAAGCTGGAGCACTGGACTCAATTGTCTTTTACTGGCTAAGCACTTTAGTTTTATACCCCTTTTTAGCGGACTATCGACTATCTTCTAGTGCGCCCTGGTAGAACTCGGGCATAGAGATACGTAAGTGCTCAGTGGAGCGTTTTTCGTTTATCGGAGTTTGCCGTGTCCTGGAGATCAAGCGGTAAATATGCGATGCAACGTCACAAACCTTTAACGGTAAGTGGAATTAGTTTAAGCTGCTGGTGACTCTGAAGTTATTGTAAGAAGACGGAAACTGGCGCCTGTTCTGTTTTTGTTCAGTAGCTATAAAAGCTATTCCTTTAATCCAACTCACGACTGCACATTTCTAACAACATTGAGTTAAACTGAGCTGTGAGTCTGCAAAAAATTGTAAAGGATGGAACATATGGAGAATAACATATAACTGTGAGATAAAACACTATCGATGTATGCCATGAATATAAACGTCAACAGATCTGAAGTAATGATTATCGCTAAGACAAACGTAGAATTAAATATAGTAGTAAAATATTAGAAACCTAAGCAAGTGCAAAATTTTAGATATTTGGGAGCAACTATACATAAGTGTAGTCAGAAAGATTTATTTGGCAATGAACTCAGCCACGAATAAAGTGGCAAATTTATTCCGTGTACTAAATGTCCAGATAAATAATCAGGTAGATCACATACTAACAGAACTCAATACGCAAAGCTGATAGAAAACTGAAGAAGTTATAGAGGTGCTGATGACGGTAATGACAATTAAATAGTAGAACGGAAACTAAAGGAAACAAAACCAAGTCGTTTAACTGCAAGCACAAAACGAAGAATTAAATATGATAGCAAGAAAACCTCACAAGACGAATTTATTTGGGGGAATAGAAGAAGGCTAGATAGGACAATAAATAGGATAGAAGAACATGCCTACATCAACAAGCAGTGGGAAGAGATTGAAAACCTAATTCCTGATTCGGCTAGAATAATGAGACAAGAAATAAAGCAAATATACGCGACGACTGGTCTGACAAACAATGTAATGATATAGTTGAATACAAGCTTGCACGTCCGTTCTCCATAATGGTAAGCTCGTCCGGGTTATACCGTGGTTGTCGATTTAAACGATGTTTTGCTGCCATGCTGTCAGTTTTCTAAAGACTGATGTTGGTGCCTTCTGCTCCTGGTTGTACGTCGAGGGGTCGTTACGGTTGGCTGCTTATGTAAATCTTGTATGTGATTGTGTTTTGCAGAGCTACCTTCTATGCGTTACTAAGCCGGTAGCCTCGACGACCACGACATAACCCGAAAGAACGTAGAATATCATAAAATATAACGTTGAAATAATTGTCTTTTAAAAAATGAAAATGTTAAAATGTCTAACAAAAACGTCAAAATTGTCCGAATCCGGTATTTATTTCAGTTCGGTCTTGTTTAAGTTCTCGTGCAAGTTACATACATTATTCGCTGATAAAACACATTCCTTCGTGTTTGCAAAGGTTCGCAGTTAAACAAAACCTTATCACATTGCAAAAAAAAACATTTTACCTGGGACTGGCTGCTGAATACCCTTGGAAACGGCACGTATCGATTGCATAACTCTCTCCTAACGAACATTATGTCAGGAATTTCCGAATGCGTGCAGCACAGCTCAGTTGGCGCCTCTCAAATGGACGCTTCAAATACGCAATTAAATATAGCACAGTTGGTGTACTTACATGTATACGGCAAATGTGTTTGCAGATTTTACAATTGCTGGTTCGTTGCACTTTAACACTATTTACAGCAAACGTTAGCTGCTAGGCTCTTTCAGGCCGCTTCGAATTAACCAATGTCGCCCTGTGAGAATTCGAGAGCTGTGAGTCACCAACATGTGCAGCTCTGCGCATTGACTGCGTGAGACTGCCGTCTTTTTTATTAAATATTAAATCTACATGAGTTAAAAATTCCTGCGTACAGCGTGTGTTCTTGCTGCACTCGCAAAAACTAAAATTTACAATACACTTCAGTCACAGGACCGGCTTTGCGAATATTTATAATTATAGGATACAACATGTTTAAGTCGAAATATTAAGAAAATGCATCTAAAAAATACAAGTTGGCTTGGACTTTCACTGTGAAAACAGTGGGCGGCGAGGGATGTGGATGTCCCGTTACAGTATTTATCTTATAGCATTTTAAAAACTCAAGACGAAATACTTCATTTTGGAGTAATGCTCTACGATTATGTTTTGGAGAAATTAAAATCCATTGTCATGTGGAACGCTGTTTAAATTGCGAAACTCTCAGAAAAGTTTCGTTTCTGGCGTGGTTTACACGTTGAGTTACCGTGTTCTTTTGCTTTTCCTGTTGATGCAGCCCCTTACGAAAGTGGGCAAAACGTTGAGTTCTTCGACTTCAATAATGACATGGTCCAACTCTGGAAGTCGTTTGTTACTTAATTATTTTCACGTCCACAGAACTAAAACAACTTGAAGTTTATATACAAGATACACATTTATGAAACATGCAATGATTTTGCGAGTTGATTTTAATTCGTGCTTGTTTTATTTTAATTCATAAACTAGAGCTAAACTTAGTGTTATTTAACCTTTTGATATTTTTAGACGTATGCCTTGAAACTCTTCTCTACATACAACAGAAAAATACATCATATTGCAGTGTTGTGTTCTGACGCGCAGGTTAACATGCTCTAGTATTTTCAATTTATGTCCAACTTAAATTATCCGCTACTAGCTTCTAAAATATATCAGAAAGAATATATATATTTTATTAGTGTCTGATATAATTCTAAAAGTGGATTCAAACAATTTGGAAACTAGCGCCGAAACGTCTTCACGCCGAATCGGCTCACGCCGAAACATCCCGCGCCAAAACGGGCTCGCGCCGAACCAGTAGTGCTGAATCAGCTGCGCCGAAGCGTCGTAAACTGTGAAGTAGAGCTGTCTTCTATTCGGATCGTAGAGGAATATCTACCAACTACCAGCTCTATCGTTTTATATTCATCAAAATATACTTGCATTTTCTTCTCTCTGTAGGTCATTTTATCACATCTAAAATGCTGGCCCTAAATCTCATATCAATAATTACACGACAATCTGGTTCTTTGTTTTTCAAATTTTTGTAGGTTTATGTCAATTTAGGAATCGGTTTGTAAGCGAAAAATCTACTCGTCGTTATTTTTTTATTAACTATTTTTTTTCATTGTCGTTACATTCTACGTGTAGACATTGTTTTTCAATACTGAGCATATAAACACCTTATCTGTCCATCTTAGCATGAAGGTCTTATAATTTATAGTATACTGCGTGTTCTTCACTTGTTCTAGCAGCTAACAAAAATCTTCTTTTCCTTATTCACTACTCTCTGCTGTTGACTTGTGGGTATTCATTATTGACAGGTTATACCTTTATTATAATTCTAACATTACGCATGCACTATGGTGATCGGTTAGAAATCAATCGCTTGCTTGTTCATATTTTCATTAAGTTCGCAGTTCATGTCTTACTTGTGCGTTCCCACTCTTTGAAAGGCCTAAAATAATTTCACTTCGTAATCCGTATCCTGACAGTTTATCTCTAGGATTGACATTATTTTTTCTTATATCTTTTTATTTCATTTACAATTGCTTGAAGCAATCCACACTCTCCATTTTCGAGAGAGTGTATTTTGTTTTGCAACAGAGATATAAGTCATATAAAAATCTTTCTTTAAAGAAAAGCTGATTCGATTTTGGTCGTTCAATTCTAATTTCAATAATATGTGACTTTTGACATTATACTTCAGCAGAAATACTTTTCAAAATAATATAAAAAATAATAGCTGTACTTTCAATGCGTTATCTTTTTATTAGCATTAAGGTACAATGTAATTATTATTCTCCGTTATGTATAAGGAAGTTATTGCTAGAGACGGCTTCTTTGTCTATAATTAATTACATTTGGATAAAATCACATTCTTAAAATAACTGAATGCGACATCAAATCCAGTATAAAGAAAGTTCTTTGAGATATTGACATCAAAATCATTCATGACAGGTACATATATTGAAATTTGCTTGCTGTCCTGGAGGACGTCAATCTCACAAGTTGCTAATGCAATAGATAACGCACTAGTAAACATCATCTTGGAAAGGTTTTTAATTAAATGTAACATTTCCGCTGCGATTATGAAACCGGTGTTGCACGCTACGGAAAATTTTTCTATAAAAGATACCAAATTAAATCCATTTACACGCATTACACAGTTTCTAAACCATACATCTACGGCTTGCTGCATCGCTGGCCTGCAGAAGAATCTTTTCTAGATTCTTGATTGAACTGATGCGATTCGGCCTTGGTCTGATTTTGGAGGAGATTGAGCAGCGGTGCATCGCTTGTTTAATTTATTTGTGTCAAGTTTTATGTTGCTTAACAATTTTAATTAGTAGTTGTCAGTTTGTTAATAACAAATTAGGTTGCGTTTATAAAGCCAGCCATGTGGGCAGGAGTAAATTCTACCGTGCAGTTAATTACTGGACAATTTGTTTTACCGAATTAATTATTACTGTGTTAATAAATAATTATCAGCGTGATATTGCAGTGTTAGTGATATATATTTGTCACTAACATGTTAATTTGTTTAAATTTGGTCGAATTATTGCTTACCGTTTTCATAATTTTCTGCACGAAATATAAGAGGTCTTCAAAAGTCATAAAATTTGTTTCTAATCAGACTGAGACAATCAATCGAAGCACATTAACACGCAAAGAGAAAAAATATCGCAGTTGGTAGGACACGAACCAACGCTCGACCAGGAACCCACAAACTTATAGTTGTATTATTAAAGGGAAGGTGACGACATAAACACGACCGTGAAGAAAGTAAGTCCAATCGGTAACGATGAAAATAGAAACAACATACGATTTTTACTACTCGAATTAATATTGCCATATTGTCCACAGAGAAAACGTCCTAAACATTCATTTTTATTCACTTTAACATAAAGCACAAATGAAAGGTTTAAAAACTAAATAGAAACATCAGACACACGCAACTAAAAAAGATGTTTGGATAATGGTATGTGGTAAACCCTTGTATAGACCAGCTGCACTGAGACACTTGATCGATAAAATACAGAAGTATAAATTAGATATTACAGTAGTACAGAAGATAACTTAATGTTGGGAATGTGAAGGGAAAAAGATAGAAAATACGAAAGAGCAATCT
Organism: Agriotes lineatus; assembly: GCA_940337035.1. NCBI lineage: Eukaryota > Metazoa > Arthropoda > Insecta > Coleoptera > Elateridae > Agriotes > Agriotes lineatus. Next base: position 205,310,882 of record OW679194.1, read on the forward strand.
GCTTTATTGTTATGACTTCAGAAATATAAATTATAGAGTATGCTCACGATAATCAAGAAATAATCATTATATAGTAGATTATGCAATGAGGGAGAGAAATGCGTTATTTTGCTGAGGTACAATTTCTGACTCGATGGCGAAGCCCGAGAGTCAGAAATTGCACTGAAGCAAAATAGCATTCTCTCCGAGCTGCACATACTATTTTTTCACGTTGCAGGAAGATTTAAAACGAAATCCCGTTTTTTTTAAACGTCATTTATTGACATTTTAGTTACAATTATTTTAAAATTAGTAGCCTGTGGTAAATTTTAAAGTTGGTGGCACTGTAAGTCATTATGGCAAGAGCTCACAATTATGTCAAACAAACTGACGCAAAACCTAACCTGCTAACCTAGAATTTGACATAATTGTTCTGTCAGTCATAATAAAAACTCCCTAGAAAAATGTTTGTCTTATTTAGTCTCTAGGGAATAAATGTTTTATTTCTGTCACAATTTTCATGCTATAGAAACCGACTTCTACTCCCGGTAGGGAAAAAATAGATTCGCACCTACTCAAACTACAGAATAGAAAGATAATAGTGTATTATGTTATTAATAGCAAAGTTATACTTTATGTGGCGTGGCGTAGCAAGGCAGATGAGTACAGCCGAGCCACAAAAAGATACTTTTGCTCCGAATAACATATAGTATTTTAGTACAAGAAATTTAAAACGGAAAAACAACGTGGATGGGTGTGCTGAAGCAAAAAGAAGCTAAAATAGACTATGAAGTGGCTGAAAACAAGCTAGAAGATTATTGAGATTATAAAAAAAAGAATCAGTAAATGAAAAAAACTATCATAAATAAAAGAGAGAATGAGGGATAATGAAATTCGAAAATCCCACAAGCAACTTGTTCTATGCGTGAAATCGAACTTACCTTTGCATTTTCTCTTAAAATAAATCATATTGCTTTTCTGAAGGCGCGTACTGTATTTGGCTTTACAAGGAATAAAACAGAAACCAAATACTATTTTCAACAATGGGCAACTGTGACGGCCACTGGGTGGGCAGAATTGGGCGAAGTAAACGAGTCGACAGCGATCTGAACTCAAGAGAGCACTTATTAAATTTAGAGTAGTCAACATCCAGACATTAACTTTACCATGGAGATAGAAAGTAACGGTTCTCTTCCTTTCTTAGATGTACAGGTCTCTCGCCAACCCAGTGGCAAACTTGGTCATTCTGTATATCGCAAACCCACTCACACTGATCGCTATCTACATGCCGGTTCCCACCATCATCCTACACAAAAACTTTCTGTTATCAATTCGCTTGTACACCGGGCTGTTTCCATATCCCAACCCGATAATATCCACGCTGAATTAAATCACACCCGGAAAGCTCTTAGGAATAACGGTTACCGTGCTAGGGATATACAGTCTGCCATCAATCGTCATCTTCACCCACGGCCACCCAAACCTCCAAAACCCGATCCTCCTGCAGCAATAGTATTTCTTCCCTATATCCACCAAGTCACGGACCGCATAGGAAAGTTTCTTCGAAAACAAAACATTAAAACAGTACTCAAACCCCCGAGCAAAATCTCACAGGTTCTTCCTTCATCTAAGGATAAATTAAACACTATGTCATCTAAAGGTGTTTATAGAGTCCCTTGCTCTTGTAATGCTGTATACATTGGTGAAACAGGTCGTTCAGTGAAAACTTGCATCTCTGAGCACCAGCGCTGTCTCAAGTCAGCTCTCGTTTCATCATCGGCCATCGCCGAACACCAACGCGATACTGGTCATAAGATCCTTTTTGATGAAACTTCCATCATCTGCAAATCCCCATTCTTCTTTAGCAGAAAGATTCGCGAAGCCATTGAGATTTGCAAACACCCTAATAATCTCAATCGGGAAGAAGGCTTTCCCCTTCCTTCTATGTGGAAAGTGCTAATTCCTAAGCCCCGCCCTCCGCCACTGAACCGCGACGGCATTTGCTGAATCGCGACGGCGCTTGCCTATGAATTCTCGCTTTTCTTCTTCAGATAGTCAGTCGAGTTTCGCCTCTGACGTGGTTCACACGTTGAGTTACCGTGCTTTTCTGTGCCTTCCCTTTGCAAAGACTTTCGCCTCTGGCGTGGTTAACACGTTGAGTTACCGTGCTCTTTTGCTTTTTTCCTCTTGATGAAGCCCCTTACGAAAGTGGGCGAAACGTTGAGTTCTTCGATCTCAATCATGACACGGTCCAATCCCGGAAGTCGTTTGTTACTTAATGACAATGGCCGTGCAAGCCTACAAAATCATCTTTTATTTTTTATTTTATGTGTTGTAAATGCGGTAACCGTATTCTCGATCGAAGTTGTTCACAGCTTTAATAATCTCTAGCATTTTCTGAATAACACAAGGGTAGTAGTCTGTAGTCCTGGATAGTATGTTTATGGAGCCGTAGTCCTCCTGCGGTCTTCTTGTTCTAGTAGGTGCTCGCTGCAGGCTGATTTCTGCGTGTTTCCAAGTCGTGTCTGGTGCTGATGTTCTTTTATTCTACACTGGATGCTTCTTCCCATTTGTCCGATGTATTTGCGACAAGTACATTGAAGCTGGTAAACAGCTTTTGTCTGTAGCCTGGACAAACAATCTTTGCTGGAACGGATCAATTTTTCGTTCTGGTTTCTCATTGTACCATAGCGAACGCTGTCTTTCTCATCCAATTTTATTCTATCGGTTGCTTCGGCCCTATGTAGAAAAGGTGGGCGTAATTCGTAGGATTTCGGATATTCTGGCATGCTTTTCTGATATCTCGTAGAAATCTAACCCTTCCGCTTCTTTCACTTATTTTAGTTCTGGTGGTTTTCCGTCCTCGTCACAAACATTCTTGGCTCTATACTGCATAGCTTAATCTGTTAGTGGTTCGTTTCACTAACACGTCCAGAAAAGAGGAGGCGTCCATTTTCTAAGATTTCCATAGTAGATATTATTCACCCATGGCAGCTGTTTAGTCGTGCCAAGAAAATTTCAGAAGCTGTTTTTTCATGGAGCCATATACAGACAGTGTGGTTGACGTAGCGGAACCATCATCTAGGTTTGAGATTGCTGTACTCAATAAATTCCTGGCAATGACTGGGGATATCGGAGATCCCATGGCGGCTTCTTTCTTTTGCTCATACTATGTTTCTCCACAAAGAAACTAGGTTGTGATGTACCATATCCTTACTAACTCTGGCACTTCTTCCCGTAGCCCTTCTACTGCTATGTTGGTAAACAATGATTTCATCGAAGCTGCCCAAGTGCGACATGACATCACATGATTGACAAGTCCATGTAAAGCACAATATTTGCATAAGCAGCCAATCGAAACAACTTTTCTATATGTAACAAGAACCATGGTACCACATCAGTCTTTAGAAAATTTCTGAAGAAGCCTACAGCTTTATTAGCGAAACATCTAAATATCAAGTTCAAATCGACAATCTTGATAGTGTATTTGCTTAATGTTATGCTTTCTTGAAGGTCCAGGTTGTCTGAAAATATATACTGTTTATGTATACTGTATATAACCAGATATGTCAGGTTCAGATGCAGTTTCCGGCTTTGCAAGAGCAAATTGCTCCTTAAAGATATCATAAGGCAACAGAGAGTCTGCCATTGCTCCAAAGAAAGGCATCCTATGGACAGTATCTTTTGATATTTCCCACCAATGTCTCTATTGTTCCATAATCTCTTCACCTGCAGCTTTAGTGCCATCTTTTCCACATAAAGATCTAGTGGAGGAACACCCAAAGTAGTCTCCAAAACTGCATTTGAGGTAGAACTAATAGTACCCATAGTCTTCAGAGACGCTAATAGCTAAATGGTAAGAATTGGGTTGCCATAATCAATCGAGGCCACTAGACTAGCGCTTCATAGCAAAATATTGTTCTAATGAAGGCAGCTACGAAACAGCTTTTTTAGACGACCACGTTTGAAAGTAACATTATCGCGATAGCAGCCTACTACAGAAAGTTGACAATTTCATACACTAGCACGATATTATATCGTGCTAGTCATATCGTAGCGGCACAAAGTTATTCAAATCACGGCCTGCTTAATTGTGTGACAAACGTCACTTTGACGTTTGTCACACAATTCAGCAGACCGTGATTCAAATAATCCAGACGCTTTTGCTTTATTCGTTGCTCTGCTTCCAACAAGCTCTAATAATTGTACCAATAATAATATAACGATCAATTTTGCAAACGAAATAAAAACAATTCTTAAAAATAGAATTTACTTTGAGTGGTCGTCTAAAAAATAGTGTTCATAACTCGCCCGAAAGTGCAAATATCTGTGCTCGTGTTTTAGATCCACTCGGGCTTCGCTTCGCTACGCCCTCGTTTGTCTAATCAACACTCGCTCGATATTTGCTACTTTCGACGCTTGTCATGAAAATAACTATTGGTGTAGGATTCCATACCCTGCTAATCGTACGGTGACAGTGCCCATACTTGCTTTTTCAATTATCCTTGTCTTGGCATGTTTCCATAATTCAGATTTTTGTCAAAAGCATCACCCACATATTTGACATCGTCTAAAGATGTTAGGGGTATTTGGAAAAGTCCCGAAAGACCTCTTTTTTCTCTATTTTGTGAATGAAACCCTGGCCGTTTCAGCCGGATTTATCGAGGAGTGTTCCGAGCACCATTGTTTAGTTTAACATATTTATTTGAAAGACCATATTTTTTAGAAATTTGCATTTTTAAAATCTGTACTAAAAACATAAGTATTGAAAATTTCATAAATAAACATTCGTATGACAACTCAAGCACTGACACAAGAATTTTGTGAGTTATACGAGTACACGTCACAGTCTGAAATTTATTTGCTCAATTAGATGGTTACCAACATTTTCTGTTGATTCCATTTTCCAAAGCCGAAGTAGACAGCAAATGTATTTTTGTTAAATATTTTTTTCAGCTAAACGAGTTAAACCATCTTACATTTTTAAAGTTTCACGTTATTCAGGATATTTTTTACATTTAACTAATTACAACACGTGTAGTAAATGATCCATAAGTTGTATATCTTATAATAAAAGAATACACCTCCATATTTCATGATTGACATTAACACTTCGTGTATAATTGATCAAAGGTCATACACATATAATCATTTTACTATATCTAAAAGTACTAAAGTTGGAGTTCTGAAGATGCTAATAAATTTTGATTTACAATTAATTTTAGTGGGTGAAGGCTACGATACAAATTGGGTTATTAATTTTTACGATAATTAATGTTTTTAATGTAGTGGTGCTTGTCATTATCGATTTGCCTAATTATGATTAACATTGAAATTGTCGTTGATACCTGTTAGCAATAAATTCCACTTCATATTTTAAACCTATCGTTTCTTCAGCTGCTGAATATATTATACTACTACAGGATTTCTAAGAAAATACAAGAAGCAAGTTTTGTCTTATAACGTGTAGTTATACTAGAAACGCAGCCGTCTAGTACACTTGATTTGAAACTGCCGACTTTGAAAAATCTTCTCATTTATGCATTGCTAAATGTTTCATAGCTTGTGTTTAAGAAATATAATAATTGCAAAAAAATTAACAACATTCAGCAAAATAACTCTAATACTACAAACAATGACTAGGTTGGAAGTGATGGATCAATACATTAGAAACGGCTAGTATATGACACCGAGTCCAGTAGTTTAGAAGAACTGCAAAATTGTGTAACGGATGCTTGCTGCAATATTTTTTTACAGCACCGTTACTCAAATACAGAACAAGTCAGTTTGTTAGTGTTAGTAAGGTGAACAAATATAATCAGTGATGATCTATGGATTACCATCCGCCTCATAAAATTATGCCTTCTTCACAGAACGTCTCGAATATTTCCAAAGTGTTTCTACTGGTACGTATAAGACTACAAATCAAAACGTGTTTGCAGTGACATTACGGCGAATAGTCAATGTTCTAATATTTACAACGACTTAGGTACACGATGTAATAGTTATTTACTTTATAAGTTTTACGGTAAAAGTGAAATGGTGGTGAACGAGGCGACAATGGAGCCGAGTCTGGGGTATTGAAACAAGTATTGTTGAAATTATTTTACGAACGGATAACATATATCGTTTTTAGTTTTTAACGTTTCTTCATTTTTAGATTAAAATCAATGCAAATTAAGCGTCAATGCATAAAAATAATCTGATTAGGTACCTTTTGTCGCGTTTCCTTGGTTACAATTGGAACACGGTACCGCAATATTTTTTCCGTCGCCTCTATATGAAATTTGATTTTACGAACGAATTTACATGCGAAAAATGTAACGTTTTTTGACACCATTCGGTTTTCGTCCGCAAACTTTTTTTGTATGAACGTTTTCTTCCGCAACTACTCTTATAATTCGTAATCCCCTTGTATTTTTTTTTCAAATTATGGCAGTCGACGGTAAAATATGCACAATGCACCTCGGACGAAAACTGCTTTTTATGGCCTTGCATACTTGCTTGCAGACATCGTCGATAATAGAACAATTTTTTTTGGCTAGATACATAAATAACTATTTCCGTTGACCTCTTCATAAAATGTGGTTTTACGGATGCATAATTTACAAAAAATGTCACATTTTTTGACAACATTTACTTTTAGTCAACCTTTTTCGTCCACAGCAACTCTTATAATTTATACTCCCCTTTTAATTTTTGTTTTGCAAATTATGACGGAAAAATGCATTATGCACCTCGGGCGAAAACTGCCTTTTATGGTCTTGCCTGCTTGCTTGCACGGCTATCGCCTCGGCCAGCAATTGCAAGCGTTGTCCATAAAAGAACTATTTTTTGGCGTAGATACATAAATAACAATTTTTGTATATTAGTCTAGTAGCAACTAGTACCAGATTAGCAACGAGTCCGGTAGGTAGGTTTTTATGACCTACGCACTTAGCTACGCTTCTAATTCGTGTTAGACGTTTGGCACTACTGAAGTGTATTGTTGGTGGAACTGCCAGTCTATGTCAAATTCGAGGTTAGTAGGTTAGGTTTTGCGTCAGTTTGTGTCAGACTGGCGCAAAACCTAACCACAAATTTGACCTGACAGGTTGGTTGGCAGTTCTGCCAACAATATACTTAAGTACTGCCAAACATATAACACGAGTCACAGCATTTTGCAAGCAAATAATTTAGGATAATAATTTACAAATCAATATGGTTCTTGTTTTTCTTCAGTGTGGAAAAAAAGTATTTGCGTTTATGGCCTTGCTATTTCACGTATCTGGCCCTGACAGGCTCGACCGAATATACTAGCTCAGCGCTCAATCGTAATGTACTAGCTCAGCTTAGCTATTGGTCTAATGTCGTAAATAGATATTATGGTACTCTAAATCGTAAACACTTGGTTACTGAACTCTGTCTCTAGATGTAAAGAAAAGCAGCAACATAATTTGAATTTAAGAATGTTTTTATTAAATATTTACAATTTAGAATACCGTAAAACGTTGTACAAAGCTAGACCGTTACCAGAACTTTACGTGCTCATACGGATAACAATCTCGCTGTCGTTCGCTCGTTAGATACCGTGCTCGCACGTGAAGGTCTAAGTAACTGTCTTGCAATGTAGGTAATAGTTATTTACATGGCAAGCTTAGTAAATTAGCCTTTATTTGCGAGCCGGATAATTTGCAGGCAGGGCGACGTAGGAGCGAGCCCTGTAATCCGGTGAGCCCCAATAAAGGCTAATTGCAAGCGATCCGCGTACAACGTACAACGTTTTAGTTTTAGTTCCTCTTGGGGAACATCCTAAAAATTAATATTAGTGATTAATGAAGGATATGATTATTAGAAAACAAGGTGCTTGTAAAGTCACGATGGCAGCATTTTACAGGCACCTGGCCTGTAAAGGCTCTTTTACAGGTCAGTTCAGACGACAGTAACACTTTACAGGCACCTGGCCTGTAAAGACTCATTTACCGAGTTAGTTCAGACGACAGTAATGAGGTTTAACAAGTCAATAGGATATAAAAGAACATTAGGATTCTAGAAAGTTAACCATTACACGAGTAGTACAGTAATAGCAGTCAGGTAACAATATTACTGGTCGTGTAATGGTTAACTTTTTAGACTTAGCCTTGAAAGTTTGACTCTGTTGCCGTTTTCAGGTAAACCTATTACTATTATTATTAATCTCGAAAAAATCACACTCGGAGATTTCTTCAGATCTTCACGTTTCAGGGTTCCTAGCTGACGAAACACAGCTTTTAATTTGATTTGCCTTGAATTGGGCTTATTAAAAATTATAATTATTCAATTATGTTTACTGCAATAATAAAGGGTATGTTGCTTTCAATATTTTATTTATTGACAACTTATTAAATTTTTGCGCCGGCTAGCTATTGAGATTCCAGTATCTTCAGGGTTAGTTTGTTACACAATATACATGTTACATTGTATAGTAAATGCTCTATTTTAACGAATGACAGATAACATCAAATATTTAACTGTAAACAAATCCGTTCGAAAACACAGAAAGCCAGCGTACTTTGACCACAAATAAACCAACAATTAATGAGTTCACCTCAGGTAAATAATAACAATGCATTTCAAATAATCAAGTTGTTTGGTTAACCTGGGATTTGCTTTTTTTCAAGTGAAAAGGGACGCCTGCTTGTTCGCCAAATCCACTTCCAGTTTTTGCAGAAGGTGATGCTAAGCTCGTAATTTCTTTCTTGCACGCTTTCAGCGGCTGTTGCCTGTCTCAGGACTAGGAAAAAAGCCTTCCCTAGGTACTGCAGCTTACTGTCCTCTTCTCGTAGCTCCCAGCCTTGTTGAATCGGGCTCGAAAGTTGACCTCGCACTGGCCCACGGTTGAAAAAGACGCCAAGCTTATGCCTGCCTCCTGGTAATATTCTAGCTGCTGCTGCCTTCTTATAAACCACAAACAAGGGTTCCTCTAGACGCAGCACTCTGATTTCTGCTTTCCACAGCTCCAAACCTTGTCAAAACTTAATTTCAAATAGGCGAAGCTCCAGGTTCAACTTTCTCTGGGACTGCACTACAGAACACTACCAAATTAGCCACAGCTGGGCTCGGCACAATGGTGAATAAATAAAACTTAACAACTGGCACAAATAATATACTTTTATCAACGAAATGATTTAAAAACGGAAAGCCAAGCAACACACAACCTTTCGGCTTAGCTTCCCCAATCAACAGCAGGAATTGCCACTCTAGGTCTTCATAGTAACATGTCATACAATTGTTTTCAGTAAGTTTTTACAATATTTGATGCTTAACTTCTAAATTTTTTCTAAATGTCATTCACGAACACTCTAACCGCACTTTGTTGCATTTTTCACTTTTAGTTAAATAAACACTGATTCACAAGCTATTAGCATTTTCCTGTAGTCTTCTTTAATTCTCATGTTGCTTTTCAAATGCTCTTTGCATCATTGTTACTTCTTACACTGCTTAATAACCTTTTAGATGCGTTATTGATTGTTGGTATTGTGATATCAATACAAAACCAGCATCAAACTTCTGTAACGCTCGGAAACATCTTTGTATTTAAGCGAATTCATTAGCGTGTCTTGACGTTATAAAATTAATCTGTCAGTCATCACAAATTAGCTACGTTTGCCATACCGAGCACACATATTGAATACAAGCTGAAACCAACCCTGCCGATACTGTTTTATTCAATTACTAACCTCTGTTAATTGAATTACAGTTTTTGCTAATCATGTCTTACGTAATTATCAATGTTTACTAATGACCTATATTGTTGCAATAAATACAATACCAATTCTGGTCCTATTTGAATCTTTCCTTTGTCGTCGTAGGTTAGGAATGCAACCAGCATTGCTGTAAGCATCATGCAATTACAATATGGCTACCTGGCATAAAACCCAGAAAATGTGGGACAAATATTAAAAAAGTAAAATGTTGTTTACTTATGCGTTACCTGAGATATAGATAGAATCACATAGCTCAGGCTTTACACTTGACGAAATTGGAACCTAGCAGATGCAAAGTAATGTCGTAAAAGAGTCAAAAACTTTCAACAATAAGTGCGTTCTGTTTATTACAGCCACACATTGCAGAACCGGGAGAAGTCGTCGATGGATCAGACGTCCGGAGTTAATTTAGCGTTCGAATTCCCTGTAGTTGGAATCCCATCGCCGGTAATGCTTTTTTATTTGAAATTAATTTAATTAGCATTAACGGGCTTCCTTTTATCGTTTCAGTATTATTACGAAAGTGAATATATTTTTACCCCTAGTTTTCTTTGAATTTCAAAATTGTTTAGTGTAACAACGTCCACTTGCTAGGGAAGTTCTGGGTAAAGCCTTATACAGATTCTTTAAATTGTCGACGTTACTGTTTTAATGGGTTTAACATGTTTTAGTGCATATATTCTAGTGTCTTGGATATATTTTTCTATGTGTAAATATATGTAAAATAGCTTGGAGCTAAAAAAAGCACCACCATTACTGTTACTACAAAACCTAATAATGGAAATAACATTATTTAAGACATTGATATAGGTATATTATGTAATAAAATGTTGTTCAAATATATCTGCTGAAAGAAAGAATAGCATTTATGTTGGCGTTGTATATTTTTAAAGTCATTGCCACTATCAACTGAAATTTGTGTGTGTAAGTTACGCAGTAAAAGAAAGTCGTGTGATGGTTTCACCTCAGTTTTTCAGGTAGTGCGGACGATCTCGCTCTCCTTTCCCTGATACTCGTATATTAAATGATACCCTCCTTGATTCAAATGCATTCTTAACGACACCTTTCCAACGAAGTGGCTCAGAAAGTTGTACCTTGTTAGCAACTTCTTCATTTATCTTCTTGATTGTGGCTCCGTGGTCTATGAGAACGAATGTATAAAAAAAACGCAAGGGGCCTTCTAATCTGATTTATCTTCCTCAATGCTCTGTCTTTTCTTTAGGCGGAAGAGTGTAATGCTTCGACCACAACCGCTTGCGAAATCCAAAGAAGCTGGATTTACAGTTACCAACGTTATGACCCTTCCTGGGACATAAGTAGCAAACTCGTTGTTTTTGGGCCGACTCAATTCTCTTCTCAATTTTCCGTCTTGAGAATCTTTGACAATCCTGCATCGTGTGGCTACTCTTCATATAGGAGACTATATCAGTGTACCTCTCTCATTTGATGTAGAGTATCAGATATTATGTACTTAGGTATACCATAGCGCTGCTTCAGTACTGATATGACAGATTCTCTATTTAAGTGAAGTTGTATCTTCAAATTGGGAAATAAAGATCGCTAAGATGTAGGATGAATATCGGTTCAGACTACAGCTGACTGTATCCTTTGATTCGCTTTAGGAAATAAAAGTTATTAATACTTTCAGAAATTATTAAACCACTTAACGATACTGAAGAACCACGGATCTCACAGGAACATCGTGGAGCCTTTGGAATGAAAAGGCATATCTTTCCCAACTCCATCGTTCACCCAATCCTCCACATCATTCCTCACGTCGAGCACGGATCGGTTGAGCTCATAGCTTTCAGTAGCTCAGACTCCTGTAAGATTAACTGTGTTTTACGTTAATAAGATTCTTCTCTTAACGTTGCTTGTTTTTTTGGCGATTTCCAACTCTTGCTGAGCTAGGTAGTTGTTCCTCTAGCTAGTGTAGCTGGCGACTGATGTTGCCGTCTCTAAATCGTCCCAAACCCCCCTTGCGTCGAACACTAACTTCTCCCGACTGCTCAATACTTCTACTAACTTTTTCGTAAGTAGGAAAAAATAGCACAACAGTTAAGAGTTAAGAAAGGAACTTTTTATTTTGATTCACACTTTTAACACTACTAGCCAACCGAATGCTTTGAGACAGAATTTTTGGGAAAAAACAGAGTGAAAATATTGCTCAGCAACGATTGTTGACCTTAATATTTATATTACACTTGAATAGACTTGATTCATGATTTTCCAACAAATTACAATACAATAATCTGATATACAATGGCTAACAATTAACTAATTACAATTTACACTAAAAAATATTACTTTCTATCCTTAACAAAAACAGTTGTAATCAATTATTATATAAACATGAGCGCCTTACAATCACACTTTTCAAAATTTTGTAGCAGACATTGTAGCAAACCCTTCAGCATTACTATTTCACTGTGAGACATAATGATTATCACGGGAAAAATCTTAAGACATGTTTGGGAACCAAGGAGCGAAATAGCTATTTTCATGTCAGACGAAAATTACGAGGAGGCAAAGAAGTTTCTAAACCACTGGTCTGTGATGAACTTGGACGACTTGGTAGATATAACTATACGCACGACAAATTTAATTATATCGAAGCTTTAATTCTAAAGAAGAAATGTAAATGCAGTTTGAAAAAAGCTATTATACAACACAGATGAAAACAAAGAAATCTATAAATGTTTAGAAATGTGGATGAATTCGTCAAAACTCACAAGACGAAGAGCAATACATCAAGTTATATTTAGTATTGAAAATGATTGAACAATGTTGCCGAAGAATTTTTGAAAATCTTTTTAAACTGACACTAACACAGTAACGATTTAAGAAGCATAACAATTAATGGACAGAAAATACAATTTGCTGCAAAATCGCCTATTGAATTTTGTGCTAGTCTTTATGATTTTCTGAACTAAAGTCGAGAGCTTTCCGTATACTTTCTCCTTTATCCCCGTTCTATCTTTGCGAAACCTCAGCGGCTAATTTAGATAGAAAATATAAATCTTAGATAATATAGAAAGAAAACTGAGGGTGTTAATTTTCCATATGTTACTATGTAATGAAAAACCTCTTTGTGCAAAACAAGACCAATAAAAACAACTTTCTAAAGTCATAGTTAATGGTTTATTAGCTACTATACTTTGTAATAAATGATCTATTTTAGCTTACATACTTATATCCAAATACGTTTATTTAATCCAATATTACGTTAAAACAATATTTATTTGATTTCAATCACAACAATATAACGCTTGCATGGATTTGCATGATATTCGATATTGCACACACCCTGTTTGTAAAGTGTTAGTTGTGATCGAAAGAATGTTGAAATAATTTTCGACGCGTGTCTACATAACTATATTATATAAGTTACCAAAAATATGATATTACTGAGTAATACTGAATTATAAAGAATTATATAATGCACATAACATATTCCATTCCCCAAGTCCATATGTTTACTTGCGTAATAAGCGACAATTATCTGGCATCTACTGTCGGTTGCGCTCATAGATTGGAGAAAATCTCTAGCCAAAAGCTAGTCCTGCGGCAATTAATCGAGGTTTGAAACTTCCACTGACGGTATTCCAAAGTAGGAACTATCACTTTCGTGGGCTACTTCTTATGCTAAATCGCCATACAGTCGCGTACCTGCCCCGAGGACGACAATTTCTATAAGGCCACGACACCCACCTTCAAAAAGCGCCTTCTTGCAGCTTCAATGACACTTTGCCTGTGTCATTAATAATAGTCGTGTACACACTTGTTCATTCGCAAGTGGGCCAGCACACACCATTTTCTTCTTCACAGATTAGTTTATGGATGGGAAAACCGAATTGTTTGGTGATTTTAGTTAATTCAGAAAGGTTATGTTGTTGGAATTCAGAAACGTTTTCTATTACTGCCTAGCACACCAAAGTGAGACGTTTTTAGAATTTTGTTCAATTATGTCAAATTTGTTGCCGTTGCGCTAATCAAAAGTGGAAAAAATAAATTAAAGATCAAACTGTGGCAGCAACTTTACATAAAAGTATGCTCTCCATTGGTGCATTTTTCAATACCCAGCTATATCGCTACTTCAAATTATATTTACTCAAAAATAACCTAGGCCAACATTATAGAAAGCGCATTGGTGTGCACAGAGCGATATTCACAATTTTTGGAGAAAGGCAACAGCTAAATTTGTTAATACAATGTTTAATGCAATATTTCCATGCACCATTTTTTTAACCCTATTGCGAAAATATGATTCAGTCACTCCAAAATGCGCTGTAGATAAATTGAACGACCTTTATAAAGGTCATATTTTAATGTGAGCAATAATTACAAGCTAATAATCGTTTTGGTTTGATTTTGAGGCATTCTGTGTGCTGCATACTAAGGTTGCTTGCATTTTGAGATATCTGGTGAGAATTTTGAATACATTTCTGTTTTGAGAGGGCTTCTATAATCATTTTTGGAATTAAATCCCCAGTTCATCTTTTACTCTTAGAATAACTAGTGCCAACATATAGTATAGTATTCGAAAGAACTTTCTATATATTTAGTTTTTTACAATTATTACATTTTTTTAAGATATGTTAAAACTATACAGATGTATTCGAGTGGTATTCAGAACGAAAAGAGTTTATATGAATTAATGTGCTTTCCCACGCTTTATTTTCGATATATAATTGTCTTAAGATATTTTATTCATTTTTTTAAAGAATTACTAAGTTAATCATAATTCTTATACAGTGAGTATATGGAATAATAGGTGTTCTCAAATATAATAGTAGCTCTTCTCTCAAATTCAGCTTGATATAAGGAAATGTTCAAGATGAACCCTCTGACTAGCGTTTCTTTCCACGAAAGCTAAAGTTATCTTGGATCATCCATTCGTGAGCAACCATAAGTGATGCTCAAAGCGAAGTACGAGTTTCGATGAAGAGAAAACGCTTTCCAAAATATCATCCATTTGTTGCATTTATACCTCTTTTTGGAGTATTATATTCTAGGGCCCTTCTACATGTTTCAGTTTTATTCGTTCTTGGGCGGTGTCCTATTCATGCATATTTTCTCCTCTTCTTGATTTTAGTGTTACTTTCTCATAATTTGTTAATGGAGATTGTTTCTGGCCACTCAACTAGTACCACTGCAATTTTTTTACAAATATTATTTTGGTAACTCGTTTGTAAAGACACTCAATATCCTTGTGACATAAGAGCTATATTTTTAATGCGAAGCTTTAGGAAAGCATCATTCAGAAAGAATAACTTGTAATGTTTTAGGTACATCTTATATAATGTGTGTTTTTTTAGAATAGAATGTAGCATCTATTTCTCAGAAGTTTGGTATATTATTTTTTTTCCTGAAACTTGTTCACTGTCCTTTCCATTTCTATATTAATCATTAATATGATAATGAATAACGAAGATCCCTCTGCTATATGAGATGATTTCCAGCTGCCATCTCTTTAGAGACCGATGGTGTCTGCTCTTACAGCAACCGATAATGCAAGAATGATATATTAAAACGATGCACAGTGAATATTTTTCCAATGCTATTGATACTTACAGGTTGTTTTCTACACATTCCACTTCAATATCCAAAACGTAACAATTTCAACTAGATCCAATAGTTCCACCCGATATTGTGAAATAATCTCGTCATCGATATTTTCTCTTTTTTCTGCAAGTTTGTTCACTCATGGCTTTTCTAATACTATTACCCTAGTTCCTTTACCTCCTATTTCTTGCAGGTAGATACCATTCCATAACTCGATTTGGAAGCCATTCATCTATAATTCGCTACATATGTCCATACCAGACAAGCTGCGGTTGTTCTATTTCCTCAATAATTTATTGCTGCAATCTCATATTCTATCGTATCACTTTATTCTTGACCCTGTTCGTTAGAGATACTCTCGATTCTGTATGGCGTGTATTTCAGTTGCTAAAACTGTGTGTTCACTCTACGTGTCGGATCAATATAAAATAATACTTTTGATTATAATGTTGTATAAATACACCTTTGAGAGAACCCACTACTTTTTTACTCTTTGTTATTCTGTCTTTAATTTGTAGGTCATCTTTAATTATTGGATGGAACAGAAATGACTAATATTTATACTTTATGCCTGCCTTTATTGTATTGTTGCTGTATAAGTTTAGGTTAGGATCATCTGTCTTACCTATATTGCTAGATAATTTGCTAGGTATATTTTAAAAAGCGTTGGGGAGAAGCAATAGCCTTAGCCATTTATTGACTATTATTCTTTGTGGCATTGTATGTTATCAGACGTAAAATAAATAAGGAAAAAACAATAACAATATAAGGAAGAAATAAACATTTTTTAAAAAATGTGGAAGTTAAAAAAAATAGTTAATTATTTTTAAACAATATAATGAAGGAGTTGGACAAAAAAGATAAAAACCACAATATAATGTTAACAGGTTTTGAGGTAAACGTCAATGACGGAACCAAAATGAAAAAGAAGACACGAACAATTTCATTCAAAAAAATCTGGATCAACGTGTCAAAATTATGTGTTTTCGAAATGAGTATGTAGCAATAAAGATCAAATTGACATAATGAAGAACAAGAACCTAACAATAAAAGAAAGAACATTTGTAATAGCTCTACAAGAACAAGAACAAATTATGAAAAACAACAAGGTAACCAAGTAATCGGATACTGACAATAGAAAGGGAAATTTGGAAACGAAACGACGGCAAAAAAGAAATAGAAATGAATAAATAATAAAATAACAAAGTAACCATGCAAGACACGATTTCCGGGACTGGGCCTTGTCGTTATTTAGATTAAAGCACTCAACGTTTCGCCCACTTTTATAAGGGGCTTCGTCAGGATGCAGCAAAAGAACACTGTAATTCAACGTGTAAACCACGACAAAGGCAAAACTCATTTGAAAGCACGTACGCCAGATGCAAAACTCTTCTACCAATCCAAATAAGGAAAGAAGAAAATTATAGTCGAGTTGTCGCGGTTCAGAAAATAATCTCAATCGAGACGAAGACCCATTTCTTTCCAAGTGGAAAGCGCTAACTATTAAACCCGTCCACTACCCTCTTCATTTAACCTCTCCTTCTCATCAATAGAAGAGTTTCGCCTCTGGCGTGGTTTACATATTGAGTTACTGTGCTCTTTTCCCTACCTCTTGATGAAGTCCCTTATGAAACTGGGCAAAAGATTGAGTTCTTTAATCTCAATAATAACACGTTCCAATCCCGGAAGTCATTCGTTACAAAATAAAAAAGTAACTACTGTTACTAAAGTAAACAAAAATGATGACAAAAAAAGTAACCGAAGGGACAAGAGCCTAGGTATAAGCAATACAAAAAAATATTGGAAATTTAAAACCTGCAATGTTCAAAGCTTGAACGACAAAGAAAACGAACTTTTACAAAAATTTCAGAAAGCTGATACAGCTCTTACTAAAACTAAGATCATAAATGGTTACTTTAAACATAATCAATAAATACATACACCATGAAAGACAAGAGCAAAAATGAGTAGTCAATTATCGGTTATATGCTAATAGAAAGGAAAAATAGAAGATGGCACAGTTAAAAGAGAATCAGAGATATTTACAGCGATAGCTTTTTTATAAATTAAGATAAAAATGGGTTCATCGGCCACATGGCCGTCGCTGAATAATGACACAATAGGCATCTAAAGCAAAGATCAGATAGTAATATAATCGTATAAACTGTGGCACAAGAAAAGTAAACAGGAAAGGAAAGCAACCAATGTGGCCCACTGGACAAATCAAGGTGCAAGGTAAAATAAATAAGCAAATATATTGAATTAAGGAACAGAGGAAGAAAATTAAAGACATGGTAATAGACGCAAAGAGAAAATTATGGAAAGAGTTTGGACGTAAAATGTTGGAAGATTACAGTATAAATTAGAAGCTATTTTCTAAAATGTTTATAAACACATATGAACAAGGAAACAGAAAAATACATTGCGGAATTGTTAATAATGGAAAAGCAATTTTACAAACGTAGAAGAAATACTTCAAAAAGCTCGTACATAAGAAATAGAAAGAGAAGAGAAAGATAATGATGAATCGTCGAAAATAGCACAAAATAGTTAACAGAAGTCATAGCAGCAGTTAAGAAGTTAAAAACAATGAAGCTACAAGTCACGTCCATATAACGGGGAAAATGTAAAAAAGTGGGGTGAAGAGGATTGGAATTATTAACAAACATATATAACAAAATATGGAGAGAAAGCAATGTACCCCTGGACTGGAGCATAGGAATTATATTTCCAATTTAAAAAAAGGGCAAGAGACAGTGCACCAAATAGAGGAGTATTAAATTATTAAGTATAGCTGGATGCTGTATAATAAACTAATAGTCCAAGAGCCAGCAACGGATTTCTTACAGTATTTTTAACAAGTATGTAACTCTCATGGAAGCTCCATTTGAATATACTGAGAAGAAAACCCGAAGTCTGGCAAGACTGCGTTGGTGGTTTTAGCCCCCTTGCGTACTTGAAGGGTGGAAAAAAATAATGTGTCAAAACTGACACAAAACCTATGAATAATATGTTGGTAACACTGTAAGTCTATATCAAATTCAAGGTTAGCAGGTTAAGATTAGCATCAGTCTGTGTCAAAACTGACGGAAAACTTAACCTGACATGGACTTACTATGTCACCAACATATTATTCATACGTTTGAATTTACACAGCCCGCTGACGATCAGTTTTTTTTATACTCTCGATATTTTACTGTAAATGGTTTATTATGCAAGTTTATGAGAATCTGGAATAAACATATCACCCGCGAAAGCGTCTGTCAATTTTTTTACTTACATAAGATATGTTTACCTTTAACATAGCAAAGCGCCAGACTTGTTATTATACTTCTTTCTTATTATTTTTTCTATCCTTCAAGGACGCAAGGGGGCTAAAACCACCACAGCACGCTTGCCAGATTTCGGGTTTCCTTCTCAGTGTATTTAAAGGGACCTTCCATAACAGTTATACGCTTTTTAAAAATACTGTAAGCAAACCCGCTGTTGGCTCTTGGACTATAACAACATAAATTGATAAACAACTACAGCAAGCACAAAGCGGATTCAAAAAGAGCACAACTTATGACCACATAACACATTAAACCACATACGTATATGACATTAAACAAATCACAGAGAGATTACGAGATAGAAACCTGGAAATATACAGGGCTTTTATTGGCCTCATATAATATCCATAAGAATGGTAAAAATATTGGAGAAACCGAGAATAGCAATTATGTGTAAAAAATCTGGTGTGATACAGGCACACAACTTCCTTTGATTTTTAATTTTTAAGCATTTATCAAAAATTTTCAAAAATACAAATTCTACAGAAATCGTTCAGAATAGAGCAAAATAGCTGTTGAAGAGACACATTTTTTCTAAAATTTTAAGCTGAATTCAAAAATGTAATAACATACCGGGTGTTCTATTTAAAATAGGAGAAAAGAAAAAAGCAAAAGAAATCCATTTTAGAGGTACCTATTACACTGGAAATCACCTATCTCACATAAATACACATTAAAAATGTAATAAAAATGTAAAGTTTTAAAAAAATTTGTAGTTGTGAGTACACACCATACTTACTGTTATATTTTCTTCAAAAGCTTGCTGTCGCATTTAGATAGTACACAAAACTTATATATGAGGTTTCAACGTCCTACCTCTTTTCGTTTTTGAGATATTCTGTTCACACATAGACACACAGACAGATTGACAGAGAGACCAATGACCAAATACATGTTTTTTTGGTTCAGGGGACTCTAAAACGTGAAGATCTGTCGAAAACACAATTTCGAATTTGGGGGTAAATCTAATCCTTCCTTTATTGTAAAATGAAGTAAAAAGTATATAAATCATGACAGAACAGATAATATCAATCCCAGGAGTTTACGGTAAATGAAGGTCTGCGGCAAGAAGGGTTGAGTTGAAATAGTAACATGGTTACTAGCAGTGAAAAATAATAAAATAAATAATATTGAGTTGAAATTTGTTAAAAACACTGGCATATCTGATCTTATAATTAGCCAAAAATTTGATTTTTAATTTTTAAGCATCTGTCAATATTTTTCTAAAATTACAAATTCTACAGACACGCTACAAGATAGAGCGTTACCTGAAAAGACAAATTTTCCCTAAAACTCAAGCTGAATTCAATAATGTAATAATATACCGGGTGTTCTATTTAAAATAGGAGTTAATAAAAAAAGGAAAAAAACAAAATAAGCCAATTTTAGAGGTATTCAACTTGAAGACCACCTATCTCACATCAATACACATTAAAAATGTAATAAAAATGTAAAGTTTGAAAAAAAATCGTTAGAGCCGTTTTTGAAAAAACTGAAAAATTCCAAGAGTAAACTATACTTCCAGTTATGCGATTGTCTTCAAAAGTTTGCTGTCGCATCTAGATAGTACACAAAACTGATATATGAAGTTTTAACGTCGTATCTTTTTTCACATTTGAGATATTCTGTTCGCAGACAGACAGACAGACACACAGACAGACAGACTGACTGACAGACCAAAAACATGTTTTTTGGGTTCAGGGGACTCTAAAACGTGAAGATCTGTTGAAAACTTAATTTCGAATTTTGGGGTAAATCTAATTCTTCTTTTATTGTAAAATAAAGTAAAAAGTATGTAAATCATGACAGAACAGATAATATCAATCCCAGGAGTTTACGGTAAATGAAGGTTTGCGACAAGGAGGTTGAGATACTCGTAGTAACATGGTTACTAGGAGTGAAAAATAAAAAAATAAATAATATTGAGTTGAAATTTGTTAAAAAATCTGGCATATAACTTCATTTTACAGTGATCTTATAATTAGCCAAAAATTTTATTTTTAATTTTTAAGCATCTGTCAACATTTTCCAAAAATTACAAATTTTATAGACACCCTACAAAATAGAGCGTTAGTTGAAAGAACAAATTTTCTCTAAAACTCAAGCTGAATTCAATAATATAATAATATACCGGGTGTCCTATATAAAATATAAATTAATAAAAAAAGGAAAAAACAAAAGAAGCCCATTTCAGAGATATTCAACTTGAAGATCACCTATCTCACATTAATACACATTAAAAATGTAATAAAAATGCAGTTTAAAAAAATTGTCAGGGCCGTTTTTGAAAAAAACTGAAAAACCACAAGAGTAAACCATACTTCCAGTTGTGCTATTATCTTCAATAGTTTGCTGTCACATCTAGATAGTACACAAAACTTATACAAGGTGGTGACTTGTGCGACGCAGGATAGGGATTTCAATGGTAAATTTTTAATGTTTGATTATTGGCTCCCCTATTTTTTTTTAAATTAAAGTGTAAATAAGGTTTCTGAAGAGAAAAAAATCTGCATCTGTAGATACTATTCTTTATAATTTTACAATTTTCGGAACCCTATAAATTAAAGAAATAAAAAATGCTATTTTTAAAAATCAGTATTGCCTTGGAAATATGTAAACAAACAACATGCACATTTACTTTTGTCGTTTGACATTTATAACAGATCATTAAATATTCTTCCCGTTAAAATGTATTCAACTGAAGAAAAAGTAGAAGTGATACAATGGTTTTATGCTGGAAATAGTGCTCGTCAAGTAAGTGCCTTTTCAGCGTAAAATATCCGAATCGGAATATTCCAAGTAGTTCGATTGATAGATTAATACGTAAATTTGAAACTATAGGCACAGTATTAAATAATTGTAAATGTAACAATTACGCTGAAAACGTGCAGCAACATGAGAAAAATGACAACACGTTGAATGTTTTGGCAGCAGTAGCTGCAAATCTCAGTGTAAGTTTAAGGCAAATAGCACAAGATATTGGCTTGCATCACAGCTGAGTCCTGCGAATTTTGAAGAAACACAAGTTTCTCTCTTACAAATATCAGTGTCATCAAGAGTTGTTTGAATGTGATATGGAGAAGAGAAGTGCATTTTGCTTACAAATTATGAAAAAATGTAACGAAGACAGGGAGTTTTTGAATAACGTTTTGTTTACGGAAGAATGCACATTCACACTGCATAATGAACCAAATGTGCAAAATTGCCGAGTATGGGCTACTGAAAAAACACGCAACATTTTACAAACTAGGACCCAATATCCCCAAAAAGTTAATGTTTTGGCTGGAATACTAAGTCATCACATTATAGGACGATTTTTCTTAAGTAAAAACCTCACACGAGTGCGCTTTTTGCAGTTGTTAGAAGAGGATATAGCCCCGGCGGTGACCGTAGTTGCTAGAGACGATCAAGAGATTTGGCTTCAGATGGATGGGTGCCTCGCTCACAACACGCGTGAAGTGCGCGACTTTGTAAACGACAGTTTTTCCAATAAGATGATTGGTCCAAATTATTTAATTAACTAGCCTGCTAGGTTCCCCGATCTTTCGCCCAACGATTTTTTCTTTGGTGATTTAAAATCGCAAACTTACTCTGGGAGAGCCTTTCAAACTATTGAAGAGCTAAAAAATGGTATTCAAGTCCAATGCGATAAAATATCACAATATCAGTTAGCAAATGTTAGACGGCAATTTTACGACAGGTTGGGTCATTGTTTAGTAGTTAATGGTGCTTTGTTTGAACATTTGTTATAATTTATTAATTTTTGTGTATTTGGATTATGATTATACGTACCATCGAAGTCATAGAAAACTGGGACAGGAAAATTATGCAGTTACCCTATTTTTCGAAAAGTTTTGTGTAGATGTAACATTGTGACTGAAGTGAAAGTTATTAAAGGAGACAGCCTTCCTTTAATAATATTCAGTCAACATGCCACATCTAAACTACACTTTTCGGAAACAAGGGTATCTGCGTATTTTGCCTGTCCCAGTTTTCTATGACTTCGATGGTACATAATTATGTTTTGTTATGGTATTTAATTAAATCATGCTTCCTATAGATACAAATTTTTTTATTTTTATCGGTTCCGGAAAATTATAAACGATGGTATTTATAGATACCTAAAGCATTTTCTCTAGAAAAACGAATACATTTTAACGGGAACAGAATTTAATAATCAGTTATAAACGTCAAACAGCAAAGACAAAAGTAGATGTACATGTTGTTTGTTTACATAATTCCAAGGCATCAGTGATTTTTTTTTTAAATTGCATTTTTATTTCGTTGATTTCTACGGTTTCGAAAAATGAAAAATTGTAAACAATAGTATGTACAGATGCAGTTTTTTTTTCTACAAAAAACTTATTTACACTTTAATTAAAAAAAATAGGGGAGCCAATAATCAAACATTAAAAATTTACTATTGAAATCCCTATGCTGCGTCGCGTAATTCACCACCTTGTATATGAAGTTTTAACGTCATATCTCTTTTCATATCTGAGATATTCTGTTTGCAAACAGACATACACACAGACAGACAGACTGACTGACAGACCAAAAACATGTTTTTTGGGTTCAGGGGATTCTAAAACGTGAAGATCTGTTGAAAACTCAATTTCGAATTTTTGGGGTGAATCCAATACTTCATTGTAAAAGGAAGTAAAAATCACGTTGAGGGTTTAATTCCTTTTAATTGTGAATAAATAAATAATTGTAATGTTATATGGACTGTGGTAAACGCGAATGTTCACAGTGGTATAATTTGATATAATATCAGATTGTTATAATTTTGCAATAAAAGTCAATGATAAATATAATCTTGAATTAGATTGTTCTATTGTGGATGCAATAGATTAACAATCTTTTAAGGTAGCTTTAGTGTGTGAGTGATTGTGTTTTGTGCCAACGGATTGGTTTTCTATTGTAAAGAATAGAAATATTAAGTTCTACAACGAGCTATTGGATCTGGTACAACCAGGTGGATTATCAAAAAGGGGTGTTCAATAAGGGCGATCGAGTACCAAAATCAGGTACCACTGAAAATACAGCGAAAGGTCAGTGAATATGATATTAAACTTTCAATGTGGGTTATATAACCAAGTTTAATTTGATGTAACTATAAAATACTGCGTAATTAGATTTAGCAGCGTTTTATTTAGTTGATAGATTTATTGCCTAAATTCAACGTTAAACAGGTATTTGGTCATTTGAGGTATTTATATTAATTTGGAAGTTATCTTTTGCTTATTGTATTTAGGATAAAAATAATTATAACAGAAATGACAGTATTTTGGATCAAGTAATTAAACATTATTTTGAAAGTTAATTGAAGTTTCTTATATAAATGTCAAATCAAACAAAATAACTGTCATATTGTTGAAACATTTAAAAAGAAATATTTTGGAAGGTACCTGAATTGATAACTAAAATTAAATATATTATATTATACTGCTACTCTGGAAGAACCTTTCAAACTATTGAAGAGCTAAAAATGGTATTCAAGCCCAATGCGATAAAATATCACAATATCAGTTAGTAAATGTTAGACGGCAATTTTACGACAGGTTGGGTCATTGTTTAGTAGTTAATGGTGCTTTGTTTGAACATTTGTTATAATTTATTAATTTTTGTGTTTTGTATTATGATTATACGTACCATCGAAGTCATAGAAAACTGGGACAGGAAAATTATGCAGTTACCCTATTTTTCGAAAAGTTTTGTGTAGATGTAACATTGTGACTGAAGTGAACGTTATTAAAGGAGACAGCCCTCCTTTAATAATATTCAGTCAACATGCCACATCTAAACTACACTTTTCGGAAACAAGGGTATCTGCGTATTTGTCCTGTCCCAGTTTCCTATGACTTCGATGGTACATAATTATGTTTTGTTATGGTATTTAATTAAATCATGCTTCCTATAGATACTAATTTTTTTATTTTTTCGGTTCCGGAAAATTATAAACGATGGTATTTATAGATACCTAAAGCATTTTCTCTAGAAAAACGAACACATTTTAAGGGGAACAGAATTTAATAATCAGTTATAAACGTCAAACAGCAAAGACAAAAGTAGATGTACATGTTGTTTGTTTACATAATTCCAAGGCATCAGTGATTTTTTGTTTAAATTGCATTTTTATTTCGTTGATTTCTACGGTTTCGAAAAATGAAAAATTGTAAACAATAGTATGTACAGATGCAGTTTTTTTACAAAGACTTATTTACACTTTAATTTAAAAAGAATAGGGCAGCCAATAATCAAACATTAAAAATTTACTATTGAAATCCCTATGCTGCGCGCGTAATTCACCACCTTGTATATGAAGTTTTAACGTCATATCTCTTTTCATATTTGAGATATTCTGTTTGCAGACAGACATATACACAGACGGACAGACTGACTGACAGACCAAAAACATGATTTTTGGGTTCAGGGGATTCTAAAACGTGAAGATCTGTTAAAAACTCAATTTCGAATTTTTGGGGTGAATCCAATACTTCCTTCATTGTAAAAGGAAGTAAAAATCACGTTGAGGGTTTAATTCCTTTTAATTGTGAATAAATAAATAACAATTGTAATGTTATATGGACTGTGGTAAACGCGAATGTTCACAGTGGTATAATTGATATAATATCAGATTGTTATAATTTTGCAATAAAAGTCAATGATAAATATAATCTTGAATTAGATTGTTCTATTGTGGATGCAATAGATTAACAATCTTTTAAGGTAGCTTTAGTGTGTGAGTGATTGTGTTTTGTGCCAACGGATTGGTTTTCTATTGTAAAGAATAGAAATATTAAGTTCTACAACGAGCTATTGGATCTGGTACAACCAGGTGGATTATCAAAAGGGGTGTTCAATAAGGGCGATCGAGTACCAAAATCAGGTACCACTGAAAATACAGCGAAAGGTCAGTGAATATTTATTAAACTTTCAATGTGGGTTATATAACCAAGTTTAATTTGATGTAACTATAAAATACTGCGTAATTAGATTTAGCAGCGTTTTATTTAATTGATAGATTTATTGCCTAAATTCAACGTTAAACAGGTATTTGGTCATTTGAGGTATTTATATTTGGAAGTTATCTTTTGCTTATTGTATTTAGGATAAAAAATAATTATAACAGAAATGACAGTATTTTGGATCAAGTAATTAAACATTATTTTGAAAGTTAATTGAAGTTTCTTATATAAATGTCAAATCAAACAAAATAACTGTCACATTGTTGAAACGTTTAAACAGAAATATTTTGGAAGGTACCTGAATTGATAACTAAAATTAAATATATTATATTATACTGTTAATTTTTTTTTTTTGTAGCGATCAGAAGGCTGGATTTAGTTATCTTGTCTAATTTCGATAATACAAAATCGATTAAGTACTATACTATAGTTCATTCCGATTCAAAATAGAGCAAAATCTGCAACCCAAGTTACAAATATCAGCAGTAAGTTGATTACTAATATGATTTTATAAAAATTCAGGTCAGAGAGACACGGCCTTGTTGCTGTCTTTATGAATGTCAAAATGAATGTGTCATTTTTTTAATATGAATCTTTGCTTAAGGAGGTCATTTGTAATATATTTTAGTAGGTAAATTTATTCTCAGATCACATTCAGCAGATTACATTTAGGTACACATTGCACAATTTTACAATTTCAAGCTTTGCAAATTTTACAAAAACTATAACCTCTATATTAGAACGGGTGTTCTTTAATTATTTGTTTGTGTCAAAACTGACGGAAAATCTAACCTGCTAACCTCGAATTTGACATAATTGTGAGCTCTTGTGATAATGACTTACAGTGCCACCAACATATTATTCATACAACAAATATTTCAAAGGCAACTTGACCAGAATAATTAATGAACATCCGTTACTACGTACATCCCATGATCTACATTTTAATAAAATCAAATTAGTAATCAAATGACTGCTGATATTTGTATCTTGTTGCAGATTTTGCTGTATCTTGGATTTGAATGAACTATAGAGTAACTTCACTAGGCGACGCAATATATAACTTTTGTCAACTTGATGTTGTTTTCATGGAAATGACTTTCAGCTAGATTAATACAAACAAATCGAGCAGCCAATAAAATATTTATTTGTCCCTAAATTTACTCAAAAAATAATCAAATCAAATACAATGCCTACTTCGAACAGGTAATGCGGCTCAAACTTCTTGTACAAACCATTTGTATAACACTATGACACGCCTATAACCTAAAAGGTTCAATATGTTACTACAAGAAAAGATCAAAGTGGCATACGAATGGAATGGAAGAATACGAGTATAGCTGGGAATCAGGACGACCAGGAATAGAGTGGAATGTAAAGTTGGAACAAATCTTAAAGCCAAATTTACGAATGCTGAATTGCTGGTTATCTTACATCAATTAAGTAAATTCGCATATATCTGTACAGCGGCTGCCTAATAACCTAAAACACCAGCTATTAACATACAGTAATGATCGTGTAACCAACAATCTTCCCGTGTAGTCACATTTCTTAATTTATAATATGGAGGTGAACTAAATGTTATTACCATTTCAATTAGCATCATTAGGGATAATTGCAAATGTAAATGTAAATTCTGAAGCGTTGAATACCGTCTGATCGTATTTTTAGACACTATGGAAAACATTAGGTACGTATAGTGTCAGTGAGAAAAAATATGTAATGGGCTTTACCAGAACTTCCCTCGTCGACATTGTGACACTAAATAATTTTAAAAATGAAATTAAGTTAGGAGTAAAATTATCTTCACGTTTCTAATAAATTAAACAAATTTTTAAATAAAAAAAAACGATATCGGTGGTTATCGAAGGGCAGACGGACCG
Organism: Agriotes lineatus; assembly: GCA_940337035.1. Taxonomy (NCBI): domain Eukaryota; kingdom Metazoa; phylum Arthropoda; class Insecta; order Coleoptera; family Elateridae; genus Agriotes; species Agriotes lineatus. The sequence goes on from OW679194.1 coordinate 205,338,337, forward strand.
CGTACACAGTTTCAACGTTTTGTGGGATATTGCAAGGGAACGGGCTATTTCTACCTTAGCTACGGAGCACAGACCACTCAAATTCCTGCCTTGCAGCTGTATTAAGTAACGCACTAATTATTGGTCCTTTTTGAACCGTACAACATTTATTCTGTATCTATTGGGGCCCATTTTTGGTAAAAGTAAAGCCTGCGCTATGTACAAATTATTACTTGTATTTATTACTAAGTTAACTCAAAAACAAACAAAATTTTATGTTTTTAAGGTGCACAACCTGTATATATTTGTCTGAAATTTTCTCGGTTTCATGCCAGGTAGATATATACTGTGTATGTAAAATATTGTCTTCCTTCGACAAATAGTTTTTGAGTTATACCGCTAACAGACAGACGGAATTAAGAAAACCTAATTTTCGTCATCTAGGGACGCTGAAACGTGAAGATCTGAAGAAATCTTGAAAAATGATTTTTTCGCGATTGCAATACTTCCTTGGTCTTTTAGACGAGGGAAGTAAAAAGCAGAACAAAAATGAATTGCTAAAACGTGAAAGAGTATGCAAAGATGCTAGAACTAAGACGGCGCCATTGGGAGAACATAACCATGTAGACAATTTAAGATAAGAATTTCTGATTAGTTTTAGACTAGACAAAAATGTTGTAAGTAGTGAATGGAATAGAATATGACTGCTGTATTAACGTATCAACTTGTCTTCATAGAAATATAACTTGTACCAAGGACTATTAGCCTAATTTGTTGTGGACGTGATCGATTTTGTACCGATTTCTTGATAGGCAATTATTTTTAGGTTGAAACGTGAAATGTCATTTGTATCTCGTTAATAACCCGTCCGTAAAAGAAACAAAAATCAGTTAAATTGGGCAACTTCTTTCGAAATCGGAGGATAGCTACGTAGTAGGCAATCACATAAAGGTTTAAGTCGTTATTATTGCTACACAGCTATTTTTACCTCTTTGTCTAAGAAAATTGAAGTGCATTTCTTCTCCTTTGAAAAAAAATACCATGCGTTTCTGAAATTTGTACTTAAGATATTGCATTACCTAAAATAAAAAAATTTAGCATAAAATTTAATATCTTAAAAAATAAAAGCAAGATGCAGATCAGGTTTTGTTCGACATTCCATACAAGTTGTTTATAAAATGTGTAACGGAGTACTGGATGAATATTTATGTTTCCAGCTTAGACTGGTGTTTGGATTTTGCAGCAAGTGATAGTTTTGATCTTCCCTTAACTCATTCTAATAACTGCTTAAAGGGGGTTCCAGAACTCAACAGTAGAAGCCGCTTCTGATCTGATGCCAATGTTCCCGAAATTCATGTTACAGACACATTATTTTAAGCACGAGACAACTTGTCATTTTTACTTCCTTTTACGACAAAGGAAGTATTGGATTCACCCCAAAAATTCGAAATTGAGTTTTCAACAGATCTTCACGTTTTAGAGTCCCCTGATCCCAAAAAACATATTTTTTTTCATTGGTCTGTGTGTCTGTGTGTCTGTCTGTGAACAGAATATCTCAAAAACGAAAAGCGGTATGGCGTTGAAACTTCATATATAAGTTTTGTGTACTATGTATATGAGACAGCAAGCTTTTGAAAAAAATCGCATAACCGGAAGTAGGTGTTTACTCTTGTGATTTTTCAGTTTTTTTCGATTTTTAAAAAACGGCTCTAACGATTTTTTTTAAACTTTACATTTTTATTACATTTTGAATGTGTATTGATGTGAGATAGGTGATTTTCCAGTTGAATACTTCTAAAATGGGTTTCTTTTGTTTTTTTGTCTATTTTTTTTATTAACTCTTATTTTAAATAGAACACCCGGTATATTATTACATTTTTGAATTCAGCTTACAATTCTCGAGAAAATTTGTCTCTTCAACTAACGCTCTATTTTGAACCGTTTTTGCAGAATTTGTAATTTTTGAAAATTTTTGACAAATGCTTAAAACATTTTAAATAAAATTTTTGGCTAATTATAAGATCACTGTAAAAGGAAGTTGTGTGCGTGTATCACACCAGATTTTTGTATATAGTACACTACTAACTAAAACGTTCTGCTTCTGTTTTATCTTAAATTGATTAATCTATCAACTACGCCTGCGACATTACATGTATGGTTGGGGTGTCGTAGCTGGTTCCAATCCCGCGTAAAAGATGAAGGTTGATGGAATGAGCAGCCCAACTGCTATAAATATTAATCGACGCTCAAAGAACCAATCAACAAACTGGAAAAAAAAATGATCATCCTCAACTGCTTCAACATCGAGCAATTTTTGACTGCCTTCAGTTCTTCATTTTTTACCATATTTAGCCTTTCTTCTTCTAGCACTTTTCTAGCTGAATGGTGCACTTATTTATCAATTCCTTCTCCAGTCTTTCTTTTGCACCGCTTATACCAAACTTATTCTTTAAACTAAAGGTGGATAGAGCAGATGCATTTAATACGTGTATAAGTATTCACCTGATATTGGTAAAGCCAGAGAAGAAAAAATAGTTCTACGACGAACTAAAAATATCATGTTAAGATTATAATTATGGGAGATTGAACGTCAAAATGGACAGATTATACTTCCAGGTGCAAAACGGATTCGATGACGAAGAGTCAAATGAGAATATAAAAATACTTCTGTTCAGTGAAACTCAACTAAGTAGTTCTTACAGAAGATGAAGCTTTACTAAGCTAGAGATAATAGTTCATGAGCCACCCTCTTATTGCTATATCTATTATTCTGCTAATACTCCATGCATAACATTTATTTGTTGAACCGGCTTTGTAAATAATAAAAAATAGTTATTGGACAGAATATGTGAGCGGATCTGCGAAGCATTCAGACGTATTGTTACTACATATATTACATTAGAGTCTTATAGTAAATTTGAAGAAGTAAGTTGTCAATATATTAAAAGAGAATCAAGTTTCACTCACTTGTAAGTATTCATATAAATCTACTATAAAAACACCTGCTTTTTTTGTACGGATGGAAGCTGATAACATTTAACATTATCGTAAAATGGAATGTTTTCGCCATATAAAATTTATTAAAGACTTCAAGTGTCGTCACAAGGGCAATATTGGTGTTGTTGTTGTACCGCCGCAAACGGCTGATTACTCCGAGATATGGTCCTTTTTTATGCAAAATACTCACTGTCAACCTGCGATCCAGGGTAAGACCTTTTTATAACTATTTCTACGTGGGCTAATGCTCAGTGAAATCTGTTCTCAAGCGTTTTCTTTTTTTTTCTCGTCTTGCCGCTTCTCTGTCGCTTGTCTTGCCGTTTTGAATTCGTTATCTTCTTCTTCTTATTCTTAAATTAGGACTTGGTTATGTATATACTAATATATTCCTCGCTATAATAAGTCTTGTGACACTGATGTACAGCATTCATGCCAGCGCTTTAGTGGTCTCCCAGGGGGTCTTTTGGAGACGGGTTTGCCTTCTTTGGCTATTTTGGCCAGTCAATCATCAGCCATCCTATTGACATGGTCTATCCACTCTCTTCTCTTTCTTCTTGACCATCTGACAACGTCATCGATGTAGCATGTGCGTCTGATGTCTTCGTTTCTCTGTCTATCCCTCAAAGTATAGAATGTTATGAATCTCAATGTCTTCATTTCGGTTGAGACGTTTTGTGATTGAATTTTCTGCTCTTGGTTCCGTAGCATATGTCATGATAGGCCTCACGCATGTCTTATAAATTCTGACTTGGCTTTGTGTGCTCATGTGTTTATTCCTCCATATTACATCGCGTAGATCCGTAGATAACCTGATATCATAGCCGCTTTGGTTGTCTGCGCTTGTACTTCCATCTTTAAATTTCTGCTGCTTGTTATATTAGCCCCCAAGTACTTAAAATTCATCACTTGCTCCACACTTTGGCTGTATACGGTTAGTTTACATCTTCTTGGTTTCTTGGAGGCTGTAAGAGACTGTGTTTTCTGAATGGAGATAGTCATGTTGGATTTTTTGCCGTTGTTTAGATTTTATATAACAATCTTTGTAGGTTGTCTTCGTCTTCAGATATTATAACAGCATCATCGGCGTAACATATTACTCTGATTTGTTAATTTCCCATATGATACCTATTGCCAGCCGTTTTAACTTCATTGAATAATATTGGGCTGAGGCTATCGCCTTGTCTTATACCTGATAGTACTGGTATCTTTTTCGTTAACCCGTTATCGGTCTGTATGTATGTTTTGTTGTTGGTGTTTAATTCCTTAATAACTGCTAGACTGTGATGATCTATGCCTCTCTTCTTTAATAGCTTAGGTCCCGGGTGGTATAGCTTGAACAAGCGTCCACGTTCGATCAGCAGAGTTAAGCAACGCTCTTTCTGGTCAGAACTTGGATGCGAGTTCCACGGCTGTATCTCTCGGCGCGTCGTGATACGGCTGTCACGGATATAGTTGGTCCCGGCGGTCATAACAACATCATGACTGTCGTTAGTGGGGTTGGAAGTCCCCATAAATGCACAGCGACGCCTATAATTGGCCTAACGGCTGTTGGCTGAGTGCGAAATAAATAAATAAATAAATAAATAAATAATACGTCGTTAAGTCTTACTCTATCGAAAGCCTGAGTGAGATCTATAAAACACATAAAGGCTGCTTTATCAAATTCAGTGGCTTTCCTTGTGATTTGGCGAAGTATAAATATGGCATCTATTGTGGATCTGTTCTGCCGAAAACCCTGTTGTTCCTCAGTGATTCTGGTTTATGTAATTTCTTCCGCTATTATCTTTGCCATTACTTTTGATACTGAGCTAAGCAGGCTTATTCCCCTATAGTTTTTGGGGTCGGCCTTTATTCCCGTTTTGGATATGGGTACTGTGATACTTTCCCTCCATTCTTCTGGGATTTGTTTGACTGTGAGTATTTTATTGTACAGGGCAAATAGTTCATGAAACAGTGTCTCTCCCCCATATTTAACCATTTCATTAGTAATTTTGTCTATCCCTGGGGATTTTCGGTTTTTTAGTTTCTGAGCTTTTATTTTCCCTTTTGTGATGGTCCATGCAGTGTTATCTTCTTCTTTGGCTATTCTTTCCTCTTGCTTATGTGCTGTTACTTCTGTGTTGTGATATAGTTGCCGAGAAAGTAGTTTTTCTATTCCTCTGCGGTTATTTTCGTTGTCTGTATATATTCGTTTATTGGTCTTTTACGGTTCCTCAGCATCTTTCATACTTTTTTTGTCCCCCATAGAGATCATGCTCCATGTCTGAGAAGAATTTCTCCCAATAATACCGTTTTATTGCTTGGATGTTTTCGTTTACCTTGTTTCTGACAGCTTTGTATTGCTCATATGTAATTGTCTTGTTTCTGTCCTGGATATAGGATGCTTTTTCTCTGTTGCTAAAGTTTTTACCTCTGGCGTAAACCAAGGTTTGGTTCTTCGTTTTCCATTTTTGTTGATTTTTCTCTTCCCCAAAGCTTCCTCCGCAGCTCGAATTATATTTGTCTGTATTTTCTTATATGATGTATTCACATCGTCTTCGTCTTTTATTCTATTTGTATTTATCTTCTGTTTCAGTGTGTTCTGGTATAGTTCTTTGATCGTGTTGTCGCCCAGGGATTCGATGTTTATTTTTTCGATTTTTTTATGTTCTTTTCTTTAGTATGTTGCACAGTGTTCCTAATTTTTCCCAATACCATGTTATGGTTAATTCCGGTATTTGCTGAGCTTAAAACTCTCACATCTATTATTTTTGACTGGTGGATATTTCTGTTGGTTATTATAAAATCTATAATAGATTCTTGTAGCCTAATGTTTTCAAAGGTGTACTTATGTAGTGGCTTATGTTGGTAAAACGTGTTGTTTATACGCAGCTCGTTCGGGGCACACATCTGTATTAGTTGTTCACCAGTTTCATTAAGGATCTCTTCATTAAACCTGTTCTTTATACCATCTATAATTTCATCTTCTATTCTCGTGTTAAAGTCTCCCATTAAGACAATTTCATCCTGTTTTAGGATTCTGTCAAGTGTGTTCTGCAATTCCTGGTAAGAATTCTCACTTTCTTGCTGGGGTTTGCTGCTGTCTGGAGCGTATACACTTATGATCTGAGTTGTTGTATTTTCTCTAAATTTGAATGTTACTTGTACTAATCTGTCGCTGACGTATGTTATATTCTTTATGTTATTTTCTTACTTTTCTCGTACGATTAGGCCGACTCCTGATGTGGCTCTTTCATTCTTTGCTTTCCCGCTGTAAATTAATATGTAGTCATCGTACTTGCCGTTTCCTTTTCCTTTCTTTTTGGTTTCCGAAAGAGCACAAATATCTATTTTATGGTTCGTTAATGTGAATTCAAATGGTAGCCGCCGAAGGTAAAGCAAAACATCTTGGCGTATCTTTGTTTTTTTTTCAGTAGATTCACAACCATCTGCCTTAGCCACTTCACTACCTGTCTATAATTCGTTTCTCTAGATTAATATATTCTAGTTACCAGAATTAATTCTAAACGTTGTTGTCGTGACTATAATTAGTTGTAGGCCCACTTATTATGTTCTTATATATTTATATGTCACAAACTGCTAACCAAATTTCTACATCAGCCCTGGCTTATCTTGGCGTTTTGCATAACTCAATTTATTATTATTAGAAAACGCCTTCAAAACAGTATGCAGCCTTGTCGGAATTCATTTTTGATAGTAACTTGTTCTTAAGCGGTTTTCCTCATCTTGTCGATTTTTGCCCTATAGTCTTCACACAGTAGCTTTCTTTACGCGATTTTTGAGATTCCGAAGTTTACAAGTATTCTCTAAATGATGTCATTTTTTGATAGTGGTCTATTATGATATGTAAGTATTTCCCAAAATTTTCGTTCAGTCTATTCGATTGATAACAAAGGTTGACTAGTTCTATTTTATTTTTTTATTATTAATAATACTGGTCTACAGTATACAAAAAGGTGCATGAAAAACGATCAGAGCGTTTAAGATCGCTATTTGTCATCCGGTTTTAAAAATTCAAACACCAAATTAACCGGTTTAAATTCCGTTATTCCTTGATAGTAAACAATATTTTACTTCGACACGTACGAAGTATTGAAATTTCCTCATGTCGAAAACCACTCTGAGTCAAATATCTCTAAAATTCCTGTCAACCGACTAATGAACCCACTATACCAAATCTCCGTCTCGGCTGTGCGGATGTTTTGGTGAAGACCCTTTCTCACTAGATCTCTCCCTCATATTGGGGGGTGCCTAAACGTGCTGTGCGGTGTACGTATGTTCGTATGTGTACATGATTGTGGTCGCCAGGAACCTTCTTGAAGTCTTGAAACGTGTTCATACGATAGGTCCTCTGAAAATGAAGGCAACATCAACTTTTGAGGTATGGTCGAAGGCAAAAAAAGTTTTCTTTTTTTTAAATAAATAACTCGTTTATAGCATTTCATTATACTAGCGAAACGGAGTGATGATGAGTGTCGAAGTATTCTTGGAAAGCACCGAAGGGCGCTTTTCTTGGATGGGGGGTACCGTATATTTTAAGTTCAAAATGCGTCTGAGCAAAGATGGTCAACTTTTTTTTCAAATACTAATAGCAACTATATCGTTTTTTGGACTTCTGAATAATGTAATGTAGAAATGTTATACTTATTTGCATTCATACTAAACAAAGAAAAAGTTTCGATATTTTTACACATCACAGTGGTATCGAATCACCTATGAGATGCAATCTAGACTGAGTACAGCCTGATTTTGATATTTTAATCCTTTACTTCAGTGGGAATGAAGAAATATTTGATATTCTTACATTGCTGTATTCATAAAAATTCCGAAAACAGATAAAATATTATAGTTGATATTTGAAAAAAATGACTATTTATGCTAAGAGGAATTTCGAATTTAAAAACATTGTTTAATGTCAGATTATAGCTGGGTTTACACTATTTAATTTGGTATTTGAATTTTGAAAATCGGATAAAAGTTTTATTCTACAGCTCTGGCCGTTTTTAATGCACCTGGCTGTATATGTATTTGGGTAAAAGTGTGTGCCAATTATTTACGCATGTTATACTTAACAAATATTAAGAATAAAGTTGTTGAAGTTTCCTTCTTTATTATTATTTTGTATGTTTGATGTTTTTAATGTTCGGATCATTTTTTATTAATTTTTTAAGATACTTGTGTTGTTCACGTTAAAATTAATTTCGATTCACGTAAGTTTCTAGTTGCTAGGTGAGCGAAACTTAAGGTTAATAGTTCATTCTTACGGTACCTGATAATACATTAACTTTAAGGTATTGCATTCTTAATACACAGGGTTATTTTTCAAAATACACAAAAATGTTATTTCAAAAGTTTGCAGTTGTCCACTCCGGAAAACGATTTTCTCTGGTTTTTCTAATTTCGTTTGTACCACGGTAGTAGTTTTTAGTATTTACGTATTTTTGATATATGAAAATGTAATCCTACCAATTTGTCATTACTAAATACAAAAAAGGTTATGTGCTTTCGCAACAAATGCTTTTTTATTTATCCCAAAGTCATATTTGAAATAACAGCAACATATTTAGGTAGTAGGACTTATTGAAATTCAAATTCTAGCCAACAAACATAAATTTGTAGATCAGTGTACCCTTAGTGTAACTATTTCATCTACTTTGACTATACTTTGACAAGATCTTCGTGTCCTGAACACTGCTTTCAGCAGCTAAAGATAGTATTAATTTTAATTACTCTGGGTTAATTAGCCTACCAAGAGTAAGAGCACTAATTATTTATTATTTTGCAATATAGGCACCATCTAAGTCTACACACATTTTGAACTTTTCCGGGATATACAATATTCCCTTGAAGCCCGCTGAAGTTAAGTTCTTCATTAGCAGAAAACCGGTGACCTCGAAGGTATTTTTAAATAAATAATAATCGTAGTGGCATATCGGGGGCATATCGGGAGCATACCGTGTGTTAAATTATAATTATTGGTAGAGTTGCCGCGAAAAGTTAGTTACTAAGCAATGTTTTGACAGAACTGGACCGCAGGTCGTGGTTAACATAAAGAGGCTAGGAAAAGTGAACAAAAAGTTTTGGAGACAGATAAAATAGCCAGAACAGCTCTTAGAAGTTCTTTTACGAAATTGTATAATCAAATAGAAGCTGCTATGGAAACAGAAGCTCCAGACATAGAATATTTAGAAGCACAAATTACGATGTTAGAAAGAAAGGTCAATGAACTGTTGACGTTAGACAAAAATAGTTTAGAACGTCTTTTAGATGATGATACAAGAAAGCCTTCCGAATTCGAAAAAAAGTCAAGTGAATCCGATGAGTATCAAACTATATTCATTACGTTGCAACTAAAGTTTACAAAATATTTTCAAGCCGTAGGTGTAGCCAGTGTACAGTCACCAGTCCAAGCAAGGTGCCAGTCGAAAATATAAACTGCCCCAGATAGAGTTAATAAAATATGGAGGTGAGATAAAGGAATGGCTTCAGTTTTGGAGTCAGATCCGGAAAATTGATGAAAACAACGAATTAGCCCCGGAAGACAAATTCCAATATCTCATACAAGCTACTATCGAAGGGAGTCGAGCTAGATATTTGGTGGCCAGCTTTCCCCCAACCTGTGATAATTGCAGAAAAGCGGCAGATGGACTCAAAGCTCGTTTCGGCAGAGATGATCTACAAGTAGAAGTTTATGTACGAGAACTACTCTCTTTAGTCTTAACTAAGGTTATGAATAAAAACGAATTGTCACTTTGCTCTCTTTATGACAAGTTGGAGACAAAACTGAGGGCACTGGAATCGTTAAGAGTGACCACCGAAAAATATGCGGCTATGCTATACCCACTGGTCGAATCCTGTATGCCAGAAGATCTGTTACGAGCATGGCAACTAATACAGATCATTCCGGAAGAAATCACAGAAGCTGGATCGTCAGTGACACTGAAGACAAAGAATAGATTGACTAGATTAATGGCATTTCTAAGAAATGAAGTTGAAAATGACGAGCGTGTCAATTTAGCAACTGCAGGCTTTTCTATCTTTCTCCATGACTTTTTGTTCACCGTGGATAATGTAGCTGAAGAAATCCTAATTTTTGTATTAAAGCTTGCACAGGTTGGGCGTTGTGCATTCTGCATTTTCGTGAAGAATTAGAACAGCTTTCTTCAATAAATTTGTACGATTTTCCTGTATAACACGATGTAGTATCTCAAGTAGGTATTGGCGGTGGTTGTTTTACCTTTCTCTATGTAATCCAAGAATTTCCTCGTGGCCCCAAAAAATCTTTATGCTCGGGAACCAACCCATGTGGCTTACTTATTTCAAACTTTTCGTGGAAAATGTGTAGGGAACTTGCTTTGGGTTCAAGAACTGTCGACTCTACCTTTTTCAACATTTCGGGATTTGTTGCAGTTGTCTGATCTTAGATTGCCTTCTACTGATTCACGGCCCGTGCAGAACTGTTCTGATCAGTATTTTATTTTCACAATATACTGCCAGCATCCTTTTATGCATAATTTTCGATCTGTGGTCTTCTAAAGTAAAGAATTCGGTGCTCTAATTTAACGATACTCATCGTTAATGATAAACTATATGCAACCAGCGATCTGCCATAAGTGAATGAAATTTTCCATAGGAAATGTTAAAACTCGATTTATTAATCTAGTGCCTCTTATAGAATTTCACTGCTAAATACAGAATTTTCGATTATTATTCACATATTTAAGCACTGATACACGATTATCAAGAGCCGAGCAGCCACTTTCCACTGTTGTGGAAAGCACGTGCGAATGAAGATGCTTAGAATACAAAATATCTTTTACGGTAGCACATTATTGATTTTCTAACTGTTGTATAACCATCAATAAAGAAATTAACTAGAAAGGTTGATTCGACGTCACAGCTTTCATCAACCGCACGCATTACTCCATTGATCGATTAATTCGAAAATTAATCGCCTGAAAGCAGTAATTAAATTATGGAATCAAATAATACCGGCAAATAAGCACATCCTTTTGCTACCAATAGGCTTATTAAATTTCCATTTCCGGAATTACTGCAAGGAAACTATACAGAGTAAATTTAATGCGATCGGTCAGCTATGAAGTGTAAAATTGTCGGATCTCAGGCACGAAGTTTAAAAATGGAGCCAACTATTTATAATGCATCAGATTTGTAGCACATAAAAGCATGTAAAACAAAGAGATTACAGTTGGCCCAATCTTGTAACACATTCAATATTCAGGTCAAGGTGCTCAAGCGTTGTGGTTAAATTCTCAGACGTGGAAGGCAGGACAAACCATTTTTCACTGCAAATGTCATTAATTCTGGTTGATAGGTGTTTTTGGAGAAAGTTCAGCCGGGTAGAGCTATTACTGTAATCTGTCTTTAATACTAGTTCCACAGACTTAAAATATTAAATGATGCTATTTTATTTTATTTATTTAACCAATAATATTATAATCGTAGATTGTTTAAAGATGCCATAATTTCATTAGCAATTGCAGAAATCTAAAATTGCTTTAAGGAGCTGCGCTTAGACTCCAATTATCTCCAGAAAGAAGTGAAGGGTTACTGGAGCCGCTTAAAAACCACCCCCTGTTTTAACGAAGGAATTGTATGTTTGAAATCTACCAAAATGGTTTTGGTAGTTTTCTGTAAAATCAGCAATGCAATTTGCCAACTCTATAAATCCTAACGTTTCTTTTAAAAAACATAATTTTTAAATACCACTTTAGAAGAATAGATCGAAACAGATAAGTACACATTTGTCTCTGATAATTTTCTGATTATTAAATTACCAAGCAGAAGTTAAAGTGGGAAATAAACAACGACGTCGATAAATCTATAGAAAGGTCTCTAGCAAGGTCGCAGTTTATCCTCTTCATATAACTGAGCAACCACTAAGAGAAGACAATATGTGATAAGACGATGAGCATATGGCTGAGAAAACTGTGTGGCTGTTGACGAGATCAGTAAGGGACAGACTATGAACTGTGAAATTAGACTTTATGAAAAGATATCCACGTGTGACAAGACGGGATAGATTAGAGAAAGAATAAATCTTTGCTGCAATTCGTCATCGTGTAGTTAGTCTATAAATAAATGGAGAAATAATTTCCTCAAAGAATATATGACCAATGAATTGCCTTCGTGAGCAATATTCTAAATACCTATTTTAACGTATGTCCCATAAGTTTTGAGAAAAAATATTAACAGCTATATTTCATGTTGCTTTAATTTTAAATTAAATTCAAGGACAAGTAATTATTTCTACAGCTACATGTAATAGAATTATATGCTTAAACTACGGATAATGGTTCATGTTCTTCAACTCCAACCAAATTGAAAGCATTTGTTCTATAATAAGCTACAACGGATTTTTTTTCTCAAAACTTATGGGACATACGTTAGGAGAATATAAAAACGCTTCAGGGTTCAGGATTCAAGATTTATCAAAACAAAAGGTCAATTACAAAACGTACCAAAAATGTTTTATGAATCAATTGGGTAACTTATTTAGAGTCAAAAACCATATTGTAATGGTATGATACTTACAGCAATTCTGGTTGCATTGCCAACTTACTAAGTTAATGAAAGATTCAAATAGGCCCAGAATTGATATTGTATTTATGCAACAGTAAGAGTCACCAGTAAAAATTAAAAATTACATAAAACATGATTAGCAATAACTGTAATTTAATTAACAGGGGTTAGTGATTGAATAAAACAATATCGCCAGGGTTGCGATCAGCTTGTATTCAAATTTGTGTTTGATATAGAAAATGTAGCTAAGTTTATGATGACTGACAGAGTAATTGAGTAACGTCAGGACACGATAATAAAGTCGCTTTAGTACAAAGGGGTTTCGAGACTTTACAGAGGTTTATTGCAGCGTTTGCAGTAATATGGAAATGCCAACAATTGATGACGAAGCTCAAGGGTTATAAAGCAGTGTAAGAAGGCACAGATTAGCGCAAAGAGCATATAAAAAACAACCTGCGAAGTACTGAAGACTACAAGAATGTGGTAGTGGCTTGCGAATAAGTGTTTATTAACTAAAAGTGGAACTCAAGTAAAAGTGCCACCAATTATGACGTTAGAGTTTATTGAATGACATTTACAAAAACAATTAATAATTAAACTCAAAGAATGTACACTTACAAATAAACAATTGTAAATCATTTTGCTATGGTGACCTAGAGAGTCGCTTGCTAATGTTTGTTGAGGAAGCCAAGCCGAAAGCTTGTGTGTTGTTTGGCTCCCCGATTTTGATAAATTTTGTTGATAAAAGTAAATCTTTTGTGCCCAGTTTGCGTTTTTTATTTCTTGTGTGCTGAAACCAGCTGTGGTTAAATTGGCAGTTTCTGGTGTGCAGTTTTAGAGTAAATTGGACCTGGAGCTTAGCCTGTGCAAGGTCGTCTTTCGAGCCGAGATTCGACAAGATTTGAAGCTGCGGGAAGCGGATATCAAGGTGCAGCACCTAGAGGAGTTCTGGTCCGTGATCCAGAGGCAGGCAGCAGTAGCTGAAACCTTTCCAGAAAGCGAATACAAGCTTGGCTTCATTTGGCAGAAACTGGAAGCGAAATCAGCGTTCTTTGGAGAAAAAACAAATGCGAGTTGGCATCTTTTTGCACTTGAAAAAAAAACAGGATAGCCAAACTACTTAAATCTTATAAAAGCATTGTAATGATTTACCTGAGGTGAACTGGTTGAATCGATCATTTGCCATACAATGGTTAAATTTATCGACAGTGTAACAACTTAACCCTGCAGATACGAGTTTCAAATTGCTAACCGGCGCATAAGTTTTCATAAGTTGCAAATGAGTAAAATATAGAAAGAACAGCATACTTTTATTACAGTAGAGCCAAATTAAATAATCATATCTTAATTAGCCAGAGAAAGAGAGGCAATAAAATTTAAAATAAGCTATGTTGTAAGTGATCAATTTGTATTTATTTAATATAATACAAATATAATATTTAACAATAATAAAAAACATTGTAAAGAAAGGCTGCATAATAATATATCCTAAACTCAACCGTTAATCATTTACTCTTGATTTTATCATTTGTGATTAACATTCAGAAAAGCGAATTTACTAAACAAACTTTTCAATATTATGTTATCATTATTATTATTCACAAAAAATATTCGAAATTGTCCCCATTGCAATAGATGCACAAGGCTGTGCGACGTAAAAGTAATTGTTGGGTTTTTAAAAGAATTTGTGAGTTATTGCCAATAGTATCTACTGCCTCTTGTGTTCTAAGACGTGAACCTTTAAAAAACGTGTACTTGTGTAGCATAAACAAACTGTTTCATGTGACTTATTTGTGCATAATAAACCTGATTTCTGGATATTCCATTAAGCCTAGATATTCTCAACACACTTAATGTCGCATCTTCTAATAAATTAATAATTTGCTCCTCAATGTTTATTGGCGAACTTCATGCCTTGTTTGGAATGTCCCGTGTTTTCTTAACTGCCGATATAAATTAGTGAAAATTTCAGGTGTAGGTAATCTTCTGTTAGAATACCTTCTCAGCATTGTAATTAGGGATGTTAACAAACAAATACAACAGTTGTAACTATTTAACTTTTAAATAATTTGACAGTTACTACTGAAAACAGTATTCTTGCTTGTCAACAATAACGCATTGTTATGGAAAACAAATAGCATCCATAGCCTAGGTGATGTTGGCCCGACAAAATCAAGAACAATTCGTTAATGGTTGAGTATGGATATATGTTTATCTATAGTCTGTTTTTCTTTGCTTTATGATTCAGAGCATATCTGTAACAGTGTAGGTAGTAGTAGTAGTAGTAGTAGTAGTTGTGGGGAGACCGAAGTCTAGCAAGTACGCCACCATAGGCCCGTTTTGCCAACCCCATGCCATCCCCTCAACTACCTTCATTATCGTCCTCTTCGATGGGCTCTTCTCCCTGCTTAATAAACCTTTCTAATTTTCTAATGAAGATCAGAATATCGGCCCAGGATAGGGAGTTCAACTCTTCCATTCGAAGCGTAGGTGCTCCAAAGGTTCTATACCTTAGTCGCTGGTACGCCTCGCATTCTCCCAAGTAGTGAAAGGACGTTCCTCGTCCCTCCCACATCTTGGGCAAATGGGATCTTCCTCTACTCCAATCAGTGTTAGGTGTCTTTTTAGTTTACAGTGGCCTGTCAAGATCCCTATCAAAAGATTTGTGGTTCTTCTGCTCATTCCCATTAGCCAGACCGATTTCTTTGAATCAAATCCCGCTATGTGGTACTTTGCTTGACGACATCCCCTGCATCCTTTCCACTTTTCCTCGCTGGTCTTGTAGGCCCACCCAGTTAGGGCTGCTGAGACCTGCTGCCTTGTTATGCCCAGAAGGGGTTCCGGTTCAAAACAGGTTTCCTCGGCTCCGAGTTTGGCTAGTTCGTCCGCCTTCTCGTTGCCTTGGACCCCTGTGTGTCCCGGGACCCAGATGAGTTCGACGTCCGTTTCCCTTGCCAATTCGGCTAAAGCATCTCCACATTTCTGGACAAGAGCTGATCTTGTCCTAGCTGAAAAGATTGCTTTCAGTGCAGCTTGGCTATCAGAGCAAATATATTTTTTTTGCTCTGGCTATATCCTGACCTCGTTCCTTGTTGCCACCTCTCAACACGCTAATATGTCGCGCCGCGAAAAAAAATCGCGGAATTATTAAATGCGAAGAAAATAAGCAGTCCTCCCTTCTCCTTGGATCAATGAGCGGCCAAGAAGCTCAACACAAAGGACGGGGCTCCTTTAAATAGACAAGCCCAGGCCAGAAGAAGTGACTCAACCCAGGAGAGTCCACCAGGAACCATCCAGCCTTCCAAGGATCAGCCTCTTCAGGACCATCCAGCCTTCCAAGGATCAGCCTCTTCAGGACCATCCAGCCTTCCAAGGATCAGCCTCAGCAGAACCACCCAGCCGCCTCCAGCCTTCCAGGAGTTCCAGAATTCCAGCCCGAAGGAAGCCACCAAGGTTCCGTTACTCAGCCCCGAGTCCAACTAGCCGCCGTCCGCTCCGCTTTAGGAACTTTGAACGCCGAGGAGGCCGAGCTCAAAGCTCTGTGGCGAGCCACCTGCCCAGACAGCAGCCCACGTCGCGGCCCCCGCTGGCGACGAACCACCCGTCCTCGGACTCCCCTAGCGGAAGCCCGACCCCGTGCCGCAACAACGCCTCGCTCCAGCCGCCGTCCCCGAGAGGGCTACTCGCGCCGCCGACGCCCCAAGAGAACCTCGCCGCCCCGCTCGACGCGCCACCTAGAGCGCCACCAGCACCCCCGACGAGCCTTGCCCCGCATCGCTCCCCGGGCGGATCGGACCGCGTCCAGGCCGCGTTTCCCGCCTCCGACAACCGGGAAAAGCCACCCCATCACCTCCCGCGCCACCGGCGCCAGAGACTAGGCGCCTGCCTTGTACATATTTTTTTCTTGTTTTTCTTTGTTTCCCTCTTGTATAAATATAGTTATAAGTTTTTTGTATGTAGCATCCAAACCCATGGCAATAAATGTATTAAAAGTTACACCAATTATTTAGCAGCATCAATAAGGGAAACGCCTCCACCCCTCCTTCAGCTGACGCCATTGTAGAACCTACCGACTGAGCAAAGAACGAGGCGTGTTAGCCTCTTTGGTTTTACTATTACCTAATACTGCTTTTTCGTGGCATTTTATGTGAACTTGACAATCCCGGCGACCTGAATTTTGACGTTAGTTATATTTTGTATCTAAACTGTTGTACATTGTTAAAATAATATAAATGCAAGGCCTGCTCTGAATCATAAAGCAAAAAAAATAGGCTATAGACTTTATGACTCTAAATGAGTTACCCAATTGATTCCTAAAATATTGCGGGTACTTTTGGGACACCCTGTATATAAATCTCCACAGTTGTAATCAAAGTCGGGCAGTATCTAGATACTTTGTATCTAAGATACTTGTTACAGATACAGATACTGTATCTGTTTCTGTATCTATCCGTCTTTTTGAAAAGTATCAGTGAAAAGTATCTACTGATACAAAATTATCAGCCTTAGATACTCAGATACATAAAAGGTTTATTTGCAGGTGAATGCGTTTCAAACCTGTCCGGCTGTCAACCTTTTCGAAAGCCAGGCTTCATGCCTGGGGTCAATAGCCTTGCCCTTTCCTTTGCGTAGGGAGAGTCAGTCACCCAGCCTTTAATCCCCTGGCCAGGCTGCCGTTATTCTTTCGTGTGACTTTGAGGAGTGCCGAACTCAATTTGATAAGCACTAAAAAAAGTATTTGTATCTGTATCTGTATCTGTATCCGTTGACCATTCACAAAAGTATCTGTATCTTGTATCTAAGATACCGGAATTATGAAAGTATCTGTATCTGTACTCCAGATACTTTTTAAAAGTATTTTGCCCAACTCTGGTTGTAATCTGGAAGCAAGACCTTTTGATCCATCGCTAAATCTTGTTTTAGAAAAGCAGGATGTGAGTAATTCTTTTAACAGATTTAATGTATTCATCTTGCGTTCGAATTCTGACTTCGTCAATTTTTATAATACAGTACCCGATTGTCCTAAACTTGTCACAGTAAGTTCTACTTCCATGAAAACGTTGTCCTCTAATACGTACTAATATGTAAGGAAATGTTTTACTAAATTAATTTGCGTAAGCAGGCGCTGAATAAAACCAAGCATAATGGCATGAGTTCTTATTTTTATTTTATTATCTGCATGTATTAAGCTATTGCTTATTATGCCTCTACGTAGAGATGTAGTCAAATTATCTTTCCATACTGTTTTAGGTATCTTCTCCATACTTCTAGTTTTTTGTCTGTATTCTAGTACACCCTGCTATGTGTCTCGGAAACTTTATTTCGGCTTTTTTACCACCCATGTTTCACTGCCATATATGGCTGTTCATTTTGAAACTGCTTGATCTCTTTTTTGCATCGCTTATGTGATGCTGGTTTTATAGTAGCATTCACAGGCGGTTTGATACGCATTTTAGTATAGAAAGTAGATCTTTTGACAATATTTTTAATGAAAACACTTTCCTGACTACAATCGATATCTAGAACTAAAGATTTATAAAAACAGCCATACAAATACTTTCCTGATTATGCAGGAAGATTTTACCTTACTCACATAAAAAACTACAAAATTAAATAAGCTTTATATTTATTCTTATCAGCAATATTAATATAGGCTAAATTATTAGTCTACCAATATGATTCTTACCAAAATATTTAAACATACTGAATTATTTGTGAACAGATTTTTTTATTGAAATTTAAACAGTTTTAGAAAAAATTGTATACGTAATACGCCAGCAAAATCATCTTCATACGCAAAAGCTTAAACAACCGCTTCATTCTGTAAATGATTACTTGACTTGTTCTGTAATATACTATTTATCTTATTTCCTTCTCGGTAAATAATCGTTTGGTGTATTCATTTTCTCCCGCGTAAAATGTCAAGTGCACGCCGATGAGCTTAGCTTGTTTGAAGGAAGGTGTTTGCGCTGAACGCAAAGCAGGCGACCACCATCTATAGCTCTTCAGCCTTCAGTCTTCAAGTGGCACTCCGTTTGGTCGAAATAAGACGGAGATATCTCTGTCAAGCTTGTGTTTGTGGTCGCTCGACTTACGTGACATTGTGGTTTTTCTTCAGATAATTAGAACTCCAGTAGTACTTAAATCTTTGTGGTACTGTTTTTCTCAGTTGAGTTGCCGTCGGACTCCAAACATCGATTTCAATTGAAGCAAACACCCGTATCACCCATAATTGTCTGTTAGCTTTGGATTTATTCTCAACTACAGCTAAATTATATCAGGCCCGATACCTTCCACATCTGTATGTTTATCACCGTCTCCTACAAGTAGATACAATATGTGTTCAATTAACGTATCAATTTTTCACTGTGTTTATCTGTGTTTTGTAAAGCGGATATTCAGATTCGTTTATAAGCAATATAAGCACCAAGCAAATAAAGGTAAGGCGAGAAAGAAAGTCGGTAGCCTCTTCATTCTTTCTAATAACACCCCCATATATGCTTTGTTCGTCTTGTTAACTGCCTCTTGTATTTTTTGGGACCAGATATTAGTTTTATTTTTATTATATTCAGTACGATGTCTAATGATGCTTTCAATGTTTTACTATTCTTCATCTGTTTGGTTACTAAAAGTGGTACTTTTCTTCGTTATCCTTTTGATGTGATTTCCATTTTCATTTATTTTATATACTATGTTTACACTATTTAAGACGTTTTTAATCAAATGCGTACATTAATAGATGAATTGTCAATCGAATTGGTATTAAACAGGCTTAATAACGGCGCTTGGATATTATTTTATAGGAAACTTTGAACTAAACGCTTGTGCATGTTTTTGCTACGCTAAAGTTAACTAAGGTGTGAGCAGAAACTGACGGCTTCGAAACAAATTTCATTATAATAACTCATTTTATCGTGGAAAGCATTGTTTCAACATAAAACCAGGTCAGGATAAGATCTCAGACTAGCTACTCTACTTTGAATAGGTGTCATTGAGAAAGCTTCGCTGTAACGATATTAGAAATGGGCGGAATATAAATATATGCCAGTGTATATTTTGAAACGCTTCCGGCAATATACCCGTCGTGTTATCAAGAGAGAAACAAATACAAAATCAAGAACTCGATTGATTCGTTCAGTTTAAACAAGCTAAATTTATATAATAATTGTATCTTCAAATTTGTTTATAGAAGTCTGCAAGAAGAATAATGCCATTGTGCTTCGCAGTGGCAAGGAATAAAAAGGTTTAAACGAATATTTATTGTATAGATAAATTATTCAAAACAAATCAACTCTCTATACCGTTTCTACATCAATTGAATTAGTTAGTTCACAGACAGTGTCCATGAACTTTCTGCTTTATTGTAAAACGAGCACCTAGGAGCAAATGTACTGATCCATATCAATAACCAATTATGTAGTTTGCAAATTTCATATAAATTATCTGAATTGAGTTTTGCTTAACTAATGCTTCTTGATCTCCTAAAACATGATTAGAAATCGCACTTGGCATTATCATTCCAGCATTTAATATATATTGCACATAACCTGAATACCGATACTAGCTCGATCAGTGTTCGACATTTAAAAATACATATTTCGTGGCCGCGCGAATAGTAACAACTTTTGAAGAGTGGACAATGATCCAGCACCCAACATCGACACATATCTATTCTATCGTATGCGCTACAATTTATTCCCTTCAAATTTGTCCAATTTTTGGATTAAAAGGTGATAAGGTAGTAAAATCTCAATTTTAAAGTAATAATTAAGTTTAATTAATTGCTAACCAGATAACAATAAGTCATGTTTAGTGCAAAACTTTAGCAATTGGCGAGTGTATACCAATAATCTGTAGTTGTTATATGTAGGTAAATTAAATTATTTAGCTGAGGTTAGTTAATTCATAGTGGCAAACAGTGAGAACCCAACTTTAACAAAGTTATGCCTTCCTAAAATGCAATTAAAACAAATATTAATAACAAATTTACTACTTATGTTCTCCTTTGTCTCTGTCTCCGCGCCGTTAAAAATTGAAATGCTCTTTTGAAAATACTCTCTGAAACTTCTTGGTAGCGTTCCATTATCATGGTATTTTTTATATTTCACTACAGTAAAAAAATTAAAATATTAGTATACGTTTGTTGATGATTATTGTTATGATTAATACGGTAAAAAGTTAATTCTTCTTATACTACTTAGACTCATAGTAATTACTTATACCTACAATATTGACTACATAGAAAAACCGTGTGGGGTTGCTAGATCCCCCACCTGGAGCCTCCCCAGGTGGCGGACAGGGAGACGCTCACCAGATATGGTAGGTATAAAAAGAAGCAAAATACCCGTGGTAGGACAAAATTAACAGTAGTGTTTGATCTAGAGTGGGTGGCTGCAAATATTCAGACCAAAAGGTCAGTAAAAATTGCTCGTGTTGGATAGCAGCAGTATTAGTACGAGATTAAGCTGATTAAGAATTGTATTCAACCCCGCCACACTTTAAATGGTCAGGAGGTGCTAAAATCCCTAGGTTGGATAATGCGAAAATTAAAATTGTTATCTAAAACGGGTTAATATTTAGTGGAAGATCATGTAGTATAATATTCAGGAACTAATGATCATCATCAAAGAGACGGGGTAGCAATCATAATGAAGAAGAATATCAGTACATCAGTTAAAACTTGTATACTTTGCTCAGAGGAGTCATGTTACTAGAATTAAAGACTGGACATGTGAATCTAAGTGTCCTGGGCAATTAGTGAGGCAGGACCGTTTTGGGTTAATTCCCAATAGAAGATTATATAGCATACTACTCTGGAACCAATGATCAGCATCACAGTCACAGTATAGCAATTACAGTAAATAAGAATATAAACACATCTGTTACAAATTGCATCTCTATCTCAAAGCAAATCATGTTACAGTTAAAGACTAGACATGAGAAATAATACCTAAAAAGTATGCTCCTACAACTAAGAAAGGTGATGAAAGAATCGAAGCATTTTATTACCAAGTAAACAATACATTAAAATTAACAAAAAACAAAGACGTCACAAATAAAACATTTTGAGATTCCTTCAATATAGGTATGTAAGAAAGTCAAAGAAAAACCTAACATAACTATAAGAAAGTATTCGATAAAGTCAGACATGCACAACTAATAGACAGACTTTAATTCTTGAGATAAATATAATTTCTAACTTATACTACAAAAACAACCTCGATACGTGTTTAGGATAAACAGAAGAAGAAATAGAATTTAAGAGAAGCGTGAGGCAAAGCTGCATTCCTTCCCTACTGGCTACTGCTATTCAACATCTACTCTAAGGAAATATTTAACAAAGCACTATATCATGAAGTGACTGGAACTTTAACCCAAATTTTATGTAATGAGCAATTGTAGGTATAACATTGAAAGAAACCAACATCTATAGAATGGATTACAGGACGAACCAAAATAGGATACAATGGTAAGGCTAAATGCTGATTGCAGGACATATGGTTACCGATGGCAGGACATATGGTTAGAATGGAAAAGAAATGAAATTGGCAAGGAAAACGAAAAGATAAATCCAGGACGGTCCTTACTGCAATGGTAAGACGACACTCGGAAAGTGACAGGAGAGAGTATGGATGCTCACTTATAGACGATAAACTTTGTATGAAGTGGGAAACAGTGTGTGTGTGTGAGTGTGTGTGTGTGTGTGAGAGAGAGAGAGAGAGGGGGAATTCTAAAAAACAACATAAGATATGCTGACGATATCGTGCTTCTCGCCGAAAATGTGAAGAATTTCAACTAAACACAAATAAAATCAAACTGATGGTTATCATAACAGCAGATAATATCCAAGGTTAACTTCTCAGACGAAATGAACAGATAGAACAAGTTATAAAATAAATAATGTCTGCACTACAGCAGTTAGAGTGAGAATGGAAAAGGCAAGGCGTATATTCATGAAAATGTCACCGAGAATTAGGCCTGAATCTCAAAGTGTACCTGTGTTACTGTACGAAACGGAAACCTGGACCCTTAACAGACGTCGCTAACGTAGGTCTAAGGAGAAGAATACATAAAAAGGAAGAAGTCATATACACGGTCAAAATCAGAAAACACCAATATCTGTGACATGTTATGCGGAGACAAAATTTCTGCTGCAGCTAATAGTCCAAGGCAATATCCACGGAAAAAGGGTAGTGGGAAGACAACATACGCCTTGGTTGCGAAACTTAAGAGAATGGTTCGACTGCAACCCAAACCAATTATTTAGAGCAACAGTATCAAAAATGCGCATCAGCTTGATGATTGTCAACTTTCGTAGCGGAGATGTACGTAAAGACGAGGAAGCTAAAGATATAAAAATGTTGGTTCCCAGCCGTTATGCAGAAGAAAAAAGAGGGTAAAAGCCACTGCATTATTATATTTTTAAATATCTACAAAGAAAAAGAAAAAAAAATATATAAAAAACATATGCACTTACTTTCTTCAAATGTGTTAAAGAAGGTTAGGCAAGGTTAGGCTAGTTACATTCTCATTGGAATACTATACTAACAAATATTCCTCAAAGTGACCTTAGGCAAAAATCACGTATGTTGCCGCTTGCATTTGGAACATTTGAACTACTTAATATTGTTTCTACTCTATCACAAGGTTCATCAATCTGAGTGGCCTTCAGAAAGAAAATCATCTCATACATTTCCACAAAGTTTTGGGGGGGGGGGGGCGGGAAATTAGAAAAATCAATTTTCAATCTTAATACCAGAGGCCGTTGTATTACTAAAAATATTTGCAGCATAGGTTATATACATTTTCACGTAGCTAAAAATGTCATATATAATACTTTAGATCCAATTTGTTCCATTTATAGTATATTATTTGGGTAAATTGTCATTAAATAATATGTGGTGTAAGACGTACTAGGAATATTAATTGAGCCTGAAACTAGTGATTTATGAGTTGACCTCTTTTTCGCAGGATATTGAGATTGTCCGACTTTGCTCTGTCAGAGTAAACTCAATCACAATTTATCTTCTTGACCGTTCCACGTTCCTAAACTACATTTTTAGCATGCGACGTATTTGATCAATGAAAACCATGACATAAAATATACAACTTTAAAGGGCTTTTCTGAAGAACGGTTTGGAACATGTCAAATTAAGCTGACATACAGTGACAGTTTTATTAATTGAAATTACATATTTTCTGAATCGATAATACACATACAGGTTATGTCTATCTTTTTCTACCTTGGCCCTCTTTGATGAAGCTTTTTTTGAATCATCTGGTACGTAAAAGGGAAAGATAAACTATCGCATATCAATTATAACTTCCTAAAATGTATGAAAAGATCACGTCGATAGAATCCAGAAAACCCCGACATCAAAAGGACTCGCGTATATAATATGACAAATTCTTAACCTAACAAGCAAGTTGCTTAAAAATAAAAAGCAGAAGAAAACGAAGAAACGGCCCAACCGTAACTTTTCTGCTATTCACTAGGCAATGTACAAGGCATTCTTAGCAAGTTCGAAATGTGATGGCGCCTCGCCCTGTTGAAACCGCATTCTGTGGTCTATAGTGTCTACTTTAAACAAGGCAGCATAGAATGGAATTACATACTTTTGTAGCAAGTGAAAGTACTCAATAAAATGGTGTTCAGCATAAACATACGTTGATTTTTTGGGGACGTTGTATTTTTATTAAGCTGTTATCCACACTTATGTCAATTAATACATGCATTAATAAGAAATGGTCTCGTCAGCTGAAATAATTTCTTTTATCTTAAGCTAAAGAAATTGCACTCTTCTTCTTGAATTCCTGTTCGGTCTCCATGGTCTACCATAATTAAGATTTTTTTTCTTCTCAGTTTAATTAATCAACTGTGAAACAAATGCTGTTTAATGTAATTCCATATTAGTTTAAGTCATTGTAAAGGTACACTAATGTTAAATCCTGTAAGCTTTAAAATAGCATTATTGTAAAAATCGTTTATGTACCACAGCAACAAGCTCTTAAGAGTAGGGAAAGTCAAGGTCACGTAAAAGTATGTTGCAACTTACTAATTTTTATTTAGCACAGTTTTGCCAACGAAGGATGATGTAAAGGCAACTAAAGAGTAACCTTGCAGTACTACAACAAGAGTCAACAGTGCTCCTAAATTGCTCTAAATAAAAGTTTTGCTGCGAGTTCATGTAATTTCAAATCTGAATAGTTTAAATCTGAAATATGTAACACCACCAATAACAAACACTACGCACTAGCTTACATAAGAGCTTTTGTTAACTTCATTAAATAAGGTTAAGCAACCATGAAACACGCATTTAGAAACTCATAATCGCCCGGTTATGCGAAGAATAAATGAATTCCAAAATTGTAAGACGTTAATGAATAATTAATATTAATTTATTCATGTCAAAATTATTATTTGCTTCATGTGTTTAATTCGTTTGCCATTGTAACGTCACAGATTACCAAAAACGAGGTAATAACGAACCTAGGCAATTAATTAAATTTATTCAAATTTAGTTTGTTTGAATGCTTTTTAATTATGGAGTTCTCGTCGTCAAAGTGCAATCATTTCCAACAACGCTCATTTTACGTTGAAAGTGTTGCATTGTAATTTTGCTATAATGATATAGATACTTTTTTTTCAAAATATCGTTTTCCAAGAACCTATGTTCCTCGATAATAATGAAGTTGTTGGATTTGAACAACACTTTTCAGTTAATCTATATTTAGATGACATATTGACATATGGTGTTGGGCACAGTATGACTATTTCAGGTAAAGTTGCAGGAAAGTATGTGTGGTAATTTTTAGTTAAACAATATTAGTCTAAAACAAGTCCCTAAAGTTGTAGCAGTTCACAAGTTGACTATGACTGCACAAGCTTCTCAGATAAATAGTAAAGGGTGAACTAATGCGAATGTGCAAAGAAATCAATTTTAATTAATCATAGTTATTTAGAATTTTAAATAAAATACCTCGAAAAATTGTCAAAATGTGAGTAGGTACACGAAATTGACGAATTTTATCAGGTATTAAAAAATCGCTTGCTGTTAAATTGCAAGGTGCCAATCAATGCATTGCGAACGCGTATAAAACGTCTTCCATCTCAAGATGCACAAAACTACGCGTAATATGGAATATACAAACAGCGATTTGAAGATGCACGTATTCGCGTGAAAGTAGCGTTTGACGGACATCGCGGATGAGCCCCGATATCGCATTCCCACCCCTTCTGGCCTGCGTATATAACCGGCGATCCATCCTCAAAACGGTACAGTCACCACTCGTCGTCTTCGCAAGCATCATGAACACATACACCGTGGTAAGGACCTTTATTTTCTGGAAGCGCCATTCTGTGGATTACGCGAGTTTTCCTAGTGCTGAGGGACTTGATCAGTGAAATTTGCAGTGTTATAGTTAGAAAACCATTTGGAATTGGTTCCAACACGTCGTAGTACTTTCAGTAGCTCGATTGTTTGTCTATTGTTTATAATTATGTTGATGTTTATGATTAGCACCGTGTGAAAATAAAAACGTTCTAGTCTTGTAGTAACAGCATCCTTTTGGAAAGTAGTGACTTTCACTTAGGGGCAAAAACTCGCGGATAGTTCTTAACACGTTAACTGCCACACGTGGTCGATTGGCAGTCAACGTGTTAACAACAATGCCAGACTAACCAACCCTTTATTTCCAGTGCATGGCTTTGGCCATGGCCATGGCCGTGATGGCCGAGCCACCGTCCGGATACTCCTACTCTAGACCTGGGGGAGGCGGCGGCGGCGGCTACTCAGGAGGTGGAGGAGGCGGCTTCGGCGGTGGACTGTCCGGCGGTGGTGGGTACACAGCCGTATCTTCAGGGTACCAGACGAACGAAGGCGCCCACGTCGACCAAGCGCTCCTCGAACAAGTCCGTCAGATCCTCCTTAAGGAGGAGAGCTCGCACTCTGGAGGCGGCGGCGGCGGCTTCGGTGGCGGCGGGGGCTTCGGAGGCGGCCTTAGCGGCTCGTACGGCGCCCCCTCACCCCAATACGGAGTGCCGTCCTCCTCGTACGGCGTGCCTGGTTACTCTAGCCGCGTTATAGGCATCGATCTCGAGGGCATCAAGCAGGCCATCCAGGTGGCCCAGTTCCACCAGCAAAGTCACCAGTCCTTCGGCGGGTATCCCAGCGGCCCCAGCAAGCCCTCCGGCTCGTACGGGGCCCCCTATTAGCTCTCGAGCGCAAAGAACTGAAGCAATTCGTTGCTGTCACCATCACACGGGTCCATGATGCAATTCGCACTCACGTGTACAATACCATGCATTGACGTTATTTTTATTTTGTATAAAGCTTTCTGTAGGTTATATTTTTGTAAAAAAATACATTTGTCACCGTACGAATGTGTGTTATTTCCCCAGCCACCTTTCACCTCCAATCATCAACCTGTACGTTATCGGTTATTCACATGGATCTATCCATAAAAAAACAGTTTGACGTTATTTTTATTTTGTATATAAACTTATGATCCCGACATTAGACTGTATAAGGAGTTTAAAATTGAAAATGTATAAGACATTTTATAGACAAAAAAATTACATTGTTACCATAGGAACCACCTTTCACCTCCGATCATCAACCCGTACGCCACCGGTCACTTTTACTCCACTCACTCGCTGATGTCATCGTTATTTTAATTGAGAGACGCATCCCGAGTGGGCAATTAGACGTTTTGCTGACCGATTTAAAGAGAAAGGTGGAATCTAGGCCAGGGATTAAGATGTGACCTGGGCTTCCGGGCACGGCGACTTGCGTCGACCGTTTCCATATACATGCACAAAACGAGAAAGTTGCGCCTGAACAACAGATCTCTTGCTGGACATCCTCATCATAGATTTCTCCGATAATTTCATCCGACAAGACAATGGGTCGCTTCTTTTCGATGGGAGCATCCAGATGTCCGCTTATGCGCTGGTGAAACCTCCGAGAAGCAAACTTTGAACCGTCGATTATTGACCACTGGGCCCAAACTGGGTTAATTGCATTGAGCATCACCGCAGGTTATACGGGAGAATTCCACATTTCACTTTTACTTTGTTGGACAAGATGCAATTTTCACTTTCGTGTAGCTTACCTACTTGCAGAGGTTGCTCATTGTTGCCCATTTGAGAGAAGCGGCTGAGAACGCCTGCAGTTAATTATATCATGGATAAAGACGAAATAGCGTGTTACTTAATTAATGCTGTGTTACAGTTTTATTGTATATGCAAGTTTAGTGTAGTGAATAATTTGTGTAGGTATTGAAATTCTGTAACACAAAACGATTTGAAATAAATAGTACACAACTTCTAACAACGCAGCAGCAATGTTCAGAAATCAATACTAATAGTGCAGTTTGCGATACACATTTGTACAAATATTTTAGGTTATCCCATTCATGGTGTGACTTTATGCACACAGGCAAGGGACCAGTAACAGTAACCGTACAATTGTAACACACTTTGAAGTTAGACATTTTCCTATTACTATAAACACTTCAAATTCCTGTTAACCCCAAACCAAAATTTATGTTAAGAAATATAAATAGTATTAATCCCGTTAAGCAAACCCTGCATATAATGCATTAGAACAGAGTGGACTGCCCAAAAGTACAAGATACAGAGTCCGGCAACGATGCGGTGGTGGAAGATATTTGTAAAACTATGCGAGTTACATAAATATCGCTTGTATAAAAGTTATAGATAACAAGGTGGTGCACATTCCTAAAATAGTTTTGATTATACAGCGTGTCTCAAAAAAACAAACTTACTTTTTACTTCCCTCGTCTGAAAAACGAAGGAAGTATTGTACCTAATCATGAGAAAATCACCTTCCCAGATTTCTTCAGATCTTCACGTTTTAGGGTCCCTAGATGACGAAAAACAGGTTTTCTCAATTCCGTCTGTCTGTCTCTCTGTCTGTCTGTCTGTCTGTCTGTTGGCGGTATAACTCAAAAACTGTTTTTTGAGGAAAACGATATTTTGCATACATATTATGTATCTACTATCTACCTGGCATGGAATCGAGAAAATTTCAAATAAATATATACAGGGTGAGCACCTTAAAAAATAAAATTTTGTCCTTTTTGCTTGAACTCAGAAATACATAAAATTAATCATTTGTTCATAGCGTAGGCTTTATTCTTGACAAAAATTAGACCTAACAGATACAGAATAAATATTCTACAAGTCAAAAATGAGCAAAGAATAAGTGCATTATGTTGACCTTTTTAGGCCGCGAGCCGCATAAATGCGTAAATCGCAAACCTTTAAATAGACGTGAAACGCATATTTGGGCGAGGCCGTAAATGCAATCGTAGGATGTGCATACGCAGATATACTTTTAAAATAATGTACACTATCTGGAATTAC
This sequence comes from Agriotes lineatus, assembly GCA_940337035.1. Lineage (NCBI taxonomy): Eukaryota > Metazoa > Arthropoda > Insecta > Coleoptera > Elateridae > Agriotes > Agriotes lineatus. The sequence continues at coordinate 205,367,246 of OW679194.1, forward strand.
CTTGCGGATATAAATGTGTAGGTCTCCATTCCTTTTGAGATTGCAAAAACCCAGAAAAAAATATTTTCCGAAATTTCTTTAGTACTAAAAAGTGATGAATTTTATGCGTATTTACAGGCTTAGTTTTAAATATTTCTCAATGATTCTTAAACTAGTGGAAATCGTATTCCTTCTAAATTTAGATTATATCAAATTAATCTCAAAATTATTTTTAACAAATGCTACAGAACTTATTTAAATAAAGCGTACGGGGAATGTATTAAATAAATATCAGCATCGACGTATATCGTAAAAACTATTGCACATAAATATATACATCCTGCGTATGATATGTTTAAAAAGCAATGAAGAAAATTTTAGTGTCTGTCCGTTTGTCTGCCTGTTGGCGGTATAACTCAAAAACTATTTTTTGTAGGACAACGATATTTTGCATACAGATTATATATCTGCCTGGTGTGAAACTGAGAAAATTTCGGACAAATACGTACAGGGTGAGCACCTTAAAAAATTAAGTTTTGTTTATTTTTGCGGTAAGTGGGAAATAGATAAGAGTAGTAATTTTCATATAGGTCAGGCTTTACACATCACGAAAATATAACCCAACAGATACCAGATAAGGTCGCAAAAAATTCAAAACGTTTGAACAATAACACCGTTCTCTTAAATACAGCCGCGTTTCGAACACATTCGAGCGAGCCTGGATGGCGCAGTATAACATATCGATGCAGTTACAATTGCATCCGCGGATGATGTAGATCGAATCCCTCCCCAGGAATGTTTGTTACTGAAAGCTGAAGAATTGTATGCCCACATCGCATTTACAAGCTTAGTTTTCAATGTTTCTCAATGATTCTTAACCTAGTGAAAAGCTTATTCTTTCTAGATTCAGATGATATTAAATTAATCCCAAAATTATTTTTAACAACTGCTACAGAAACTGTTTAAATAAAGCCTACGGGGAATGTGGAGTATCAACTTCAGCATCAAGGCCATCGAGGTATATTTGAAACTATTGCACATAATTGTATACAACCAGCGTATGAAATGTGAAAGAAAGAATGAAGAAATTTTTAGTGAACGAATTATCTGCATTGATTTATTGTTGTAAAAAATATAATGGTTATTCCGTACGTGATTTGGTTAATGCCTGTCGCACTTCGCTTCGGCATGAAAGTTAAATATGCCTGGAGCCGCCGCGAAAATGTTAAGCTAGCTGCAACGCAGTGATATAAGAGGTGCTCTGTAGGCTTGCAAGATATTGTTCCACGTTTAGATCGCATTCGCAGGCGCCTGAGATTCAAATCACGCAGCTATTGGTTTTTTTTATTTGAAAGTTGATGTAATTCGCATTCAAGTGTATTCTTTTATTGTTTCCGTATTATTTGGAACTTGAAGACATTTTAGTGTCACAACGTTCACTTACGAGGGAAGTTCTGGGTAAAGCCCTTTACAGATTTTTAGAATTTGTAATAAATATACAATAAGAACCAAAATCCCCCTCCTTTTGAATTCGTCAAGATATTTTAGTAAAATTTTAGAGTAATGGTAACACCAGTTTTTAAGTAATTTAAGGATAATCAAAAATTAAAGGCGGCCGCTCGGTGCCATATTGGTTTTGTTTTTATAAAAATGGGGTCATGTAGCACCTCATTTGGAAAGTCTCATTGTGTAGTACCCATGATTTCAAAAAACCAATAAAAAACATAGAAGCGTGATATATCTTTCTGGAGGGTATTTAAGTGACTATTCAACTCACCCACTTCAAGTTAACTATTCACCAATCATAATTTAGTATTTATGTCATTTGCCACCAATCAGCGTAAAATTGTGCAACAATTCCGCTAGCTGAAATTTAATAACATTTTTTTTTCTCTTCCTAAGAAATGTCAATTTTGTTCGTTGAATAGTCCTTCAAATGCCGCTTGCAGCCAACGAATTGCATAAATTTTTGTCAGTGTTTATTCGTGTTTATTGCTTCAAAATTGGTCTCGTGCTGTCGCAATTTTCAGCAATTCGTCGACCGCTCGCTGTATTGTATATAAATATTTTAAACAAATATAATTTTTATTAGAAGAAAAATCAATTTTTTGTTTTCTGGTAACCTGTAACTTGTCTTTCATGTTTGAAACTGAAACCTCGTGTTTTATTTCTCCGAATACAGTTCCTATATTAATGCAGTTAATAAGCCTGTCTAAACGCTAACACTGCAGTACTATAGAAATTGCTAGATTTACAGAAACATGATTTGAAAAAAATGGTTTGATTGATTGAATAGCCCCTTAGATAAAGTTACATAGATTATTTTTGCGGAAGTATCACTTCTCTTGTCCTTTGTGCTTGGAATTAGGTTTTGTACTGGTACACTCGTTCGAATCGTATTGAAGCGCAATGGGCATTAATGATACCACAAAAATAGTCGACATAACTTTGACTACTCATGGTATTATAACTGAATATTAAATAATTGTTAATGCAGAAAGTGGTCATGTCTCATGTGACACCTCAGTTGAAAGATCTCATTGAGTAGAATGACTGCTAATACTTCTGGAAAATGTTGATAAACCTTACAACATTTTAATAAATAATTAACTACTGGCAAAGTAAAGAACAGAATACTAAACCTTTCAAATGAGGTGTCAGATGACGTTTTGTATTTAAAAAATATTTAAAATTCAAATTAATGTACTCATCAAAATTTTCTGAAATTATAAGTTCATGTTCTACTCATTAACACCTTTCGAATGAGGGTGTCACATAATTTCCCTTTCCATTTAAAAAAATTAATATGGCGCCGAGCCGCCATATTGAATTTTTGATTGACTTCAAATGCCTTTAAAACATATAAAATTGGCGTAGTTTATTACCCTAAAGTTTGACTAAAATATTTTGACGTATTTTCTCATATATAAAGGCTGTATTTAGATTTTTAATAAAAAAAATTATATGACTCCATTGAAACCCCATGAGCACCCCCTAAAACTGGTTTTTGGCTATAGGCCTGACAAAGAAAAACACAAGATACCCCATGCCTCATAAACATATCTGTGCCAGCCGACTCCAGTAACAGATAAATACACAAAAATATCAATCATTGGCAATAGAAATGGAAAGAATTTGGATACAAAAATTTTTTTAAATAATACCATTTATCATTTCAACAACAGGTGCCACACCAAATTTATATACACAACATACCTAATTACCAACATTCGTACAAAAATTCAAAAAGCAATTATATTGCATACCTCCAATATTTTAAGAAAATTCTTGAATAAAAAATTATAACAGGAACTAATTAAATCTGGCCGAAAGCCTGTCTAATTAGAAACAATAAACCAAACATTCATTTTATTAATGGCATTTCTAACATCTTTCAGTAACTGTCACTAAGGTATCATCTGCAAATAGATTTATATTGCAATGTTTTAGATTGCAAATCGTTTATATACAGTGCTCTCGTAAAGTAGTGGAGAAATTCGTAAACCATTCAAGTAATAACTTTTGAAAAAAATGCTGAGACCCGACAATTTTTATTTTTATTTGCGCATTTTTTCAAATAAAATCTATACATGCAAGGTGACCCGCGTAGGAGGTATAACGTCATCGAGTTTGTTTAATGGCAACTCCCTTTTTTATTACGAAATATGAAAGAACGCATTTTTTTACCTTAAGTTGATTTTTGAGTATAGCTCACATGGCCAAGTATTACCAAAAACAATTTAAAAATTGCAAAATACTAAATTAAATTTTAGGAAGTATGAATTTACGTTTTTACCAATGACAGCAATCAATAAAAAGCACGTCGGTCATGTTGGCTACTGTCAGACAGACAACGGTGTACAATTTCAACATTTAATTTAGTTGTTTTTGAAGTTATCATTGCAATGAAATTTAGTATTTTGCAATTTTAAAAATGTTTTCTTAATTTTTGATCATGTGACCTCTACTCAAAAATCAACTTAACGTAAGTAAGAAAATGAGTTCTTTCAAATTCCCTAATGAAAAAAGGGGATTGCCATTAAAAAAAACATCGATGACGTCATACCTCCTACGCGGGTCACCCTGTATGTATAGATTTAATTTAAAAAAATGAGCAAATAAAAATAAACATCAACGGGTCCCAGCGTTTTTTCGAAAAGTTATTCCTTGAATTTTTAACGAATTTATCCACAACTTTACGAGAGCACTGTATAAAATAAACAATAATGAACCCAAGTTGTTTTCCATGTACCTAACTTGACTGGCAGTGATTGAAGTATGTAGTTTTTAGTCGGTGAGTGAGATAACTTTGAAACCACATAATTTAATTACTACGTGTTCCATATTTATATAGTTTATTCACTAAACGTCTGTCGGTAGTCTCAAATGCACGTTTATAATCTCAAAACAACAACTACACTTTTATTTATTCTAAACCACTTGTCTAATTTATGAGAATCAAGTTTAACGCTGTTTCGCCTTAGCCTTACATTCTTTCAAAAGACGAGAACCGGCACATTTTGGGCATGTTATCTCCGATTTACTTTGACTCGCTTTGTGATTGAAAACATTACACGAAAAGTACATCATTACTTCAACTGCATCATATATTCCACACCTATCCCAGCCGACATTAATGTGTCGAAGTATTGAAATTCCCTCATATCGAAAACCACTGTGAGTCAAATATCTCTAAAATTCGTGCCAACCGACTAATGAACCCACTATATCAAATCTCCGTCTCGACTGTGCGGATCTTTTGGTGAAGACCCCAGCCCACTAGATCCCTCCCCCGTATTGGGGGGTGCCTAAACGTGCTGTGCGGTGTATGTATGTTCGTATGTGTACACGATTCCGGTCGCCAGGAACCTTCCTGAAGTCTTGGATCGTTTTCATACAATAGGTCCTCCGAAAATGAAAGCAACATCAACTTTTGAGGTATGGTCGTCGGCAAAAAAAATTTTTTAGGGTTTTTTATTATAAATAACTGGTTCATAACATTCCATTGTATTAGCGAAACGGAGTGATGTTGAATGTCGAAGTATTCTTGGAAAGCACGGAAGGGCGCTTTTCTTGGGTGGGGGTACCGTATATTCTTCTTTTATAATTATACGATAGGCAAATGCATTTACTTCCACAATTGCTGTATAATTTTTTCTGTTGTTTTCGGTTGTGGTTTCCTTTATACCAGGTGTCCACTTTCAAACTGGAACATAGGGATTTAACATTGTTTTTAGCAGTTTCATGGATTCCTGCTCGCCAATTCAAGCTACAGAAAATATTTTCGTATCAATGGAAAAAGACAATTAATGCGCATCTAATCATTTTGTCAATTTTCATTGAAAAATATATCTCACTCTACGGGAATTAACCTCACTGTAATATGTTTTAACGATAAAAACTCTTCGTTCGAGTAATCGTTCATTTTGTAAAGTAAAAACTACTGAACTAACACTGAACGTCATCAAATAACAAATTAATTTGAGTATAGCTGTCAACTGTTTTCAAGTCAAGGCAGCTCATATTTAAAAACATGGAAAGTTTTGATTAATATTTTTCAATAAAATTGACAAGAACAGTTTAATTTTTAACACCATTAAATGCACAATACTTTTCACTTTCCATTGATACCAACACATTTTCTGTAGGTTGAATTGGCTAGCAGAAATCCATGAAACTGTTAAAAACAATGTTAAATCCCTATGTTAGGGTGACACCCTAAGTGAAGTGTACAACTTTTATGGATGGTTCCTGTGATTCCAAAAACTATTTTGGGATATCATTTCCTCCTCTACTGGTTGCATTGCCAATTGTTCGGTTAGTCCAACAATTTTTACTTTAAGCAATTTCTGCTTTTAGTTTCTCCTTTTTCTGCCCGCAACGAGCAAAATTATTTGATTGGATTGACGTAGTACGTTAAAGTGTGTTAACGAAACGAAAAGAACACGTTCACGTTCCACAACAGTCAGTATAGTTTGCATATAGCTCAAGTTTTTAACTTGACGAAAAAGGGTATTATTCGAACCGAACATATACAGGGTGAGCACCTTAAAAAGTAAACTGTTTATTTTTGCTTTAACTGCAAAATAGATGAAAGTAATAATTTGCACATAGCTCAGGCTTTATCGTTGGCGACCCAACAGATACAAGATAAATGTTGTAAAAGAAAAAAAAAGGGTCAACAATGAATGCTTAGTATTTAAGACAGTCATATCTCACCGATGCGAGGAATCCTCGGTAACCGAGTGCAGCTTTGAGTGGTTTACTTTACGGGATACCGCCAAATATTGAAATCGCATTCGCAGGCTTATTCGCGGGCGCTGCATTTCAAATCTTAACAAATGTTAATTTATTTAAAAATTGATGTAATTCGTATTACCAGGTATTTCCTTTTATTATTTCAGTATTATTACGAACGTAAAGATATTTTTACCTCTATTTGTCTTTGATTTTTGTTTAGTGTCGCGTTTACTTGTGAGTAGTAGTAGTAGTATTTTTGGGGAGACTGATGTCGAGCAAGTAAGTCCTTTTTTCCAATCCCATGAACAAGGTCTAGGCATGCAGAGTACCAGGTACCTTAGCCCTACTTAGAATTTTGCCGAGACTAAGGAGTTCCAACCTTAGCAAGGGATCTTTTACATGCTACACATCGTAGTAACATGGGACCTACAGCTTTTACATCACTTCCGAATGATGGCATTCGTAGAGGTTTTCAGTAGCCAGAATGCTTACTGCTGAGCTATGGAGCCTGGTTTACTTGTGAGTAAAGACCTTTACAGATTTTTTAATGGAATACTCCACATTTAGGTGTTTTGTATTGAAATACTGACCATTTTAATATTACATTGTATGGATCTAACGTCAACTATTAATGGAGATTTCAACTATTGTATATTAAAATGACAGAATTTCAGACGGTTGCTGTAAGTAACAGACAACAATTAAATGACTGAAAACGTTTCCAAAAAAATTATCTTTTTAGTGAGTTACATTTCGAGTGTAAAATGGTTGTAGGTACGAAAGTGGCGCACATTACTGAAATAGGTTTGATTATACAGGGTGGCTCAAAAACGTGTGGCGAATAAAACTTACTTTTTTTAATAGAATGCCCTATATTGGGGTAGCTTAAAAGTTTTGCATTGAAATACTTATCATTTTTATATAAGGTTGTATGGGTCTAACATCAACTGTTTTGGAGATATTAACGATTTTATGGAAAAAAATGCTGAACTTCAGGCGGCTGCTGTAAGCAACAGAATACAATTGAACGTTACCAAAAAATTATGATTTTCGTGAAGTACCTTTCAAGTGTAAAATGGTGGATGTGGGTATTAATGCTATTCAGGGCTCTCAACATTTGCAAATTTAATTATTTCTATTTTTTTTAAATGAAACGCCCTGTATATTTTTGTATTTTTTAAAAGCCCTTTTAATGAGCTTTCTTTTGATATGTTACTTCATACCTCTAAGTTCAACTGTTTGTCAGATATGCGTGTTTGAACATAAAAAAATTAAGCACCTTCTTCTTCTTCTTCTTCTTGTATCTGTTTTATATCTTCCTGATACAGGTCTCTCTCATGTTTGCCAGTTCTCTCGATTTTCAGCTACTGGGTACCAGTTCAGACCCGCTACTCTCTTCAGGTCATCGTACCAGCTTTGTTGCAGTCGTCCTACTGATCTTCGCTCTCCCCATGGTCTCCACCTTGTGACTCTTCCGCTCCAATTTTTGAGCACCTTAAGATGCTTTATTTCAAGAAATAACAAACAAACGCCGTTAAAATATTGATTTAAACACTTGAGTTCTCCAAATAAAAAATAAAACCAAGTTTAGAAAACAAAAATCCAGCTACTAGAAATAACAAATACGAAAATACGAAAAACGAAAAAAGCAGGCGAAAATTAAATCTGGAAAGCGATTGAATTTAGGGATAGGAAATGAAAAGTCAGAAGAAAGCTCATTAAAAGTACTTTTCAAAAATACAGGGATATACAGGGTTTTCCATTTAAATAAATTAAAATAATTATATTTGCTAATTCTGAGTTCTCTGTACAGCTTTAATACTCAAAGCAAAAAAAGAAAATTATTTGAACATTTAATGTAATTACGTATAGGATTTTGGTGTATTGGCTTTTGTTTTTTTTTAATCTGATTTTATTTGAGTTTGGAATTAATTTATTCCTGCATTTATCGTTTCTTCGTGTTTATTATTCCTTGTATCAACACTGACTGAATTTATATTTTATAAACCTGGTTTTGGTTATAGGACTAATACGCCAAATTAGCATCAAGGCACCCTAGTTGTGTCATGCTGGTGACACGTACAGACCTTAGTGCAGCAGTGGTCGTTTGTAGTCGTCTTCAAAGCAAGCCAACAGAACAACTTTGGAAGGTTCTTAAAAGAATCATGAGATGCATTAAAGATACTTTTCAATGAGTTATTCTTTGACAAAATAAATCAAATGATATTAATAATTGGATTTGCTGATTCCAATTGGGCTGATTCTGATTGGGCTGGAGATGTAAGTGGCAGATAATCAATACTGGATTTTTATTTTAAAGTTTTTGGTGACTGGAACAAAATAAAGCAGTCTGTAGTTTTTGACATTGTGAAATGCTACGGAAGGAGGAAAAAATTTCACTGGCAACAGTGCAAGTCTTTAAAAATAATAATCAGGAATTGGAAACAACATAACCCAATTTTGTCATGTCTAGTTATTTCGCATGGGTACAAACAAATACTGTAAGAAAGAAAACGTCGTGAATGGATCATACTCAGAATATCAGATTCGAATAAGAATACGCTGAGGAAAACTTAATAAAAAATTCAATATTTATAACGAAAGTCAAAAACCAAACCTGTTCATCAATTTGCAAGCTGCAGATCTTATAAATGACGATTTCATTATTCCCACTTGCAGTTTTATAATTAGCATGTTTTCTGATATTTCATATCTGACATATTTCAGGAGCTCAAGGAATACGTTATATGGATATGCCAAAGAACGAATTCCTTGCTATAAATAATGAAACTTTTAAGTCGTAAATCAAGAAATACAAACAGTAATTCAAATCTAACTAGATTATATTAAACACAAAAAGTGACATAAAACATCACTAGGTCATATTTTTTTGCTTTGAAAAACAAATAAACTGCGACGAGGAATTGAAATTTTTATTTTTCAACTGTAGCTTGGAATCCAAAAGATACATTATGAAATATATTTTGTTTAACTTCGCCAAAAAAGTTGATCGGTCCAAACCACATTCTTAGCTCGTTCTAATCATAACAGTGACTCCCAATCCACCCTCTGCATTCTTCTGTTACACTGCGTAGGTATATATCAAACAACAGAACCCTGCGAGTAAGTTAAGCTAGACATTTATATTAGATTTTAAACATTTTGCTAACATGGCATGTAGTTTTAGAAAACAGCTGTATTAATACCTGATGGCAGGGACATTTATAAATTAAAACCTGCATGATGTTACACATATCTACATAAAATTACATTATTTGGTATCAAATGATCGACATAAATAATAAATTTTAACAATTATGCAGGGGAAATCCATTTCATTATAAAACTACTAAATTTTCCATAATAATATGCGATATTAAAGGTTACTACGTTAGTTAAATGGTGACCAAACTGTAACTGACCGGTGATAGCAATCTATTAGGAAATGCTATTATAGGAGATGTTTCAAAATAACGCCCATTGCTTCACAAATAGTGTATGCAAACTTGAGTAGTATTTGAAAATCGAGCTGTGAACGTGAGCGAAAATTTCCAAGGAGTGATTCACGTTTCACGTTAAATATTTAGTAACGAATAAAAGACTGCATGGTGCCCCGCTCCTCCGTTGCGCACCCTTGTGCAAGATGCAGGGCTGGAACGAGAGGTCATTGTACTTCTCTCTGGCAGCCTCAGCGTTGTGTGTTGTCTTGTAAATGTTCTGTCTACGGTAAATCTATAGGAGACCAAGTAAAACTTACCTTTAGTTCCTCGAGCGTGAAAGTACTTTTAAACCTAGGTGGTACGGCTATCACGGAAAAAAGTTGGTCCCGGCGGTCATACAACATCATGACAGTCGTTAGTAGGGTTGGAAGTCCTCATAACTGCACAGTGACGCCTATAATTGGCCTAACGGCTGTTGGCTGAGTGCGAATTAAATTAAAAAAAATTAAAATTAAAAATTAAAAATTAAAAATTAAAAATTGAATTAAAAGTGTTGTTGAGCAGCATATACCTTCTTGTACTCGTATCAGTAAGGGAAACGTCAATTCCAATAAGAGCTTTTGGTATTAAATGAAAAATGAATGTCTTTGAAGACGGTTTCAAGAAATGTTTTGCGAGAAATCAGTATGTATTCCTTGTTGTAAGCTATTGTAGTTAATTTTCATTTATTTCTATTTGTCTTATCTACTATTGTGATTGCAGCATATCATGTAAATGGTTTCACTATTTTAGAGTTTTGTTGCGGGTGCTTTATTCGTCTTAAATTTGGACATTATGTTCTATCTGAATTTGAATTTAAAAAAAATCTGCGGTGACATCGTGAGTGGAGGGTCACGCCGTGAACGTGAGCGTGCGTGAACGTGACTGTTTAAATCAAGCGTGAAACGTGCGTGACGTGAGTGAACACTCACATCTCTACACGGACTTGTATTTTAATATACAAATGCTACATGATAGGGTTACTCAAATCTGAATGTGATTAATTTTTATTATCATCTCAGCAGACTCTCTTTTAATTTCCAACATAACTGTTATTCTACCATCTTTAAATATTAGTGTTTATGCTTATGCATAAATTCAAATTTGGCGCCACGCCCTTGGTGGAAGAAGCGGCACTTGACTTAAGTAGTTTGTACCAGAGCACTGCGGCTTAGTGCGAACCTGTATTTTTTATGTTGTACATTTGTTTGATGCATTAAATATATTCGAAATCATGCATTGCTTCTTATTTTTGGGTGCAACGATTAACGGTAAGTGTTCCGGTGTTCAAGAGCAGTGAAAAGCCAGCCTAAAAACAATTAGAGTAATATATTTCCATAGTTTTAGTGTCTGATGATATCTTGAAGAGGACATTAATATGTAGGTAGTTCAGAATTTGTAATACCTTACTTGTATTGAAGCAACGGTTACTGAAATTGGACAGTATTTCAACTTTGAACTTTTCTCCTTTCTGAGGATCGGGATCTTTATGGACAATACGGTTCCATCTGCTTCAATATTCAGCTTCTCGAATAGACCTTATTAAAGGGTTTTTTAAGTTGTGCTATTTGGTAGAACTATATTTTCGAGGATAGACCTCGTCTTCTTTTTCGTCAACTTTTTTCCATAACTATTTTCACCAGACAATCGTCATCCCTTCTAATGATGTGTCAAAAGTACTGTAAGATTTGCCTGGAGCAGCTTGTTGTTAATGTTTTCTTCAGGCCAATCTCTTACAAATTTTAAACATTTATGCGTCCCCCAGACAAGGTACCCGTAACATGCGACACCATCACCAAAATTCAAAAGCTCCTCATTACATCCCCTCTATTATATTAAATGGAAGGAATGAAATGCATACCATGTTAAATTTGAAAATTTTCTGAAACTTTATCATCAAAGTTTATGATAGTTTTGTTGTTTATATATATTTTCAAGGGTAATACCACAAAAGGTGAAAATTTTTTGAGAATTTTTTTTGTTCACTGCTTTTAAATTTCTCGAAACCAAAACTGCTTTAAAAATTCCGCGAGACCGCAGGTCGAGTAGAATTTGAGCAGTTTTTGTTGACACTCTGCCAAGTGGAGAAGTTTTTCCATTTGATATAATGTAATCTCTATTAATGACCGGTGGCCACGAACTTTCCAAGTATATTTATGAATGTTTTTTTTAAACGGTATTCTTTTGTACTTGTCAACGATACAGAATTTTCTTAAAAGGTGTTCACTTTTATTTACTTAAGTTTCTTGTTCTGTTAGGACTATGTTTAGTATTTGCTGATTACCAACTCTTGCATTTAAGTCTCCGTAGAGCAGAAAATAATAATTCTTGTTTGTTTGATTCATCTCTGGTTGGAGTATGTCGTAAAATTGCTCAGATTATTCTACCTTTCTGTCTTCTGGGGCATATACAGCTAGCATTGTCAAGTAGCCCCGGTTAATTTAAAATATTGCTATTATTATTCCTTTATTAATAAACTGCTCCACAAAGGAACTTGACCTGTTGCATATATTTGTGCAATTTTAAAAGATATTTTTTAAAAGAAAAGTCAGCGGTTTTGGCAACCTTTTAGGATTGTGTCACTATATAAAGCATTTCTTTTCATAATTTGGTTTAAATAAAACTATGCCCATTAATAAAATATTATCATTTGAAGATTTTGAATTTTGCCCAAATGTTGATAGCATATTGCATACAAAGTATGCCAAATCGTTGCCAAACATTTTTAAACGTTCCGAGGAGACCCAAAGAACTGCTAATTTCTCTTTTTTGTCCTTTCTCTTATTTTTGTGAAATATAGTTCTTTTATAATGTTATTATTTTTTAATTTTATTAATATATTCTTCAGTTGAAATTTGGGGATAGTGCTATTAAATTTGCTTAATATGATTATACTGTAAAACAAAACCTTTTATATATTTTTTTTATGACGTAATGTAACAAATACAATTTCTGTGGGTGGTCTAGTTTATTTGTGGAGCAGTATATATTATATGCAGAATTTCAATGCTAATATTTATGAGGCTCGCAATATTTCACTTGAATACGCCTATGTTCTAGAAAACTGTTTTGCACACACTTAAGAGTAGTGATGGGCATAACCGGACAATTTTCATAACCGAATTATTTGCATTCGAATGATATTAATAACCGAATGATTATTTGAATAATCATTCGATTAAATTTTGGCTCTCGATTAGTTTCGATTTCGCCGGTTTGCCGGTTACGCGGTTCAGCGTCATCTGCATCGGCATCGTAACTTGCAGAGAGCAGAGGAACTCAGTTAATCGTTAATTATAATAATTGTATAAATGATTTTTATTTGATTTCTAAGGAGTTTGTGTAATAAGTAATTATGGATATGAATGAAATATATCTGGATACACCTTTATTGTTTTCGATTGCTGGCAATTTATAATAATATAATAATAATTAATAATATATTGTTGTATTTGTATGAGTTTTACGACTCGCTATTCTGCATTAGCTCGATTACTCCTACATTCTTGCGATCTATAACCAAAACATAATATGTGCATTATGTGTTATGTATTGGAAATTAAGAGGTATTTATTAAGAAGTGTAGAAAGAAAGATATATGCGGGACTGCTTGCTAATCGCAATAAAAAACAGTGGTAAAACGTGTATGTTTATCGATCGGCGGGGTTAAAGTCGGCAAAAAATTGATTTATGTTCATATCATATGACAACGGATTACCCGCGAGACGCCCAAATGATGTTTTCAGTACAATCTGCCTTGCTTATGGTTATGAGTTATGAATGACTTATTATTTACAGAATTTCGATCACTCACAGGTCGCTGAGATACGGCACGTAGTACGTATCATGATGAGGTTATTTTTCATTCGAATACTTGGAACGAAAACCGAGTTACATAGGTTATTTCAATAACCGGATAACCGGTTATTTTTCATTCGAATAAGTTCATTACTACTTAAGAGTGCTTGCAGTTTTCGCAACATGATCTTATGCTAGACGTGAAATGGCTTTTGCGCATTTCCTACCTTTTTTATACGACCACTACTAAAAGTAGGCCTTTTAGCACTGGCTTGTTTTACTAAAAATGATGTTTTTAAATTAGCGTGGTAAAAGTGAAATCATCTGTTTACTTTTAGCTCATGTCCTAAAAGTAAACTGGTGTTAAATTTAGAATTTTGAACCAGAAGTGAGGTTATAAAGTTATTCTAGTTACTTCTTTCGTTAGAGGTAAAGTGTTTTTTTAAATAATTAAAGTATTATGTAATGATTAAAGTCAAATGTGTATTATTATAATTACCTTTGATAACTAACTTTGGCAGCTGCCAGCTGCAGAAACAGTCACCTGTGCCGTCAAGGCCATCTCTTTACTATAGCAAAATATAACTGTCATAAATGCAAACCTTTGTTAAATCGACATTTATGGATTCATAACAGTAAATTTAAGGCCGCAGAAAAATATTGTGTGCAAACTCGTGCTAAAAGTGTTTATGCACGAGACGTGTTGTAAAATTTAGCCTTCAGCTTCGTTTAATAATTTTCATGTCTCGTGTATAAACATCGACTTTTAGTACTTGTTGCACAAATAGCTATTAACAATTTCGTTTGCTTTTCAAAACTGCCATAAAGCAATTACAATCTTGTGTAGACATCTAGCGCAATCAAAGATCGTACTGCTTAAAATTGACCTAGATACCGGTTCAGTAGCCCTTGAAACCACCCTACTAATAAATAATTTTTCCCGACAGCACGCCGTAAAGATCCACCAGCCTGAGGTTCAAAGCGGCTTAAATTCAGTTTAATAATTGGCAAAGCGAGAGCTAGCATAGTATTTGAATTATTATAAGTCGATTATGTACCGCGGCCGCTCAAAGTTTGCCGTCGTTCATTGAATGCTTGCTAGTCCAGCAAGGTCACGTTCGGGCTCTGAAAATTTTTAAATTTATTTAACTAGCGCAGCGAGTGTTCTCGTTTGCTCGACCTGGGGTGGCTGTTAACTGCCCCAGAATCATTTCGGCTTTTGCCTAGGCAAGCTCAAACTTCTGGAGAACTCTGGGAACGAGCCAAAACTAAGTTGCTTAATTTTGATCTAATTACAGTGATTCGAATCACAGGACAGGGAGAGACCGTTCGTATCATCCACTACCAGCGAATGCCCCCCCCCCCCGCAATGCAGAGGACACCAGGAAGAATTAGACTTTGTTTATTATTTTTGTAAATAATTGTAAAACATTTTATTTTATAAATATAGCTACATAAAATAAACACCTGTTTATACTTGACTCGAATCTCTCTTACTTCACCTGTTGACAACCTTGGACCAGAGCTACCCGCGAGAATTAAAAACTCATAAAAGTAAAAATTGCTAAAATTACGGAACGTTACAACATAAAACGTCAGGAGTTTAAGAAGGAATACAGATTAATTGAACTTAAATACGAACTAAACAAGCTAAAGTGGGACATACTAACAATTTTGGAAATTAAAGGAAAAAGGAAAGAATATGTGATTCTTACATCTGGCCATTCACTCTACTGTAAAGGCAAAGAAAATGACGACACAGGAGGAGTATAAACTCCTACATATGTAACTAACCCCATTCTTACAGTCCATCAAAGGAATCTTAGAGCGTGTTGCATATGTAACCTTGAAACTTAATAATACTCTATCACTTAAATTCATCCAAATGTACGCACCAACTACAAGTCGCTAAGACGAAAAGGTAGAATTAGTACATGAAAAAGTGTCAATGTGTATTGATGAAAAGAAGTAAATTATTACGATCATAGGAGGAGCCGTACAAAGGGAATTACGGATTAAAAAGCAGAAACGAAAGGGAAAACATGCTATCAAATTTTGCAGAAAAAGAACCACTTTTTGTTACTAATACGTACGTTCTTCAAGAAAAATTCAAAGGGGAAATGGACTTGAATCCCCCCTAATGGTACAACAATAATACGTTATCGATTATTTGCTATTGACAACAAGAACTATATTTCAAGATGTGGACGTGGTAAATCCGTTCTCCGCGAAGTGATAATCGACTATTATGAAGAAGAATACTTTTCAACAACAAGACAGAACGATGTAGAAAAATAAACAATAAAAAAAAGCTGCCAAAGATCTATCCTTGCTAAGGAATAAGAAACAAGAATACGCTTATGAATTAGGAACAGATATGGGATATCGAAAGAGATGAAATAAACTCAACCCTAAGACAACTAAAAAAAGATAAGGCAACTGATGAAGAAAATATCTTACCAGAAAAGTTAAAAGAATGCGATTGGCACTCGCGTTTCATTTGGAATATTTGTTTAAACTGCAATATTAACACTACCTTTTGAACTACCTGCTACTACACTTGTTGTGGTTTCAAATTTTTCACAACCTTGTGAATTGTTGATACAGATGGAATAGGTCGATTATTAAATTTAACCCAGAATAAATCACGAACTGTGCGTAAACTGACACTACTGTAAAATGTTTTCATAATAAATACCCCCTCTTTTTTAGAATATTCAACATATTCATAGTAATTAGTTAAATACGTAAATTGATAATTCACAGAAAATAGCATTTATTTTGGCATAAAGAAATTTGATCATGGCTGGTATGTTCTCTGTGAATAAAATGCAAAATATTTATTACAGTGTTTAAGCTATTTCTATCTTAAACAAGCAACAAATAAAGTAGTATCAAATTAAGGGTATTTCTTTTCTCTTTCGATTGATACCACTATCAATCCAATCAATTCAAGCGGCAAGCATAAATCTGCATATATACGATTTCCCATGCTATTTCCCTATGTTCGCACCTTATGTGAAACACTCGGTATGTTGCAAAGACTTGGTTATTGAACACAAAACTATAATCAAGGTACAAGTACATCAGAGGTCCATCGAAAGAAAACTACTACGAATAACCCTTACAGACAGTAAAACAAATGTATGCATACGTCAAATAAATTATTTCGCTGAATGTAGTTTTTGATCTACGGTAAAATGCTAATACCAAGGAAAGTTACAGACCCCAGGGGGAAGTAGTAACTTCAAACGAAAACAAATAGAACAGTCCATGCGCCATAACTTCGTTTGAAAAATGCTATCCGTGCGGAAATATCTAAGGGCATCAACAGAAGTCAATCACATATAAACGGATTTTTTGAAGGTTTTTCGGAATACCGAAGGGTTGTGAAACGATAGATTAATATACAGGTCGACAATGACGCCGCCACTATATAGAGCGTAGCGAAACACGGTATAGTATGTTGCTTTGAATGTATTCGACCATCAATCAATGTGAAATCTACGACACTCAAAAGCGAGACAGTAAAATAATTTCAAACGTCTAAGTTTGCAGTTCGGGGAGCTAAGACATCTGGTAAGATTGTGACTTGCCTAACCTGCACGATAGAGCTTTGTGAGCTGCTATATTCACGGAACAAAATAACACCCAGCAAGCACGTCTGTGGTTGATTAAATCTGACCACATTTTGATGATCTGTCCCCCTCTACCAGAACCTCTACGCGAAAATAAATTTGACGATACGATTCACGCGGCTTCCTCTAGAGCGCATGCATTCAAAAGATGCTAACAAGTTTTTCGGTACCAATCTATTTTTAATTGTTTACGAATACTTCCCGTTGGTTGGTATGACTACAACAAATAACAAGACCGTTATGAATATAACGGTCCTAGAACTGTTATAGAACATTGTTTGTATTTAGTTACTATAGAAACAACAATCATCCACTTTATTTAAGCAAACATTATTTGCCATATTCAACGGCACTTTAATTTTTATTAGTTGATAGCACAAAAAATGTTATATGAGACCTGATCGTTAAGTGCCTCACTGGAACAGTCCTCAAAAACAAGCAAAACTCGACCTTTTGGGCCTCGTTCTTCTAACTTTTATTCGGCCTGTTCTAAGGCACCTACCGATCATGTAACATGATATCGTATTTTAGGCGCATCATATAAACTTACGGAGAAACATGTGAAGATGATAAAGAACTATATATGAGATCCATAATGTAAAGTAAAATTGATAAAAAATAAATTGGTTATACTACTTCAATTGCGATGAGTTGTAATTAAAGTATGATCAAAAATTATTTTCATCTAGTATGGCTATGGAATTGTTCCTAATTTATGAACGCAATTACAATAATTATACTTAGATGTCAAACTTCCCATTTGATTTTTAGGTAACTTATAGTTGCATTCATAAATTAGTAAGTATTCCATAGCCATACTAGATTAAAATACTTTTTGATCATACTGTACTAGAACACACGCTTATATTATTATACTTTTCTGTCTGTTATAAAAATGCAGGCACTTTTCCGTTCTAACAGTATGAAAAAACATTTGAACTATGCTAACGTTCATTATTAATTGAAGGAAGTCTAAAAAAACATTGCAGTTTTGCAAGATTTAGAAAATCAAGATCAGCGCAACTGTACAGTAAAGGGCGTTAGAAGAATTACAGTCCCACAGTATGTAAATAGAGCAAACAGCTTGACAAAATTATTAAACTTTTTTTTAAATTTTATTTACTAATATTATGAAATGATTATACTGTACAAATTTAAAATTTTACGTGGCAAGGTTGCGTTTTTTTGTTTTCAAATTTTCTAATAGTTGAAATTTTTGGGTATGATGCCACCAGTAAATAAAGGAACATATCCTTATTGGTTACTTCTCTTGATTTATTTCTGGTATTACCTTCGCGACCCTCCTAATTTCTTTATTGCGGGCCTTTTGGGCTTTACTTCCTCGAACATTTGACCTATCGGAAATAGACAATAATTTATTATGTCATTTGAATGACACAATATCTTGTGTACAGTAACTGGCATAGGATACCACTTGTAACATTTCAAATATAATTGTTTTAACATTGAAAATGTTTAACGAATTGGAGATGTGACGATAGTATGGTGCTCTTTTAGCGATTTGTGTGACGCCTGGAAAATGCTCAGTTTTCAAGGATTGTTGCAAGTTGTGCGTACTGTAGGTGAATGTTGTTGGTGTCATTTTGAAGATCTCGCCTAGGACAAACTTTCTGGAAGGTTGTGAAAATTTAACATTCGAGGGGGCGAAATTACGGGGGTTAAAAAAATTTTTTGGACACGAAAGCGTTGGGTGCTGTTACATCGCATACTTTTTAAAAGATCCAAATGTGATTTGTAGCTAGTTGGAAAGAGGATGAACCAACGCTCATCGTGCTGGCTGGTTTTTGGGGTCTGCGATGCACGGGGGCGACGTTACAGGGGTAGCAAGATGAGGTGCACTTGTAGCAACTCGGATGTTCGCATAAACAGAGGAAAAGAAAAAAAAATCGAATTTTGTTTTTGGCAGTATGTGGATGAATCTGTAGGTTTTTAATAATTTTGCGGCTCAGGTTGATTTAAGGGTTGAAAAATGGGGAAACCATTCTAATTATCTGAAAAATTGTAAAATTTATATTTGTTTAAAATGCTCTGTTTGGAGACTTGCTACTGGTCGATATAATTTTTTAAGAGAATTTGGGAAGTGGGAGTTGTCGGCCCAGGTGGATTTGGGGGCTGCAAAATGGGGAAAATCGGTATAATTATCAGAAAAACTTTAAAATTAATAGTTGTGTAAAATTCTCTGTTTGGATACTTTCTACTGGTCAATTGTATTTTTAAGAGAATTCGGGATATGGGAAATTTGCGACCCATATGGATTTGGGGACTTTCTAATGGTCGATATAATTTTTTAAGAGAATATGAGAAGTGGGAGTTGTCGGCCTAGGTGGATTTGGGGGTTGCAAAATGAGGAAAACGTTATAATTATCAGAAAAACCTTAAAATCAATATTTGTGGGAATTTCGTTGTTTGTAGATTTTCTAGGGGTCGATTGTCTTTTTTTACGAAAATTTGGTATGTGGGAATTTCGCAGCCCAGGTGCATTTGGGGGTTTAAAAATAAGGAAAACCGTTATAATTATCAATAGTAATATAACGAGGGCGAGACATACTTACCGATCATTTTGCACACGCTGAGGGTCGAGTGCTGGTTATAATAAAAACTGTCCCGAGGGCTTGCCCGAGGGCAGTTTTCTAAGGGCAACCAGCACGATGACTCTTGGGACGGGCAAAATTATATGGAACTGTGTCGCCCGCGTTTATATTTTGAAGATTATTACACAAAACCCGTATGCGAATTATGATTTAAAATGATCTAATAATGCAAAAAACTCAAATTGCTTGTTTCTTCCATTTCTATTTCTAATTATGAGACCATCCACGGAGTCGATAATCGTCCCTAGGGAGCTTATCGCTTGGTAAGCAGCCCACGGGCGCTTATCAGGTAAGCAGTTCGGGATTGGTCGATTTTCAAAAAATGCATGGTTTTCATTGGCTGATGTCAGTCATGTGACAATTGTGTGTAATAATCAGAAAAACTTTTAAATTAATATGTGTGTAAAATGATCTGTTTGGAGACTTTTTACTAGTGTTTTTATTTTTTAAGAGAATTCGGAATATGTGCATTTTGCAATCCACCTGATTTGGGGGTTGCAAAATGGGGAAAACGTTATTATTATCAGAATAACCTTAAAATGAATATTTGTGTGAAATTCGCTGTTTGGAGACTCTCTACGAATTGATATTCGGGATGTCGGAGTTTTGCAGCCCAGGTGGATTTGGGGGTTGCAAAATAGAGAAAATCGTTATAATTATCAGAAATACTTTAAAATTAATAGCTGTTTGGAGATTTTGTACTGGTCAATTGTATTTTTTAAGAGAATTCCGGGTGAGAATTTTGCGGTCCAGTTGAATTTGAGGGTCGCAAATGAGGAAAACTTTATAATTATCAGAAACACCTTAAAATCAATATTTGTGTGAAATTCGCTGTTTGGAGACTTTCTACAGGTTGATATTCTGGATGTGGGAGTTCTGCGGCCCAATTGAATTTGGGGTATGCAAAATGGGGAAAATTTTAGAATTATAAGAATAACCTTAAAATCAATATTTGTGTGAAATTCGCTGTTTGAAGATTTTCTACTGGTCGATTGCATTTTTTAAGTAAGTTCGGGGATATTAATTTTTAAATAAGAAAAATGTGCAATTTTTTTATTCAGGCTCTTTTTGAAATCGTAATTTCCAAGTAAATAGTAAATAGCGTGTCGGGTTGTATTTTACTCTAACATGAATAATATTACGTGGGTTACTTGTTTGCAGAATGGTAGTGGCCACTAGCAGGGTTGGGATGTTAGTGTCAGCTGTTTGTACTAAAACTTAATGCGGGATTGTAATGAAAAAAATTGATGGGGACGTAAAAAATATAAATACATATACATCTGTGTATGTACGGAAAGTGCAAAGGTACTTACTTAGTTTAGACAATGTAAAAACTTCCCAATCAACAAATCCAAATTTATTGAAAATTAACACAAAACTAAAGATACATATCGACTAAAGAACTCAAAGTTTTATTCACATCTAATCCCTTTTTAACACTGCCTCGGTCCTCCTAATAAAAGCATCTTCGCTCCAATTCTTATATTGACTATTAAAGCACGTTTCATGAGTAAACAAAGTAAACTATGAAGAATAATATGTGGAAACGCCGAACGGATGCTTGTAATTTTCAGAACTTTTTCAAAACACCTAATAAATGTAATAACAAGAATGACTCATATAAGCAATACATCTTCTAAAGTTAAATAAACAATTTGAATGTTTTATCGGATTCAACATCTTTATCTAATTGCAAATTAATATTAAAGTGTACAAGATGCTGAAAAGGTTCAAAACTGTAGTACGTATTATTTATTAATGATCTGCTATGCAGTAGAACTTCGCAGTAACGCGTGGTGTATAATAATCCGACATAATAATTTTCATTGCTTGCTTGCTTGCTTGACGCCACTTTGAGAGCGAACCCGTGGGCCAAATTGGCTGATTTTAGTGTCAATCGACTGAGGGCGAAGCAAGTAAGCCAGTAGTAGGTTTTAAAATTTTTATAAATGACTTTTTTATGTGGATTTTTTTTTGTTGATAGCTTACCTCAAAATTAACGTGACACACAAAATGGATCACTCTTGTACAAATTGCATTAAATGAATTATTTCGCGCCCAATTAGGTTACAGAACGCTAGTAAACAATAATAATACAAATGTGAACAATTTAAAAACTTTTTTTATTTCTATCCCTTGTAATTTTTTCAGATTTTGGAAATTTTATGCCAGACTTGAAAATTAACAAAATTTATTTTCAATGCATTAAAGAAAGTTGGTAAATTTCAACTTCTGTAAATTTTTGTCTTCGTGGTATAAGACTTAAATTTATTAATGTCTATTTCAAATCCACTCGATATCACTCGTAATAAAACATCGAATCTTTCTAAAATTTCTTGATTTAACCTAGTTATTTGACTTGTTGCTTCCGCATTATTAAAGAATCGTCTTGCGGTGTTCCGGCACCAGATCTGGGCTTGTCTATAATTAATCCTACTTCCTTTTCGAAGACCGAATCTACGCATGCAGACTGGAAATACCAAATGACTATTTCCCTCAGATAATATAAACCAATCCCATCAATCAATTTGCAAAATTTGAACCAATCAGAATCGAATACAGCGAATATTTTGCACTAGTGCAATACCCGGGTATTTATACAAGTGCAATAGCGAGTATTTGAGGGAAGAAAATCAAACCAGCTAGGTACACAAGAAATTTCAGAAAGAAAACTGAAAACTCTTTAAAAAATATACGGTACCCCCCACCCAAGAAAAGCGCCCTTCCGTGCTTTCCAAGAATACTTCGATACTCAGCATCACTCCGTTTCGCTAATACAATGAAATGCTATGAACCAGTTATTTATAAAAAAAAAAACAAAACAAACAAAACAACAGTTTTTTTTACCGACGACCATAGCTCAAAAGTTGATGTTGCCTTCATTTTCGGAGGACCTATCGTATAAAAACGATCCAAGACTTCAGGAAGGTTCCTGGCGACCGGAATCGTGTACACATACGAACATACATCCCCCGCACAGCACGTTCAGGCACCCCCCAATACGGGGGATTGATCTAGTGGGCTGGGATCTTCACTAAAAGATCCGCACCGCCGAGACGGAGATTTGATATAGTGGGTTCATTAGTCGGTTGGCTCGAATTTTAGAGATATTTGACTCAGAGTGGTTTTCGATATGAGGGAATTTCAATACTTCGTACACTTCGTGTCGAAGTAATTAATAGTGTGGTATACAAAGGATGCCATTTCTTCGAGGAATAGTCTTACATTATTCCCCGATTGCATTCTGTATAATATACACGCGTTCTCGAGAAATACTCGAATATACAGAATGCACTAGGGATATAACTACTGAATATTTGTTTTCATCTGGTTGCCTCATTGACAGAGTAGAATTCATATCTTTCAGTGTTAAACCGCATATTGAGCACTTTTTGTGTCCACCATAGTTAGCGCTATGACGCAACTAATTTCTACTGTCTTGGTCTTCCTTTCAACTTTTGTTGCTAACAGTTGATTGATTTGTTTCTGAATTATGTCACACTCTTGTTTTATTAATTGATCTGCTTCGTGTTGAAACATTAATTTTATAGGTATGTCTCAGAATACAGTCGAAGGGTCACAAGACTGATGGATATTAAATATTCATCAGAATGTTCTTCGTTCTCAAAAGTTTGCTTATAACGGGTTTCCCAAAATTCACGCAAGATTTGAATTTTGTGCCATTTGTGCTGTAAAGTGTGGCCAACGAAAAAAAAAGACAGCGTAACAGTTGACAATACAGGGTTATTTAAAAAGGAGCGCTGCACGAAAGCACAACGCGTTTTCAATGTGGAGCAATATTTAAACTTTTTTTTTAATTTTAATTTATTAATTAATTTTAAAAATGCAAGATATGGATGTGGACGACATGTCGTTTCAACAAGACAGTGCCACATGCCATACAGCCCGAGAAACAATTCAATTACTGCATGAGTCATTTCCTGGTCGTGTAATTTTCCGTTTTGGTGATCAGAATTGGCCGCCCATATTATGGGATTTGACGTTGTTGGACTTTTTTCTTTGGGGTTTTTTGAAGTCTAAGGTTTATGCGAACTTGCCCACTACCACCCACGCTTTGAAGGAGGAAATTGAGCTGTGTATCAACGAAATTCAGCCACATTTATGCGTAAGTTCATGAAAAATTTCGACAAAAGAGTGCGTATGTGCTAGCAAAGCGGTGGAAGCCATTTACCCGATATGCCATTCCATACATAACCCTATACTGTATACTTTATAAATCTGTAGCGGAACAATACATCATAAAAGATCGTTGCCAAGAAGAGGAAACTCGCCCATAAAATTAAACAGTGCGTGCAATAAAAATTCTCGAAGTACGAGCAGTTAGCTTAAGTGCCATTTCAAAACTTTCGAGTAAAAGGGGTAAAAACGCCTGATGCCAAAAAGTGATTTGTACGGCGGAATACAAAAGAGAGAAACTCTCTAAACGTCCACGAGTTCCTGCAATCAAAAGCGAAAAGGAATTCTCAAATCTGACGAACACTTTTCTAAATAAGAAGCGAAAGTGGACGAACAATACGGCAGTAAATCTGCAGCTTCAAAAATCGAAAGTGAATGTCCAGTGGATGCATCATAAACCTCCAACCCTTGTGCGCGCTAGTGAAAGTGTGTCGACCCTTCGTCCAATAGATACAATGCCATTGTTGTGACTAGAATAGGAAATCTTAAGTAATTGTATGAAAATTGTATATATAAGGAAGCGAGGAGCTTAAGGGAAGATTGCATATCAGGTCTTCGCCTGTTAAACCACTTTGGTTAAACAGACACGCAAAGAGTCAGATCCTCAATGCGTTTAATATTAATCTCATACTTAGTGAAACATTTACTTTGAGTGTTTTCACTAGCTAAGTGTCAGATCCACAAACGCTCACATGTATGCTGTTTAACAAGACCTATTCGATCCACACGTGTAATAGTATAGTAGCAAATCCGTACATTTAATTTTATGTCTGTAATCCGTTGCATTAAATAAAGAATATTAAAAGTGGTATAGTTATTCGTGTGTTTAATTTCTAACGAACACCTTAACCACCCACCTTATTGGTAACCCCGGACTAAGAACATCATAAAATAAACAAATCAGTCCTCAGTGTAATGTACCTCGAATTCATTTTAAATTGGTGATTCTCGACTACGAACTACGCAGAAACAGCATAAATTAGACGATTAAAAACTCGCGTTCGCGACAACGGGTAATCGGTAAACAGTGAATTAAAATAAAGTGAAGTAGCGGACTTCACGATGGCAACAGAAGGCAACATATCTGTCACTACCAACAACGAATCAACGACCAGTTCAATCGACAGAACTAACATAAAAGTACCTCCATTTTGGCCAACGAAACCTGCACTGTGGTTCGTACAACTAGGACAGTTTGCTCTCAACAACATTACGCGAGATACCACCAAATATTATTATATAAGTGCTAATATAGACAATAAATATGCGCAAGAAGTCGAAGACATCCTCACCAACCCGCCACGTCAAGAGATGTACGAGACTCTCAAACAGGCTCTAATTAAGCGCCTATCCACTTCTCGCGAACAGAAGATAAAACAACTTCTAGAGCACGAGGAAATAGGCGATCGCACACCGTCCCAATTTTTGAGGCATCTCACGAATTTAGCAGACGGCGAGGTACCAGAGAACTTCATACGTACATTACGGATCGGGCGACTTCCAGATAGCATGCAGGCTATCCTGATGACGCAAGCAAGCAGCAATCTCCAAGCTGTGTCCACTTTGGCAGACAAAATTGCCGAAATCACCGCCAGGACGTTCGAGGTGGCATCCACTGCTTCTCGCGGCGACGACGAGAAAATCAATCAGCTGTGCAAGCAAGTTGCTAAATTATCCCAGCAAGTTGCACGGATGAGCCGGGAAAAACAGCCGCGAAGCAACAGCAAACAACGGTACCGTTCCAGGTCGAAATCTTCGTCGCGAATCTGTTGGTACCACCGCCGATTTAGAGACAATGCAAGGAAATGCACTCAACCGTGCCAATACCAAAAAAACGATCACGGGAGTGCGCAAAAGCGGCACATGACTCCTTGTCTAACAATCGCCTCTATTTCTTACGGATATAACAACTAAATGGCTTTTCCTTATCGACAAAGGGGCGGATTTGTGTGTGTTGCCGAGAACATTTCTAAAAGGACCGCGTGCGCGTACCGACTACGAGCTTAGCGCAGTAAACAACTCGGCAATTAATACATATGGACATGTAGTGTTAAATTTAGATTTTAAGCTGAGGCGAACCTTTTCGTGGAAATTTGTCGCCGCAGACATCGACAAGCCGATAATTGGCGCAGACTTTCTCAGCCACTTCGGGTTACTCGTTGACATTCGAAACAAGCGCCTAATAGACAATGCAACCCAGCTGAAAGAAATCGGTGTAGTGCGGGAGTGTGTATCGCCACAAATAAAAACAATTTCCGGCGACTCGGCTTTTCATACACTTCTAGCAAAGTTCCCGGACATCGCGCGTGCGTCAGTTCTGCCTAAGAAAATAAAACATGCCACTACACATCGAATAATTACGTCAGCTGGACCTCCCGTCACGTGCAGGCCTAGAAGACTCCCACCGGATAGGTTACATGCAGCTAAGAAAGAGTTCCAGTTTATGCTGGATCAAGGAATAGCTCGCCCATCCAAAAGTAATTGGTCTGCAGCCCTTCGTCTAGCGCCCAAGAAAGACAATGGATGGCGTTCTTGTGGAGATTATAGAGCGCTAAACGCGAAAACTCTGGCGGATTGTTATCCTGTGCCACACATCGAGGATTTCGCGCACAACCTTTTTGGTTGCAAGGTCTTCTCAACAATCGATGTGGTAAGAGCCTTCAACCAAATCCCAGTTCACAGCGACGATATTTGCAAAACAGCAATTACAACTCCATTCGGAATGTATGAATTTCCTTTCATGAGTTTTGGTTTAAAGAATGCTGTCCAGACGTTCCAGCGTTTTATAGATGAGGTTACCAGAGGACTCGACTTTTGCTACGCATTCATTGACGACCTAATGGTAGCTTCCACATCAGAGGAACAGCACCTGGAGCACCTCAGCCAATTCTTCAGCTGGCTCAGCGAGTATGGAGTACTGATCAACTCGGCAAAATGCAACCTTGGCAAGCCCAGCGTCAACTTCCTTGGGTACTCCATTTCACAAGAAGGAATTAAACCCCCATAAGACCGCATCGAGGCTATTAAGCAAGTGCCCATGCCCAAGACAATTAAAGAGCTGCGCCGTTTCTTAGGAATGCTGAACTTCTACAGAAGGTTTCTTCATAACGCAGCAGAAGTCTTGGCTCCGATGAATAAACACCTGCAAGATGCATCTGATGTCGCCATGGGAGCTGTGCTACAACAGCATGTGGACGGAGCATGGCAGCCCTTAGCGTTTTTCTCCAAAAAGCAAAACGCTGCCCAGAAGAAATACAGCGCCTACGATCGGGAGCTACTGGCAGCTTATTCGGCTGTGAAGTACTTCCGCTACTTTGTAGAAGGCCGAAAGTTCACGCTCTACACCGACCACAAGCCATTAATATACGCGTTTCAACAAAAGCCAGAACGGGCCTCGCCCAGACAATTCCGTCGCCTAGACTTCATTGGACAGTTTACGACGAATATTCGCCATGTCGCTGGAAGCGACAACATTCCCGCAGACACTTTATCACGTGTGTCTGTTTCAGGTTGTACAGCAGCTTTTTCAGCCAGTCCAATCTCATACTCAGTGGAACATTTACTTTGAGTGTTTCCACGAGCCAAGTGTCAGATCCACAAACGCTCACATGTATGCTGATTAACAAGACCTATTCGATCCACACGTGTAATAGTATAGTAGCAAATCCGCACATTTAATTTTATATCTGTAATCCGTTGCGTTAAATAAAGAATATTAAAAGTGGTATAGTTATTTGTGTGTGTAATTTCTAACGAACACCTTAACCACCCACCTTAAATCAATAAAAAAAATTACAATTTGCAATTAAAAAAGTGTGTTATTTTTCAAAATTACTTCTTGCGCGAATTTTGGGACACCCGTTATAAACTGTGACCTGAAGATCTATCGCAGCCCAATTTGAAATATAGAAGGAATTTCCTATCAGTCACGCTGTCTATAACTTCTTATAAATATGCACATAATCTTAGTATAGTATGGTCTATAAGATACTGTAGCTTTATCTCCACTAGAGTGTCAGTTACTGCTATCTTCTCTAGAGGAGGGTAACAACGTTTTTTAGCTTTTGCTAAATAATGATATGATGGCTATATATCATATCCCCTTTCAACAGCTTCCATCTGCATCGTTTTATATTGATGCACTGATAATTTATTAAATATAAATAGAGCTAGTGCTTCGTCGGGGGAATAATGTTGTTGGATTTTCGGAGCTAATAAAAGACGTACTGCTTTTTTATATTTTGTAGATCTTTTTGGAGATGCTAGTGCTACCTCTTGAATAATATTAGCAGCGTCTTTTTTTTCCAGAATCGAGGGCACTAACCCCTGATGCGAAAGCCAATTCTTCAGTACCATAGGTATTCAAAAGATGTTGCATTTTTCTTCGTTTACTCCGAACACTGGAGCAAGAAAAGTCTTTGGGTGAGCGCCCTGACTTTCAACTTATCTTGGGAGTTTTATTAGCAGAAAGCAAAGTTTTTAAATTAGTTGGTAACTTAATGGTCTGCTCTAACCAGCTTCCGTAGCGACGATTAAATATCTCCTCGGGTCGATATTTAGCCATCCATCTTCTACCGAAATTGTTCACTGCTGTTTTTGATAAAATTATTTAATTGTTTACTTAACACTGTATTAACACTATTTATACTAAATTTAGTCAACACAAAATTAATTAGTTCATTTATACGATCATCCTTTGGAGTTGTTTGCCACAACTCGAATAACTGTTTTCTTGTGATAATTGGAAGTTCATCTGAAAAAAAATTAAAATAAATTACATCGCACAAATTCGCAATATGAATGTAACGAATATTAAAAGTATATATCGTGAGCTGTAGATTCCACTGTATTACGGCTTGGGATTATATAACTTTGAAGTATGAATTTACAACCCATACGTAACTATTTTTGTATTATTTTTTTACAGATTTACTATAACCCCAAAATTCAAATTAATACAATGTACTTTACATTTTTTTCTATAATAATTTTCAAGGTCAACTTTCTAAGAGATAAGTTGCATTCCTGCGGGGTCCCTAGTTTTAATAATGTTGGTACATAAATTTTTAGTTTTTTTTCCACTAAAAAAATGATTGTCATTTTGACAGATATGTCATAATAGTGGATAAAACGAACAGCATAGTAAAATATTGCAAATTTATTAATTATTAAACTTACAATATTTGAAAATAAACATAATGAACGTTTGCAAAATTAAAGGTAATTGTAATTAAACGATAAATTGAAAGAATAATAAATTATTGGACAATTTTAAGAAATGTAGTAATAGAAAATGCAGAGTAGTATTGACATACTAGTATTTTATTATAGAAACCACCAAAGATGAGCCCTGCGTCATCACACGCTGAATTTAGTAACGACAAACATGCGTGTACATTTGTTCACAAACTCCATGCGTACGACAGTGATAGCATTACAATAAGCGTGTGTTATGATGAAAGTGCTTATTTGATTAAAGTAGTTTGAGTCACATACGCGCGTCGTCACTAAAACGTCAACTGTCAAATAATATTTGTGAAGCCTTGTTCGTTTTTTCGGCGCGTTATAACTACGTTTTCAAGTTATTATTTACGATTTGATACAAATTATGTCTATTAAAGGTAAAACGTTACGTTCGCAATCTCAGCAGCTCTTGTTAAATTTATTGGATTACTTCGAACGAGAAAGGAAATTGGGGTCATATAATTCCATTGTCGTGTGTACAAGAGGTACCTAAATAAAACATAATTCGCCTAATTATATTTTACATCCATCGTTTAATTATTTGTAGAGGGCAGCGAAAGGTCTAGGCATTAATGTTTCTACTGTGAAAAAATTTAAGAGTCGTTCTAGTATGAATCCAGTTTTATGTAGCCCTGGCAAGAAAAGACCACGTAAAAAGTTGAAATCTACTGATTTACCGGATTCCTCGAAAATGTTATAAGGGATACCATATACACGATGTATTCGAAAAAAAAGCACATTACCATCAATTCACTGAATACTGAAGTGAAAGAAAGCCAAATTTTACTCAGTAACACCAGCTTAAATTCAATGCTATTGAATTAATATGGGCACATGCAAAACAATTTTACAATGATCACATCGGCAGGGATGGTTATAGTGATGATCAAGTTCTTGCAATGTGGAAGGAAGCATTAGAACAATGTACCAAAGATGTGTGAGGTAATTGTGTACGTCACACTGAATAAAAAATTAGGACTTGGGATAAGCGTGAAAGGATTTTAGATGTAACTGTTGATGAACTAATCATTCATGTTGGCAACGATTCAAGTGGCTCTAGTTTAAGTAGTGATAGTGGTTAAAAATTGTAATTATTAATATATTTACATTATTTTATTTTAGTAGTTGGTTATCTAAATTCCTATGTTCAATGGAATTCTTTTTTGTAGTACTGCGTTGCGGAAGAAATACAGTTGTATATTTATTGGTTAGATTATTATATCGTTTGCAATTGTGTATTGGTAAATGATTTAAGTTACATATAACCTTAGTCATCATAAAACCAAATAAACGCAAATAACTAAAACGAAAATAATTCACATTGACAGTACTGGACAGCTGTTTGTTTTTAGAGTCCCTGTATATAGTACTTATTATATACAGGGACTCTATTTGTTTTCCGGTTAAAGCGCCACCTATTGGCTCCTGATTGCTTGAGAATACAACTGATGCTAATTTGACTAGCAAGTAAAATCTTATATCATACGGATAGCATTGATGACGCAGGGCTCATCTTTCGTGGTTTCTATAATACATTTTTGTTGTACATTCGCTTGTTTCGAATTCATAGGCGTCGAAATATATATTTTTTCAAGCATCTGCTTGTTACTTTCTTTTACGATAAAAGAAGTATTGGATTCACCCCAAAAATTCGAAATTTTTTGGATTTTTTCAAAACGGCTCTGACGATTTTTTTCAAACTTTACAATTTTATTAAATTTTTAATGTGCATTGATGTGAGCTAGGCAATTTCCAGTCGAATACCTCTAAAATGAGTTTCTTTTTTTTTCTTTTCCAATTTTTTTTTATTAACTCCTTTTTTAAATAGAACACCCAGTATATTATTACATTCTTGAATTCAGCTTAAAATATTTTGAGAAAATTTGTCTCTTGAACTAACGCTCTATTGTGTACGGTTTCTGTACAAATTGCAATTTTTGAAAATTTTTGACAATTGCTTGTATGTATGTACCTATGTATAAGCCGTTCACGACCTTTTTGGGACAGAGTTGGCTATGATTTTTTCTTTTCATGTTGGACTAACTGATTCGATGATGTAGCGGATGCAATTTTTGTTTTCTGTCAGTGTCTGTTCGACATTTTTTGGCCACCACATTGCCAGATTTATTATTTTAATAGTCGTAAGAAAATAAATGATTTATCATGTGTAAAAGTAATTTTAATTTCCGTCAAAGGAAAAGTCAAAATGCCCAAAATAATTTTGTTACAACAAAAAATTTCCATTAAACGATGCTACTTCCAATTTAAAAAGAACAGACGAAATTTAAAAGAACGCGAGTTAATGTGGAGAGTAGAGAATGTCCGGCAACAATGTACCTATTCAGAAAATATAACCTTAAACTGAAAACAACCTAACCTAACACAAAAAGTGTCAATTTCCATAAGGGAATTTAGTTGCAACAGAGGTTCTGCCAACAAAATTACTAGATGGACATAGCCTCACCTGACCCAAAAAGATCGTGAACGGCTTTGTATGTACCTATGTATGTATGTATAATCGATAACGATAAGGGAACGTCTCGGAGCAGGATGTATGCACCACATAATATAAATTTGGATGATTCAATTAGGGACAACATTTTATTTCTGCATGCTTTTAGTGGCTGCGATACTGTTTCCGCACTATACAGGCAGGAAAAATGAAGTTCGTTAAACTTCTATAAAAAGAGAAAAACTTACAGAAGGCTGTTCAAATTTTCAAAGACCCAAACGCGTCCCCAGAGGAAATAGATAAAGTGGTAGAACAATTTCTTCTTCTTCTGTATGGATCAAAACTGGATCATTGAACAGGTATAGATACAAGTGTTTCGTACAATGTATTAACAGAAGTTTACCAAATCTAGCATCACTACCACCAACCAAAGGCGCAGCTCGCTTGCACTCGTTCCGTACTTACAACCAAATTCAGCTATGGTATGGAAACGAAAAATCACCTTTAGAGTGGGGATGGAGAAATTCAAAGAATGGATTAATGCTCAGTCCCACTGTACAAGACGCAGCTCCCCAAGAATTACTGAAACTAATTTCTTGTAAATGCGCCAAAGGTTGTAATGTATCTTGTAGCTGTCGCAAAGCAGGTTTTCATTGTTGAGTAATATGTGGTTTCTGTCAGGGCAAATCTTGTTTGAATACTGTGGACGTGATCGAAGATGACGACGAGGACTTGCATATCGATCTAGAACAATCAATAGAACATTCCCAAGATTATGAAGCAAATTCGGGACACGAGACAGATATTGTTGAAAGTCAAAGTGATATTGAACAACCACCAACATCAAAAAGGCAAAAAAAATTGATGAGCAGTCAACTTCAAAAGAAACTTGAAGTTAGCAAAGCTGGAATAGTGGATTAGGCCTATTGGGGATACCACTTAAGTAAACGCGCCGAGTACTCTACCTCGAGGTGGTGTGGAAGCGAGTACAAAGTAAGCGATATAATTTCTTTACATGAGTAATAGAAATCGTATATAGTACGAACAAGAATTTTTTGTCGCATCGAACGTCAATAATAATAATAAAAAATCGGGTGTGATACACGCACACAACTTCCTTTCATAGTGAATTTATAATTAGCCAAAATTTGATTTTTAATCTTTAACTTTGTATCCCGAATCCGGGGCAAGTTGAGCATTGTACCGCCAAATGCAAGCACATAAAGCACCACCCTCTACACCGCAAGGTAAAACGAGGTTATCGATTATACATACATACATAGTTACATACATTCAAGCATTTGTCAAAAATTTTCAAAAATTGCAATTTGTACAGAAACCATAACAAAATAGAGCGTTAGTTCAAGAGACAAATTTTCTCTAAAATTTTAAGCTGAATTCAAAAATGTAATAATATACTGGGTGTTCTATTTAAAATAGGAATTAATAAAAAAAATTGGAAAAGAAAACAAAAGAAACCCATTTTAGAGGTATTTGATTGGAAAATTACCTATTTCATATGAATACACATTAAAAATTTAATAAAAATGTGAAGTTTGAAACAAATTGTCAGAGCCGTTTTTGAAAAAATCCAAAAAAACTGAAAAATCACCTACTTCCGGTTATGCGATTTTCTTCAAAAGCTTGCTGTCGCATCTAGATAGTACACAAAACTTATATATGAAGTTTCAACGTCATACCTCTTTCCGTTTTTGAGATATTCTGTTCACAAACAGACACACAGACAGAGCAATGAACAAAAACATGTTTTTTGGGTTCAGGGCACTTTAAAACGTGAAGATCTGTTGAAACTCAATTTCGAATTTTTAGGGTGAATCCAATACTTCTTTTATCGTAAAAGAAAGTAACAAGCAAATGCTCGAAAAAAAATGTATTTCGACGCCTATGAATTCGAAACAAGCAAATATATGACAAAAATGTATAGAAAATTTTTTGTAGAGGATTTACTCTTCTTTAATTTGATAACTACGTATTTTGCTCAAAAGTTGATACTAATCGAGATATTCACTAATATTAGGAAAATGTAAAAATTTAGACCTTTTTTTAAGCATAGCGGTTAAATCTGGGCTTGTCAAGGGTGCAAAATTAATATATATTTTCTGAGTCGCAACAGAACAGATTAAAATTATTCCAGCTTGTCCGGAATTATTCCCGCTAAAATGTACTTGTCGACTGGCCTAATAACGATTCGAATATTCATTTAGTTTTACTATCTATTATTTATCTTCTGTAACTTTTTCTTCTATACACTTACTTGTTTAATATTTCGCTTCTCTTCACACCTCGTAGATTTAGTTATTGCCCGTTTTACACTATCCAAACATTTTTAAGTAAAACAGGGTTAAAATTCCACTTTTTTATTATGTCCAAAGTTCTACATTACATGTTTCTCGATTTGTTATTTTTCTTATTATTATTATAGGAACAAAAGTTACATAACTACCATATATTTCATTGTTAATGCCATGGTGTAAAGAATACAAGGTGTAACGTTCAGCAGAATGTGGGCGGACCTCAAATTCAACCAATAGGACATGGGCCCACAAATGGCACGATTGGTAGTACTGAAGTGTATTGTTGAAGACGCTGTCGATGTCAAATTCGAGGTTAGGTTTTGCGTCAGTTGGTGTCAGACTGACGAAAAACCTAACCTGCTAACCTCGAATTTGACATCAACTAACAGTGCCAGCAACAATATAAGATCGAGGCCATGGTTACATCATGATCTCGGCCATAATAGATTTCGTGTGTAGGCCCATTGGGGATTGGTTGACATCTCCCCCTCTATTTTCTGAACGACTGCGCATCTCCAGGAACGTTTCACCTTGTATTCTTTACACCATGGTTAATGCCTTCTACTTTATATTATTTGATCTTTACCTACTTTAATAAAATTAAATTCTTATCAGAATCTTCATTTGTCATTCCTGATATTACCATCTATTAACTATCCTTTTTAGATTCCAAAACACCTGTAACCGTTCAAAAACTATCATTTCATTAACATTTTGCTCAAATTTAGATTTAATTAATAAACTTTTTATAAACATTCTCAACCTTTAGGATGGGTCAAAATAAATTGTATTAACATTCCAATTTCTTTTTATACATTCAAAATTTAGCTAAAAACAACACATAGTGTATCATAACAATATACAGGGTGTTATGGAAATGAGTGCAAATATTTTAACCCGTAATAGAACTCGCTAAACTGAACAACTTCTCCATTTATCATTTTTTCGAAAACGCCCTCAAAACTGAGTTAAAATTCAAAACAATTTTACTCTAAAAATGCCTACCCGCCTATGGAATAATATTTTAATTCAATGGCACAAAACACAAAAAACATTTCTTTGATAGGCAAACCAACAAAAACTGCTTAATTACTGATAAAACCTTTAGGCCCGATCCACACTATCGGGCTACTCTCGGTTCGATCTCGCTCCGCTCAATTTTTTATACATTGTTAGCTATGGGCACGACCTGAGCTTGAGCGTTACCGATAGTGTGAATGTGCCCATTGCTAACAATGTATGTATAAATATTTGAGGGGAGCGAGATCGAACCGAGAGCAGCCCGATAGTGTGGATCAAGCCTTAGTTGACATCTGGTCACCAACGTACTTTATCAATTGAGGTAGGTAAGTTATTGACAGCATGTTTGTTGTGCAAGAACTTGTGTCGTTCACCTTTAGGCCTGAACACACGGGATTCCGTTTCCAGATTCGGTATGCGGGATACAGAATCTGAGTCTGTTCAGACACGGCGACTGAATCTCAGACGCGGGCCTTCAGTCACTTGCAGTGCCGTGCTGTTATGGACCTAGCATTGCTGTTCTTTGTTTCTGTCGAATTAGTCTAGAAGTGCTGTATTTAAAGTCAGGGATTGGGCTCTACAAAGCTAATAAACTTTTCATTGTCAAATAATGTACGCTCTATGATCGTTGTATAGTAAGGAACGCCTTGCTTATTCGATTTAAATAGAAGTTGAAGAAAATCTGCTACGCCTATGACATGATATCATATGTTCTGGCTGGCAAAAGTAGGCGAGTTCAGGCCGTGGTACACGTGGACTCATATCCTCTATATGCTCCAATGGTAAATCGGTATCCGAGATACAGAATTTGTAGCCGGCGGCCGAAATGGAGAGATAAGTAAAATCGCCGCCGGCGACAAATTCTGTATCTCGCATACCGATTTACCATTGGAGCATATAGAGGATATGAGTCCACGTGTACCACGGCCTGAACTCGCCTACTTTTGCCAGCCAGAACATATGATATCATGTCATAGGCGTAGCAGATTTTCTTCAACTTCTATTTAAATCGAATAAGCAAGGCGTTCCTTACTATACAACGATCATAGAATGTACATATTTGACAATGAAAAATTTATTAGCTTAGTAGAGCCCAATCCCTGACTTTAAATACAGCACTTCTAGACTAATTCGACAGAACCAAAGAACAGCAATGCTAGGTTCATAACAGCACGGCACTGCAAGTGACTGAAGGCCCGCGTCTGAGATTCAGTCGCCGTGTCTGAACAGACTCAGATTCTGTATCCCGCATACCGAATCTGGGAAACGGAATCCCGTGTGTTCAGGGCCTTAACTTAGATTTTCGGACCAAGCGGCTCGTCAAATTTAGGGGAGATAAATGATTGAAAAAATATGCGATTAAATGAAAAACGATAAATAAAAAAGTTGTTCATTTTGGTGAGCTCTATCACTGGTTAAAATGTGCACTAATTTCTATAACACCCTGTATAAAGAAAAGTCCTGACTCACTCACTCACTGGCTCATCAACGCCCAGCCCAAATCCTTAAAGCTAGAAAGCTGAAATTTTGCGCAGAGGTTCCCTTTATGATGTATACACGGTATAAGGAAGGATATTTCGAAATTCAACCCCTAAGGGGGTAAAAGGGGGGTTCCAATTTTGAAAAAATAATAATAAATAGACATTTCGACTTTAAACTTCGTAGGAGTACCCTTAAAAAACTTTTTAAATTAGGTTATAATTTTTTATCTTTGACAAACATTTTTTGCTATACTTAAGTGTATTTGTCAAATGTCAAAAATTACAAAAATTATAACCTAATTTTAAAAAGTGTATTTGACATTTTGTCAGGTCAGTTTCACATAACTAAACATGACCTACTGGAGATACTTTTCACAAGGAACATAAGAAAATGAAACACCGAGAGATCGAATAAATTTGTAATAAAAGTCGCCTGTGATACTTGTTATATGTTTGACAGTTCTGAAGTTTATTGTTGGTAGCACTGTCAGTCTACGTCAAATTCGAGGTTGTCAGGTTAGGTTTTGTGTCAAATAACAAACAAAACCTAACCTGCTAACCTCGAATTGAACATACACCGACAGTGTCACCAACAATACACTTCAGTACTGCCAAATACGTTTATCTTATCTGTCATATCTACCTCTTTGCACCCCTGCTGCAGCTTTCTCCACCACCGGAAACCAGGCAGACATCCCAAATCAATTATAAGCGATGTTAAGAGAGTATAGTAACATGTGATATTTTCTTAATGAAATGACGTAACTATTTTTGTCGCTGGCTCTCCGTCTATATCATACACAGATGCAACAGAGCGGTAAATGCAAACCTACGGGAGTCTACAACGCTCTCTGAACTGGACTAAGATCGCCAGGACAGTCCTACTAGTACAAATGCATGCCCCCTCTTACATTTAGGCTTAAATATCCTGCATTCATATTTTGAAATTTAAAAAAATTAAAATGTATAATTTATACAATCATTTCATTTACTGGAACTAAAACATGAAGCATTAAATCACCAAGAAAATCAGAAATTAAAAAAGGTTCTTTTAAATTATATCGAAAATCTATATTGTAGGTCGATAAAAGATTCGATGTTATAGAGGCAGAGGCTGCTCAAAGGTAAATTGCACTAGAAGCACGAAGCAAATTACCCCCCCCCCCCCCCCAACCTTAGTGCTTTTTATATAATAATACGTTTCGTTGTTACTCTAATCTAATAAATTACCTTAATATGGTTACTAATTTTTGTTTAATAAAGATGAAATATGGATCACAGGTACAGTGTCTTCATAGTGGTAATTGAATAAATAGGAACGTTATGGACGCGCGCTCATATTTCGATATTTCCAAGCAAAATTAGGTAAAGTTTTCTGGGCATTTTATAGATTTGATGCATACACATATAATTTTATATTGGGTTTCTTGTTTTTATTATTTTTCCTTTTTTGGTTAGATTTTTATTAACAAATGTTAGACCAACTGCCTACCAAATAATACATTCGGTAAAAATTCGGTGCACGGTCCGGTCTGGTGCGCATGCGCAAAATGTAACAGTGAACATAAAAATTTAACGTTGAACAAACTGTCTCTCGTATTTTTCTCTAAAAAAAAATACCAAGACCTAATAACTAACATAAACCATTAACCTGGACTACCGCCGAGAGCGCAACAACATTACGAGACGATAGCGGCAAGCGGCACCACAACATTATTTTGACGTACACGCTGATCGAACTATAAACTTACTTCGCTCGCAGCGGATGCGCAATAGACCGGACCGTGCACCAAATTTCACCTATACATTCGAACACATGCCCCGATAAATAGTAATTTAACTTATATGATGAGCACTCCGATGAATAGTAATTCGCCCTATATGGCGGGGCGCCCCGATGAATAAACACGTCATATAAAATATAATTAAAGTAATGATGGAAAAATCTGAAAAATTTAATTAAAAAACACAACAGAACCAGTAACAGGACGCACGAAGATAGAAAAGCAACCGAAATAGTTTGATAATGTGTAAACAAAGGGAGAATAACCGGATTTAAGGAAAAGAACTGGATAACAAAAATAGCAATGCTAAGAAATTTTTTAGAAAAATATGAGAACAGACAAAAAACTACAATAAAAATTTTAAAGTAAAAATGGCAAACTATCCACAACAAAAAACA
This sequence comes from Agriotes lineatus, assembly GCA_940337035.1. Classification (NCBI taxonomy): domain Eukaryota; kingdom Metazoa; phylum Arthropoda; class Insecta; order Coleoptera; family Elateridae; genus Agriotes; species Agriotes lineatus. The sequence continues at coordinate 205,405,883 of OW679194.1, forward strand.
ATAAAACAAATGTAAAAGTAACTCTAGTAAATTATTAAATTATGAAATGCATGAATAATGAAGCAGGAAATGCAGAAATTTAACGCCTGGCGAAAAAAAATATAAAATACATATAGTCCATTTATTTGACATCTGCACTGTCAGTGTCAAATTTAAAAAAAAATATCTTGACTATACCTCAAAAATAATGTGTTTTTTATTAGACTGTACAGTAATTTAATTGTTAAAATGTGAAAAATAGCAGTGGTGCCAACATAATGTCAGTTTGACAGTGCAGATGTCAAGTAAATGGACTATAGAATGGTGACAAGACCAAAAAATGTACTAAACAAGATGAAATCGCAGTGAAAGACATAATGAAGTGGTTAAAGAAAGTAGCAGAAGATAACCTATAGTCTGTTCACTAAACATAAAAACACTAAGTGGCCTTTGATTTCCAACATTTCATGAGTGTACTTCTGAAATTCATCTTTGTGTAGGAATTAGGAATGTACTTAGAAAAAGTTACAAAAACTTATAGGTTAAAGGTGTGACATTTACTTATCAGCTGCCATAAGTGTTATAAATAACTACTATTAAGGATATTATACAAATACTCTGGTGGATACTATTGACGTAGCGTTTATTAGTAGGCATTTTTATTACATCTTATACAAGTTCCTGCAAGAATTTCCGGAAAATATCTCCTTTGACACTAAAATAATGAGAAATATTAGTTGTCATTTTTAAATTGAAACCTGCCTTTATGCAAGTGGGGAAACCTTTGCAAAACAAAATACAGAATCCCCAGTACAAAAATTGTACACATATGCCAACTTCAAAAACATTAAAATGTTTTTGTGTTTAGTGAATGGCCTATAATAATAGCTAAAGTACATTTTTTTTCTATAATAATTTTCAAGGTCAACTTTCTAGGGGATAGTTGCATTCCTGCAGAGTCCCTAGTTTTAATAATGTTGGTACATAGATTTTTAGTTCTTTTTTTCCACTAAAAACATGATTGTCATTTTGACAGATATGTCATAATTTAATATCGCTTGCTTCATTTTTGCATTTAAAATATTTCTTGGTTTTCTTTTTTATCCGATTTATTGATGATTATGATGATTCCATATTAAAAAAAGAAATTTGTCAAGAGTTCAAATTAAGAAATTTTGACATTCAAAATTGACACATAACCATAATTTTAAAAAAGTTCTACCAACACGAGGTATAAAAATTTCCTAGCGTTTTAATGACATATCTACCAACATTGTAACACTTTGACAGTTATTATACCTAGAAAAAAAACGTACTTTAGGTGTAAAAACAAGAGAGAAAACACAACAGAATGAAAAGCGGGATGAAATATAGAAATTGAAGCAAATGACACAAACTGTTACAAAAGAAAAGGCTCAAAGGAAGGAAGGGGAGTAATTCGCGTCAATAAAAGGATTAATGAGGCTCCGGGTAAGAATGCTAACAACTCAAACGCGTTGAAGCACTTTCTAGGAAGATAAATGTTATTAATGTCAATTGCTTTCTAAACTGATTAATTTCCGCAAATTGCAGGAATATGAAAATAATAATAATAATAATACCTGGCGTCGGGACTGTAGTTACTTTCTTTCAATGTGAAATAACCTAACCTCATTCACCCATTCCTCCATTGTCGTTGGGTTAACAGTGTAAATATTTGGGTACAACAAATTAGTTTTGTTTAATGCGTTTTTGGAATTTTGTCCAAATCCAGTAGTAGAACATTAATTTTACTGTATATACAGACAACTAAACACCTATTTTTAAAATTTATTTATTTTAGAATCCTAAATAATAGTATTTATTGTTAAAAGGCATGCTCTATGAAAATACAGGGTGTTAAAAAAAGTGTCACAAACCATGACGTGGCTTAGTACGGATAGTATGCAGAAAAGTCATAATGAACATGGGTTCGCAAATCGACGCTTTCGGAGATGGGAAGGATTATTCCTTTTTGTAGCTTGTGCATTTTTTCGCAAATTGCATTTTCTTATCATAGTCGACAGATGTGTTATACAAGTTTGACATAGGTTCTGGCAAAAGTTTGTAGTTTATATATAAGATATAACTACTTGAACATTGAATTAGCTGACGTGCAGTTCATGTATGGTCATGTTAATGGGAATGCCAATGAAACACGTCTTTATGTTGATGCTCAATCCCAATCACCAGATCCCTTCAGTTTGTGTTTTTATAAGACTGCACCAAAAGATAGCGTGATACCGGTTAATTTGGGAAACAGTCCCATGATTCCGGAGAATATTGGCCGAAATAGAAATTAGTGCTCCTCTTGTTTGGAAAATCCTCCACGAGCAGCAGCTACCCTACCATGTGCAATGAGTGCAGGCCCTAAATCCACCTGATCATCAAGCACGTTTGGTTTTGTGCCGCTGGTTTCTGCGTAATTATGCTGAAGACCCCAATTTTGCTGTCAATATTCTTTTTACTGATGAGACCGGGTCCACACGAAATAGAGTTCTCAATTTCCATAATAGGCATGTGTGAGCTGACGAAAATCCCCATGCTATTATGGAATCCAGACATGAAGTACGTTTTTTATTGGACATTTGGATGGGAATTTTGGGTGACAGGTTACTAGGTCCAGCTGTTTTACCAAACCGATTAACAGGCGCTGCTTACCTAAACTTTGTGCAGTACACATTTTTCAATTGCTGTTAGAAACCATTTACATGGAATTTTTCAACAAAGATAGGTAGGAAGGGGTGGACCTGTATCTTGACCTGCAAGATCGCCTGATTTAAACCCTCGTGATTTTTTCTTTGGGGATATTGAAAAAGTTAGTGTACCCTACGCCTGTAAATGACCTCGAGGAGCTGCAACAACAAGTAGATCAAGGATGCTACTGAATCTGAGCCAACGCAAGGGTTTCCGAAAAGGTTCAAAGGTCCTTACGACAGAGATGTAGCTGCTGAGAAATGGAGGGAGGGCACTTTGATCATCTCATGTTACTTTTTGCATTTGTTGTTTGTTCTTAAAATTGTTTGTTTGTAAATAAATTATAATATAGTGGTGTAGTCACAAAATGTTCCGTATCTACGAAACCGTCCATTTGCGGACCCATGTTCATTAAGACTTTTCTGTATATTTTGGGCCATACTAACCCTCACCAAGGTTTGTGACACTTTTTTTAACAAATTTACAATATGATACATTTAATTACATCTTTATAAACTAGCATCAGTTCAAGAAGCCAGTCCATTGAAATGGCTCTGTTCAAGATATTTAGAAGAAACATTGGGACAGAAGAAATTAAACAGTTTGTTAAAATGTCTGAGGGTGGTTTTGATGACGTCCTGAAGAAGGTACAACATAATAAGTACAAATTTCTCCAAAAAACGCATTTTTATACGAATTTTAGATAAAAATTATTAAAGCCGGGGATGGTGCCTGTCTTGCTGAAATCAAAGTAGAGAAAGAGCACGCCAATATGTCGGGTGGATTGCATGGTGGGCTGTCAGCAACATTAGTAGATTCAATTACTTCATACGCATTATTTACGCATGGAGAAGCTTCAATGGTTCCTAGTGTTTCTGTTGACCTGCACATGTCGTAGGTAATTGATTTGTGAAGTAATCAGTGTAGTAGCCAACATTCTTTTAGTTATTTAAAAGGAGCCATCGTAGGTGATGAAATAGTAATTGATGCCGATACGATAAAAGCTGGAAAAACGCTTGCATACCTAAAATGTGAAATAAGAAATAAAGCAACAGGTGATGTTTTGGTCATAGGAAGTCATACGAAGTTTATAATGAGACGTTAGAATTGAATAATTAGGTAATGAATTTCACAGCTTTAGTCAGTAGAAAGATCGGTTTTATCGCACCTAAAAGGTAAAGCTTTATAGTGAGTAAAGAATATGAGCTTTAAACCTAGTACTGACTTGTAAATTTGTATATAATTTTTTTTAAGCTTGTTGAATTACTAAATCATATTAGATATCAATGTGTAGTAACTTAGATTAAATGATAAAAATCTGAGTGTATTTTTTGAATTTGTAGCAGAGGTCGTAGTTCTCTTAAAATGAAAACTTGGATCTAAAGATATATTATTCCTCATTTCTATAACGTGCTTAGTAATAATGCAGTGGTTCCCAACTTTTTTTTTATGAACGACCACTATAATTTCTTTGTTCTTAGTGGGAACCACAAGGTTCAAGAATAATAAACTGCGTTTATTTTAAAATATACTTTCATTCTAATCAAAACGTACAATATGTTCATAAAACTTTATAGTAAAGTGCACTAAGAGTATTATTTTAATCTTAAAAAGAACATTTTTAATATAAAATTAATATGACAAATCATCAATGTGATTTTTGAGTTTGCATCTCTTTTAAGAGTTGTGAAATCCTGGGGCATATATTATTGCTCAGAGCTACAGACATGTCATGGCTTGCCGTCAATTTTTTCCGGGTTTTGTTTTTAATTACAAGTAAAGCAGAGAATCGTTCACATAGATAAGTCATGGAGAAGAGCATAAGATAGCGCACGATTTCCGGAGTTTTAGTATAAAAAATTGCTTTTTTACACCGAAACTCCTCAAGGGAAACATTCTCAAATACGTCCTTGCAGTTTCTCTCATTTTGCAATTCGATGAACTCTTTCTAGACTTGTTCAGAACCTCACCAACATTAATAGCAGAAGGACTACGAATCAGTTTTTGTGTACCTTTCAATTTGTTTTGGATATACTGGATATACTGATCCTATAACTTTTTTTTTCATAGACGAGCGCTTTTAATGTCACAAACGCAGAAAAATAGTTTTCATCAAATTTGCCCATCCATAATTGAAGTTTACAAACAATGATACGAAGTTCATTCTAATATTAAATAATAGAATCCACAGTGTACATTCCTATTTTTAAGAAGTTGTAAAAATCTAACAAATACATCTACCGACATCCAAAATCAATTTGATTACGCTTTATGTAATAAATACTAAAAATAAGTTCATATCTCAAGATATAATGTTTATAATAAAAAATAAACTTTGATAGCTGCAATATAGAACTTACGCACAGCATTTGGTTTGGCATCAGTAATATACTAACTACAATGTGCTTATAACATACTGGTTCTGTTACAAACTAATATTTAATGTATAGTATTGAAAGTGCCATATTTTCTGATGATTATTAGAAAATTTCCTTCATATATTTTATGTAGTATTTTCTTCGCCAAACTTCTGTCACTATATTAGATACGTCTGACCTATTCGAGAAATTATGCCTTATTTTACTACACAAATTATGATTAGTCACAAACATATACAGGGTGACTTTGATAGTTGTGCAGATATTTTAATAGGTGATAGTATACATTAAAAGAATGCAAAATAACTCAACTTGCCTTATACCGAGTGACCATAAATGGTTGTGATTTTTTCTTAGGTTGGCACTGTTTATGTTGGTGGCACTATAAGTATATGTCAAATTTGACAACCTGCTAACCTCAAATTTGACATAGACTTACAGTGGCAACCTAAGAAAAATTAAAGAATAGGTTTGTACATAATAAATAGCCGAACCGAAAGAAATTAATAGTCACAAAAAGGTTTGCTATGTGCAAGTAAAAGAAGCGTAGAATTCAATAAAGCTAGTCAGTGAAATTGGTGAGGATTCCAAAAGGTAAAGTAGCCAGAATAAGATAACATTACATTGCGAAAGAGCAATCTGAAAAAGCAGGCATGTGGACATGAGAAAGCAATTAGAAAAGCAGGCAACAGGATATGAAGAAAGCAATGGAGAAGCAAGGAACTCTTAAAATAATCAGTGCATTTAACGTGAGTGAAAAAGCAGAGCAAATAATAAAACGTGTTTGTGTGGTGGCGCAAAGAGACGATTTTTAAATATAAGAAACAGACAATAAACCTAGTTTGTAAGAAATTTGAAGATTTAAAACTATGTTATCAAACTTTTTTCTAGAATGTATTTAAATTACGAGGGTAAGGTGAAAAATTCTCGGCCTGACAATGAAAGACTGCGATTTTCAGTTAAAAAATTATTTTCTTTTTCTACATAATTTCCCTTGACTTCAACACACTTGGTTTAGCGTTTCTCCAACATGAGTATTCCTTCCCGGAAGTGAGAGTCTGGAAGGCTGTGAAAATATTCATCTACGGCCCTCTTAACTTCTTCAGTGGATGCGAAGCGCTTCCCAGAAACAAATTTCTTCAAGTTTGGGAACAGATGCAAGTCCGAGGGTGCCAAATCGGGAGAATAGGGGGGATGGCCGAGCAAATCGTACCCCAAATCCCGCAGTTTTCCCATCGCCAACGCACTCTTGTGAACAGATTTTTTTTCTTCTTTAAGCCAGGCCTCTTCTCCCGGATTTTGGCATCCAACTGGTCAAGAAAGTTGGAGTAATATTCGCCTGTAATTGTTCTGCCTTTTGCAAGGTAATCAATTAACAGGATACCTTTCGCATCCCAAAATACGCTGGCCATGACCCTTCGAGCAGATACGATCGACTTTGCTTTATTTGGCGCTGAACCACCGGCTTCCACCCACTGCTTCGACTGTTGCTTCATTTCTGGGGTGTAGTGGTGAACCCATGTCTCATCCATGGTGACAAATCGCCGCACAAAATCGGTCGGATGCCTATTGAATCGGTCCAAATTGCTACGAAACTCGTTTGCGCATTTGCTTTTGATCGGCATTCAGTAAATGCGGCACCCATCTCGCGCAGAGCGTTTTCATCCCTAATTCATTGTGCATGATGTTTTGCACCTTTTCTTCCGATATCCCCACAGTCTCAGCTATCTCACTGACCTTCACTCGCCTATTGTCCAACACGATATCATGCACTTTTTCGATGGTTTCTGGTGTGGTTGCGGTTTTTGGCCGTCCTTCACGTGGGTCACCTTCGAGGGACGTGCGACCATGTTTAAATTCAGCTGCTCACTTTTTAACGGTTGACATGGAAGGAGCAGAGTTTCCATAAACTTTTGTCAACTTCGGATGAATTTCCTTAGGGGTTAATCCATCTAAACGAAGAATTTTATGACCGCACGATATTCAAATTTATCCATTTTAACGAAAAACACGCAAGACGTCTACGGCAAAAATTCGTGTAAACAAACTACTTGAGAGAACAAGTTTTATCATACGAACTAATAACACTTGCACGCAGGCAGGAAAAATACATTTTTGCAGATTGAAACGCCATCTTATGTCAAGGCCGAGAACTATTCACCTTACCCTCGTAACCAAAACTTATTTCCGTTTATATTGTAACCATAGCAATAGTTTCTATTTTGTTTTAATAACGGAGAACAAATAAATAATTAAATTAAGCTTGACAGTGTAAATTGTGCTCCACTTTAATTATATTTTTAATTCAATAAATGAGCATTTTTCAAAATAAAAAATATACCATTGTGTTGTGCACTTTTCATAGTTTATGTGGTAACGTCTTGGAGTTTTCCGCCACCAAAAATAAAAATTTCCAAAAATGCCTCCCGAGGATTTTCGCCAGCCGATCCAGCTCGAGAGTTCGACAACTACGTCCAGCCAAAACAAGGGTCCAGAGCCAGGGGTCTGCATTGCGATACTTAGGACAGGACTGCAGGAGTGCGACCGTGCGACCGGCAGCTTCAACAGCGAGGAAAGCCGTCCCAGGGCTAGAAACACACCAGGGGTCGTCTCTGAGCACCGAAGCAGTTCCGCCGTTATAAGGTACCCTAAAATTTACCTAAATTATAAGAGTAAGCAGTCGGATTTTAACGTGCATATCAGAGGAGGCCTTACTGAGCATCTCCACGACCACAGCGTAGGCGCAGTTCGAAAAATAAGCAGTTTTCCAAATTTGAGGTTATGCGAAAGTAAAACAATTGTAGCTCGAGTCGCCGTCCCTTCTGACGTCACGAAATAAATTAGTGCCTGAAACAAAAGCTGATAATTACCGCCAAAGCGCGTTTTTGAGATATTCTATTCACAGACAGACCAATTAAAAAATCTGGTGTGGTACACGCACACAACTTCCTTTTACAGTGATCTTATAATTAGCCAAAAATTTGATTTTAAATTTTTAAGCATTTGTCAAAAATTTTCAAAAATTACAAATTTTACAAAAACGGTACAAAATAGAGTGTTAGTTCAAGAGACAAATTTTCTCTAGAATTTTAAGCTGAATTCAAAAATGTAATAATATACTGGGTATTAATTAAAAAAACAGAAAAAAAAGAAACCCATTTTAGAAGTATTCAACTGGAAAATCACCTATCTCACATCACTACACATTAAAAATTTAATAAAAGTGTAAAGTTTGAAAAATCGTTAGAGCCGTTTTTGAAAAAATCGGAAAAAACTGAAGAATGACAAGAGTAAACACCTACTTCCGGTTATGCGATTTTCTTCAAAAGCTTGCTGTCACATCTAGATAGTACACAAAACTTATATATGAAGTTTCAACGCCATACCTCTTTCCGTTTTTGAGATATTCTGTTCACAGACAGACAGACCAATGAAAAAAATATGTTTTTTGGGATCAGGAGACTTTAAAACGTGAAGATCTGTTGAAAACTCAATTTCGAATTTTTGGGGTGAATCCATCCATCCATCCATCCATGGCATTACAGCCCTCTGTGGGCCTTAGCCTCCTCTTGTTTTAGCCTCTCGTAGTCTTTGGTTCCACCCTTTTCTATCCCTTGCTGCTGTTGTCCAGTTCGCTACTCTCAATAGCTCTCTTGCGTCCTTTCTTACATTGTCTGCCCATCTTGCTCTTGGTCTGCCCCATTTTCTATTACCTTCCAGAGTTCCATTGAATATTTTTGCTGGAATCCTTTCTTCGCCCATGCGCTCCACATGCCCAGCCCACTTCAATCTCATTATTTGTACATACTTCACTATATCGACATCCTTATATAGTTCCCTTAATTCGTGATTATATTTTATTCTCCATATGCCTTGTTCTTGCGTAGGTCCAAAAATTCTTCTCAGCACCTTGCGCTCGAATTTTGTCAGCAGGTCTTCACTTTTAGCAGTCATTGTCCACGTTTGGCATCCGTAGGTCGCAATCGGTCTTATGATACTTTTGTTTACTATTAGTTTGGAACTAACTCCTACTAGCTGTGACTTCAACACATTTTGTACTGCAAAATAAGCTTTATTTGCTGCTGTTAACCGTTGTTGTATAGTCCGTACTATGTCGTTCTCGTCATTTAGTGTTGCACCCAGATAATTAATCTCTCTTGTTACTTCTATGTTCAAATTATCAATGGTTAAATTTTGTCCCAGTCGTGTTTGTGACATGATTGCCATGTATTTAGTTTTATTTTCGTTTATCTTTAAGCCAGTTGTTTCTGCTTCTTCTCTTAATTTTACCATTGTTTCTTTAACAGCTAGTACATTCCTACCTACTATGTTGAGGTCATCTGCATATGCAATAATTTGGCACGATTTATTTATAATTGTACTATTGGTATTATATTCTATGCAGCTTATGACCTTTTCGAGGACAATATTGAATAATAATATAGCTAGGCCGTCACCTTGCCGCAGGCCGGTATTAGTTGGGAATTTATCCGATAACTGATTTTGTATTCTAACTTGATTGGTAGATTCTGACATGGTTAATTGTATTAGGTTCACTAGTTTCAAGGGTATATGGAAGTCTAGTAGAATCTGACGGAGAGTATACCTATTAATACTATCATATGCTTGTTGAAAGTCTATAAACAGTTGATGTATGGGTAGTTGGAATTCCCATGCTTTTTCCATAATTTGTCGACATATGAATATTTGATCTGTTGTGGATCGCCCTCTTCGAAAACTCGCTTGGTACTGTCCAATCAATCCGTCTATGCACTCTTCCAGTCTTTTTCGTATTATATATGTTAAGATTGTGTATGCTATGCATAGTAGGGAGATGCCCCTATAGTTACTGCACTCCTGTCGATCACCTTTTTTAAATATAGGGCAGATAATCACTACTTTCCAGTCGTCAAGCATTTTTTCTTCTTTCCATACCAATTTTATTAATGTATACAATTTTTCTGCTACTACTTCCCCTCCTTGCTTTAGCAACTCAGCTGGTATGTTATCTGCACCTGGTGCTTTGTTGTTCTTTAGTTGTCTGATTCCTTCTTCTACTTCTGCACGGTTCGGTTCGGGTATGGGTGATTGTACCATGTCGTCGTCATTTCGTACTCTTTCCTCTATAACCTCTTGGTCTTTATTTAATAGCTCTGAGAAATATTCTTTCCATCTAGCTAAGATTCTCTTTCCTTCTGTTAATATTTCGCCGTTATTGTCTTTACATAGATTTATCTGAGGGTGCAATTCGTTTTTTGTATTCTTTACTGTTCTGAAAAACATTCTTGTTTCATTGTGCTTCTTTGTCTCATGCAGTTGTAGGAGTTGATCATTTATTTGTTTTTTTTTCTCTTCTACACACCCTTTTTGCTTCTTTTCTTAGGGTCTTATATTGATGTTCTTTTTCTCTCGTCGGTCTTTGCAGTAACAGTTCTCTTGCTTTATTTTTCTGGTCAATTGCTTTCTTGCATATTTCATTCCACCAGCCATTACAACGTCTTTTGTCTTCCATTCCGATTGTTTCCTCCGCTGCTTCTGTTATCACCTTTTTAAACTCTTTCCATTTATCTTCTACTTCTTCAAGAGATTCTCTTGTTTCGTCTGGTGTTTCGCTTATCTCGGAGCATTCTCGGAATTTTTTCTTTACAGCTTTTACATATTCTTCAGGTTTATCCACGTTCTTTAGATTTTCTAAGATATACTTCCCACCCTTTTTAGCCTTCTGTGAGCTTGACATGTTTATTCTATGTCGTAGCGTCATTTTAACTAGGAAATGATCTGAGTCCAGTGCTGCGCCCCTCATTGATCTAATATCCATCACCCTTGAGTAAAATCTGGTGCTTATTAATATATGATCTATTTGGCGATGGGGTGAATCCAATACTTCCTTTATTGTAAAAGGAAGTAAAAAATACGTTTTTTGGGTTCAGGGGACTCTAAAACGTGAAGATCTGTTAAAAACTCAATTTCGAATTTTTGGGGTGAATCCAATAGGTACTTCCTTTATCGTAAAAGGAAGTAAAAATATCATACGCATATTAAATAATAAAGTAGTACGCCATATAATATGTACTACATATATAAAAGTAGATGTATAAAGTTCAATAAAACATTATTTTTACTTAGCTATATAACTCACTATTAACAACGTTCAAGTTTTGCATTGTAAATCTCAAACCAAAACCAATTCACTCATCAACTGACGAACACTTTCCTAGTTGAAATTACAGGTAGAAATGGGACTCGGTTGCAATTTTTGTCTAGATATTTATCAGCAAAATTTGTATACAAATAACACCTTTCTCAATACTCTAAAAGTGCTACCATCAACCGGGGTTATATCAGACGATATTTTCAATTATCTGCCTGTATTTCTTTTGTTATACGAAATTAAAGCTAACTAATGCATTCTATAGTAAGAAGTTAACCTAGTAAACATATTTACATAAATAAATCTTCTAAAAGTTATCACGTTTAATTTTTTTTTAAAGTCGCCCGATATAACCCGGGGTTTAGGGTAATATTGGACGATTTAATTTTTACGTTGAAAATAATCATCTTTATTCATAAAACAAATTATTATAGGAACTTCAAAAAATAAAAAAACGGAATAATAAACTTCAAACATTAGATAAAAAACGAAAAATAACATTCTGAAAACATAAGTAGGTAGGTGGTACCTATTTGATCACTTAACTCTATAACTGCAGACCTTCAAACACATGAATGGATTTTAGGTGCAGTTAAAATTAGTGATGGGCATAACCGGACAATTTTCATAACCGAATTATTTGCATTCGAATGATATTAATAACCGAATGATTATTTGAATAATCATTCGAATAAAATCTGGTTCTCGATTAGTTTCGATTTCGCCCGTTTGTCGGTTACACGGTTCAGCGTCATCTGCATCGGCAATTATAATAATTGTATAAATGATTTTTATTTGATTTCTAAGGAGTTTGTACAATAAGTAATTGTGGATATGAATGAAATATATCTGGATACACCTTTATTGTTTTCGATTGCTGGCGATTTATAATAATATAATAATAATTAATATTATATTGTAGTATTTGTATGAGTTTTACGACTCGCTATTCTGCATTAGCTCGATTACTCCTATATTCTTCCGATCTATAACCAAAATATAATATATACATTATGTGTTATGTATTGGAAATTAAGAGATATTTATTAAGAAGTGTAGAAAGAAAGAAACATGCGGGACTGCTTGCTAGTTGCAATAAAAAACAGTGGTAAAATGTTTGTTTATCGATCGGCCGGGTTAAAGGCGGCAAAAAATTGATTTATGTTCATATCATATGACGACGGTTCGACCGCGAGCCTCAGCCGGCAAGGAAGCAAGGGAGAAAACTGTAGAGCGAGAGGCCCAAATGGTGTTTTCAGTATCATCTGCCGTGCTTATGGTTATGAGTTGTGAATGACGTATTATTTACAGAATTTCGATCACTCGCAGGTCGCTGAGATACGGCACGTAGTACGTATCAGGATGAGGTTATTTTTCATTCGAATAAGCCCATCACTAGTTAAAATACTGTGGACTTGTTGAAGTTTGATTTTACTCGTGTTCAACGTCCGAAAAAACAAAGGAATCTTTATGACCCTTATAGGCTCTAAGGCAATTCACAGCAATATAATCTTTTGCAATCTTTTCACTGGTCCCTTCA